>CM026386.1:23496190-23555276 GCA_014843695.1 Archivesica marissinica | reverse complement strand
ATAGCACAGTGGTATCGCACTCGCTTCAGGGGTGGCATGGTTGTGATAGCACAGTGGTATCGCACTCGCTTCAGGGGTGGCATGGTTGTGATAGCACAGTGGTATCGCACTCGCTTCAGGGGTGGCATGGTTGTGATAGCACAGTGGTATCGCACTCGCTTCAGGGGTGGCATGGTTGTGATAGCACAGTGGTATCGCACTCGCTTCAGGGGTGGCATGGTTGTGATAGCACAGTGGTATCGCACTCGCTTCAGGGGTGGCATGGTTGTGATAGCACAGTGGTATCGCACTCGCTTCAGGGGTGGCATGGTTGTGATAGCACAGTGGTATCGCACTCGCTTCAGGGGTGGCATGGTTGTGATAGCACAGTGGTATCGCACTCGCTTCAGGGGTGGCATGGTTGTGATAGCACAGTGGTATCGCACTCGCTTCAGGGGTGGCATGGTTGTGATAGCACAGTGGTATCGCACTCGCTTCAGGGGTGGCATGCCCGAGTGTTACGAGGTTCTTGTTCAGCTGTTCTTTTTTTTAAAATAATATTTTATTGCATTTCTTTCATACATTACATTACAATTATATACACAATGAAAAACAATATGAAATTATATTAGGATTTATTATTATTGCTGTATACTATTATACTGTGGCGTCCGTGGTCCAGTGGTAGAGCGTCGGATTTGGAATCGAACGGTCCCGGGTTCGATACTCGGTCAGGCCACGTATGTAGTGTCATTGAGCAAGCAAGGCATCTCACACACATTGCTTAGTACTGGTTAATCGCTTAGGTCGGCTAAGCCTGCCCAGGAAAACATGTCTTAAGTCCCCGCGAGGGGTTTGACATTAAAGGAACATACATACTGGGGGAGGGGAGCAAATTGGTTGGGCTACAAGTTATGACAACATTATTTACAGCCCTTCCCATATGTCCAGCTGTAGCCTCTACAGATGTGATCTTATTTTATACAAATTTATTTTAGCTTGATTGCGAAACAAGTTCTTTCAACTTATATAAATCACTCTCGAGACCTCATTCCTGATGGAATCCATCGCCACGAGGGAGAGAAGAGGCAACGTGGAATTTAAATGCCTTGCCTAAGGACACAATCGTAACGGCTCCAGCGGGGCTCGAACTCCAGACCTTTCACACCTGAAGCGAACGCGCATCCACTGCACCATCACGACTTCCACTGATGTGATCTTAGGCAAGGCACTTAATTCCACATTGCCTCTCTATCTCTGGGTTGGTTACATCGGGACTGAACGCATCACTAAATTAAAGAAATTAAGTCATTTTAGATTTTTGGAGGATAGTGCAATGATACAGACAGAGACCCATTCCAGGGTCTCCTCTGGTTCTTTTACGTGCACGGTGTACAGCACCGATACGAGACCTCGGTTTAAAGTCCCACATGACAGACTGTTAATTTTATTAGGGTCAGGCGGGGATCGAACCTGCGATCCCTGGATTACCAGTCCAGCGTGTTACCACTGAACTACAGATCCGTCTGTGAAGCTATCAGACACATTTTTCATTATAACGAAGACCACTTGAGCGGTTTGATTGGCTAATACAAAATACTCAATATTAATAAGCGTCTTACACTGCTATGTTTTTAAAGAGCGTCTACCTGATCGGCCATAATATACCTTGCCCACATTTTATTTGACACTATTTTCTCAAAAACACTCGTAGACATCGATATAATATTTAGGTTAACATATTTATACTTACCCTGTGTGCATGAAACAAACAATCGCATCGTACTCGCCGTATTGAGTTAATTTTGAAAATAATAATTTTTGTATGGTGGCGTGTAAATAAGGGGAGATTACTTTGAGGTATAGTCGAATTTGCTTAAAGACGAGTGGAGGTGGAATGGAGGAAAGCTATACTGCACGTTCGTTATTAGTACATTGAGTGAGTGAGTATTTGGTTTAACGGCGCATCAGCACAGTTCAGACTATATCGCGCCGGGTTAAGTACATTGTATACAAGATATCTACAACTAAAACTATTATGTAGATAACATTCTGTATGGATTAAAATTGCAATGACGAAAGGTCAATTGCAAAAACATTTATCAAGCTGTAAAAATGATAATAAAACGTCAATTGTATATATATCAGTTGTATATAATGTTGGAGTACTCACGTATAATTGTCTCGTCCATTCACATTCACACGCGAATCCTATCGGGGTGTCAATCGGTCCATGAAAGTCATCGTCCCCAGTGACATTAATCACAGTGTCATTGACAGATGATCCAAAATCTATCACAGTACCTGAAAGAAACGGAACCAATCCCAGAGTATATCGCCCATCTAACCAACATTTTTAATATAACTGTCCAATTAGCACTGTGGTTAGCGCGCTCGCTATTCATCAATGCAATCCGGGTTCGATCCTCGGACCGGGAAGTATGCGAGATGGTACGGTGGTCGCCAGATCGGACCGGTGGGCTTTCTCCGGGTAGCCTACTCCCGTTTCCTCTCACACAAATGACCACATATGCTTTCATCCGCGCCAACGAGAGTGATTAATATATGTTGTTGAAACTTGTTTCGCAATCGTTGTAAAATAAATAAAGTTTAAAATTTAAAATATAACAAATCATCTTTGCTTGCGAAAACTGCATATTTTGTAAGACGGATGCTCCTCGGCCCCTAATCTGCCGATGACGGAGATAAATAAACATGGCTATCCACTTCTTGGGGGCCTCAAAAAAAAGAAAGACATATATGAATGCGAATTGCATACAATTATGGTGGAGTGGATGGGCAATGTACTTTCACAAAAGAATAATAACTACCGTAATCAGGCCCGTAGCCATACTGAGGCAAACCGAGGAAGCTGCCTCTGTTAAAATTTCCAAAGCAAATGAAAAATTAAATAAATAAAATGCAAAACAATATCCCTTTGCTGTATAAAATGTTGACTGCTAGAGAGCTGAAAGGTCAGTACATAATTATACGTCTAAACTCATTAAATCAGAAAACGCAGGAAATCGCTTCTATACCCCCCAACATGCCCCCGTACCACCCTAGATTGCCATGGTTGAAATGTACCTGGCTACGGTACTGCTAATTGTATGAGAAAGCTATTAGGAAACAAATTAACTGTGATGCAACCAATGAACTGTGATGCAACCAATGAACTGTTATGCAACCAATGCACTGTGATGCAACCAATGAACTGTCATGCAACCAATGAACTGTCATGCAACCAATGAACTGTTATGCAACCAATGAACTGTCATGCAACCAATGAACTGTTATGCAACCAATGAACTGTCATGCCACCAACGAACTGTCATGCAACCAACGAACTGTCATGCCACCAATGAACTGTCATGCCACCAATGAACTGTCATGCAACCAATGAACTGTCATGCAACCAATGAACTGTCATGCAACCAATGAACTGTTATGCAACCAATGAACTGTTATGCAACCAATGAACTGTGATGCAACCAATGAACTGTCATGCAACCAATGAACTGTTATGCAACCAATGAACTGTTATGCAACCAATGAACTGTTATGCAACCAATGAACTGTGATGCAACCAATGAACTGTCATGCAACCAATGAACTGTTATGCAACCAATAAACTGTCATGCAACCAATGAACTGTCATGCAACCAATGAACTGTTATGCAACCAATGAACTGTCATGGAACCAATGAACTGTCAATGCAACCAATGAACTGTGATGCAACCAATGAACTGTGATGCAACCAATGAACTGTGATGCAACCAATGAACTGTGATGCAACCAATGAACTGTGATGCAACCAATGAACTGTGATGCAACCAATGAACTGCCATGCAACCAATGAACTGTGATGCAACCAATGAACTGTCATGCAACCAATGAACTGTCATGCAACCAATGAACTGTCATGCAACCAATGAACTGTCATGCAACCAATGAACTGTCATGCAACCAATGAACTGTTATGCAACCAATGAACTGTTATGCAACCAATGAACTGTGATGCAACCAATGAACTGTCATGCAACCAATGAACTGTCATGCAACCGGTGAACTGTTATGCAACCAATAAACTGTCATGCAACCAATGAACTGTCATGCAACCAATGAACTGTTATGCAACCAATGAACTGTCATGGAACCAATGAACTGTCAATGCAACCAATGAACTGTCATGCAACCAATGAACTGTGATGCAACCAATGAACTGTGATGCAACCAATGAACTGTGATGCAACCAATGAACTGTGATGCAACCAATGAACTGTGATGCAACCAATGAACTGCCATGCAACCAATGAACTGTGATGCAACCAATGAACTGTCATGCAACCAATGAACTGTTATGCAACCAATGAACTGTCATGCAACCAATGAACTGTCATGCAACCAATGAACTGTTATGCAACCAATGAACTGTTATGCAACCAATGAAATGTCATGGAACCAATGAACTGTCATGGAACCAATGAACTGTCAATGCAACCAATGAACTGTCATGCAACCAATGAACTGTGATGCAACCAATGAACTGTCATGCAACCAATGAACTGTTATGCAACCAATGAACTGTCATGCCACCAACGAACTGTCATGCAACCAACGAACTGTCATGCCACCAATGAACTGTCATGCAACCAATGAACTGTCATGCAACCAATGAACTGTCATGCAACCAATGAACTGTCATGCAACCAATGAACTGTTATGCAACCAATGAACTGTGATGCAACCAATGAACTGTCATGCAACCAATGAACTGTCATGCAACCAGTGAACTGTTATGCAACCAATGAACTGTCATACAACCAATGAACTGTCATGCAACCAATGAACTGTTATGCAACCAATGAACTGTCATGGAACCAATGAACTGTCAATGCAACCAATGAACTGTCATGCAACCAATGAACTGTGATGCAACCAATGAACTGTGATGCAACCAATGAACTGTGATGCAACCAATGAACTGTGGTGCAACCAATGAACTGTGATGCAACCAATGAACTGCCATGCAACCAATGAACTGTGATGCAACCAATGAACTGTGATGCAACCAATGAACTGTCATGCAACCAATGAACTGTCATGCAACCAATGAACTGTCATGCAACCAATGAACTGTTATGCAACCAATGAACTGTTATGCAACCAATGAAATGTCATGGAACCAATGAACTGTCATGGAACCAATGAACTGTCAATGCAACCAATGAACTGTGATGCAACCAATGAACTGTGATGCAACCAATGAACTGTGATGCAACCAATGAACTGTCATGCAACCAATGAACTGTGATGCAACCAATGAACTGTGATGCAACCAATGAACTGTCATGCAACCAATGAACTGTGATGCAACCAATGAACTGTCATGCAACCAATGAACTGTCATGCAACCACTGAACTGTCATGCAACCAATGAACTGTCATGCAACCAATGAACTGTTATGCAACCAATGAACTGTGATGCAACCAATGAACTGTTATGCAACCAATGAGTGAGTGAGTGAGTATGTGGTTTAACGGCGCATCAGCACAGTTCAGGCTATCGCGCCGGGTTAAGTATATTGTGAGTGAGTGAGTATTTGGTTTAACGGCGCATCAGCACAGTTCAGGCTATATCGCGCCGGGTTAAGTACATTGTATACAAGATATCTACAACTAAAACTATTATGTAGATAACATTCTGTATGCATTAAAATTGTAATGACGAAAGTTCAATTGCAAAAAAAAGGTATCAATCTGTAAAAATGTTAATAAAACGTCAGTTGTAAAACTTACAATTTATGGAAAATATGTGATTCTTTTAAAAATGCAATAATGTATTTAAAATCGACAGTGTCGAAAAGCTCCTTCATTGTCACAACTGTATAATATTTTCGACGAATGAGTGCTAAATCTACACAGTGATTTAAACTTATATATCAGATAAAATATTATTAAATAAAACAAAATTTTGATATATGCTATATTTTCGCTCTACACAAGATATAGTCACATAAGTAGATAAGTCAGGCAGATGTGTGTTTGCGTGCATGCGCGCATGCGTGTGTATTTGCGCACGTGCGTGTTGTTTTGTTGTTGTTGTTTTTATTTGTTCTTCCTATCTAAATTGATTTGTTATTATTTTATATTTCGGGTTTTACGCCTGCATCAGCACCATTTTGGGCTATATCGCCGGCGGGCAGTTTACCTAACAATACCTTTCCTGGGCAGGCTCCAGCGGTTAACCAGTACTTGGGTGCACCAACCTCATTAAGAAACTGCCAACTTTTTCATATAAATGAGACACGGCCTGAGCGGGGCTCGAACCAGTGAACAGTAATGATAGGTTACAGTGGTATACAAGTCAGCGACATTAACCACTCGACCACTGAGGCGGACTCTAAATTGATTTGTAACCCACCATGAACACCACTTAATATATAAATGTCAGAATAATGATAAACCATAACAACTATACCTTTCTTACATAGTATGTTGATAACTATATACGAAGCATGTAAGGCTACTAGGGGATGTGCTGCGACCCCTAGTCAATGGACGGAGCAAATAAATGGGGTGCCCTTTTGTTGAGACCCGAAGCAAAAAAAACAACAAAACAAAAAAAGACAACAAACAAAACAACATTCATTTTTGCGTGAAGTAAGTAAGTAAGTATTTGGTTTAACGGCGCATCAGCACAGTTCAGGCTATATCGCGCCGGGTTAAGTACATTGTATACATATTGCGTGAAACAGAAAAGACGAACATCAATAGGATTTGTATATAGATATATTTGGATTTAACACAAAATTGATGAACATTCAGACTATATTGTGGATTACGTAAACAGTCTTTACGTAACTTGGAAACTTGCTGTGTAGTGAGGAATGCATCTACTATTAGTCACAATACATGCAGATTGAACACGAACTCGCTCTAAGTAAGCAAGGTGTCGAGTAGACGAAGAACATCTTACTTGACATAAATGGCGTTGTCGTCGTCACCGGAGGAGAGGATGTAGTCGATGTTAGAGGTGGAGCAGCACGTGTTGTTGGAACAGTAGCTTTGGTTGTACTGGTTATAGCTGGCATGGTAGTTGTACTGGTGGTACCTGGCACGGTAGTTGTACTGGTTGTACCTGGCACGGTAGTTGTACTGGTTGTACCTGGCACGGTAGTTGTACTGGTTGTACCTGGCACGGTAGTTGTACTGGTTGTACCTGGCACGGTAGTTGTACTGGTTATAGCTGGCACGGTAGTTGTACTGGTGGTACCTGGCACGATAGTTGTACTGGTTGTACCTGGCACGGTAGTTGTACTGGTTGTACCTGGCACGGTAGTTGTACTGGTGGTACCTGGCATGGTAGTTGTACTGGTGGTACCTGGCACGGTAGTTGTACTGGTGGTACCTGGAACGGTAGTTGTACTGGTGGTACCTGGCACGGTAGTTGTACTGGTGGTACCTGGCATGGTAGTTGTACTGGTGGTACCTGGCAAGGTAGTTGTACTGGTTGTACCTGGAGCAGTGGTTGTACTGGTTGTACCTGGCAAGGTAGTTGTACTGGTGGTACCTGGCATGGTAGTTGTACTTGTGGTACCTGGCACGGCAGTTGTACTGGTGGTACCTGGCAAGGTAGTTGTACTGGTGGTACCTGGCATGGTAGTTGTACTGGTGGTACCTGGCACGGTAGTTGTACTGGTGGTACCTGGCAAAGTAGTTGTACTGGTGGTACCTGGCACGGTAGTTTTACTGGTGGTATCTGGCATGGTAGTTGTACTGGTGGTACCTGGCAAGGTAGTTGTACTGGTGGTATCTGGCACGGTAGTTGTACTGGTGGTACCTGGCACGGTAGTTGTACTGGTGGTACCTGGCAAGGTAGTTGTACTGGTGGTACCTGGAGCATTTGTTGTACTGGTAGTACCTGGCACAGTAGTTGTACTGGTAGTACCTGGCACGGTAGTTGTACTAGTGGTACCTGGCACGGTAGTTGTACTGGTGGTACCTGGCACGGTAGTTGTACTTGTGGTAACTGGCATGGTAGTTGTACTGGTGGTACCTGGCACGGTAGTTGTACTGGTTGTACCTGGCACGGTAGTTGTACTGGTGGTACCTGGTATAGTATTTGTACTGGTGGTACCTGACACGGTAGTTGTACTGGTGGTACCTGGCAAGGTAGTTGTACTAGTGGTACCTGGCACGGTAGTTGTACTAGTGGTACCTGGCACGGTAGTTGTACTGGTGGTACCTGGCACGGTAGTTGTACTGGTGGTACCTGGCACGATAGTTGTACTGGATGTACCTGGCACGGTAGTTGTACTGGTTGTAGTTGGCACGGTAGTTGTACTGGTTGTACCTGGCATGTTAGTTGTACTGGTTGTAGTTGGCACGGTAGTTGTACTGGTGGTACCTGGCACGGTAGTTGTACTAGTGGTACCTGGCACGGTAGTTGTACTAGTGGTACCTGGCACGGTAGTTGTACTGGTGGTACCTGGCACGGTAGTTGTACTAGTGGTACCTGGCACGGTAGTTGTACTGGTGGTACCTGGCACGATAGTTGTACTGGATGTACCTGGCACGGTAGTTGTACTGGTTGTAGTTGGCACGGTAGTTGTACTGGTTGTACCTGGCATGTTAGTTGTACTGGTTGTAGTTGGCACGGTAGTTGTACTGGTGGTACCTGGCACGGTAGTTGTACTGGTTGTAGTTGGCAAGGTAGTTGTACTGGTTGTACCTGGCACGGTAGTTGTACTGGTTGTAGTTGGCACGGTAGTTGTACTGGTTGTACCTGGCATGGTAGTTGTACTGGTTGTACCTGGCACGGTAGTTGTACTGGTTGTACCTGGCACGGTAGTTGTACTGGTTGTACCTGGCACGGTAGTTGTACTGGTTGTACCTGGCACGGTAGTTGTACTGGTTGTACCTGGCACGGTAGTTGTACTGGTTGTACCTGGCACGGTAGTTGTACTGGTTGTAGCTGGCACGGTAGTTGTACTGGTTGTAGCTGGCACGGTAGTTGTACTGGTGGCACCTGGCACGGTAGTTGTACTGGTTGTAGCTGGCAATGTAGTTGTACTAGTTGTAACTGGCACAGTAGTTGTACTGGTTGTACCTGGTACGGTTGTTGTACTGGTTGTACCTGGCATGGTAGTTGTACTGGTTGTAGCTGGCACGGTAGTTGTACTGGTTGTAGCTGGCACGGTAGTTGTACTGGTGGTACCTGGCACGGTAGTTGTACTGGTGGTACCTGGCATGGTAGTTGTACTGGTTGTAGCTGGCACTGTAGTTGTACGGGTTGTAACTGGCACGGTAGTTGTACTGGTGATTCCTGGCATGGTTGTTGTACTGGTTGTAGATGGCATGGTAGTTGTACTTGTGGTTCCTGGCAAGGTAGTTGTACTGGTGGTACCTGGCACGGTATTTGTACTGGTTGTACCTGGCATGGTAGTTGTACTGGTTGTAGATGGCATGGTAGTTGTACTGGTTGTACTTGGCACGGTAGTTGTACTGGTGGTACCTGGCATGGTAGTTGTACTGGTTGTAGCTGGCAAGGTAGTTGTACTGGAAGTACCTGGCGCAGTGGTTGTACTGGTAGTATGGCACGTAGTTGTACTAGTTGTATAAGGCACGGTAGTTGTACTGGTGGTACCTGGCACGGTAGTTGTACTGGTGGTAGGGGGTGTTGTTGTTTGGGTGTGTTGTTGGTGGTTGGTGGGTGTTGTTGGTGGTTGGTGGGTGTTGTTGGTTGTCTGGCACGGTAGTTGTACTGGTGGTACCTGGCGCGGTAGTTGTACTAGTTGTACCTGGCATGGTAGTTGTACTGGTGGTACCTGGCACGGTAGTTGTACTGGTTGTAACTGGCATGGTAGTTGTACTGGTTGTACCTGGCACGGTAGTTGTACTGGTTGTAGCTGGCACGGTAGTTGTACTGGTTGTACCTGGCACGGTAGTTGTACTGGTTGTATCTGGCATGGTAGTTGTACTGGTGGTTCCTGGCACGGTAGTTGTACTCGGTAGTTGTACTGGTTGTACCTGGCACGGTAGTTGTACTGGTAGTTGTAGAAGGCACGGTAGTTGTACTAGTTGTACCTGGCACGGTAGTTGTACTGGTGGTACCTGGCACGGTAGTTGTCTGGTTGTATTGGCATGGTAGTGTACTGGTGGTACCTGGCACGGTAGTTGTCTGGTTGTACCTGGTACGGTAGTGTACTGGTGTACCTGGCATGGTAGTTGTACTGGTTTTAGCTGGCACGGTAGTTGTACTGGTGTACCTGGCACGGTAGTGTAACGGTTGTACCTGGCACGGTAGTTGCACTGGTTGTAGAAGGCACGGTAGTTGTACTGGTGGTACCTGGCACGGTAGTTGTATGGTTGTAACTGGCTGGTAGTTGTACTGGTTGTACCTGGCACGGTAGTTGTACTGGTTGTACCTGGCACGGTAGTTGTACTGGTTGTACCTGGCACGGTAGTTGTACTGGTTGTACCTGGCACGGTAGTTGTACTGGTTGTAGCTGGCACGGTAGTTGTACTGGTTGTAGCTGGCACGGTAGTTGTACTGGTGGCACCTGGCACGGTAGTTGTACTGGTTGTAGCTGGCAATGTAGTTGTACTAGTTGTAACTGGCACAGTAGTTGTACTGGTTGTACCTGGTACGGTTGTTGTACTGGTTGTACCTGGCATGGTAGTTGTACTGGTTGTAGCTGGCACGGTAGTTGTACTGGTTGTAGCTGGCACGGTAGTTGTACTGGTGGTACCTGGCACGGTAGTTGTACTGGTGGTACCTGGCATGGTAGTTGTACTGGTTGTAGCTGGCACTGTAGTTGTACGGGTTGTAACTGGCACGGTAGTTGTACTGGTGATTCCTGGCATGGTTGTTGTACTGGTTGTAGAAGGCATGGTAGTTGTACTGGTGGTTCCTGGCAAGGTAGTTGTACTGGTGGTACCTGGCACGGTAGTTGTACTGGTGGTACCTGGCATGGTAGTTGTACTGGTTGTAGCTGGCACGGTAGTTGTACTGGTTGTACCTGGCACGGTAGTTGTACTGGTGGTACCTGGCATGGTAGTTGTACTGGTTGTACCTGGCAAGGTAGTTGTACTGGTTGTACCTGGCATGGTAGTTGTACTGGTTGTACCTGGCATGGTAGTTGTACTGGTTGTACCTGGCATGGTAGTTGTACTGGTTGTACCTGGCAAGGTAGTTGTACTGGTGGTACCTGGCATGGTAGTTGTACTGGTTGTACCTGGCAAGGTAGTTGTACTGGTTGTAGCTAGCACGGTAGTTGTACGGGTTGTAACTGGCACGGTAGTTGTACTGGTGGTTCCTGGCATCGTAGTTGTACTGGTTGTAGAAGGCACGGTAGTTGTACTGGTGGTTCCTGGCAAGGTAGTTGTACTGGTGGTACCTGGCACGGTAGTTGTACTGGTGGAACCTGGCACGGTAGTTGTACTGGTTGTACCTGGCATGGTAGTTGTACTGGTGGTACCTGGCACGGTAGTTGTACTGGTTGTAGCGGGCAAGGTAGTTGTACTAGTGGTACCTGGCACGGTAGTTGTATGTTGTGGGGTGTTGTTGGTGGTGCTGGCAAGGTAGTTGTACTAGTTGTAGCTGGCATGGTAGTTGTTCTGGTTGTACGTGGCACGGTAGTTGTACTGGTTGTACCTGGCACGGTAGTTGTACTGGTTGTACCTGGCATGGTAGTTGTACTGGTTGTACCTGGCACGGTAGTTGTACTGGTGGTACCTGGCATGGTAGTTGTACTGGTGGTACCTGGCACGGTAGTTGTACTGGTGGTACCTGGCATGGTAGTTGTACTGTGGTATGGCAGGTAGTTGTACTGTTGTATGGCCGGTAGTTGTACTGGTGGTACCTGGCACGGTAGTTGTACTGGTGGTACCTGGCACGGTAGTTGTACTGGTGGTACCTGGCACGGTAGTTGTACTGGTTGTAGATGGCACGGTAGTTGTACTGGTGGTACCTGGCACGGTAGTTGTACTGGTGGTAGATGGCACGGTAGTTGTACTAGTTGTAGAAGGCACTGTAGTTGTACTGGTGGTACCTGGCACGGTAGTTGTACTGGTGGTACTGGCGGTAGTTGTAGGTTGTATGGCAGGTAGTTGTACTGGTGTACCTGGCAGTAGTTGTATGGTTGTAGCTGGCACGGTAGTTGTACTGGTTGTACCTGGCACGGTAGTTGTACTGGTTGTAGCTGGCATGGTAGTTGTACTGGTGGTACCTGGCATGGTAGTTGTACTGGTTGTACCTGGCACGGTAGTTGTACTGGTTGTACCTGGCACGGTAGTTGTACTGGTTGTACCTGGCACGGTAGTTGTACTGGTGGTACCTGGCACGGTAGTTGTACTGGTTGTACCTGGCATGTAGTTGTACTGGTTGTACCTGGCACGGTAGTTGTACTGGTTGTACCTGGCACGGTAGTTGTACTGGTTGTACCTGGCACGGTAGTTGTACTGGTTGTAGCTGGCACGGTAGTTGTACTGGTACTGGCACGGTAGTTGTACTGGTGGTACCTGGCACGGTAGTTGTACTGGTTGTAGCTGGCACGGTAGTTGTACTGGTGGTACCTGGCACGGTAGTTGTACTGGTTGTAGCTGGCAGGTAGTTGTACTGGTGGTACCTGGCATGGTAGTTGTACTGGTGTAGGCGGTAGTTGTACTGGTGTAGTGGCATGGTAGTTGTATGTTGTAGGCAGGTAGTTGTACTGGTGGTACCTGGCATGGTAGTTGTACTGGTTGTAGCTGGCACGGTAGTTGTACTGGTGGTACCTGGCACGGTAGTTGTACTGGTGGTACCTGGCACGGTAGTTGTACTGGTGGTAGCTGGCACGGTAGTTGTACTGGTGGTACCTGGCACGGTAGTTGTACTGGTTGTACCTGGCACGGTAGTTGTACTGGTTGTACCTGGCACGGTAGTTGTACTGGTGGTACCTGGCACGGTAGTTGTACTGGTTGTACTGGCACGGTAGTTGTACTGGTGTACCTGGCACGGTAGTTGTACTGGTTGTAGCTGGCACGGTAGTTGTACTGGTTGTACCTGGCACGGTAGTTGTACTGGTTGTACCTGGCACGGTAGTTGTAACGGTTGTACCTGGCACGGTAGTTGCACTGGTTGTAGAAGGCACGGTAGTTGTACTGGTGGTACCTGGCACGGTAGTTGTACTGGTTGTAACTGGCATGGTAGTTGTACTGGTTGTACCTGGCACGGTAGTTGTACTGGTTGTACCTGGCACGCTAGTTGTACTGGTTGTACCTGGCACGGTAGTTGTACTGGTTGTACCTGGCACGGTAGTTGTACTGGTTGTACCTGGCACGGTAGTTGTACTGGTTGTAGCTGGCACGGTAGTTGTACTGGTTGTAGCTGGCACGGTAGTTGTACTGGTGGCACCTGGCACGGTAGTTGTACTGGTTGTAGCTGGCAATGTAGTTGTACTAGTTGTAACTGGCACAGTAGTTGTACTGGTTGTACCTGGTACGGTTGTTGTACTGGTTGTACCTGGCATGGTAGTTGTACTGGTTGTAGCTGGCACGGTAGTTGTACTGGTTGTAGCTGGCACGGTAGTTGTACTGGTGGTACCTGGCACGGTAGTTGTACTGGTGGTACCTGGCATGGTAGTTGTACTGGTTGTAGCTGGCACTGTAGTTGTACGGGTTGTAACTGGCACGGTAGTTGTACTGGTGATTCCTGGCATGGTTGTTGTACTGGTTGTAGAAGGCATGGTAGTTGTACTGGTGGTTCCTGGCAAGGTAGTTGTACTGGTGGTACCTGGCACGGTAGTTGTACTGGTGGTACCTGGCATGGTAGTTGTACTGGTTGTAGCTGGCACGGTAGTTGTACTGGTTGTACCTGGCACGGTAGTTGTACTGGTGGTACCTGGCATGGTAGTTGTACTGGTTGTAGCTAGCACGGTAGTTGTACGGGTTGTAACTGGCACGGTAGTTGTACTGGTGGTTCCTGGCATCGTAGTTGTACTGGTTGTAGAAGGCACGGTAGTTGTACTGGTGGTTCCTGGCAAGGTAGTTGTACTGGTGGTACCTGGCACGGTAGTTGTACTGGTGGAACCTGGCACGGTAGTTGTACTGGTTGTACCTGGCATGGTAGTTGTACTGGTGGTACCTGGCACGGTAGTTGTACTGGTTGTAGCGGGCAAGGTAGTTGTACTAGTGGTACCTGGCACGGTAGTTGTAATAGTTGTAGAAGGCACAGTAGTTGTACTGGTGGTACCTGGCATGGTAGTTGTACTAGTTGTACCTGGCACGGTAGTTGTACTGGTTGTAACTGGCATGGCAGTTGTACTGGTTGTACTTGGCACGGTAGTTGTACTGGTGGTACCTGGCACGGTAGTTGTACTGGTTGTACCTGGCACAGTAGTTGTACTGGTTGTACCTGGCCCGGTAGTTGTACTGGTTGTACCTGGCACAGTAGTTGTACTGGTTGTACCTGGTACGGTAGTTGTACTGGTTGTAGCTGGCACGGTAGTTGTACTGGTAACTGGCACGGTAGTTGTACTGGTGGTACCTGGCACAGTAGTTGTACTGGTGGTAGAAGGCACGGTAGTTGTACTGGTGGTACCTGGCACGGTAGTTGTACTAGTTGTAGAAGGCACGGTAGTTGTACTGGTTGTAGCTGGCATGGTAGTTGTACGGGTTGTATCTGGCACGGTAGTTGTACTGGTGGTTCCTGGCATGGTAGATGTACTGGTTGTAGAAGGCACGGTAGTTGTACTGGTGGTACCTGGCACGGTAGTTGTACTGGTGGTACCTGGCAAGGTAATTGTACTGGTGGTACCTGGCACGGTAGTTGTACTGGTTGTACCTGGCAAGGTAGTTGTACTGGTGGTACCTGGCACGGTAGTTGTACTGGTGGTACCTGGCACGGTAGTTGTACTGGTGGTACCTGACACGGTAGTTGTACTTGTGGTACCTGGCACGGTAGTTGTACTGGTGGTACCTGGCACGGTAGTTGTACTGGTTGTACCTGGCAAGGTAGTTGTACTGGTGGTACCTGGCATGGTAGTTGTACTGGTTGTAGCTGGCACGGTAGTTGTACTG
Organism: Archivesica marissinica; assembly: GCA_014843695.1. Classification (NCBI taxonomy): domain Eukaryota; kingdom Metazoa; phylum Mollusca; class Bivalvia; order Venerida; family Vesicomyidae; genus Archivesica; species Archivesica marissinica. Next base: position 23,540,233 of record CM026386.1, on the reverse strand, counting down.
GTTGTACCTGGCATGGTAGTTGTACTGGTGGTACCTGGCACGGTAGTTGTACTTGTGGTACCTGGCACGGTAGTTGTACTGGTGGTACCTGGCACGGTAGCTGTACTAGTTGTAGAAGGCACGGTAGTTGTACTGGTGGTACCTGGCACAGTAGTTGTACTGGTTGTACCTGGCACGGTAGTTGTACTGGTTGTACCTGGCACAGTAGTTGTACTGGTTGTACCTGGCACGGTAGTTGTACTGGTTGTAGCTGGCACAGTAGTTGTACTGGTTGTACCTGGCACGGTAGTTGTACTGGTTGTACCTGGCAAGGTAGTTGTACTGGTTGTACCTGGCACGGTAGTTGTACTGGTTGTAGCTGGCACGGTAGTTGTACTGGTTGTACCTGGCATGGTAGTTGTACTGGTGGTACCTGGCACGGTAGTTGTACTTGTGGTACCTGGCACGGTAGTTGTACTGGTGGTACCTGGCACGGTAGCTGTACTAGTTGTAGAAGGTACGGTAGTTGTACTGGTGGTACCTGGCACAGTAGTTGTACTGGTTGTACCTGGCACGGTAGTTGTACTGGTTGTAACTGGCATGGTAGTTGTACTGGTTGTACTTGGCACGGTAGTTGTACTGGTGGTACCTGGCACGGTAGCTGTACTAGTTGTACCTGGCACGGTAGTTGTACTGGTTGTAACTGGCATGGTAGTTGTACTGGTTATACTTGGCACGGTAGTTGTACTGGTGGTACCTGGCACGGTAGTTGTACTGGTTGTACCTGGCACGGTAGTTGTACTGGTTGTACCTGGCACGGTAGTTGTACTGGTTGTACCTGGCCCGGTAGTTGTACAGGTTGTACCTGGCACGGTAGTTGTACTGGTTGTACCTGGCACGGTAGTTGTACTGGTTGTAGCTGGCACGGTAGTTGTACTGGTTGTACCTGGCACGGTAGTTATACTGGTTGTAGCGGGCAAGGTAGTTGTACTAGTGGTACCTGGCACGGTAGTTGTACTAGTTGTAGAAGGCACAGTAGTTGTACTGGTTGTAGCTGGCAAGGTAGTTGTACTAGTTGTAGCTGGCATGGTAGTTGTTCTGGATGTACGTGGCACGGTAGTTGTACTGGTTGTACCTGGCATGGTAGTTGTACTGGTTGTACCTGGCATGGTAGTTGTACCTGGCACGGTAGTTGTACTGGTGGTACCTAGCACGGTAGTTGTACTGGTTGTACCTGGCACGGTAGTTGTACTGGTGGTAGAAGGCACGGTAGTTGTACTGGTTGTACCTGGCACGGTAGTTGTACTGGTTGTAGCTGGCACGGTAGTTGTACTGGTGGTACCTGGCACGGTAGTTGTACTGGTGGTACCTGGCATGGTAGATGTACTGTAGGTACCTGGCACGGTAGTTGTACTGGTGGTACCTGGCATGGTAGTTGTACTAGTTGTAGAAGGCACGGTAGTTGTACTGGTGGTACCTGGCACGGTAGTTGTACTGGTGGTACCTGGCACGGTAGATGTACTAGTTGTAGAAGGCACGGTAGTTGTACTGGTGGTACCTGGCATGGTAGTTGTACTGGTTGTAACTGGCGCGGTAGTTGTACTGGTGGTAGAAGGCACTGTAGTTGTACTAGTTGTAGAAGGCACTGTAGTTGTACTGGTGGTACCTGGCGCGGTAGTTGTACTGGTGGTAGAAGGCACGGTAGTTGTACTAGTTGTAGAAGGCACTGTAGTTGTACTGGTGGTACCTGGCGCGGTAGTTGTACTTGTTGTAACTGGCGCGGTAGTTGTACTAGTTGTACCTGGCACGGTAGTTGTACTGGTTGTAACTGGCATGGTAGTTGTACTTGTGGTAGAAGGCAAGGTAGTTGTACTAGTTGTAGAAGGCACGGTAGTTGTACTGGTGGTACCTGGCGCGGTAGTTGTACTGGTTGTAACTGGCATGGTAGTTGTACTGGTTGTACCTGGCACTGTAGTTGTAGTGGTTGTAGCTGGCACGGTAGTTGTACTGGTTGTACCTGGCATGGTAGTTGTACTGGTTGTAGCTGGCATGGTAGTTGTACTGGTGGTACCTGGCACGGTAGTTGTACTGGTGGTACCTGGCGCGGTAGTTGTACTAGTTGTACCTGGCACGGTAGTTGTACTGGTTGTAACTGGCATGGTAGTTGTACTGGTTGTAGTTGGCACGGTAGTTGTACTGGTTGTACCTGGCATGCTAGTTGTACTGGTTGTACCTGGTACGGTAGTTGTACTGGTTGTAGCTGGCACGGTAGTTGTACTGGTTGTAACTGGCACGGTAGTTGTACTGGTTGTAGCTGGCACAGTAGTTGTACTGGTTGTAGCTGGCACGGTAGTTGTACTAGTTGTAGAAGGCACGGTAGTTGTACTAGTTGTAGAAGGCACGGTAGTTGTACTAGTTGTAGAAGGCATGGTAGTTGTACTGGTGGTACCTGGCACGGTAGTTGTAATGGTCGTACCTGGCATCGTAGTTGTACTGGTGGTACCTGGCACGGTAGTTGTACTGGTGGTACCTGGCACGGTAGTTGTACTGGTGGTACCTGGCATGGTAGTTGTACTGGTTGTAGCTGGCACGGTAGTTGTACGGGTTGTAACTGGCACGGTAGTTGTACTGGTGGTTCCTGGCATGGTAGTTTTACTGGTTGTAGAAGGCACGGTAGTTGTACTGGTGGTTCCTGGCAAGGTAGTTGTACTGGTGGTACCTGGCATGGTAGTTGTACTGGTTGTACCTGGCACTGTAGTTGTACTGGTTGTACCTGGCACGGTAGTTGTACTGGTGGTACCTGGCACGGTATTTGTACTGGTGGAACCTGGCACGGTAGTTGTACTGGTTGTACCTGGCATGGTAGTTGTACTGGTGGTACCTGGCATGGTAGTTGTACTGGTGGTTCCTGGCAAGGTAGTTGTACTGGTGGTACCGGGCACGGTAGTTGTACTGGTGGTACCTGGCAAGGTAGTTGTACTGGTGGTAGAAGGCACGGTAGTTGTACTGGTTGTACCTGGCACGGTAGTTGTACTGGTGGTACCTGGCACGGTAGTTGTACTGGTGGTACCTGGCAAAGTAATTGTACTGGTGGTACCTGGCACGGTAGTTGTACTGGTGGTAACTGGCACGGTAGTTGTACTTGTGGTACCTGGCACAGTAGTTGTACTGGTGGTACCTGGCACGGTAGTTGTACTGGTTGTACCTGGCAAGGTAGTTGTACTGGTGGTACCTGGCACGGTAGTTGTACTGGTTGTAACTGGCATGGTAGTTGTACTGGTTGTACTTGGCACGGTAGTTGTACTGGTTGTACCTGGCACAGTAGTTGTACTGGTTGTACCTGGTACGGTAGTTGCACTGGTTGTAGCTGGCACGGTAGTTGTACTGGTTGTAACTGGCACGGTAGTTGTACTGGTTGTAGCTGGCACGGTAGTTGTACTGGTTGTAACTGGCACGGTAGTTGTACTGGTTGTAGCTGGCAATGTAGTTGTATTGGTGGTACCTGGCACGGTAGTTGTACTGGTGGTTCCTGGCAAGGTAGTTTTACTGGTTGTAGCTGGCACGGTAGTTGTACGGGTTGTAACTGGCACGGTAGTTGTACTGGTGGTTCCTGGCATGGTAGTTGTACTGGTTGTAGAAGGCACGGTAGTTGTACTGGTGGTTCCTGGCAAGGTAGTTGTACTGGTGGTACCTGGCACGGTAGTTGTACTGGTGGAACCTGGCACGGTAGTTGTACTGGTTGTACCTGGCATGGTAGTTGTACTGGTGGTACCTGGCATGGTAGTTGTACTGGTGGTTCCTGGCAAGGTAGTTGTACTGGTGGTACCTGGCACGGTAGTTGTACTGGTGGTTCCTGGCAAGGTAGTTTTACTGGTTGTACCTGGCATGGTAGTTGTACTGGTGGAACCTGGCACGGTAGTTGTACTGGTGGTACCTGGCAAGGTAGTTGTACTGGTGGTACCTGGCAAGGTAGTTGTACTGGTGGTACCTGGCACGGTAGTTGTACTGGTGGTAGAAGGCACGGTAGTTGTACTGGTGGTACCTGGCACGGTAGTTGTACTGGTGGTACCTGGCAAGGTAATTGTACTGGTGGTACCTGGCACGGTAGTTGTACTGGTGGTATCTGGCACGGTAGTTGTACTTGTGGTACCTGGCACGGTAGTTGTACTGGTTGTACCTGGCACGGTAGTTGTACTGGTTGTACCTGGCATGGTAGTTGTACTGGTTGTAGCTGGCACGGTAGTTGTACTGGTTGTAGCTGGCACAGTAGTTGTACTGGTTGTACCTGGCACGGTAGTTGTACTGGTGGTACCTGGCACTGTAGCTGTACTAGTTGTAGAAGGCACGGTAGTTGTACTGGTGGTACCTGGCACAGTAGTTGTACTGGTTGTACCTGGCACGGTAGTTGTTCTGGTTGTACCTGGCATGGTAGTTGTACTGGTGGTACCTGGCACGGTAGTTGTACTGGTGGTACCTGACACGGTAGCTGTACTAGTTGTAGAAGGAATGGTAGTTGTACTGGTGGTAATTGGCACGGTAGTTGTACTGGTTGTACCTGGCACGGTAGTTGTACTGGTTGTAGCTGGCACGGTAGTTGTACTTGTGGTACCTGGCACGGTAGTTGTACTGGTTGTACCTGGCAAGGTAGTTGTACTGGTGGTACCTGGCACGGTAGTTGTACTGGTTGTAGCTGGCACGGTAGTTGTACTGGTTGTACCTGGCATGGTAGTTGTACTGGTGGTACCTGGCACGTTAGTTGTACTTGTGGTACCTGGCACGGTAGTTGTACTGGTGGTACCTGGCACGGTAGCTGTACTAGTTGTAGAAGGCACGGTAGTTGTACTGGTGGTACCTGGTACAGTAGTTGTACTGGTTGTACCTGGCACGGTAGTTGTACTGGTTGTAACTGGCATGGTAGTTGTACTGGTTGTACTTGGCACGGTAGTTGTACTGGTGGAACCTGGCATGGTAGTTGTACTGGTGGTACCTGGCACGGTAGATGTACTGGTGGTACCTGGCACGGTAGTTGTACTAGTTGTAGAAGGCACGGTAGTTGTACTGGTGGTACCTGGCATGGTAGTTGTACTGGTAGTACCTGGCACGGTAGTTGTACTGGTGGTACCTGGCATGGTAGTTGTACTGGTTGTACCTGGCACGGTAGTTGTACTAGTTGTAGAAGTCACGGTAGTTGTACTGGTGGTACCTGGCACGGTAGTTGTACTAGTTGTAGAAGGCACGGTAGTTGTACTGGTGGTAACTGGCACAGTAGTTGTACTGATGGTAGAAGGCACGGTAGTTGTACTAGTTGTAGAAGGCACTGTAGTTGTACTGGTGGTACCTGGCACGGTAGTTGTACTGGTTGTAACTGGCACGGTAGTTGTACCGGTTGTAGCTGGCACGGTAGTTGTACTGGTGGTACCTGGCGCGGTAGTTGTACTAGTTGTACCTGGCACGGTAGTTGTACTGGTTGTAACTGGCATGGTAGTTGTACTGGTTGTACCTGGCACTGCAATTGTACTGGATGTAGCTGGCACGGTAGTTGTACTGGTGGTAGAAGGCACGGTAGTTGTACTAGTTGTAGAAGGCACTGTAGTTGTACTGGTGGTACTTGGCACGGTAGTTGTACTGGTGGTATCTGGCGCGGTAGTTGTACTAGTTGTAGAAGGCATGGTAGTTGTACTGGTTGTAGCTGGCACGGTAGTTGTACTGGTTGTAACTGGCATGGTAGTTGTACTGGTTGTACCTGGCACTGTAGTTGTACTGGATGTAGCTGGCACGGTAGTTGTACTGGTTGTACCTGGCACGGTAGTTGTACTGGTTGTAGCTGGCATAGTAGTTGTACTGGTGGTACCTGGCACGGTAGTTGTACTAGTTGTAACTGGCACGGTAGTTGTACTAGTTGTAGCTGGCACGGTAGTTGTACTGGTTGTACCTGGCACGGTAGTTGTACTGGTTGTAGCTGGCACGGTAGTTGTACTGGTTGTAACTGGCACGGTAGTTGTACTGGTTGTACCTGGCACGGTAGTTGTACTGGTTGTACCTGGCACGGTAGTTGTACTGGTTGTAACTGGCATGGTAGTTGTACTGGTTGTACCTGGCACTGTAGTTGTACTGGATGTAGCTGGCACGGTAGTTGTACTGGTTGTACCTGGCACGGAAGTTGTACTGGTGGTACCTGGCATGGTAGTTGTACTGGTTGTACCTGGCACTGTAGTTGTACTGGATGTAGCTAGCACGGTAGTTGTACTGGTTGTACCTGGCACGGTAGTTGTACTGGTTATAACTGGCATGGTAGTTGTACTGGTTGTACCTGGCACTGTAGTTGTACTGGATGTAGCTGGCACGGTAGTTGTACTGGTTGTACCTGGCACGGTAGTTGTACTGGTTGTAGCTGGCATGGTAGTTGTACTGGTGGTACCTGGCACGGTAGTTGTACTAGTTGTAACTGGCACGGTAGTTGTACTGGTGGTACCTGGCATGGTAGTTGTACTGGTTGTAGCTGGCACGGTAGTTGTACTGGTGGTAGAAGGCACGGTAGTCGTACTAGTTGTAGAAGGCACTGTAGTTGTACTGGTGGTATCTGGCACGGTAGTTGTACTGGTTGTACCGGGCATGGTAGTTGTACTGGTGGTACCTGGCACGGTAGTTGTACTGGTGGTACCTGGCACGGTAGTTGTACTGGTTGTACCTGGCACGGTAGTTGTACTGGTGGTACCTGGCACGGTAGTTGTACTGGTTGTACCTGGCACGGTAGTTGTACTGGTTGTACCTGGCACGGTAGTTGTACTGGTGGTACCTGGCACGGTAGTTGTACTGGTGGTACCTGGCACGGTAGTTGTACTGGTGGTACCTGGCACGGTAGTTGTACTGGTTGTACCTGGCACGGTAGTTGTACTGGTTGTACCTGGCATGGTAGTTGTACTGGTGGTACTTGGCACGGTAGTTGTACTGGTTGTACCGGGCATGGTAGTTGTACTGGTGGTACCTGGCACGGTAGTTGTACTGGTTGTACCTGGCACGGTAGTTGTACTGGTGGTACCTGGCACGGTAGTTGTACTGGTGGTACTTGGCACGGTAGTTGTACTGGTTGTACCGGGCATGGTAGTTGTACTGGTTGTACCTGGCACGGTAGTTGTACTGGTTGTAACTGGCACGGTAGTTGTACTGGTGGTACTTGGCACGGTAGTTGTACTGGTTGTACCTGGCGCGGTAGTTGTACTGGTGGTATCTGGCACGGTAGTTGCACTGGTGGTACCTGGCACGGTAGTTGTACTGGTGGTACCTGGCACGGTAGTTGTACTGGTGGTACCTGGCACGGTAGTTGTACCGGTGGTACCTGGCACGGTAGTTGTACTGGTGGTACCTGGCACGGTAGTTGTACTGGTGGTACCTGGTACGGTAGTTGTACTGGTTGTACCTGGCACGGTAGTTGTACTGGTGGTACCTGGCATGGTAGTTGTACTGGTGGTACCTGGCATGGTAGTTGTACTGGTGGTACCTGGCACGGTAGTTGTACTGGTGGTACCCGGTACGGTAGTTGTACTGGTGGTATCTGGCATGGTAGTTGTACTGGTGGTACCTGGCACGGTAGTTGTACTGGTGGTACCTGGCATGGTAGTTGTACTGGTGGTACCTGGCACGGTAGTTGTACTGGTTGTACCTGGCATGGTAGTTGTACTAGTTGTACCTGGCATGGTAGTTGTACTGGTTGTAACTGGCATGGTATTTGTACTGGTTGTACTTGGCACGGTAGTTGTACTGGTGGTACCTGGCACGGTAGTTGTACTGGTTGTACCTGGCACGGTAGTTGTACTGGTTGTAGCTGGCACGGTAGTTGTACTGGTTGTACCTTGCACGGTAGTTGTACTGGTTGTACCTGGCACGGTAGTTGTACTGGTTGTAGAAGGCACAGTAGTTGTACTAGTTGTACCTGGCACGATAGTTGTACTGGTGGTACCTGGCACGGTAGTTGTACTGGTTGTAGCTGGCATGATAGTTGTACTGGTTGTACCTGGCACTGTAGTTGTACTGGATGTAGCTGGCATGGTAGTTGTACTGGTTGTACCTGGCACGGTAGTTGTACTGGTTGTAGCTGGCATAGTAGTTGTACTGGTGGTACCTGGCACGGTAGTTGTACTAGTTGTAACTGGCACGGTAGTTGTACTAGTTGTAGCTGGCACGGTAGTTGTACTGGTTGTACCTGGCACGGTAGTTGTACTGGTTGTAGCTGGCACGGTAGTTGTACTGGTTGTACCTGGCACGGTAGTTGTACTGGTTGTACCTGGCACGGTAGTTGTACTGGTTGTAACTGGCATGGTAGTTGTACTGGTTGTACCTGGCACTGTAGTTGTACTGGATGTAGCTGGCACGGTAGTTGTACTGGTTGTACCTGGCACGGTAGTTGTACTGGTGGTACCTGGCATGGTAGTTGTACTGGTTGTACCTGGCACTGTAGTTGTACTGGATGTAGCTAGCACGGTAGTTGTACTGGTTGTACCTGGCACGGTAGTTGTACTGGTTATAACTGGCATGGTAGTTGTACTGGTTGTACCTGGCACTGTAGTTGTACTGGATGTAGCTGGCACGGTAGTTGTACTGGTTGTACCTGGCACGGTAGTTGTACTGGTTGTAGCTGGCATGGTAGTTGTACTGGTGGTACCTGGCACGGTAGTTGTACTAGTTGTAACTGGCACGGTAGTTGTACTGGTGGTACCTGGCATGGTAGTTGTACTGGTTGTAGCTGGCACGGTAGTTGTACTGGTGGTAGAAGGCACGGTAGTCGTACTAGTTGTAGAAGGCACTGTAGTTGTACTGGTGGTATCTGGCACGGTAGTTGTACTGGTTGTACCGGGCATGGTAGTTGTACTGGTGGTACCTGGCACGGTAGTTGTACTGGTGGTACCTGGCACGGTAGTTGTACTGGTGGTACCTGGCACGGTAGTTGTACTGGTGGTACTTGGCACGGTAGTTGTACTGGTTGTACCGGGCATGGTAGTTGTACTGGTTGTACCTGGCACGGTAGTTGTACTGGTTGTAACTGGCACGGTAGTTGTACTGGTGGTACTTGGCACGGTAGTTGTACTGGTTGTACCTGGCGCGGTAGTTGTACTGGTGGTATCTGGCACGGTAGTTGCACTGGTGGTACCTGGCACGGTAGTTGTACTGGTGGTACCTGGCACGGTAGTTGTACTGGTGGTACCTGGCACGGTAGTTGTACCGGTGGTACCTGGCACGGTAGTTGTACTGGTGGTACCTGGCACGGTAGTTGTACTGGTGGTACCTGGTACGGTAGTTGTACTGGTGGTACCTGGCACGGTAGTTGTACTGGTGGTACCTGGCACGGTAGTTGTACCTGGCATGGTAGTTGTACTGGTGGTACCTGGCACGGTAGTTGTACTGGTTGTACCTGGCACGGTAGTTGTACTGGTTGTAGCTGGCACGGTAGTTGTACTGGTTGTACCTTGCACGGTAGTTGTACTGGTTGTACCTGGCACGGTAGTTGTACTGGTTGTAGAAGGCACAGTAGTTGTACTAGTTGTACCTGGCACGATAGTTGTACTGGTGGTACCTGGCACGGTAGTTGTACTGGTTGTAGCTGGCATGATAGTTGTACTGGTGGTACCTGGCACGGTAGTTGTACTAGTTGTAACTGGCACGGTAGTTGTACTGGTGGTACCTGGCATGGTAGTTGTACTGGTTGTAGCTGGCACGGTAGTTGTACTGGTGGTAGAAGGCACGGTAGTCGTACTAGTTGTAGAAGGCACTGTAGTTGTACTGGTGGTATCTGGCACGGTAGTTGTACTGGTTGTACCGGGCATGGTAGTTGTACTGGTGGTACCTGGCATGGTAGTTGTACTGGTGGTACCTTGCACGGTAGTTGTACTGGTTGTACCTGGCACGGTAGTTGTACTGGTGGTACCTGGCACGGTAGTTGTACTGGTGGTACTTGGCACGGTAGTTGTACTGGTTGTACCGGGCATGGTAGTTGTACTGGTTGTACCTGGCACGGTAGTTGTACTGGTTGTATCTGGCACGGTAGTTGTACTGGTGGTACGTGGCACGGTGGTTGTACCTGGCGCGGTAGTTGTACTGGTGGTATCTGGCACGGTAGTTGCACTGGTGGTACCTGGCACGGTAGTTCCACTGGTGGTACCTGGCACGGTAGTTGTACTGGTGGTACTTGGCACGGTAGTTGTACTGGTTGTACCGGGCATGGTAGTTGTACTGGTTGTACCTGGCACGGTAGTTGTACTGGTTGTAACTGGCACGGTAGTTGTACTAGTTGTACCTGGCACGATAGTTGTACTGGTGGTACCTGGCACGGTAGTTGTACTGGTTGTACCTGGCACGGTAGTTGTACTGGTTGTAGCTGGCACGGTAGTTGTACTTGTTGTACCTGGCCCGGTAGTTGTACTGGTTGTACCTGGCACGGTAGTTGTACTGGTTGTACCTGGCACGGTAGTTGTACTGGTTTTAGCTGGCACGGTAGTTGTACTGGTTGTAGCGGGCATGGTAGTTGTACTGGTTGTACCTGGCAGGGTAGTTGTACTGATTGTACCTGGCAAGGTAATTGTACTGGTTGTACCTGGCATGGTAGTTGTACTGGTTGTACCTGGCAGGGTAGTTGTACTTGTTGTACCTGGCAAGGTAGTTGTACTGGTTGTACCTGGCATGGTAGTTGTACTGGTTGTACCTGGCAAGGTAGTTGTACTGGTGGTACCTGGCAAGGTAGTTGTACTAGCTGTAGCTGGCATGGTAGTTGTACTGGTTGTACGTGGCACGGTAGTTGTACTGGTTGTACCTGGCACGGTAGTTGTACTGGTGGTACCTGGCACGGTAGTTGTACTGGTGGTACCTGGCACGGTAGTTGTACTGGTGGTACCTGGCACGGTAGTTGTACTGGTTGTAACTGGCACTGTAGTTGTACTGGTGGTACCTGGCACGGTAGTTGTACTGGTTGTTGCTGGCACGATAGTTGTACTAGTGGTATCTGGCACGGTAGTTGTACTGGTGGTACCTGGCACGGTAGTTGTACTGGTGGTATCTGGCAAGGTAGTTGTACTGGTGGTATCTGACATGGTAGTTGTACTGGTGGTACCTGGCAAGGTAGTTGTACTGGTGGTACCTGGCACGGTAGTTGTACTGGTGGTATCTGGCAAGGTAGTTGTACTGGTGGTATCTGGCACGGTAGTTGTACTGGTGGTACCTGGCATGGTAGTTGTACTGGTGGTACCTGGCACGGTAGTTGTACTGGTGGTACCTGGCATGGTAGTTGTACTGGTGGTACCTGGCACGGTAGTTGTACTGGTGGTATCTGGCACGGTAGTTGTACTGGTGGTACCTGGCACGGTAGTTGTACTGGTTGTACCTGGCACGGTAGTTGTACTGGTGGTACCTGGCACGGTAGTTGTACTGGTGGTACTTGGCACGGTAGTTGTACTGGTTGTACCGGGCACGGTAGTTGTACTGGTTGTACTTGGCACGGTAGTTGTACTGGTGGTACCTGGCATGGTAGTTGTACTGGTAGGACCTGGCGCTATGGTTGTACTGGTAGTACTTGGTGCAGTGGTTGTACTGGTAGTACCTGGCACGGTAGTTGTACTGGTAGTACCTGGCATGGTAGTTGTACTGGTGGTACCTGGCACGGTAGTTGTACTGGTGGTACCTGGCATGGTAGTTGTACTGGTGGTACCTGGCACGGTAGTTGTACTGGTGGCACCTGGCACGGTAGTTGTACTGGTGGTACCTGGCACGGTAGTTGTACTGGTGGTACCTGGCACGGTAGTTGTACTGGTGGTATCTGGCAAGGTAGTTGTACTGGTGGTATCTGACATGGTAGTTGTACTGGTGGTACCTGGCAAGGTAGTTGTACTGGTGGTACCTGGCACGGTAGTTGTACTGGTGGTATCTGGCAAGGTAGTTGTACTGGTGGTATCTGGCACGGTAGTTGTACTGGTGGTACCTGGCACGGTAGTTGTACTGGTGGTACTGGTTGTACCTGGCATGGTAGTTGTACTGGTTGTATCTGGCACGGTAGTTGTACTGGTAGTACCTGTAGCAGTGGTTGTACTGGTGGTACCTGGCATGGTAGTTGTACTGGTAGGACCTGGCGCTATGGTTGTACTGGTAGTACCTGGTGCAGTGGTTGTACTGGTAGTACCTGGCACGGTAGTTGTACTGGAAGTACCTGGCGCAGTGGTTGTACTGGTAGTACCTGGCATGGTAGTTGTACTGGTAGGACCTGACACGGTAGTTGTACTGGTAGGACCTGGCAAGGTAGTTGTACTGGTTGTACCTGGCACGGTAGTTGTACTGGAAGTACCTGGCGCAGTGGTTGTACTGGTAGTACCTGGCATGGTAGTTGTACTGGTAGGACCTGGCACGGTAGTTGTACTGGTGGTACCTGGCACGATAGTTGTACTGGTGGTACCTGGCACGGTAGTTGTACTAGTGGTACCTGGCACGGTAGTTGTACTGGTTGTACCTGGCGCAGTGTTTATCATGGCTGTCTCTGGAATGGCAGTTATGTACATTGTTTACAAGATATCTACAACTTAAACTATTATGTAGATAACATTCTGTATGCATTAAAATTGCAATGACGAAAGGTCAATTGCAACAACATTTATAAAGCTGTAAAAATGATAATAAAACGTCAATTGTAAAACTTACAATTTATGGAAAATATGTGATTCTTTTAAAAATGCAATAATGTATTTAAAATCGACAGTGTCGAAAAGCTCCTTCATTGTCACAACTGTATAATATTGTTGACGAATGAGTGCTAAATCTACACAGTGAATTAAGATTTGTTCAACATTTATAGAGGAATGGCATGGTATACACCATTGTGGATCCTCTCTTTTCAATACAAATGAGTGTGTAAAACGGGTATGTCCAAGTCTCAACCGTGATATTACTGTTTCCTCTCTACGGTTGGAGTGATAAATAAAAGATGATTTGCCAATGTTTGGCTTAATTGGTTGTAGTTTATTGAATTGTATGTTATTCCAAGTGGTTTGCCACTTTGAAGTAATGTAAGAAATATTTGATTGCCTAGCATCAGTATATGGTACATGTATTTTAGAATTTATACAGTCTAGTTTAAGTGCATCTTTTGCACTTTGATCAGCCATTTCATTGCCACGAATACCAATATGACTTGGTATCCAGCAATATATAACATGTTTAGTCGATGCAATATCTGTGTGCTTAATAAGTAATTTGTGAATAAGGTTTTTTTTAACGTTCATGTTGTCTACTGATTGTAGTACAGATAAGGAATCTGAAAGGATCATAAATTTCCTATCATGTGATGCATCAGCAAAATTCAAAGCTAAATCAATAGCCTCTACTTCTGCTGAAAATATAGATGCATGATCAGGTTGTCGTAATTTAGAATTATGTAAATTACTGACAGCAGCACAGCCAACTTTGTTGCCAGCTTTAGATCCATCTGTGTATATTGGTGTATAATCTGAAAACATGGTTCTGATTTCATTTAATTTTGATTTAAACATTAGAGGGTTAGTATATGATTTCAGGTTATCATGAAGTTGTAAAATAACGTTGGGTTTAGTCAGGTGAAAAGGAGCTATATCTGATATAAAAGTTTCATGAACATTGTCAATGTTAAAATCTACGTTATGAATAGCTTCCTCGATGCGAAGCGCAAGAGGACGTATCGCCTTTGGCTTCGCCTCATAGGAAGTTTTATTGCTTAGATCAAACACGACTTTGTACGCTGGATTTCTTGGGTTTGATTTAAGCTTAAAGGCATTTGTGGTTGTAGAGATAATTGTTCACGTCTGAGATAAAGGGATGGTTCATTTGCTTCTACATATAAACTAGCTATTGGTGATGTTCTGAAAGCTCCGAGTGCAAGTCGTAAGCCTTGGTGATGTATTGGGTCAAGTGTTTTGATATATGATGGTCTGGCTGATCCATACACAATTGATCCATAATCGAGTTTAGAACGAACTAGCACTCTATACAGTCTAAGGAGGACCTTTTGATCAACTACCCAGTCCGTATGAGTTACTACTTTGATAAGGCCTTGAGGCATCTTGCTTTCAAGTACTTCAAGTGAGAAATAAACGAAAGTTTTTTATCAAAATTACTCCAGGAAATTTAGTCTCAGGAACAACAGGAATAGGGACTCCATCAAGAGTTAATACAGGGTCATTGTGTAATTTTCGTGACTGACAAAAGTGAATACAATTTGTTTTGGCCTTCGAAAATCGAAAACCGTTATTTAAAGCCCATGCCTGGACTTTATTTAAACAAAGTTGAAGATGGCGTTCAATAGTAGCCATATACTTTGATCGATAACATAATTATAACAAAATCATCTACATATAAAGAACACTCGGTAGCTTTGCCAAGGCATTTCACAATGTTATTTATTTTAATATTAAAAAGTGTAACAGATAAAACACTGCCTTGCGGGACACCCAGTTCTTGTTCGTGATTGCTAGAGAGGGTAGAACCCACTCTAACTTTAAATTGTCTATCCACAAGAAAGTTAGATATAAATTGTGGCATGTGTCCTTTAAGGCCTAACTCGTGTAGGTCTTTAATAATACCATGTTTCCATGTTGTATCGTAAGCTTTTTCAAGATCGAAACATATATAAATTACGTGTTGTTTCTTGAGTGAGTGAGTGAGTATTTGGTTTAACGGCGCATCAGCACAGTTCAGGCTATATCGCGCCGGGTTAAGTACATTGTATACAAGATATCTACAACTAAAACTATTATGTAGATAACATTTTGTATGCATTAAAATTGCAATGACGAAAGGTCAATTGCAACAACATTTATCAAGCTGTAAAAATGATAATAAAACGTCAATTGTAAAACTTACAATTTATGGAAAATATGTGATTCTTTTAAAAATGCAATAATGTATTTAAAATCGACAGTGTCGAAAAGCTCCTTCATTGTCACAACTGTATAATATTTTTTGACTAATGAGTGCTAAATCTACACAGTGAATTAAGATTTGTTTAACATTTATAGAGGAATGGCATGGTATACACCATGGTGGATCCTCTCTTTTCAATACAAATGAGTGTGTAAAACGGGTATGTCCAAGTCTCAACCGTGACATTACTGTTTCCTCTCTACGGTTGGAGTGATAAATAAAAGATGATTTGCCAATGTTTGGCTTAATTGGTTGTAGTTTATTGAATTGTATGTTATTCCAAGTGGTTTGCCATTTTGAAGTAATGTAAGAAAGAATCGATTGCCTAGCATCAGTGTATGGTACATGTATTTTAGGATTTATACAGTCTAGTTTAAGTGCATCTTTTGCACTTTGATAAGCCATTTCATTGCCACGAATACCAATATGACTTGGTATCCAGCAATATATAACATGTTTAGTCGATGTAATATCTGTGTGCTTAATAAGTAATTTGTGGATAAGGTTTTTTTTAACGTTCATGTTGTCTACTGATTGTAGTACAGATTAGGAATCTGAAAGGATCATAAATTCGTATCACGTGATGCATCAGCAAAATTCAAAGCTAAATCAATAGCCTCTACTTCTGCTGAAAATATAGACGCATGATCAGGTAGTCGTAATTTAGAATTCTGTAAATTACTGACAGCAGCACAGCCAACTTTGTTGTCAGCTTTAGATCCATCTGTGTATATTGGTGTATAATCTGAAAACATGGTTCTGATTTCATTTAATTTTGATTTAAACATTAGAGGGTTAGTATATGATTTCAGGTTATCATGAAGTTGTAAAATAACGTTGGGTTTAGTCAGGTCAAAAGGAGATATATCTGACATAAAAGTTTCATGAACATTGTCAATGTCAAACTCTATGTTATGAATAGCTTCCTCGATGCGAAGCGCAAGAGGACGTATCGCCTTTGGCATCGCCAAAGATCGCCTTTGGCATCGCCTCATATAAAGTTTTATTGCTTAGATCAAACATGACTTTGTACGCTGGATTTCTTGGGTTTGATTTAAGCTTAAAGGCATATTGTAGAGATAATTGTTCACATCTGAGATAAAGGGATGGTTCATTTGCTTCTACATATAAACTAGCTATTGGCGGTGTTCTGAAAGCTCCGAGTGCAAGTCGTAAGCCTTTCATAATACCATGTTTCCATGTTGTATCGTAAGCCTTTTCAAGATCGAAAAATATAGAAACTACTTGTTGTTTCTTGATAAAAGCATCACGGATAAACGTTTCCAATCGTATCAAATGGTCATTGGTACTTCGTTCATTCCGAAATCCACTTTGGAATTCAGAAATTAAATTGTTGGACTCCAGATACCAAACTAGTCTGGCGTTAATCATTCGTTCCATAGTTTTACAAACGCAGCTCGTTAATGCAATCTTTCCATGAATCGGGTAATATTCCGGATTTCCATATTTTATTAAAACATCTAAAAGTGCAATTAATGAATACGTGGGCACATGTTTCAAAAATGTATAGTGTATTTCATCAGGACCAACAGCGGTATTGTGTGCTTTATTTATTGCATCAGTGAGTTTATTGATAGAAAATATATGATTGTAATGTTCTGAGTTATCAGAGTCGAAACGTAGTGTTCGTTTTTCCTCTCTGGTTTTAACCTTTTGAAATCGTTTATCATAATTTGTGGAGGAAGAGTTTTTGGAGAATGAATCTGCTAAAGTGTTTGCAATATCTTCCCTTGAGGTGATGTTTTTATTTGATATATTTAAATGTCCTAAAGAGTTGGATTTCGATTTTCCACCAATTTTCCTCACCATATCCCAAACCTTTTTAATTGAAGTCCTAGAGTTAAGTTTAGACACATAACTTTTCCAGGAATCCCTTTTACAGAGTTTCAATGTTATGCGAGCTTTCGCACGAACTATTTTAAACGAGTTTAAGTGTTCTTTTGTTGGTCTAACATTAATGTTTTTAAGAACTGCACGACGTTTTCTAATGGCAGTTTTACAGTCATCATTAAACCAAGGCTTTTTAAGTTTTGCTGAATTCGCCGAAGATTTTGGTATACATTCTTCTGCTATCTATTCCATGTAGAATATTTGTAAAAGTTTTAATAGAATCTTCCGTGTGAATTAAATTGTCAATAGTTATTAGATCTTCACACATTTCTTCAAATGCAAAGGTCATCTCCTACTTTCCATTCAAAATCCAGAAAGATATATGGATGGCATATAGTTAAATCAAGTGATGAATAATTTCCAGTTGCAGGATGCAGATAAGTATACGATTTGTCATTCAAAATACAAAGATCGTGTCCATCTATAAAATGTTCAATAAGTTCACCTCTTGGGTTTATATCTTTACACCCCCATAGATTATGGTGTCCATTAAGGTCACCTAATATAATAAAAGGTTTTGGAAGCTGTTGAACTAAGTTATCTAATTCAGCTATTGATGTTTTACTGCTTGGTGGAATATAAAGTGAACACATGGTGATAACTTTATGTAGTGTGGCCGAAATAGCAACAGCTTGTTGGTTAGTATTTAGTCTGATAGACCGGTGAAGAGTTTTATTACTGACAATGATGGATGAACCACCCTATGCTCGTTCTGCATCTGGAACGGTATAATTATACATAGAATAATTTTTGAAGGATATGTTGTTAGTTGCTTTTAAAAAGGTTTCTTGAAGACAAAGTACAGAAGTTCCTTGATTCAATAACGGAAGGATTTCATTATAATTGGGTCTTAAACCACGGCAATTCCACTGAATAATATCTGGTTTATTATCCATTTGATTTATTTAAAACTTATGGAACAACGTACACAATGAATATAGAAACATGTTTATTAATGGTGCATGAGATCTTGAGGATCCAGCCTCGAAATCTTCTTGCTATCTTTATGGAGTGATGGGGTATCATCCTCATCCTCTATGTCGCTCAGGGCGTTATACCGATTTAGACTGAGCAAGGGATCATCATCACCCTTCCTCCGCCTATTGGTTTTTTGATTTATATTAATTTTATTTCTTGGTGTTTGGTTCACCAGTGCGGGTTTAGAATTACCCGAATTTGTATTAGTGGGTTAACCGATGATGTTGATGTTTTGACGATTTATGAAGAGGAACATTTTGTTTTACAGGTGGTGCTTTTGGAATAGTAGACTGAGGTGTTTACAAACCAGGATACTTTGATTTCTTATGGTCTGAATAAGAGGTTTGCGTAGACGCATCGATGCCCTGTGTTGATTTATTTGCGTGTGATTTTGTGATAGAGGAATATGTTGCTGCTCGTGTTTTGTATCTGGAATTGACAATTTTCCTAGCCTCTGGGAATGCAACACTCTGTGTGAATTTGACCTGGAGAACTTCACGCTCTGGTAAGATGGAATTGCAAAATGTGAGAATGATTGTGTTTGTTTGTATTTCTCTATTGTCTCTTTTAATTTTAATGCGTCTAGCTGCAGTGACATGTTGTTCTCGAAGCTCATCCACAATCTCAGTCAACGCCGGCAAGGTCAGGGCAACGAATTACCCCTCTTGATGAGTTGAGAGAGTGGTGTGGGTAATACTTGCACGGAACATTGAAGAAAGATGTGAGAGAATACGTAGATTGCGCGAGTGATGTAGATTGCCCACTTCAATAAGCAGGTTTCCAGTTCGGAGCTTATTAACTGATTTAGGAACTCGTGCAATACTCTCGATTGTTTTTTCTATAACGAAAGGAGAGAGGGTCGTAATATTTTTACTTGTGGTCGGTGGATTTGATAATTAAAAATCTTGTATTTGAAATTTGATGGTTGGTGAGAAGAGATCTCACCTCCCGTGTCAGTTCGTTATGAGTTCGTTTTTTCTTTGGGGTATCCATAGTAATGTATTGATAATTCATCACCTGTATGTCCCCCACACTCCATGGAGTCCAACAAGGGGGGACACGTAAACGGAGCGGAATATCCGGCTCACATGCGTCAGGGATACTCAAGTAATATACTCGGACGGATATTTTACGATCTAAACAGCACCGACTCGGCCATGAACCGACCCGGTTCAGGGTTGGATCCCATAAACATGAATGCCCCATAAACATGAATGCCCAATAAACATGAATGCCCCATAAACATGAACGCACAATAAACATGAACGCCCAATAAACATGAATGCCCCATAAACATGAACGCACAATAAACATGAACGCCCAATAAACATGAATGCCCCATAAATATTAATGCACAATAAACATGAACGCCCAATAAACATGAATGCCCCATAAACATGAATGCCCAATAAACATGAATGCACAATAAACATGAATGCCAAATAAACATGAATGCACAATAAACATGAATGCCCAATAAACATGAATGCCCAATAAACATGAATGCCCAATAAACATGAATGCCCCAAAAACAGGAATGCCCCATAAACATGAATGCCCCATAAAAATGAATACCCAATAAACATGAATGCCCAATAAACATGAAACGCCCCATAAACATGAACGACCCATAAACATAAACGCCCAATAAACGTGAATGCCCCATAAACATGAATGCACAATAAACATAAATGCACAATAAACCAATAAATATGAATGCACAATACCTGGCACGGTAGTTGTACTGGTTGTAGTTGGCACGGTAGTTGTACTGGTGGTACCTGGCACGGTAGTTGTACTGGTGGTACCTGGCACGGTAGTTGTACTGGTTGTACCTGGCAAGGTAGTTGTACTGGTTGTAGTTGGCACGGTAGTTGTACTGGTGGTACCTGGCACGGTAGTTGTACTGGTTGTAGTTGGCACGGTAGTTGTACTGGTTGTACCTGGCATGTTAGTTGTACTGGTGGTACCTGGCACGGTAGTTGTACTGGTGGTACCTGGCACGGTAGTTGTACTGGTGGTACCTGGCACGGTAGTTGTACTGGTGGTACCTGGCACGGTAGTTGTACTGGTGGTACCTGGCACGGTAGTTGTACTGGTTGTACCTGGCACGGTAGTTGTACTGGTTGTACCTGGCAGGTAGTTGTACTGGTTGTACCTGGCACGGTAGTTGTACTGGTTGTACCTGGCACGGTAGTTGTACTGGTTGTACCTGGCACGGTAGTTGTACTGGTTGTACCTGGCACGGTAGTTGTACTGGTTGTAGCTGGCACGGTAGTTGTACTGGTTGTACCTGGCATGGTAGTTGTACTGGTGGTACCTGGCATGGTAGTTGTACTGGTGGTACCTGGCATGTTAGTTGTACTGGTGGTACCTGGCATGGTAGTTGTACTGGTGGTACCTGGCATGGTAGTTGTACTGGTGGTACCTGGCATGGTAGTTGTACTGGTGGTACCTGGCATGGTAGTTGTACTGGTGGTACCTGGCATGGTAGTTGTACTGGTGGTACCTGGCATGGTAGTTGTACTGGTGGTACCTGGCATGGTAGTTGTACTGGTTGTACCTGGCACGGTAGTTGTACTGGTTGTACCTGGCACGGTAGTTGTACTGGTTGTACCTGGCACGGTAGTTGTACTGGTTGTACCTGGCACGGTAGTTGTACTGGTTGTACCTGGCATGGTAGTTGTACTGGTTGTACCTGGCAAGGTAGTTGTACTGGTTGTACCTGGCATGTTAGTTGTACTGGTTGTACCTGGCACGGTAGTTGTACTGGTTGTACCTGGCACGGTAGTTGTACTGGTTGTACCTGGCAAGGTAGTTGTACTGGTTGTAGTTGGCACGGTAGTTGTACTGGTGGTACCTGGCATGCTAGTTGTACTGGTGGTACCTGGCACGGTAGTTGTACTGGTGGTACCTGGCACGGTAGTTGTACTGGTTGTAGTTGGCACGGTAGTTGTACTGGTTGTACCTGGCAAGGTAGTTGTACTGGTTGTACTTGGCACGGTAGTTGTACTGGTGGTACCTGGCACGGTAGTTGTACTGGTTGTACCTGGCACGGTAGTTGTACTGGTTGTACCTGGCACGGTAGTTGTACTGGTTGTACCTGGCACGGTAGTTGTACTGGTTGTACCTGGCACGGTAGTTGTACTGGTTGTACCGGGCATGCTAGTTGTACTGGTTGTACCTGGCACGGTAGTTGTACTGGTTGTACCGGGCATGCTAGTTGTACTGGTTGTACCTGGCACGGTAGTTGTGCTGGTTGTACCTGGCTCGGTAGTTGTACTGGTTGTACCTGGCAAGGTAGTTGTACTGGTTGTAGTTGGCACGGTAGTTGTACTGGTTGTACCTGGCACGGTAGTTGTACTGGTTGTACCTGGCACGGTAGTTGTACTGGTTGTACCTGGCACGGTAGTTGTACTGGTTGTACCGGGCATGCTAGTTGTACTGGTTGTACCTGGCACGGTAGTTGTACTGGTTGTACCTGGCACGGTAGTTGTACTGGTTGTACCTGGCACGGTAGTTGTACTGGTGGTACCTGGCATGCTAGTTGTACTGGTTGTACCTGGCACGGTAGTTGTACTGGTTGTACCTGGCAAGGTAGTTGTACTGGTGGTACCTGGCATGCTAGTTGTACTGGTGGTACCTGGCATGGTAGTTGTACTGGTGGTACCTGGCATGCTAGTTGTACTGGTGGTACCTGGCAAGGTAGTTGTACTGGTGGTACCTGGCATGCTAGTTGTACTGGTGGTACCTGGCATGGTAGATGTACTGGTGGTACCTGGCACGGTAGTTGTACTGGTGGTACTTGGCATGCTAGTTGTACTGGTTGTAGCTGGCACGGTAGTTGTACTGGTGGTACCTGGCATGCTAGTTGTACTGGTGGTACCTGGCACGGTAGTTGTACTGGTGGTACCTGGCATGGTAGTTGTACTGGTGGTACCTGGCAAGGTAGTTGTACTGGTTGTAGTTGGCACGGTAGTTGTACTGGTGGTACCTGGCATGCTAGTTGTACTGGTGGTACCTGGCATGCTAGTTGTACTGGTGGTACCTGGCACGGTAGTTGTACTGGTGGTACTTGGCAAGGTAGTTGTACCGGTTGTAGCTGGCACGGTAGTTGTACTGGTGGTACCTGGCACGGTAGTTGTACTGGTGGTACCTGGCACGGTAGTTGTACTGGTGGTACCTGGCATGCTAGTTGTACTGGTGGTACCTGGCATGCTAGTTGTACTGGTGGTACCTGGCAAGGTAGTTGTACTGGTGGTACCTGGCATGCTAGTTGTACTGGTGGTACCTGGCACGGTAGTTGTACTGGTGGTACCTGGCACGGTAGTTGTACTGGTGGTACCTGGCATGCTAGTTGTACTGGTTGTAGCTGGCACGGTAGTTGTACTGGTGGTACCTGGCATGCTAGTTGTACTGGTTGTAGCTGGCACGGTAGTTGTACTGGTTGTACCTGGCATGCTAGTTGTACTGGTTGTATCTGGCACGGTAGTTGTACTGGTTGTACCTGGCATGCTAGTTGTACTGGTGGTACCTGGCACGGTAGTTGTACTGGTGGTACCTGGCACGGTAGTTGTACTGGTGGTACCTGGCATGCTAGTTGTACTGGTTGTAGCTGGCACGGTAGTTGTACTGGT
This sequence comes from Archivesica marissinica, assembly GCA_014843695.1. NCBI lineage: Eukaryota > Metazoa > Mollusca > Bivalvia > Venerida > Vesicomyidae > Archivesica > Archivesica marissinica. Next base: position 23,517,803 of record CM026386.1, on the reverse strand, counting down.
GGTACCTGGCATGCTAGTTGTACTGGTTGTAGCTGGCACGGTTGTTGTACTGGTGGTACCTGGCATGCTAGTTGTACTGGTTGTAGCTGGCACGGTAGTTGTACTGGTGGTACCTGGCATGGTAGTTGTACTGGTTGTAGTTGGCACGGTTGTTGTACTGGTGGTACCTGGCATGGTAGTTGTACTGGTGGTAGCTGGCACTGTAGTTGTACTGGTGGTACCTGGCAAGGTAGTTGTCCTGGTTGTAGCTGGCATGGTAGTTGTACTGGTTGTACTTGGCACGGTAGTTGTACTGGTGGTACCTGGCACGATAGTTGTACTGGATGTAGCTGGCACGGTAGTTGTACTGGTTGTAGTTGGCACGGTAGTTGTACTGGTTGTACCTGGCATGTTAGTTGTACTGGTTGTAGTTGGCACGGTAGTTGTACTGGTGGTACCTGGCACGGTAGTTGTACTAGTGGTACCTGGCACGGTAGTTGTACTAGTGGTACCTGGCACGGTAGTTGTACTAGTGGTACCTGGCACGGTAGTTGTACTAGTGGTACCTGGCACGGTAGTTGTACTGGTGGTACCTGGCACGATAGTTGTACTGGATGTACCTGGCACGGTAGTTGTACTGGTTGTAGTTGGCACGGTAGTTGTACTGGTTGTACCTGGCATGTTAGTTGTACTGGTTGTAGTTGGCACGGTAGTTGTACTGGTGGTACCTGGCACGGTAGTTGTACTGGTGGTACCTGGCACGGTAGTTGTACTGGTGGTACCTGGCACGGTAGTTGTACTGGTGGTACCTGGCACGGTAGTTGTACTGGTGGTACCTGGCACGGTAGTTGTACTGGTGGTACCTGGCACGATAGTTGTACTGGTTGTACCTGGCACGGTAGTTGTACTGGTTGTAGTGGCACGGTAGTTGTACTGGTTGTACCTGGCAGGTAGTTGTACTGGTTGTACCTGGCACGGTAGTTGTACTGGTTGTACCTGGCACGGTAGTTGTACTGGTGGTACCTGGCACGGTAGTTGTACTGGTTGTAGCTGGCACGGTAGTTGTACTGGTGGTACCTGGCATGCTAGTTGTACTGGTTGTAGCTGGCACGGTAGTTGTACTGGTGGTACCTGGCATGCTAGTTGTACTGGTTGTAGCTGGCACGGTAGTTGTACTGGTGGTACCTGGCATGGTAGTTGTACTGGTTGTAGTTGGCACGGTTGTTGTACTGGTGGTACCTGGCATGGTAGTTGTACTGGTGGTAGCTGGCACTGTAGTTGTACTGGTGGTACCTGGCAAGGTAGTTGTCCTGGTTGTAGCTGGCATGGTAGTTGTACTGGTTGTACTTGGCACGGTAGTTGTACTGGTGGTACCTGGCACGATAGTTGTACTGGATGTAGCTGGCACGGTAGTTGTACTAGTGGTACCTGGCACGGTAGTTGTACTAGTGGTACCTGACACGGTAGTTGTACTGGTGGTACCTGGCACGATAGTTGTACTGGATGTACCTGGCACGGTAGTTGTACTGGTTGTAGTTGGCACGGTAGTTGTACTGGTTGTACCTGGCATGTTAGTTGTACTGGTTGTAGTTGGCACGGTAGTTGTACTGGTGGTACCTGGCACGGTAGTTGTACTGGTTGTAGTTGGCAAGGTAGTTGTACTGGATGTACCTGGCACGGTAGTTGTACTGGTTGTAGTTGGCACGGTAGTTGTACTGGTTGTACCTGGCATGGTAGTTGTACTGGTTGTACCTGGCACGGTAGTTGTACTGGTTGTACCTGGCACGGTAGTTGTACTGGTTGTACCTGGCAAGGTAGTTGTACTGGTTGTAGTTGGCACGGTAGTTGTACTGGTTGTACCTGGCATGGTAGTTGTACTGGTTGTACCTGGCACGGTAGTTGTACTGGTTGTACCTGGCACGGTAGTTGTACTGGTTGTACCTGGCACGGTAGTTGTACTGGTTGTACCTGGCACGGTAGTTGTACTGGTTGTAGTTGGCACGGTAGTTGTACTGGTTGTAGTTGGCACGGTAGTTGTACTGGTGGTACCTGGCATGCTAGTTGTACTGGTTGTAGTTGGCACGGTAGTTGTACTGGTGGTACCTGGCAAGGTAGTTGTACTGGTTGTAGTTGGCACGGTAGTTGTACTGGTGGTACCTGGCATGCTAGTTGTACTGGTGGTACCTGGCATGCTAGTTGTACTGGTTGTAGCTGGCACGGTAGTTGTACTGGTGGTACCTGGCATGCTAGTTGTACTGGTGGTACCTGGCATGCTAGTTGTACTGGTGGTACCTGGCAAGGTAGTTGTACTGGTGGTACCTGGCATGCTAGTTGTACTGGTTGTAGCTGGCACGGTAGTTGTACTGGTGGTACCTGGCCTGCTAGTTGTACTGGTTGTAGCTGGCACGGTAGTTGTACTGGTGGTACCTGGCATGCTAGTTGTACTGGTGGTACCTGGCATGCTAGTTGTACTGGTGGTACCTGGCAAGGTAGTTGTACTGGTGGTACCTGGCATGCTAGTTGTACTGGTTGTAGCTGGCACGGTAGTTGTACTGGTGGTACCTGGCCTGCTAGTTGTACTGGTTGTAGCTGGCACGGTAGTTGTACTGGTGGTACCTGGCATGCTAGTTGTACTGCTTGTAGCTGGCACGGTAGTTGTACTGGTGGTACCTGGCACAGTAGTTGTACTGGTGGTACCTGGCATGCTAGTTGTACTGGTTGTAGCTGGCACGGTAGTTGTACTGGTTGTACCTGGCACGGTAGTTGTACTGGTGGTACCTGGCATGCTAGTTGTACTGGTTGTAGCTGGCACGGTAGTTGTACTGGTTGTACCTGGCATGGTAGTTGTACTGGTTGTACCTGGCATTGTAGTTGTACTGGTTGTACCTGGCATGCTAGTTGTACTGGTGGTACCTGGCACGGTAGTTGTACTGGTGGTACCTGGCACGGTAGTTGTACTGGTGGTACCTGGCAAGGTAGTTGTACTGGTTGTACCTGGCATGGTAGTTGTACTGGTTGTACCTGGCATGTTAGTTGTACTGGTGGTACCTGGCACGGTAGTTGTACTGGTGGTACCTGGCACGGTAGTTGTACTGGTTGTACCTGGCATGCTAGTTGTACTGGTTGTAACTGGCACGGTAGTTGTACTGGTGGTACCTGGCATGCTAGTTGTACTGGTTGTAGCTGGTACGGTAGTTGTACTGGTGGTACCTGGCATGCTAGTTGTACTGGTGGTAGCTGGCACGGTAGTTGTACTGGTGGTACCTGGCATGGTAGTTGTACTGGTTTTAGTTGGCACGGTTGTTGTACTGGTGGTACCTGGCATGGTAGTTGTACTGGTTGTACCTGGCATGGTAGTTGTACTGGTGGTACCTGGCATGGTAGTTGTACTGGTGGTACCTGGCACGGTAGTTGTACTGGTGGTACCTGGCATGGTAGTTGTACTGGTGGTACCTGGCAAGGTAGTTGTACTGGTTGTAGTTGGCACGGTAGTTGTACTGGTGGTACCTGGCACGGTAGTTGTACTGGTGGTACCTGGCACGGTAGTTGTACTGGTGGTACCTGGCACGGTAGTTGTACTGGTGGTACCTGGCACGGTAGTTGTACTGGTTGTACCTGGCACAGTAGTTGTACTGGTGGTACCTGGCATGCTAGTTGTACTGGTGGTACCTGGCATGGTAGTTGTACTGGTGGTACCTGGCATGCTAGTTGTACTGGTGGTACCTGGCAAGGTAGTTGTACTGGTGGTACCTGGCATGCTAGTTGTACTGGTGGTACCTGGCATGGTAGATGTACTGGTGGTACCTGGCACGGTAGTTGTACTGGTGGTACTTGGCATGCTAGTTGTACTGGTTGTAGCTGGCACGGTAGTTGTACTGGTGGTACCTGGCATGCTAGTTGTACTGGTGGTACCTGGCACGGTAGTTGTACTGGTGGTACCTGGCACGGTAGTTGTACTGGTGGTACCTGGCATGCTAGTTGTACTGGTGGTACCTGGCATGCTAGTTGTACTGGTGGTACCTGGCAAGGTAGTTGTACTGGTGGTACCTGGCATGCTAGTTGTACTGGTGGTACCTGGCACGGTAGTTGTACTGGTGGTACCTGGCACGGTAGTTGTACTGGTTGTAGCTGGCACGGTAGTTGTACTGGTTGTACCTGGCATGCTAGTTGTACTGGTGGTACCTGGCACGGTAGTTGTACTGGTGGTACCTGGCACGGTAGTTGTACTGGTGGTACCTGGCACGGTAGTTGTACTGGTGGTACCTGGCATGCTAGTTGTACTGGTTGTAGCTGGCACGGTAGTTGTACTGGTGGTACCTGGCATGCTAGTTGTACTGGTTGTAGCTGGCACGGTAGTTGTACTGGTGGTACCTGGCATGGTAGTTGTACTGGTTGTAGTTGGCACGGTTGTTGTACTGGTGGTACCTGGCATGGTAGTTGTACTGGTGGTAGCTGGCACTGTAGTTGTACTGGTGGTACCTGGCAAGGTAGTTGTCCTGGTTGTAGCTGGCATGCTAGTTGTACTGGTTGTACTTGGCACGGTAGTTGTACTGGTGGTACCTGGCACGATAGTTGTACTGGATGTAGCTGGCACGGTAGTTGTACTAGTGGTACCTGGCACGGTAGTTGTACTAGTGGTACCTGGCACGGTAGTTGTACTGGTGGTACCTGGCACGATAGTTGTACTGGATGTACCTGGCACGGTAGTTGTACTGGTGGTACCTGGCACGGTAGTTGTACCGGTTGTAGCTGGCATGGTAGTTGTACTGGTGGTACCTGGCACGGTAGTTGTACCGGTTGTAGCTGGCATGGTAGTTGTACTGGTGGTACCTGGCACGGTAGTTGTACTGGTGGTACCTGGCACGGTAGTTGTACTGGTGGTACTTGGCAAGGTAGTTGTACCGGTTGTAGCTGGCACGGTAGTTGTACTGGTGGTACCTGGCATGGTAGTTGTACTAGTGGTACCTGGCACGGTAGTTGTACTGGTGGTACCTGGTACGGTAGTTGTACTGGTTGTACCTGGCACGGTAGTTGTACTGGTGGTACCTGGCACGGTAGTTGTACTGGTTGTAACTGGCATGGTAGATGTACTGGTGGTACCTGGCACGGTAGTTGTACTGGTTGTACCTGGCATGGTAGTTGTACTGGTTGTACCTGGCATGGTAGTTGTACTGGTGGTACCTGGCATGGTAGTTGTACTGGTTGTACCTGGCATGGTAGTTGTACTGGTGCTACCTGGCACTGTAGTTGTACTGGTTGTAACTGGCATGGTAGTTGTACTGGTGGTCCCTGGCACAGTAGTTGTACTGGTAGTACCTGGCATGGTAGTTGTACTGGTGGTACCTGGCACGGTAGTTGTACTGGGAGTATCTGACACTGTAGTTGTACTGGTGGTACCTGGCACTGTAGTTGTACTGGTGGTACCTGGCACTGTAGTTGTACTGGTGGTACCTGGCACGGTAGTTGTACTGGTGGTACCTGGCACGTTAGTTGTACTGGTGGTACCTGGCATGGTAGTTGTACTGGTTGTAGCTGGCACTGTTGTTGTACTGGTGGTACCTGGCATGGTAGTTGTACTGGTTGTAGCTGGCACTGTTGTTGTACTGGTGGTACCTGGCAATGTAGTTGTACTGGTAGTAGTGCTGCTTGTAGTGCTGGTCGTTCCATCTGTAGGAAAAAGATATTTGGAATTTACTTTTATTTTTACTCCTACCCTACAGCTAAATGTCTTCAGTACAGTACATTACAGTAACAGTACATTACCGTACATTACCGTTACCGTATTACCTTACAGTATAGTACAAATCAACATCAATACAGTACATTACCGAACAGTATAATACAGATCAACATCAATACAGTACATTACCGAACAGTATAATACAGATCAACATCAATACAGTACATTACCGAACAGTATAATACAGATCAACATCAATACAGTACATTACCGTACAGTATAGTACAGATCAACATCAATACAGTACATTACCGAACAGTATAGTACAGATCAACATCAATACAGTACATTACCGAACAGTATAATACAGATCAACATCAATACAGTACATTACCGAACAGTATAATATAGATCAACATCAATACAGTACATTACCGTACAGTATGGTACAGATCAACATCAATACAGTACATTATCGAACAGTATAATACAGATCAACATCAATACAGTACATTACCGTACAGTATAATACAGATCAACATCAATACAGTACATTATCGAACAGTATAATACAGATCAACATCAATACAGTACATTACCGTACAGTATGGTACAGATCAACATCAATACAGTACATTATCGAACAGTATAATACAGATCAACATCAATACAGTACATTATCGAACAGTATAATACAGATCAACATCAATACAGTACATTATCGAACAGTATAATACAGATCAACATCAATACAGTACATTACCGTACAGTATAATACAGATCAACATCAATACAGTACATTACCGTACAGTATAGTACAGATCAACATCAATACAGTACATTACCGTACAGTATAATACAGATCAACATCAATACAGTACATTACCATACAGTATAGTACAGATCAACATCAATACAGTACATTACCGTACAGTATAGTACAGATCAACATCAATACAGTACATTACCGTACAGTATAATACAGATCAACATCAATACAGTACATTACCGTACAGTATAATACAGATCAACATCAATACAGTACATTACCACACAGTATAATACAGATCAACATCAATACAGTACAGTATAATACAGATCAACATCAATACTGTACATTACCGTACAGTATAATACAGATAAACATCTTTACAGTACATGACCATACAGTATAGTACAGATCAACATCAATACAGTACATTACCGTACAGTATAATACAGATCAACATCAATACAGTACATTACCATACAGTATAGTACAGATCAACATCAATACAGTACATTACCGTACAGTATAGTACAGATCAACATCAATACAGTACATTACCGTACAGTAGAGTACAGATCAACATCAATACAGTACATTACCGTACAGTATAGTACAGATCAACATCAATACAGTACATTACCATACAGCATAATACAGATCAACATCAATACAGTACATTACCGTACAGTATAGTACAGATCAACATCAATACAATACATTACCGTACAGTATAGTACAGATCAACATCAATACAGTACATTACCATACAGTATAATACAGATCAACATCAATACAGTACATTACCGTACAGTATAATACAGATCAACATCAATACAGTACATTACCGTACAGTATAATACAGATCAACATCAATACAGTATATTACCATACAGTATAATACAGATCAACATCAATACAGTACATTACCGTACAGTATAGTACAGATCAACATCAATACAATACATTACCATACAGTATAGTACAGATCAACATCAATACAGTACATTACCGTACAGTATAATACAGATCAACATCAATACAGTACATTACCGTACAGTATAGTACAGATCAACATCAATACAGTATATTACCGTTCAGTATAGTACAGATCAACATCAATACAGTACATTACCATACAGTATAGTACAGATCAACATCAATACAGTACATTACCATACAGTATAGTACAGATCAACATCAATACAGTATAGTACCATACAGTATAGTACAGATCAACATCAATACAGTACATTACCGTACAGTATGGTACATATCAACATCAATACAGTACATTACCGAACAGTATGGTACAGATCAATACAGTACATTACCGTACAGTATAGTACAGATCAATACAGTACATTACCGTACAGTATGGTACAGATCAATACAGTACATTACCGTACAGTATGGTACAGATCAATACAGTACATTACCGTACAGTATAATACAGATCAACATCAATACAGTACATTACCGTACAGTATAGTACAGATCAACATCAATACAGTATATTACCGTACAGTTTCGTACAGATCAACATCAATACAGTACATTACCATACAGTATAGTACAGATCAACATCAATACAGTATATTACCATACAGTATAGTACAGATCAACATCAATACAGTACATTACCGTACAGTATAGTACATATCAACATCAATACAGTACATTACCGTACAGTATAGTACAGATCAACATCAATACAGTACATTACCGTACAGTATAGTACAGATCCACATCAATACAGTACATTACCGTACAGTATAGTACAGATCAACATCAATACAGTATATTGCCGTACAGTATAGTACAGATCAACATCAATACAGTACATTACCGTACAGTATAGTACAGATCAACATCAATACAGTACATTACCGTACAGTATAGTACAGATCAACATCAATACAGTACATTACCGTACAGTATAGTACAGATCAACATAAATACAGTACATTACCGTACAGTATAGTACATATCAACATCAATACAGTACATTACCGTACAGTATTGTACAGATCAACATCAATATAGTACATTACCATACAGCATAGTACAGATCAATACATTACATTTCCGTACAGTACATTACCGTACAGTATAGTACATATCAACATCAATACAGTACAGTATTTTACAGATCAACATCAATACAGTACATTACCGTACAGAATGGTACAGATCAATACAGTATATTACCGTACAGTATAGTACAGATCAACATCAATATAGTACATTACCATACAGTATAGTACAGATCAACATCAATACAGTACATTGCCATACAGTATAGTACAGATCAACGTCAATACAATACATTACCGTACAGTATAGTACAGATCAACATCAATACAGTATATTACTGTACATTATAGTACAGATCAACATCAATACAGTATATTACCGTACAGTATAGTACAGATCAACATCAATACAGTATATTACCGTACAGATCAACATCAATACAGTATATTACCGTACATTATAGTACAGATCAACATCAATACAGTATATTACCGTACAGTATAGTACAGATCAACGTCAATACAATACATTACTGTACAGTATAGTACAGATCAACATCAATACAGTATATTACCGTACATTATAGTACAGATCAACATCAATACAGTATATTACCGTACAGTATAGTACAGATCAACATCAATACAGTATATTACCGTACAGTATAGTACAGATCAACATCAATACAGTATATTACCGTACATTATAGTACAGATCAACATCAATACAGTATATTACCGTACAGTATAGTACAGATCAACATCAATATAGTACATTACCGTACAGTATAGTACAGATCAATACATTACATTACCGTACAGTATAGTACAGATCAACATCAATACAGTACATTACCGTACAGTATAGTACAGATCAACATCAATACAGTACATTACCGTACAGTATAATACAGATCAATATCAATACAGTACATTGCCGTACAGTATAGTACAGATCAATACAGTACATTACCGTACAGTATAATACAGATCAACATCAATACAGTATATTACCGTACAGTATAGTACAGATCAACATCAATACAGTACATTACCGTACAGTATAGTACAGATCAATATCAATACAGTACATTACCATACAGTATAATACAGATCAACATCAATACAGTATATTACCGTACAGTATGGTACAGATCAACATCAATACAGTACATTGCCGTACAGTATAGTACAGATCAACATCAATACAGTACATTACCATACAGTATAGTACAGATCAACATCATTACAGTACATTACCGTACAGTATAGTACAGATCAACATCAATACAGTACATTACCGTACAGTATAGTACAGATCAACATCAATACAGTATATTACCGTACAGTATAATACAGATCAACATCAATACAATACATTACCGTACAGTATAGTACAGATCAACATCAATACAGTATATTACCGTACAGTATAGTACAGATCAACATCAATATAGTACATTACCATACAGCATAGTACAGATCAATACATTACATTTCCGTACAGTACATTACCGTACAGCATAGTACAGATCAACATCAATACAGTACATTACCATACAGTATTTGTACAGATCAACATCAATACAGTACAGCATAGTACAGATCAACATCAATACAGTATATTACCGTACAGTATAGTACAGATCAACATCAATACAGTATATTACCGTACAGTATAGTACAGATCAACATCAATACAGTACATTACCGTACAGTATAGTACAGATCAACATCAATACAGTACATTACCGTACAGTATGGTACAGATCAATACAGTATAGTACAGATCAACATCAATACAGTACATTACCGTACATTATGTTATGTTATATTTCGGGTTTTACGCCTGCATCAGCACCATTTCGGGCTATATCGCCGGTGGGCAGTTTACTTAACAACACATTTCCTGGGCAGGCTCCAGCGGTTAACCAGTACTTGGGTGCACCAACCTCCGTAAGAAACTGCCAACTTGTTCATATAAATGAGACACGGTCTGAGCGGGGCTCGAACCCGTGACCATCAGTGATGATAGGTTACAGTGGTATACAAGTCAGCGACCTTAACCACTCGACCACGGAGGCGGACCTTATATAGAATAGAATAGAATATGTATTATTGCAAAATCGGCAATAACATTGCCTTTGGCAACACAATATACATATACTAGAGGACATAGAAAACGCACACCTACATTATATGATTATTATTACATGAACACGAAATACGAAGGATTCCATCAAAGATATATCATATCTTTATTACAAAACACAAACTGAAAAATTATTCCAAAATGTTTAAAACTATGTATTTATATAGTTATTGTTTTTCATGTAAAAACACACTTATCCGGAGTGTGTGTTCATATACATGGTATGAGAAACAAAATGTAATATACAAAAAATACATTAAAGCGACATTACATCGCAAAAATATTTTTTTCACGTACTACAAATTCTTCCGAATACATTCGAACACTAACATTGAATCAATAAACAGTGTTTTTGTGTGGATTGAAAGTATGAATATATATAACGGTCACCCATGCTCCTGAATTGACGTTTGTTTGTCATCTGAGTCAATACTAATTGCGAGATAATTTAACTAAGAATAGTCTACAAATAAGTATGCACAACTGTGAGATATAATGGTAATATGTACCATAAATCGTGTTATTTAGGATACACTATTGTGCTTTCAAAGTAAAGTAATAATACCGTTGGAATATTACACTACTGTATAGGTAAGGCAATATACGATAGATTACAGGTACTGTGCTTTCAAAGTAAAGTAATAACACCGTTGGAATATTACACTACTGTATAGGTAAGGCAATATACGATAGATTACAGGTACTGTGCTTTCAAAGTAAAGTAATAATACCGTTGGAATATTACACTACTGTATAGGTAAGGCAATATACGATAGATTACAGGTACTGTGCTTTCAAAGTAAAGTAATAACACCGTTGGAATATTACACTACTGTATAGGTAAGGAAATATACGATAGATTACAGGTACTGTGCTTTCAAAGTAAAGTAATAACACCGTTGGAATATTACACTACTGTATAGGTAAGGCAATATACGATAAATTACAGGTGCTGTGATTTATTGTTTATAGTTTAAAATATCTATAATGTAATACTACTAACAACCTGACTTACCTATAATGCAATAGTGTATCGAATGTTTGTTTACAACCGTTATTACTTTACTTTGAAAGCACAGTAGTTGTATTACGCATGGATGTTTACATTATTTTGTTATGTCAACACACCGCGTATGTTTATTAGTTGAAATGCTCCGTATTTGAGGCAAATATTTGGGAAATTATACCATATAATAGGAAAATACATTCTGTAGAAATTTGTAGTTTTCACTGATGTAGTGTCGCTTTAATAATAGGTTGACATACTGCTATTTAAAGCAACGATAAACCAGCTAAGAAGCTATATTTGCAATATATATATATAGGATATGTGCGCTTATTATTAGTGTCAGATAGGATTTTATTTCATTTGAGTGGTCACCGAAATATGTATTTCCGCGAGTGGCGTTATAAAATCCTATCTTACACTAATAAACAAATCGTATTCGTTTATGATTTCCAATGACTTTGGCTAATAGCCTATACTATTTGTTTCAAATTTTTATTAATTTAACTGCCCTGTCTGGAGCCTCATTGCACTACGTGACACAACCGCACAACCAATTATGTTAGTGTGAACGTCTGTAATACAAGATACATGTAGTTCCGGTATAATTTTGTTGTTTGTTTCTGTTTACTGTCAAAATATAAAACTACAGACAAGACAAATTCATTAGAATATATTACTTAACAATTAACTGTTCATGATGGTCAGAAATTAGCTAAAATACAAAAGTACACATAACCGCTCTGGAATACGAAACGCAACCCTGGTGGGTCCACTTGGTACTGGCCAATCGCTATGTCCACTAAACTCACATGGACTCTTTTATCCGTTTTTTAAGAACTACTTGTAAATATGGAACATTTTATTTTTGCGAAACGTCTACCATGGCTGTTGCAGATGTTGACTTTTTAACGACATTGCGAGTATACTCTATGCAGAGTGAAGCAATCACAATGGATGCTGATGATCTTGTAAACATTTATACATAATACCCCACATGGATTTGAAATTATATAACCATGCACCACAATCCTGGATCTATTTAGCTTAAACATATTTATTTTCTGTCAATACATGATTATTTACAACTGATATAATGAATTGGACAGAAAGCTGTATAGCTGAACTATCTGATTGACATGATCTATTTGATTGGCATGGTCTATTTGATTGGCATGATCTATTTGATTGGCATGATCTATTTGATTGGCATGATCTATTTGATTGGCATGATCTATTTGATTGGCATGATCTATTTGATTGGCATGATCTATTTGATTGGCATGATCTATTTGATTGACATGATCTATTTGATTGGCATGGTCTATTTGATTGACATGATCTATTTGATTGGCATGGTCTATTTGATTGACATGATCTATTTGATTGGCATGGTCTATTTGATTGGCATGGTCTATTTGATTGGCATGATCTATTTGATTGGCATGGTCTATTTGATTGGCATGATCTATTTGATTGGCATGGTCTATTTGATTGGCATGATCTATTTGATTGGCATGGTCTATTTGATTGGCATGATCTATTAGATTGGCATGATCTATTAGATTGGCATGATCTATTTGATTGGCATGATCTATTTGATGATCTATTTGATTGGCATGATCTATTGGATGATCTAATTTGATTGGCATGATCTATTTGATTGGCATGATCTATTTGATTGGCATGATCTATTTGATTGGCATATTTGATTGGCATGGTCTATTTGATTGGCATGATCTAGTTGATGTTTCTATCTAGGTTCCTGGCCCAAGGACACCCCATATATAAATATAAACTACATGAATACAGTGCATACCATACCCCACCCACCACTCAAAACATGAACATTCTAGCTAACACCGTGTATTAAGTGTGTGTGTTTAAGAACACCACGTGACAGCCAAACAACATGACGTGTTACCAGGCCCGTAGCCACACTGAGGCGAATGAGGCACTCGCCTCGGTTAGAATTTGGCAAGTAACGACACATCTACAAAAACAATTCCGGGGTACGGGGGGGGGGGGGCGTGCTCCCCGTACCACCCTAGGTTAGCCTCGGCTATTTTTAGTTTCTGGCTACGGCACTGGTTAGTCAAAGGCAACTAAAACGTACATTGTATCGTTGGTTATATGCAATGTCTCCCGTCATAATAACAGATAATCGAACTTTTTTCAATAAAATAATTTCATCACCGACTCCATATCGATGACGCGCGGAATGGAGACAGCAATTGAATTAGTCTATTGAAAAGTTCAATTATCTGTTATTTAGATGGGGGAGATTGCATATAACCCAACTGGATTTATGTAAATGGTATGTACTACAACATAACTTAAATAAACTATATATTATAAATTGTGTGTGTCTTACGTTTATTTATTTATCGTCGCTACCAGTTACCAATATGAGCGTAGTGCAATGATACAGACAGAGACGCATTCCATAGTCTCATGTCGTACTTTACGTGCACGGTGTAAAGCACTGACACGAGACCTCGGTTTAAAGTCCCATCTGGTCAGACGGGGGGATCGAACCGGAAACCCCTGGATTACCAGTCCAACGTGTTAACCACTGGACTACATATCCGCCTGTATAAATTGTGGGCTTATATAAAATATATTATAAATGGTGTACACAAAACCATAACTCCAATACAATATATTATAAATGGTGTGCACTAAACTATTGCTTAATATAAAATATATTATAACTGGCGAGTAGTAAACACGACAGTCGCCGGCATTTTGGAATCGGTCCGGTCAAATTGTAGCATTGGAGATACAACTTGCCTAGGTACTGTCCGATTAGCGCAGTGCTCGCTTTTCACCAATGCAACCCGGGTTCGATCCTCGGACCGGAAAGTATGTAAGATGGTACGGTAATCGCCAGATCGGACAGGTGGGTTTCCTCCCACACTTACGCTTTCATCTGCGCCAACGAGAGTGATTAATAAAAGTTGTTAAAGCTTGCTTAGCAATCGTTGTAAAGTAAATAAAGTTTAAACTTGTTTAACTTGCCTATGGGAAAAATAGACTGTAGACCTAAACGCGATTTCCTGACACCTGGAGCCATTTCAATGGGGATAATAGCTGCATCTTAATACCTGTTTCGTTGTTCGAAATAATGCACATAATGTCTTAAAACTTTAGCCAGATGCCGAAAATCATCGCTGTTCTGTGTTGTTGCATTGCACGTTGTGCAAAATATATGAAAAACAAACAATATTTGCACGAAATGTTATTATTGTCATATAGATCTATAAATAGTAATGTATTATATAAATACATTGATCTATTTAATATACGACATCATTGATTTACCATAATTATGTACTATATAATTATATTTGTCTTATGCATATCGTCTGCTATCATTTTCGCGCCTAAAATATCCATTCTATTTTTGCGCGTGAAAGATTAATTATCGGGACTGATTGCACATGTGGCTAGTTGTGCAAATTTAAATCTTTTGATGCGCTGAAAATCTTAATAATATTAGGGAACATAACAGATGTATATAGCAGTGAAATCAAGAGTTAAGTATTATAACCAGTTAAGTGACAGTTTCCAAGTCATGCTAGGAGTTAGACAGGGTGAATGTTTATCACCTTTCCTTTTTGCAATGTATATCAATGACATCGAAGATATGTATATTAAACATGGATTTGAGGGTATCGATGTTAATATGTTCAAAGTGTTTTTAATGCTGTGTGCTGATGATATAGTCATATTTGCAACTAATAGTGCTGAATTACAAGGTAGTCTAGATTTATTATGGGAGTATTGTAATAAATGGAAACTGGTGGTTAATACCAAAATAATTAAGGTTATGCTATTCAGGAAAGGTAGTCGTTTACCAGAAAACATGAACTTTTATTATGATGGTGGTATTGTTGAAATTGTCAATACATTTGTTTACCTTGGTATACTTTTCACTACAGGTGGCTCATTCTCTGAAGCTCAAAGTACATTAGCTGGTCAAGCACTTAAAGCTATTTTTAAAATGGGAAAAATAGTTATATCAGTTTACTGATATATCTGTTAAACATAGGTGAAACTTGTTTCATAAGCTAATAGTATCTATTCTTAATTATGGCAGTGAAATATGGGGTTTTCATCAAGGTAAGTCGATAAAACGATTACATATGCAGTTTTGCAAACGTTTATTAGGAGTAAAGAAAAACACGCAAAATGATTTTATTTCCTGTGATTTAGGTAGATTGCCACTACAGAATATGAGATATTTTAATATGATAACATTTTGGAGTAAGATTTTAAGGACAAATGAAGATAAATATACTAAAAAAGTGTATTTAATGTTGATGCAAGACGCAACAGCTTACCCTAACAGGACAAACTGGTGTTCATTAATTAGAGATTTATTATGTACTCTTGGGTTTTATGAAGCTTGGCTTTTTCAAAATGTTGGAAATGTTGACTTATTTTTAATTACTGTAAAACAAAGAATTAAAGACCAGTTGTTACAAAACTGGTCACATAAACTGAACGAATCGAGTAGAGCGTTATTTTATAGATATGTTTCACATCATAGGTTTCAACCATATTTAGATATTAGTTTAAACAATATTTTATTCAATGAATATACATATAGTATAATGATCACAATAAGAAAATACATGTAGGATTGAGGAGAAAGCAACTTGCTTATATGGTTACCTCTTTCCTACTTAGATATTGTTACTGTTAAGAAGTTTTGGGGAAGTTTAGCCCGTTTACGTTTATCGTCACACAGACATTTGATTGAAACTGGTCGATGGACAAAACCATTAAGTACCACCAGTAAACGAAAGAAAATGTATCTCATGTAATAGCCTAGAAGATGAATTTCACTTTGTGTTAGAATGTAACTTGTATTGTGATTTGAGAAAGCTGTTTATTCCGAGATATTGCTGGAGGCGTCCCAATATGCATAAATTTGTTGAATTAATTAATAGTGAAAATAAACAGGTTATTAAAAATTTAAGTATATATATAGAAAAATCATTTACCCTTAGGACAAATGAGTTGTATACTAGATAATAACGTGTTAGATTATAATATGTTATATGATAAGTCCAATATAATACCAATATAACTTGATTTATGTACTGTAATACACGTCTTTCATAAACATGTTAAGTACAAGTAAATGTTATTAGTGCTAAGAATGAAAGAATATACATGTACTTTAGTGTCAACTATTTTGTATGGAACAATGCAATGCAGAAATAATTCAAATGTTAAGGTATGAATAAAGTAAGAGTGTATGCGTGTTATTTATGTTCTCCAATGTATCAAGTCAATATTACATACATATTGTACATTTGCTGTACGTTCATAACTTTACTGTAGATAGGAGATGCAATGTACCCACGGTAACTTGTTGGTTAATAGAAACGAGATCGAAGTAAATTTAACACGGCCGTTTAAGCATCGACTCTAGTTAAGCCTCATTGGCGCCCGTGGTCCAGTGGTAGAGCGTCGGATTTGGAATCGAACGGTCCCGGGTTCGATACTCGGTCAGGCCACGTATGTAGTGTCATTGAGCAAGGCACCTCACACACATTGCTTAGTACTGGTTAACCACTTAGGTCGGCTAAGACTGCCCAGGTAAACATGTCTAGGTCCCAGCAAGGGGTTTGACATTAATGGAACATACATATATTAAGCTAAATTATTGTTCGTTTGATTACTTTCGCATGTTATACTGTTATATCATAACGTTAAGATAAGGTATACACAATGTAGAAACATAATCTGACCAGTTCGTCATTATGTGCACTTAATAACAGCAACTAATTATTTATTCTGCGTTAGGAGTGTCATATCAAAGTTTACGTTCTATACGTTTAAATATTTCTGTTTATTAACCTATATCAACACCTTCCAAGGGCAATTTCTTGCTAATTTCGCTTTCGAGCAAGAATGTTCATATGTTTGAAGTTGTATACCTTCAGACAATGATTATGTACACGTTGTATTATTAATAAGCAAAGTCATCATGTTTTCGGACTTCGTACTATCAACTCATGTTAATATATTTAGGATACATTCTCATTACAGTGTGGGCCATTAAACTATTTACATGTGTGTTATGATCATCAGTACACCAATATTTACTAGTAGATTAACGTTATACAATTACAGCTGTAAATTAAAGTCCAATTGATTATATATTTTAGTTTTCAGAATATTAATCTATATAATAAAATAATTTTATTTAAATACTAATAATAAATTTATTATTTACTTCATACGTTCTTAATAATTGCATGAACGATGTTTGGTGTGTTAATTTAAAGTAAGTTAACATGGCATGCATATGTTATTAAAGAATTTTTCATCTATATTATCACAATAGGATCAAAGTGGGAATAGGAGTATAAAATTTTGCTTGTTAAATGTACAGGGTTTGATTGGAAAACAGTATAACAAGCTAGATTCTGATTACTTGAACACACTATTCCAAAGAAATGATATTTTACTTTTCACAGAAACATGGTCAAATGATATTTTTAATGTAAATGTAGATGGGTTTAGTTCGTATGTCTTAAATAGAAATGAAAAACATAAAGGTGCAAGAAGAGACAGTGGTGGTCTTATTATTTATGTGTCACAAAACTTAAATAAACATGTGGAGTTTGTAAAAACTGTGGATGATAGCATAATATGGCTAAAATTGAAGGGATATGTATTTGGTTTTGAGAATGATGTATTATTGTGCTTATGTTATAATATCCCAGGTGGCAGTAGTAGAGAGATGTTTGTGGAGCAAAATATATTTGACATTATTGCTAGTGATATGTATTATTTTGAAAATTTATATGATGGAAAATGTAATTATTTGATAACTGGAGATTTAAATTCTAGAGTTGGTGAAAAACCAGACTATGTGGAAAATGAGTACCTTTATAATGTAGATTTGTTACCTGACGATTATATTGTGGATGATGAATTACCTAGAATAAGCCAGGATAAAACAGTAAATGATAGTGGAAAAGTATTATTGAACTTTTGTAAAGCAACTGGTATTAGAATTGCAAATGGCAGAGTTGGTTTAGATAAAAACATTGGGAAATATACATGTATTGCTGAAAGAGGTAGTAGTGTCATAGATATGGTTTTATGTAAACCAGAATTATTTGATAAGATTAAATCTTTTGTGGTTCATGATTCAAATATTATATCTGATCACTGTGCTGTGGAATTTGTTTTTAATTCACATATTGATGAAAATGTCCACGGAAATACTTTACCAGATATTAATAATGATCATGTGAAATTTGTATATAAATGGGATGATGCTAAGAAGGATTTGTACATGGAAACATTAGCTAGCGATAATATTACTAGCAAATTACAATACCTATGTGACAATTTAAATGCTGTAGAAAACAAGGATGACGTTGATATAAATTTGAACGAATTTTATAGCACTATAGAACAGGTATGCACACCACTGTTTAAAAGAAACAATAGTCCAAAAAATAAAATAAATAGACCAACTCATGTGCAGAAACCATGGTATGATGATGAATGTAAGGCGGGACAACATCAGTTTTATTTGTGCTTGAATGATTTTAGATATGATAAATCTAATGAAAATAGAAGGCAAATGGTCCGAGCTAGAAGCGAATATAAGGATATTATTAGAAATAAGAAGTATAATTATGATAAATGCCAAACCAAACAATTAGAGACTATGAGGGTAAAAAAATGCGAAGGAATATTGGAAACGGTTAAAAGGGTTATGTGGCATGAGGACATCTAAGGTGTTGTCAACTAATCAATTTGCTGATTATTTTAAGTCAATAAATGATCCGCAATCTGTATTTTTTCAAGCGGATGAAGATGTTATGTATTTTAATGATAGATATTTAAATGGAGAATTAAATTGTATGTTTAATGAATTGAATGTAGAAATCATGTCTATTGAAATTATTAAAGCTTGCAGAGAGTTAAAATGTGGAACATCTGCTGGTCCAGATGCTGTATTAAACGAGTTCTTTAAACATGGAACCAACAATGAAGTACTTCTGTTGTATTTAAAATGTCTGTTTAATAAATTATTCGATGTTGGGTATTTCCCATATATGTGGACTGACGGTTTTATTATTCCACTGCATAAAAAAGGTGATGTTGATGAAACTGGAAACTACAGGGGTATAACTTTATTAAGCACGCTTGGAAAACTATTTACCAGAATCTTAAACAATCGTTTGACTACTTGGGCTGAAATGTATAATGTCTATATAGAAGCACAGGCTGGTTTTCGAAAGAGCATGGGAACTATTGATAACATCTTTATATTGCATGGAATAATAAATCATATGCTAAATAACAATAGGAAACTGTATGTAGCCTTCATTGATTTTATGAAAGCCTTCGATTTTGTAGTTAGAGATATAATGTGGTACAAATTATTAAAAATAGGTGTTAGAGGTAAAATTCTTAACATTATTAAGTCCATGTATACACATGTTAAAGCGAGAGTTAAATATCAAAACATATTAAGTGATGAATTTACATGTTATTTGGGAGTTAGACAAGGCGAATGTTTATCACCTTTCCTATTCTCCATGTACTTGAATGATATTGAAGAGGATTTTATGCTACATGGTTATGATGGAGTGGATGTTGGTATGCTTAAGTTATTTTTGTTATTATATGCTGATGATATAGTAATATTTGCAGAATCTGAAAATAGTTTGCAAAAAGGTTTAGAAATATTGCATGATTATTGTCAAAAGTGGAAGTTAACTGTGAATATAAATAAAACAAAAATAATGATATTTAAGAAAGGTGGGGCAAATAGACGAAATGTTCAGTTTGCATATAATGGAGACATAATTGAAATTGTAAAGCAGTTTACTTATTTAGGAATTGTGTTTACCACAGGTGGTTCTTTTAGCTCAACACACGATGCACTAGCTGGACAAGCTTTAAAAGCTATGTCCAAATTAAAAACTTATTTAGTTAAATTTCCTAATATTTTAGTTAGTCATTCTCTTGATTTGTTTGATAAACTCATTACACCAATTCTTAGTTATGGCTGTGAAATATGGGGTTTCAATGAGATAGCTACAATTGAAAAGGTTCATTTACAGTATTGTAAGCAACTGCTCGGTGTACGTGTACAGACACAAAATAGTTTTGTGTATGGAGAAACTGGTAGATGTACATTACTTATTAAAAGATTGTATGCAATTATGCGATATTGGTTTAAAGTTTTACAATGTGATGATGTTAAATATGTTAGTGTTATCTATAAAATGATGTTACATGACTTAGAATTGTATCCACACAAAAAAACTTGGGCACGAAATGTACGAAATGTATTACAGTCATTAGGTTTTAATCACGTATGGATTGTTCAAGGAGTAGGAGATACAGACCTATTTTTTTAGCAACTTTTAAACAACGGCTATATGATAATTATTTACAAGACTGGAATAGCCAGTTAGAAAACTCAACAAGAGCTCGTACTTATAGACTATTTTCTGATTTTTGTTTCCAACCTTATTTAGATATTATAAATGTTCGTAAATTCAGGATAGCATATACTAGATTGAGAGTATCAGCCCATAGATTAGAAATTGAATCAGGTAGATGGCATAAACCAGAAAAGATTCCGATAGATGATCGCAACTGTCAATTATGTAATAGTGTAGAAGATGAATTTCACTTTTTGCTAGAATGCCCTCTGTATCATGAAATTAGAATTCTTTATATAAAAAGATATTATTGGAAAAGACCGAACATATTAAAGTTCAAGGAGTTGCTACAAGCTACTAGTTCGTGTATTGTTAGAAACTTGTCGATGTATATATGTAAAAGCTTTGAAAAAAGAAATACTTTATACTACCATCAATAACCTATTCTTCTCACTGTGTGTCAGAGTATATGTACAAATTGTGTCACCATTGATATGTTATGTAATAATATGTTGTATGCATGTATACTGATAGGCATGATGCCTTTGTAATAATAA
>CM026386.1:23461328-23495190 GCA_014843695.1 Archivesica marissinica | reverse complement strand
GATTGATGTATTATATCATGTTTGAGGGTTCATCACGGATAGATTGATGTATTATATCATGTTTCAGAGTTCATCACGGACAGATTGATGTATTATATCATGTTTGAGGGTTCATCACGGATAGATTGATGTATTATATCATGTTTGAGGGTTCATCACGGACAGATTGATGTATTATATCATGTTTGAGGGTTCATCACGGATAGATTGATGTATTATATCATGTTTCAGAGTTCATCACGGATAGATTGATGTATTATATCATGTTTCAGAGTTCATCACGGACAGATAACCTCTTCACAAGAATTGCTGCCTGTGATTGATCGACTACGGAAGATTACGGTGGATAAAGTGACATGTCTTAGGGTACGTTCCACCGTTTACAAGTTTTTATTAATTTGTCTAATAGGAATTGGATATACAGTAAAACCTGTTTTAGCTAGCCTAGGGAATCACAGAAAGTGGCTGCTTAGCACAGGTGGCTGCTTAGCACAGGTGGCTGCTTAATAGAGGGCATATGTATAATCCAACAACATATTGGGAATCTGGAAACTGGTTGTTTAATACAGATTGGCTGTTAAACAATCAACACTGGATAAAACACAATATTTATTTACACTCATCTTGCTTAACCTAGACTGTTCTCCTCAGTGAAGAGTACTCGTGTTCTCTCCCTTCATAGTCCTGCAGGTATTACTTCCCTTATACTGTAACATTAACATTGGCTACTTAATGGTGTGTGTACAATGTATCTCTCTCCACTGTATTGTAGCAATGACAGGTGTCACATTATCATTATTCTATAGGAAAAAGTGACCTGCGTGACCATATTCTATTATAGAAATATTCTGTTATAGAATATTGACCCTCCTTATAGAATATTGACCCCTTCCCCAAAGCCTACAAAAACAATGTTATAAATATATTTTATTAATAATTGCAATAGCTATAAAATTAACAATTATTAATAAAATTATATTGAATTAATGTATGATAAAAGACATACACTCAACTTAATTGGTATTTGAAACCATGCAGCTCAAAATAAATACCATAAAATAGCACACAGCACTAACCATTCTTATCATATTCATGCATGTTCTCTTAAACTTTCCAGAAAATGTGTACAACTATATAATATGTTTAAACTTTATTTATTTTACAACAATTTGCGTAAATGTGGTCATTCATACTCGGCGAAAACCCACCTGTCCGATCTGGCGACCACCGTACCATCCCACATACTTCTCGGTCCGAGGGTCGAACCCGGGTTGCATTGGTGAGAAGCGAGCGCGCTAGTCGGACAGCCATATAATATGTTAACCTTTATAATTCTGGTAAAATCCCAATAATAAAGCACCAGTACAGCAATATTTCATTAACCTTTCAGGATCGTGTAGGATTTAACCTCACTGGCCTTCAGTTTCTTCAACGAGATATTGAACAGTCAGAAGAAACAGTATTCTTCATGGATGCAACCGACAGATTTAAAGAAAAGAAGAAGAAAAAGAGAAAAAAATCTATGCTTGCAATAAAAATTTGATTGTAATTAATAAAAAAAACAATAACTTTTTTAGCATTGTTCCACAGTAGTACCTCATTACCTATATACCATACACAGTAATTCAAGCGAAACATCCAAATTTATCATGAAATAAGCGCTATTTTGTGGCTTTATTTTAATGTTTGATTGGCAGAAGATGATCGCTCACAGAATACCCAATCACAGTGTACATATCCACAACAGTTCATTTATACAACAAACACAGTGTACATATAATCCACAACAGTTCATTTATACAACAAACAAAGTGTACATATAATCCACAACAGTTCATTTATACAACAAACAAAGTGTACATATAATCCACAACAGTTCATTTATACAACAAACACAGTGTACATATAATCCACAACAGTTCATTTATACAACAAACACAGTGTACATATAATCCACAACAGTTCATTTATACAACAAACAAAGTGTACATATCCACAACAGTTCATTTATACAACAAACACAGTTTACATATAATCCACAACAGTTCATTTATACAACAAACACAGTGTACATATAATCCACAACAGTTCATTTATACAACAAACACAGTGTACATATAATCCACAACAGTTCATTTATACAACAAACACAGTGTACATATAATCCACAACAGTTCATTTATACAACAAACACAGTGTACATATAATCCACAACAGTTCATTTATACAACAAACAAAGTGTACATATCCACAACAGTTCATTTATACAACAAACACAGTGTACATATAATCCACAACAGTTCATTTATACAACAAACACAGTGTACATATCCACAACAGTTCATTTATACAACAAACACAGTGTACATATCCACAACAGTTCATTTATATAACAAACACAGTGTACATATCCACAACAGTTCATTTATATAACAAACACAGTGTACATATAATCCACAACAGTTCATTTATACAACAAACAAAGTGTACATATCCACAACAGTTCATTTATACAACAAATACATGATATATACATGCATAGATGCGATGAATGAAAACATTAATTAAAATATGCTTGTTTTACTAATGTCTTGTTCTTGGAATTAATTGTTGGTTATTTTCGGATGTATCACGCGGTAGATGATATCTATTGTTCACTGTGGATGTATCACGCGGTAGATGATGTCTATTGTTCACTGTGGATGTATCACGCGGTAGATGATGTCTATTGTTCACTGGATTTTGTATGAACTATGCTAGGCTCGCTATTGTTCACTGGATTTTGTATGAACTATGCTAGGCTCGCTATGCTTATTTAGTGGTAATGTTCTTCTGGGTTGTGATTAATAATGTGGCCCTGTCGATAGCGTGGCCTTGTCAGTAGCATAGCCCTGTCTATAGCGTTGGCCCTGTCAATAGTGTGGTCCTGTCAATAGCGTGGCCCTGTTGACAGCATGGTCCTGTCAATAGTGTGGTCTTGTAAATAGCGTGGCCCTGTCGATAGCGTGGCCCTGTCAATAGCGTGGTCCTGTCAATAGTGTGGTCCTGTCAATAGCGTGGCCTGTCAATAGCGTGGCTCTGTCTATAGCGTGGTTCTGTCAATAGCGTGGTTCCTGCCGATAGTGTGGTCCTGTCAATAGCGTGGTCCTGTCGATAGAGTGGTCCTGTCGATAGCGTGGTCCTGTCAATAGTGTGGTCCTGCCGATAGTGTGGTCCTGTCAATAGCGTGGTCCTGTCAACAGCGTGGCCCTGCCGATAGTGTGGTCCTGTCGATAGCGTGGCCCTGTCAATAGTGTGGTCCTGTCAATAGTGTGGCCCTGTCGATAGCGTGGTCCTGTCAATAGTGTGGTCCTGTCGATAGCGTGGCCCTGTCAATAGCGTAGCCCTGTCGAGAGCGTGGTCCTGTCAATAGCGTAGCCCTGTCGATAGTGTGGTCCTGTCGATAGCGTGGTCCTGTCGATAGCGTGGTCCTGTCGCTAGCGTGACTGTCGATAGCGTGGTCCTGCCGATAGTGTGGTCCTGTCAATAGCGTAGCCCTGTTGATAGCGTAGCCCTGTCGAGAGCGTGGTCCTGTCAATAGCGTAGCCCTGTCGATAGTGTGGTCCTGTCGATAGCGTGGTCCTGTCGATAGCGTGGTCCTGTCGCTAGCGTGACTGTCGATAGTGTGGTCCTGTCGATAGTGTGGTCCTGTCGATAGCGCGGCCCTGTCGATAGCGTGACTCTGTCGATAGTGTGGTCCTGTCAATAGCGTGGCCATGTCGATAGCGTGGTCCTGTCGATAGCGTGGTCCTGTCAATAGCGTGGCCATGTCGATAGCGTGGTCCTGTCGATAGCGTGGTCCTGTCAATAGCGTGGCCATGTCGATAGTGTGGTCCTGTCGATAGCGTGGCTCTGTCGATAGCGTGGTCCTGTCGATAGTGTGGTCCTGTCGATAGCGTGACCCTGTCAATAGCGTGGTCCTGCCGATAGTGTGGTCCTGTCAATAGCGTGGTCCTGTCGATATCGTGGCTCTGCCGATGGCGTGGCCCTGTTGATAGTGTGGTCCTGTCGATAGTGTGGTCCAGTCGATAGCGTGGCCCTGTCGATAGTGTGGTCCTGTCAATAGTGTGGTCCTATATGGACCATCAGTGTCTAGGAACCGCTGTATGTACCATCAGTGTCTACGAACCGCTGTATGTACCATCCGTGTCTAGGAACCGCTGTATGTAGCATCAGTGTCTAGGAACCGCTGTATGGACCATCCGTGTCTAGGAACTGCTGTATGGACCATCAGTGTATAGGAACCGCTGTATGGAACATCATTGTCTAGGAACCGCTGTATGGACCATCCATGTCTAGGAACCGCTGTATGCAGCATCCGTGTCTAGGAACCGCTGTATGGAACATCATTGTCTAGGAACCGCTGTATGGAACATCAGTGTCTAGGAACCGCTGTATGGAACATCAGTGTCTAGGAACCGCTGTATGGAGCATCAGTGTCTAGGAACCGCTGTATGTACCATCAGTGTCTAGGAACCGCTGTATGGACCATCAGTGTCTAGGAACCGCTGTATGGAACATCAGTGTCTAGGAACAGCTGTATGGACCATCAGTGTCTAGGAACCGCTGTATGGAACATCAGTGTCTAGGAACCGCTGTATGGAGCATCAGTGTCTACGAACCGCTGTATGGAGCATCAGTGTCTAGGAACCGCTGTATGGACCATCAGTGTCTAGGAACCGCTGTATGGAACATCAGTGTCTAGGAACCGCTGTATGGAACATCATTGTCTAGGAACCGCTGTATGTTTTATCAGTGTCTAGGAACCGCTGTATGTACCATCAGTGTCTAGGAACCGCTGTATGGAGCATCACTGTCTAGGAACCGCTGTATGGACCATCCGTGTCTAGGAACCGCTGTATGGAGCATCAGTGTCTAGGAACCGCTGTATGGAACATAAGTGTCTAGGAACCACTGTATGGAACATCATTGTCTAGGAACCGCTGTATGGAGCATCATTGTCTAGGAACCGCTGTATGGAACATCAGTGTCTAGGAACCGCTGTATGGAACATCAGTGTCTAGGAACTGCTGTATGGAGCATCATTGTCTAGGAACCGCTGTATGGAACATCAGTGTCTAGGAACCGCTGTATGGAACATCAGTGTCTAGGAACCGCTGTATGGAACATCAGTGTCTAGGAACCGCTGTATGGAACATCATTGTCTAGGAACCGCTGTATGGAACATCAGTGTCTAGGAACCGCTGTATGGAACATCCGTGTCTACGAACCGCTGTATGTACCATCAGTGTCTAGGAACCGCTGTATGTACCATCCGTGTCTATGAACCGCTGTATGGAGCATCAGTGTCTAGGAACCGCTGTATGGACCATCCGTGTCTAGGAACCGCTGTATGCAGCATCCGTGTCTACGAACCGCTGTATGGACCATCAGTGTATAGGAACCGCTGTATGGAACATCATTGTCTAGGAACCGCTGTATGTACCATCAGTGTCTAGGAACTGCTGTATGTAGCATCAGTGTCTAGGAACCGCTGTATGGAACATCAGTGTCTAGGAACCGCTATATGGAGCATCAGTGTCTAGGAACCGCTGTATGGAGCATCAGTGTCTAGGAACCGCTGTATGGACCATCAGTGTCTAAGATCCGCTGTATGGAACATCAGTGTCTACGAACCGCTGTATGGAACATCAGTGTCTAGGAACCGCTGTATGGAGCATCAGTGTCTAGGAAACGCTGCATGTACCATCAGTGTCTAGGAACCGCTGTATGGACCATCAGTGTCTAGGAACCGCTGTATGGAACATCAGTGTCTAGGAACCGCTGTATGGACCATCAGTGTCTAGGAACCGCTGTATGGAACATCAGTGTCTAGGAACCGCTGTATGGAGCATCAGTGTCTACGAACCGCTGTATGGAGCATCAGTGTCTAGGAACCGCTGTATGGACCATCAGTGTCTAGGAACCGCTGTATGGAACATCAGTGTCTAGGAACTGCTGTATGGAACATCATTGTCTAGGAACCGCTGTATGTTTCATCAGTGTCTAGGAACTGCTGTATGTACCATCAGTGTCTAGGAACCGCTGTATGGAGCATCACTGTCTAGGAACCGCTGTATGGAGCATCAGTGTCTAGGAACCGCTGTATGGACCATCCGTGTCTAGGAACCGCTGTATGGAGCATCAGTGTCTAGGAACCGCTGTATGGAACATAAGTGTCTAGGAACCACTGTATGGAACATCATTGTCTAGGAACCGCTGTATGGAGCATCATTGTCTAGGAACCGCTGTATGGAACATCAGTGTCTAGGAACCGCTGTATGGAACATCAGTGTCTAGGAACCGCTGTATGGAACATCATTGTCTAGGAACCGCTGTATGGAACATCAGTGTCTAGGAACCGCTGTATGGAACATCAGTGTCTAGGAACCGCTGTATGGAACATCATTGTCTAGGAACCGCTGTATGGAGCATCATTGTCTAGGAACCGCTGTATGGAACATCAGTGTCTAGGAACCGCTGTATGGAACATCAGTGTCTAGGAACCGCTGTATGGAACATCATTGTCTAGGAACCGCTGTATGGAGCATCATTGTCTAGGAACAGCTGTATGGACCATCCGTGTCTAGGAACCGCTGTATGGAGCATCAGTGTCTAGGAACCGCTGTATGGACCATCAGTGTCTACGAACCGCTGTATGTATCATCAGTGTCTAGGAACCGCTGTATGGAACATCAGTGTCTAGGAACCGCTGTATGGACCATCAGTGTCTAGGAACCGCTGTATGGAGCATCAGTGTCTAGGAACCGCTGTATGGAGCATCAGTGTCTAGGAACCGCTGTATGGACCATCCGTGTCTAGGAACCGCTGTATGGAACATCAGTGTCTAGGAACCGTTGTATGGAAAATAAGTGTCTAGGAACCACTGTATGTACCATCAGTGTCTAGGAACCGCTGTATGTACCATCCGTGTCTGGGAACCGCTGTATGGACCATCAGTGTCTAGGAATCGCTGTATGGAACATCATTGTCTACGAACCGCTGTATGGACCATCAGTGTCTAGAAACAGCTGTATGGACCATCAGTGTCTTAGGAACCGCTGTATAGAACATCAGTGTCTAGGAACCACTGTATGGAACATCATTGTCTAGGAACCGCTGTATGGACCATCATTGTCTAGGAACCGCTGTATGGAACATCATTGTCTAGGAACCGCTGTATGGAGCATCATAGTCTAGGAACCGCTGTATGGAACATCAGTGTCTAGGAACCGCTGTATGGAACATCATTGTCTTGGAACTGCTGTATGGAACATCAGTGTCTAGGAACCGCTGTATGGAGCATCATTGTCTAGGAACAGCTGTATGGACCATCCGTGTCTAGGAACCACTGTATGGACCATCAGTGTCTAGGAACCGCTGTATGGAACATCAGTGTCTAGGAACTGCTGTATGGAACATCATTGTCTAGGAACCGCTGTATGTTTCATCAGTGTCTAGGAACCGCTGTATGTACCATCAGTGTCTAGGAACCGCTGTATGGAGCATCACTATCTAGGAACCGCTGTATGGAGCATCAGTGTCTAGGAACCGCTGTATGGACCATCCGTGTCTAGGAACCGCTGTATGGAGCATCAGTGTCTAGGAACCGCTGTATGGAATATAAGTGTCTAGGAACCACTGTATAGAACATCATTGTCTAGGAACCGCTGTATGGAGCATCATTGTCTAGGAACCGCTGTATGGAACATCAGTGTCTAGGAACAGCTGTATGGAACATCAGTGTCTAGGAACCGCTGTATGGAACATCATTGTCTAGGAACCGCTGTGTGGAACATCAGTGTCTAGAACGCTGTATGGAGCATCATTGTCTAGGAACAGCTGTATGGACCATCCGTGTCTAGGAACCGCTGTATGGAGCATCAGTGTCTCGGAACCGCTGTATGGACCATCAGTGTCTACGAACCGCTGTATGTAGCATCAGTGTCTAGGAACCGCTGTATGGAACATCAGTGTCTAGGAACCGCTGTATGGACCATCAGTGTCTAGGAACCGCTGTATGGAGCATCAGTGTCTAGGAACCGCTGTATGGAGCATCAGTGTCTAGGAACCGCTGTATGGAACATCAGTGTCTAGGAACCGTTGTATGGAAAATAAGTGTCTAGGAACCACTGTATGTACCATCAGTGTCTAGGAACCGCTGTATGTACCATCCGTGTCTGGGAACCGCTGTATGGACCATCAGTGTCTAGGAATCGCTGTATGGAACATCATTGTCTACGAACCGCTGTATGGACCATCAGTGTCTAGAAACAGCTGTATGGACCATCAGTGTCTTAGGAACCGCTGTATGGAACATCAGTGTCTAGGAACAACTGTATGGAACATCATTGTCTAGGAACCGCTGTATGGACCATCATTGTCTAGGAACCGCTGTATGGAACATCATTGTCTAGGAACCGCTGTATGGACCATCCATGTCTAGGAACCGCTGTATGCAGCATCCGTGTCTAGGAACCGCTGTATGGAACATCATTGTCTAGGAACCGCTGTATGGAACATCAGTGTCTAGGAACCGCTGTATGGAACATCAGTGTCTAGGAACCGCTGTATGGAGCATCAGTGTCTAGGAACCGCTGTATGTACCATCAGTGTCTAGGAACCGCTGTATGGACCATCAGTGTCTAGGAACCGCTGTATGGACCATCAGTGTCTAGGAACCGCTGTATGGAACATCAGTGTCTAGGAACCGCTGTATGGAGCATCAGTGTCTACGAACCGCTGTATGGAGCATCAGTGTCTAGGAACCGCTGTATGGACCATCAGTGTCTAGGAACCGCTGTATGGAACATCAGTGTCTAGGAACCGCTGTATGGAACATCATTGTCTAGGAACCGCTGTATGTTTTATCAGTGTCTAGGAACCGCTGTATGTACCATCAGTGTCTAGGAACCGCTGTATGGAGCATCACTGTCTAGGAACCGCTGTATGGACCATCCGTGTCTAGGAACCGCTGTATGGAGCATCAGTGTCTAGGAACCGCTGTATGGAACATAAGTGTCTAGGAACCACTGTATGGAACATCATTGTCTAGGAACCGCTGTATGGAGCATCATTGTCTAGGAACCGCTGTATGGAACATCAGTGTCTAGGAACCGCTGTATGGAACATCAGTGTCTAGGAACTGCTGTATGGAGCATCATTGTCTAGGAACCGCTGTATGGAACATCAGTGTCTAGGAACCGCTGTATGGAACATCAGTGTCTAGGAACCGCTGTATGGAACATCATTGTCTAGGAACCGCTGTATGGAACATCAGTGTCTAGGAACCGCTGTATGGAGCATCATTGTCTAGGAACAGCTGTATGGACCATCCGTGTCTACGAACCGCTGTATGTACCATCAGTGTCTAGGAACCGCTGTATGGACCATCCGTGTCTAGGAACAGCTGTATGCAGCATCCGTGTCTACGAACCGCTGTATAGACCATCAGTGTATAGGAACCGCTGTATGGAACATCATTGTCTAGGAACCGCTGTATGTACCATCAGTGTCTAGGAACCGCTGTATGTAGCATCAGTGTCTAGGAACCGCTGTATGGAACATCAGTGTCTAGGAACCGCTGTATGGAGCATCAGTGTCTACGAACCGCTGTATGGAGCATCAGTGTCTAGGAACCGCTGTATGGACCATCAGTGTCTAAGATCCGCTGTATGGAACATCAGTGTCTAGGAACCGCTGTATGGAACATCAGTGTCTAGGAACCGCTGTATGGAGCATCAGTGTCTAGGAACCGCTGTATGTACCATCAGTGTCTAGGAACCGCTGTATGGACCATCAGTGTCTAGGAACCGCTGTATGGAACATCAGTGTCTAGGAACCGCTGTATGGACCATCAGTGTCTAGGAACCGCTGTATGGAACATCAGTGTCTAGGAACCGCTGTATGGAGCATCAGTGTCTACGAACCGCTGTATGGAGCATCAGTGTCTAGGAACCGCTGTATGGACCATCAGTGTCTAGGAACCGCTGTATGGAACATCAGTGTCTAGGAACTGCTGTATGGAACATCATTGTCTAGGAACCGCTGTATGTTTCATCAGTGTCTAGGAACTGCTGTATGTACCATCAGTGTCTAGGAACCGCTGTATGGAGCATCACTGTCTAGGAACCGCTGTATGGAGCATCAGTGTCTAGGAACCGCTGTATGGACCATCCGTGTCTAGGAACCGCTGTATGGAGCATCAGTGTCTAGGAACCGCTGTATGGAATATAAGTGTCTAGGAACCACTGTATGGAACATCATTGTCTAGGAACCGCTGTATGGAGCATCATTGTCTAGGAACCGCTGTATGGAACATCAGTGTCTAGGAACCGCTGTATGGAACATCAGTGTCTAGGAACCGCTGTATGGAACATCATTGTCTAGGAACCGCTGTATGGAACATCAGTGTCTAGGAACCGCTGTATGGAGCATCATTGTCTAGGAACAGCTGTATGGACCATCCGTGTCTAGGAACCGCTGTATGGAGCATCAGTGTCTAGGAACCGCTGTATGGACCATCAGTGTCTACGAACCGCTGTATGTAGCATCAGTGTCTAGGAACCGCTGTATGGAACATCAGTGTCTAGGAACCGCTGTATGGACCATCAGTGTCTAGGAACCGCTGTATGGAGCATCAGTGTCTAGGAACCGCTGTATGGAGCATCCGTGTCTAGGAACCGCTGTATGGACCATCCGTGTCTAGGAACCGCTGTATGGAACATCAGTGTCTAGGAACCGCTGTATGGAAAATAAGTGTCTAGGAACCGCTGTATGTACCATCCGTGTCTGGGAACCGCTGTATGGACCATCAGTGTCTAGGAATCGCTGTATGGAACATCATTGTCTACGAACCGCTGTATGGACCATCAGTGTCTAGAAACAGCTGTATGGACCATCAGTGTCTTAGGAACCGCTGTATAGAACATCAGTGTCTAGGAACCACTGTATGGAACATCATTGTCTAGGAACCGCTGTATGGACCATCATTGTCTAGGAACCGCTGTATGGAACATCATTGTCTAGGAACCGCTGTATGGAGCATCATAGTCTAGGAACCGCTGTATGGAACATCAGTGTCTAGGAACCGCTGTATGGAACATCAGTGTCTAGGAACCGCTGTATGGAACATCATTGTCTTGGAACTGCTGTATGGAACATCAGTGTCTAGGAACCGCTGTATGGAGCATCATTGTCTAGGAACAGCTGTATGGACCATCCGTGTCTAGGAACCGCTGTATGGACCATCAGTGTCTAGGAACCGCTGTATGGAACATCAATGTCTAGGAACTGCTGTATGGAACATCATTGTCTAGGAACCGCTGTATGTTTCATCAGTGTCTAGGAACCGCTGTATGTACCATCAGTGTCTAGGAACCGCTGTATGGAGCATCACTATCTAGGAACCGCTGTATGGAGCATCAGTGTCTAGGAACCGCTGTATGGAGCATCAGTGTCTAGGAACCGCTGTATGGAATATAAGTGTCTAGGAACCACTGTATAGAACATCATTGTCTAGGAACCGCTGTATGGAGCATCATTGTCTAGGAACCGCTGTATGGAACATCAGTGTCTAGGAACCGCTGTATGGAACATCAGTGTCTAGGAACCGCTGTATGGAACATCATTGTCTAGGAACAGCTGTATGGACCATCAGTGTCTAGGAACCGCTGTATGGAGCATCAGTGTCTAGGAACCGCTGTATGGACCATCAGTGTCTAGGAACCGCTGTATGGAGCATCAGTGTCTAGGAACCGCTGTATGTACCATCAGTGTCTAGGAACCGCTGTATGGACCATCAGTGTCTAGGAACCGCTGTATGGAGCATCAGTGTCTAGGAACCGCTGTATGGAGCATCAGTGTCTAGGAACCGCTGTATGGACCATCCGTGTCTAGGAACCGCTGTATGGAACATCAGTGTCTAGGAACCGCTGTATGGAAATCATGTCTAGGAACCACTGTATGTACCATCAGTGTCTAGGAACCGCTGTATGTACCATCGTGTCTAGGAACCGCTGTATGGACATCAGTGTCTAGGAACGCTGTATGGAACATCATGTCTAGGAACCGCTGTATGGACCATCAGTGTCTAGGAACCGCTGTATGGACCATCAGTGTCTAGGAACCGCTGTATGGAACATCAGTGTCTAGGAACCGCTGTATGGAACATCAGTGTCTAGGAACCGCTGTATGGACCATCATGTCTAGGAACCGCTGTATGGAACATCATTGTCTAGGAACCGCTGTATGGAGCATCATGTCTAGGAACCGCTGTATGGAACATCAGTGTCTAGGAACCGCTGTATGGAACATCAGTGTCTAGGAACCGCTGTATGGAACATCAGTGTCTAGGAACCGCTGTATGGACCATCAGTGTCTAGGAACCGCTGTATGGAGCATCAGTGTCTAGGAACCGCTGTATGGAGCATCAGTGTCTAGGAACCGCTGTATGGACCATCAGTGTCTAGGAACCGCTGTATGGAACATCAGTGTCTAGGAACCACTGTATGGAACATCATTGTCTAGGAACCGCTGTATGGACCATCATTGTCTAGGAACCGCTGTATGGAACATCATTGTCTAGGAACCGCTGTATGGAGCATCATTGTCTAGGAACCGCTGTATGTAACATCAGTGTCTAGGAACCGCTGTATGGAACATCAGTGTCTAGGAACCGCTGTATGGAACATCATTGTCTAGGAACCGCTGTATGGAACATCAGTGTCTAGGAACCGCTGTATGGAGCATCATTGTCTAGGAACCGCTGTATGGACCATCAGTGTCTAGGAACCACTGTATAGAACATCATTGTCTAGGAACCGCTGTATGGAGCATCATTGTCTAGGAACCGCTGTATGGAACATCAGTGTCTAGGAACCGCTGTATGGAACATCAGTGTCTAGGAACCGCTGTATGGAACATCATTGTCTAGGAACCGCTGTGTGGAACATCAGTGTCTAGAAAGCTGTATGGAGCATCATTGTCTAGGAACAGTTGTATGGACCATCCGTGTCTAGGAACCGCTGTATGGAGCATCAGTGTCTAGGAACCGCTGTATGGACCATCAGTGTCTACGAACCGCTGTATGTAGCATCAGTGTCTAGGAACCGCTGTATGTACCATCAGTGTCTAGGAACCGCTGTATGGACCATCAGTGTCTAGGAACCGCTGTATGGAGCATCAGTGTCTAGGAACCGCTGTATGGAGCATCAGTGTCTAGGAACCGCTGTATGGACCATCCGTGTCTAGGAACCGCTGTATGTAACATCAGTGTCTAGGAACCGTTGTATGGAAAATAAGTGTCTAGGAACCACTGTATGTACCATCAGTGTCTAGGAACCGCTGTATGTACCATCCGTGTCTGGGAACCGCTGTATGGACCATCAGTGTCTAGGAATCACTGTATGGAACATCATTGTCTACGAACCGCTGTATGGACCATCAGTGTCTAGAAACAGCTCTATGGACCATCAGTGTCTTAGGAACCGCTGTATGGAACATCAGTGTCTAGGAACAACTGTATGGAACATCATTGTCTAGGAACCGCTGTATGGACCATCATTGTCTAGGAACCGCTGTATGGAACATCATTGTCTAGGAACCGCTGTATGGAGCATCATAGTCTAGGAACCGCTGTATGGAACATCAGTGTCTAGGAACCGCTGTATGTAGCATCAGTGTCTAGGAACCGCTGTATGGAACATCAGTGTCTAGGAACCGCTGTATGGACCATCAGTGTCTAGGAACCGCTGTATGGAGCATCAGTGTCTAGGAACCGCTGTATGGAGCATCAGTGTCTAGGAACCGCTGTATGGACCATCCGTGTCTAGGAACCGCTGTATGGAACATCAGTGTCTAGGAACCGTTGTATGGAAAATAAGTGTCTAGGAACCACTGTATGTACCATCAGTGTCTAGGAACCGCTGTATGTACCATCCGTGTCTGGGAACCGCTGTATGGACCATCAGTGTCTAGGAATCGCTGTATGGAACATCATTGTCTACGAACCGCTGTATGGACCATCAGTGTCTAGAAACAGCTGTATGGACCATCAGTGTCTTAGGAACCGCTGTATGGAACATCAGTGTCTAGGAACAACTGTATGGAACATCATTGTCTAGGAACCGCTGTATGGACCATCATTGTCTAGGAACCGCTGTATGGATCATCATTGTCTAGGAACCGCTGTATGGAGCATCATAGTCTAGGAACCGCTGTATGTAACATCAGTGTCTAGGAACCGCTGTATGGAACATCAGTGTCTAGGAACCGCTGTATGGAACATCATTGTCTTGGAACCGCTGTATGGAACATCAGTGTCTAGGAACCGCTGTATGGAGCATCATTGTCTAGGAACAGCTGTATGGACCATCAGTGTCTAGGAACAGCTGTATTGAACATCCGTGTCTAGGAACCGCTGTATGGAGCATCCGTTTCTAGGAACCGCTGTATGCAGCATCAGTGTCTAGGAACCGCTGTATGGAGCATCAGTGTCTAGGAACCGCTGTATGGACCATCATTGTCTAGGAACCGCTGTATGGACCATCCATGTCTAGGAACCGCTGTAAGGAGCATCAGTGTTTAGGAACCGCTGTATGGACTATCAGTGTCTAGGAACCGCTGTATGGAACATCAGTGTCTAGGAACCGCTGTATGGAGCATCATTGTCTAGGACCGCTGTATGGAGCATCATTGTCTAGGAACCGCTGTATGTACCATCAGTGTCTAGGAACCGCTGTATGTAGCATCAGTGTCTAGGAACCGCTGTATGGAGCATCAGTGTCTAGGAACCGCTGTATGGAACATCAGTGTCTAGGAACCGCTGTATGGACCATCAGTGTCTAGGAACCGCTGTATGGAGCATCAGTGTCTAGGAACCGCTGTATGGAGCATCAGTGTCTAGGAACCGCTGTATGGACCATCCGTGTCTAGGAACCGCTGTATGGAACATCAGTGTCTAGGAACCGTTGTATGGAAAATAAGTGTCTAGGAACCACTGTATGTACCATCAGTGTCTAGGAACCGCTGTATGTACCATCCGTGTCTGGGAACCGCTGTATGGACCATCAGTGTCTAGGAATCGCTGTATGGAACATCATTGTCTACGAACCGCTGTATGGACCATCAGTGTCTAGAAACAGCTGTATGGACCATCAGTGTCTTAGGAACCGCTGTATGGAACATCAGTGTCTAGGAACAACTGTATGGAACATCATTGTCTAGGAACCGCTGTATGGACCATCATTGTCTAGGAACCGCTGTATGGAACATCATTGTCTAGGAACCGCTGTATGGAGCATCATAGTCTAGGAACCGCTGTATGGAACATCAGTGTCTAGGAACCGCTGTATGGAACATCAGTGTCTAGGAACCGCTGTATGGAACATCATTGTCTAGGAACCGCTGTATGGAACATCAGTGTCTAGGAACCGCTGTATGGAGCATCATTGTCTAGGAACAGCTGTATGGACCATCAGTGTCTAGGAACCACTGTATGAACATCATTGTCTAGGAACCGCTGTATGGAGCATCATTGTCTAGGAACCGCTGTATGGAACATCAGTGTCTAGGAACCGCTGTATGGAACATCAGTGTCTAGGAACCGCTGTATGGAACATCATTGTCTAGGAA
The DNA here is from genome assembly GCA_014843695.1 of Archivesica marissinica. NCBI lineage: Eukaryota > Metazoa > Mollusca > Bivalvia > Venerida > Vesicomyidae > Archivesica > Archivesica marissinica. The sequence goes on along the minus strand of CM026386.1, from coordinate 23,479,518 downwards.
CCGCTGTATGGAACATCAGTGTCTAGGAACCGCTGTATGGAGCATCATTGTCTAGGAACCGCTGTATGGACCATCCGTGTCTAGGAACCGCTGTATGGAGCATCAGTGTCTAGGAACCGCTGTATGGACCATCAGTGTCTACGAACCGCTGTATGTAGCATCAGTGTCTAGGAACCGCTGTATGGACCATCAGTGTCTAGGAACCGCTGTATGGACCATCAGTGTCTAGGAACCGCTGTATGGAGCATCAGTGTCTAGGAACCGCTGTATGGAGCATCAGTGTCTAGGAACCGCTGTATGGAACATCCGTGTCTAGGAACCGCTGTATGTAACATCAGTGTCTAGGAACCGCTGTATGGAAAATAAGTGTCTAGGAACCACTGTATGTACCATCAGTGTCTAGGAACCGCTGTATGTACCATCAGTGTCTAGGAACCGCTGTATGGACCATCAGTGTCTAGGAATCGCTGTATGGAACATCATTGTCTACGAACCGCTGTATGGACCATCAGTGTCTAGAAACAGCTGTATGGACCATCAGTGTCTTAGGAACCGCTGTATGGAACATCAGTGTCTAGGAACAACTGTATGGAACATCATTGTCTAGGAACCGCTGTATGGACCATCATTGTCTAGGAACCGCTGTATGGAACATCATTGTCTAGGAACCGCTGTATGGAGCATCATAGTCTAGGAACCGCTGTATGGAACATCAGTGTCTAGGAACCGCTGTATGTAGCATCAGTGTCTAGGAACCGCTGTATGGAACATCAGTGTCTAGGAACCGCTGTATGGACCATCAGTGTCTAGGAACCGCTGTATGGAGCATCAGTGTCTAGGAACCGCTGTATGGAGCATCAGTGTCTAGGAACCGCTGTATGGACCATCCGTGTCTAGGAACCGCTGTATGGAACATCAGTGTCTAGGAACCGTTGTATGGAAAATAAGTGTCTAGGAACCACTGTATGTACCATCAGTGTCTAGGAACCGCTGTATGTACCATCCGTGTCTGGGAACCGCTGTATGGACCATCAGTGTCTAGGAATCGCTGTATGGAACATCATTGTCTACGAACCGCTGTATGGACCATCAGTGTCTAGAAACAGCTGTATGGACCATCAGTGTCTTAGGAACCGCTGTATGGAACATCAGTGTCTAGGAACAACTGTATGGAACATCATTGTCTAGGAACCGCTGTATGGACCATCATTGTCTAGGAACCGCTGTATGGAACATCATTGTCTAGGAACCGCTGTATGGAGCATCATAGTCTAGGAACCGCTGTATGGAACATCAGTGTCTAGGAACCGCTGTATGGAACATCAGTGTCTAGGAACCGCTGTATGGAACATCATTGTCTTGGAACCGCTGTATGGAACATCAGTGTCTAGGAACCGCTGTATGGAGCATCATTGTCTAGGAACAGCTGTATGGACCATCAGTGTCTAGGAACCGCTGTATTGAACATCCGTGTCTAGGAACCGCTGTATGGAGCATCCGTTTCTAGGAACCGCTGTATGCAGCATCCGTGTCTAGGAACCACTGTATGGAACATCAGTGTCTAGGAACCGCTGTATGGAACATCCGTGTCTAGGAACAACTGTATGGAGCATCAGTGTCTAGGAACCGCTGTATGGAGCATCAGTGTCTAGGAACCGCTGTATGGACCATCATTGTCTAGGAACCGCTGTATGGACCATCCATGTCTAGGAACCGCTGTAAGGAGCATCAGTGTTTAGGAACCGCTGTATGGACTATCAGTGTCTAGGAACCGCTGTATGGAACATCAGTGTCTAGGAACCGCTGTATGGAGCATCATTGTCTAGGACCGCTGTATGGAGCATCATTGTCTAGGAACCGCTGTATGTACCATCAGTGTCTAGGAACCGCTGTATGTAGCATCAGTGTCTAGGAACAGCTGTATGGACCATTAATGTCTAGTAACCACTGTATGGAACATCAGTGTCTAGGAACCGCTGTATGGACCATCAGTGTCTAGGAACCGCTGTATGTACCATCCGCGTCTAGAAACCGCTATATGGACAATCATTGTCTAGGAACCGCTGTATGGAACATCATTGTCTAGGAACCGCTGTATGGAACATCAGTGTCTAGGAACCGCTGTATGGAATATCATTGTCTAGGAACCGCTGTGTGGAGCATCAGTGTCTAGGAACCGCTGTATGTTGCATCAGTGTCTATGAACCGCTGTATGGACCATCAGTGTCTAGGAACCGCTGTATGGACGATCAGTGTCTAGGAACCGCTGTATGGACCATCAGTGTCTAGTAACCACTGTATGGACCATCAGTGTCTAGGAACCGCTGTATGGACCATCAGTGTCTAGGAACCGCTGTATGGAGCATCAGTGTCTAGGAACCGCTGTATTGAACATCAGTGTCTAGGAACCGCTGTATGGAACATCAGTGTCTAGGAATCGCTGTATGGAACATCAGTATCTAGGAACCGCTGTATTGAACATCAGTGTCTAGGAACCGCTGTTTGGACCATCTGTGTCTAGGAACCGCTGTATGAAGCATCAGTGTCTAGGAACCGCTGTATGGAACATCAATGTCTAGGAACCGCTGTATGTACCATCAGTGTCTAGGAACCGCTGTATGTACCATCCGTGTCTAGGAACCGCTATATGGAACATCATTGTCTAGGAACCGCTGTATGGACCATCCGTGTCTAGGAACCGCTGTATGGAGCATCATTGTCTAGGAACCGCTGTATGGACCATTAGTGTCTAGGAATCGCTGTATGGAACATCAATGTCTAGGAACCGCTGTATGGAGCATCAGTGTCTAGGAACCGCTGTATGGAGCATCAGTGTCTAGGAACCGCTGTATGGACCATCATTGTCTGGGAACCGCTGTATGGACCATCCGTGTCTAGGAACCGCTGTATGGAGCATCAGTGTTTAGGAACCGCTGTATGGAACATCAGTGTCTAGGAACCGCTGTATGGACCATCAGTGTCTAGGAACCGCTGTATGGAACGTCAGTGTCTAGGAACCGCTGTATGGAGCATCATTGTCTAGGAACCGCTGTATGGAGCATCATTGTCTAGGGACCGCTGTATGTACCATCAGTGTCTAGGAACCGCTGTATGTAGCATCAGTGTCTAGGAACCGCTGTATGGACCATCAATGTCTAGGAACCGCTGTATGGAACATCAGTGTCTAGGAACCGCTGTATGGACCATCAATGTCTATGAACCGCTGTATGTACCATCCGTGTCTAGGAACCGCTGTATGGACCATCATTGTCTAGGAACCGCTGTATGGAGCATCATTGTCTAGGAACCGCTGTATGTACCATCAGTGTCTAGGAACCGCTGTATGTAGCATCAGTGTCTAGGAACAGCTGTATGGACCATCAATGTCTAGTAACCGCTGTATTGAACATCAGTGTCTAGGAACCGCTGTATGGACCATCAGTGTCTAGGAACCGTTGTATGTACCATCCGTGTCTAGAAACCGCTGTATGGACCATCATTGTCTAGGAACCGCTGTATGGAACATCATTGACTAGGAACCGCTGTATGGAACATCAGTGTCTAGGAACCGCTGTATGGAACATCATTGTCTAGGAACCGCTGTATGGAACACCAGTGTCTAGGAACCGCTGTATGGAACATCAGTGTCTAGGAACCGCTGTATTGAACATCAGTATCTAGGAGGAACCGCTGTATGGACCATCTGTGTCTAGGAACCGCTGTATGGAGCATCAGTGTCTAGGAACCGCTGTATGGAACATCAATGTCTAGGATCCGCTGTATGGACCATCAGTGTCTAGGAACCGCTGTATGTACCATCCGTGTCTAGGAACAGCTGTATGGAACATCATTGTCTAGGAACCGCTGTATGGACCATCCGTGTCTAGGAACCGCTGTATGGAGCATCATTGTCTAGGAACCGCTGTATGGACCATTAGTGTCTAGGAACCGCTGTATGGACCATCAATGTCTAGTAACCGCTGTATGGAGCATCAGTGTCTAGGAACCGCTGTATGGAGCATCAGTGTCTAGGAACCGCTGTATGGACCATCATTGTCTAGGAACCGCTGTATGGACCATCCGTGTCTAGGAACCGCTGTATGGAGCATCAGTGTTTAGAAACCGCTGTATGCAACATCAGTGTCTAGGAACCACTGTATGGAACATCATTGTCTAGGAACCGCTGTATGGAGCATCATTTTCTAGGGACCGCTGTATGTACCATCAGTGTCTAGGAACCGCTGTATGTAGCATCATTGTCTAGGAACCGCTGTATGGACCATCAATGTCTAGGAACCGCTGTATGGAACATCAGTGTCTAGGAACCGCTGTATGGACCATCAGTGTCTCTGAACCTCTGTATATACCATCCGTGTCTAGGAACCGCTGTATGGACCATCATTGTCTAGGAACCGCTGTATGGAGCATCATTGTCTGGGAACCGCTGTATGTACCATCAGTGTCTAGGAACCGCTGTATGTAGCATCAGTGTCTAGGAACAGCTGTATGGACCATCAATGTCTAGTAACCGCTGTATGGAACATCAGTGTCTCTGAACCGCTGTATGGAACATCAGTGTCTAGGAACCGCTGTATGGAACATCATTGTCTAGGAACCGCTGTATGGAACATCAGTGTCTAGGAACCGCTGTATGGAGGATCATTGTCAAGCAACCGCTGTATGGACCATCCGTGTCTAGGAACCGCTGAATGGAGCATCAGTGTCTAGGAACCGCTGTATGGACCATCAGTGTCGAGGAACCGCTGTATGGAACATCAGTGTCTAGGAACCGCTGTATGGAGCATCATTGTCTAGGAACCACTGTATGGACCATCATTGTCTAGGAACCGCTGTATGGACCATCAGTGTCTAGGAACCGCTGTATGGACCATCAGTGTCTAGAACCGCTGTATGGACCATCAGTGTCTAGGAACCGCTGTATGGACCATCAGTGTCTAGGAACCGCTGTATGTAGCATCAGTGTCTAGGAACCGCTGTATGGACCATCAGTGTCTAGGAACCGCTGTATGGAGCATCAGTGTCTAGGAACCGCTGTATGGACCATCAGTGTCTAGGAACCGCTGTATGGAGCATCAGTGTCTAGGAACCGCTGTATGGAGCATCAGTGTCTAGGAACCGCTGTATGGACCATCAGTGTCTAGGAACCGCTGTATGGAACATCAGTGTCTAGGAACCGCTGTATGGAACATCAGTGTCTAGGAACCGCTGTATGGACCATCAGTGTCTAGGAACCGCTGTATGGACCATCAGTGTCTAGGAACCGCTGTATGGACCATCAGTGTCTAGGAACCGCTGTATGGAACATCAGTGTCTACGAACCGCTGTATGGACCATCAGTGTCTAGGAACCGCTGTATGGACCATCAGTGTCTAGGAACCGCTGTATGGAACATCAGTGTCTAGGAACCACTGTATGGAACATCATTGTCTAGGAACCGCTGTATGGACCATCATTGTCTAGGAACCGCTGTATGGAACATCATTGTCTAGGAACCGCTGTATGGAGCATCATAGTCTAGGAACCGCTGTATGGAACATCAGTGTCTAGGAACCGCTGTATGGAACATCAGTGTCTAGGAACCGCTGTATGGAACATCATTGTCTAGGAACCGCTGTATGGAACATCAGTGTCTAGGAACCGCTGTATGGAGCATCATTGTCTAGGAACCGCTGTATGGAACATCAGTGTCTAGGAACCGCTGTATGGAACATCATTGTCTAGGAACCGCTGTATGGAGCATCATTGTCTAGGAACCGCTGTATGGAACATCAGTGTCTAGGAACCGCTGTATGGAACATCAGTGTCTAGGAACCGCTGTATGGAACATCATTGTCTAGGAACCGCTGTATGGAACATCAGTGTCTAGAAAGCTGTATGGAGCATCATTGTCTAGGAACAGCTGTATGGACCATCCGTGTCTAGGAACCGCTGTATGGAGCATCAGTGTCTAGGAACCGCTGTATGGACCATCAGTGTCTACGAACCGCTGTATGTAGCATCAGTGTCTAGGAACCGCTGTATGGACCATCAGTGTCTAGGAACCGCTGTATGGACCATCAGTGTCTAGGAACCGCTGTATGGAGCATCAGTGTCTAGGAACCGCTGTATGGAGCATCAGTGTCTAGGAACCGCTGTATGGACCATCCGTGTCTAGGAACCGCTGTATGTAACATCAGTGTCTAGGAACCGTTGTATGGAAAATAAGTGTCTAGGAACCACTGTATGTACCATCAGTGTCTAGGAACCGCTGTATGTACCATCCGTGTCTGGGAACCGCTGTATGGACCATCAGTGTCTAGGAATCACTGTATGGAACATCATTGTCTACGAACCGCTGTATGGACCATCAGTGTCTAGAAACAGCTCTATGGACCATCAGTGTCTTAGGAACCGCTGTATGGAACATCAGTGTCTAGGAACAACTGTATGGAACATCATTGTCTAGGAACCGCTGTATGGACCATCATTGTCTAGGAACCGCTGTATGGAACATCATTGTCTAGGAACCGCTGTATGGAGCATCATAGTCTAGGAACCGCTGTATGGAACATCAGTGTCTAGGAACCGCTGTATGTAGCATCAGTGTCTAGGAACCGCTGTATGGAACATCAGTGTCTAGGAACCGCTGTATGGACCATCAGTGTCTAGGAACCGCTGTATGGAGCATCAGTGTCTAGGAACCGCTGTATGGAGCATCAGTGTCTAGGAACCGCTGTATGGACCATCCGTGTCTAGGAACCGCTGTATGGAACATCAGTGTCTAGGAACCGTTGTATGGAAAATAAGTGTCTAGGAACCACTGTATGTACCATCAGTGTCTAGGAACCGCTGTATGTACCATCCGTGTCTGGGAACCGCTGTATGGACCATCAGTGTCTAGGAATCGCTGTATGGAACATCATTGTCTACGAACCGCTGTATGGACCATCAGTGTCTAGAAACAGCTGTATGGACCATCAGTGTCTTAGGAACCGCTGTATGGAACATCAGTGTCTAGGAACAACTGTATGGAACATCATTGTCTAGGAACCGCTGTATGGACCATCATTGTCTAGGAACCGCTGTATGGATCATCATTGTCTAGGAACCGCTGTATGGAGCATCATAGTCTAGGAACCGCTGTATGTAACATCAGTGTCTAGGAACCGCTGTATGGAACATCAGTGTCTAGGAACCGCTGTATGGAACATCATTGTCTTGGAACCGCTGTATGGAACATCAGTGTCTAGGAACCGCTGTATGGAGCATCATTGTCTAGGAACAGCTGTATGGACCATCAGTGTCTAGGAACAGCTGTATTGAACATCCGTGTCTAGGAACCGCTGTATGGAGCATCCGTTTCTAGGAACCGCTGTATGCAGCATCCGTGTCTAGGAACCACTGTATGGAACATCAGTGTCTAGGAACCGCTGTATGGAACATCCGTGTCTAGGAACAACTGTATGGAGCATCAGTGTCTAGGAACCGCTGTATGGAGCATCAGTGTCTAGGAACCGCTGTATGGACCATCATTGTCTAGGAACCGCTGTATGGACCATCCATGTCTAGGAACCGCTGTAAGGAGCATCAGTGTTTAGGAACCGCTGTATGGACTATCAGTGTCTAGGAACCGCTGTATGGAACATCAGTGTCTAGGAACCGCTGTATGGAGCATCATTGTCTAGGACCGCTGTATGGAGCATCATTGTCTAGGAACCGCTGTATGTACCATCAGTGTCTAGGAACCGCTGTATGTAGCATCAGTGTCTAGGAACAGCTGTATGGACCATTAATGTCTAGTAACCACTGTATGGAACATCAGTGTCTAGGAACCGCTGTATGGACCATCAGTGTCTAGGAACCGCTGTATGTACCATCCGCGTCTAGAAACCGCTATATGGACAATCATTGTCTAGGAACCGCTGTATGGAACATCATTGTCTAGGAACCGCTGTATGGAACATCAGTGTCTAGGAACCGCTGTATGGAATATCATTGTCTAGGAACCGCTGTGTGGAGCATCAGTGTCTAGGAACCGCTGTATGTTGCATCAGTGTCTATGAACCGCTGTATGGACCATCAGTGTCTAGGAACCGCTGTATGGACGATCAGTGTCTAGGAACCGCTGTATGGACCATCAGTGTCTAGTAACCACTGTATGGACCATCAGTGTCTAGGAACCGCTGTATGGACCATCAGTGTCTAGGAACCGCTGTATGGAGCATCAGTGTCTAGGAACCGCTGTATTGAACATCAGTGTCTAGGAACCGCTGTATGGAACATCAGTGTCTAGGAATCGCTGTATGGAACATCAGTATCTAGGAACCGCTGTATTGAACATCAGTGTCTAGGAACCGCTGTTTGGACCATCTGTGTCTAGGAACCGCTGTATGAAGCATCAGTGTCTAGGAACCGCTGTATGGAACATCAATGTCTAGGAACCGCTGTATGTACCATCAGTGTCTAGGAACCGCTGTATGTACCATCCGTGTCTAGGAACCGCTATATGGAACATCATTGTCTAGGAACCGCTGTATGGACCATCCGTGTCTAGGAACCGCTGTATGGAGCATCATTGTCTAGGAACCGCTGTATGGACCATTAGTGTCTAGGAATCGCTGTATGGAACATCAATGTCTAGGAACCGCTGTATGGAGCATCAGTGTCTAGGAACCGCTGTATGGAGCATCAGTGTCTAGGAACCGCTGTATGGACCATCATTGTCTGGGAACCGCTGTATGGACCATCCGTGTCTAGGAACCGCTGTATGGAGCATCAGTGTTTAGGAACCGCTGTATGGAACATCAGTGTCTAGGAACCGCTGTATGGACCATCATTGTCTAGGAACCGCTGTATGGAACGTCAGTGTCTAGGAACCGCTGTATGGAGCATCATTGTCTAGGAACCGCTGTATGGAGCATCATTGTCTAGGGACCGCTGTATGTACCATCAGTGTCTAGGAACCGCTGTATGTAGCATCAGTGTCTAGGAACCGCTGTATGGACCATCAATGTCTAGGAACCGCTGTATGGAACATCAGTGTCTAGGAACCGCTGTATGGACCATCAATGTCTATGAACCGCTGTATGTACCATCCGTGTCTAGGAACCGCTGTATGGACCATCATTGTCTAGGAACCGCTGTATGGAGCATCATTGTCTAGGAACCGCTGTATGTACCATCAGTGTCTAGGAACCGCTGTATGTAGCATCAGTGTCTAGGAACAGCTGTATGGACCATCAATGTCTAGTAACCGCTGTATTGAACATCAGTGTCTAGGAACCGCTGTATGGACCATCAGTGTCTAGGAACCGTTGTATGTACGATCCGTGTCTAGAAACCGCTGTATGGACCATCATTGTCTAGGAACCGCTGTATGGAACATCATTGACTAGGAACCGCTGTATGGAACATCAGTGTCTAGGAACCGCTGTATGGAACATCATTGTCTAGGAACCGCTGTATGGAACACCAGTGTCTAGGAACCGCTGTATGGAACATCAGTGTCTAGGAACCGCTGTATGGAACATCAGTGTCTAGAAACCGCTGTATGGAACATCAGTGTCTAGGAACCGCTGTATTGAACATCAGTATCTAGGAGGAACCGCTGTATGGACCATCTGTGTCTAGGAATCGCTGTATGGAGCATCAGTGTCTAGGAACCGCTGTATGGAATATCAATGTCTATGATCCGCTGTATGGACCATCAGTGTCTAGGAACCGCTGTATGTACCATCCGTGTCTAGGAACAGCTGTATGGACCATCAGTGTCTAGGAACCGCTGTATGGAGCATCAGTGTCTAGGAACCGCTGTATTGAACATCAGTGTCTAGGAACCGCTGTATGGAACATCAGTGTCTAGGAATCGCTGTATGGAACATCAGTATCTAGGAACCGCTGTATTGAACATCAGTGTCTAGGAACCGCTGTTTGGACCATCTGTGTCTAGGAACCGCTGTATGAAGCATCAGTGTCTAGGAACCGCTGTATGGAACATCAATGTCTAGGAACCGCTGTATGTACCATCAGTGTCTAGGAACCGCTGTATGTACCATCCGTGTCTAGGAACCGCTGTATGGAACATCATTGTCTAGGAACCGCTGTATGGACCATCCGTGTCTAGGAACCGCTGTATGGAGCATCATTGTCTAGGAACCGCTGTATGGACCATCAGTGTCTAGGAACCGCTGTATGGACCATCAGTGTCTAGGAACCGCTTTATGGAACATCATTGTCTAGGAACCGCAGTATGGAGCATCAGTGTCTAGTAACCGCCGTATGGAACATCATTGTGTAGGAACCGCTGTATGGAACATCAGTGTCTAGGAACCGCTGTATGACCACCCAAACCCAAACACACAAACCCAAACACCCAAACCCAACACCAAAACCCAGAAGCATCCGTGTCTAGGAACCGCTGTATGGAACATCAGTGTCTAGGAACCGCTGTATGGAACATCCGTGTCTAGGAATCGCTGTATGGAGCATCAGTGTCTAGGAACCGCTGTATGGACCATCAGTGTCTAGGAACCGCTGTATGTACCATCCGTGTTAGAACCGCTGTATGGAACATCAGTGTCTAGGAACCGCTGTATGGACAATCAGTGTCTAGGAACCGCTGTATGGACCATCAGTGTCTAGGAACCGCTGTATGGAACATCAGTGTCTAGGAACCGCTGTATGGAACATCAGTGTCTAGGAACCGCTGTATGGACCATCAGTGTCTAGGAACCGCTGTATATACCAACCGTGTCTAGGAACCGCTGTATGGAACACAAACCAACCACCCAAACCCAACATCATTGTCTAGGAACAGCTGTATGGACCATTAGTGTCTGAACCCAACCACAACAGGAACCGCTGTATGGACCATCAGTGTCTAGGAACCGCTGTATGTACCATCAGTGTCTAGGAACCGCTGTATGGAACATCAGTGTCTAGGAACCGCTGTATGGACCATCAGTGTCTAGGAACCGCTGTATGAACCATCCGTGTCTAGGAACCGCTGTATGGAACATCATTGTCTAGGAACCGCTGTATGGAGCATCAGTGTCTAGGAACCGCTGTATGGACCATCATTGTCTAGGAACCGCTGTATGGAACATCAGTGTCTAGGAACCGCTGTATGGACCATCAGTGTCTAGGAACCGCTGTATGGAACATCAGTGTCTAGGAACCGCTGTATGGAACATCAGTGTCTAGGAACCGCTGTATGGAGCATCAGTGTCTAGGAACCGCTGTATGGAGCATCCGTGTCTAGGAACCGCTGTATGGAACATCAGTGTCTAGGAACCGCTGTATGGACCATCAGTGTCTAGGAACCGCTGTATGGAGCATCAGTGTCTAGGAACCGCTGTATGGAACATCAGTGTCTAGGAACCGCTGTATGGAACATCAGTGTCTAGGAACCGCTGTATGGAACATCCGTGTCTAGGAACCGCTGTATGGAGCATCAGTGTCTAGCAACCGCTGTATGGAGCATCAATGTCTCGGAACCGCTGTATTGAACATTCGTGTCTAGGAACCGCTGTACGGAGCATCAATGTCTATGAACCTCTGTGTGTACCATCCGTGTGTAGGAACCGCTGTATGGACCATTAGTGTCTAGGAACCGCTGTATGGAGCATCAATGTCTAGGAACCGCTGTATGGAACATCAGTGTCTAGGAACCGCTGTATGTACCATCCGTGTGTGGGAACCGCTGTATGGACGATCAGTGTCTAGGAACCGCTGTATGGAACATAAGTGTCTAGGAACCGCTGTATGTACCATCAGTGTCTAGGAACCGCTTTATGGAACATCAGTGTCTAGGAACCGCTGTATGGAGCATCAGTGTCTAGGAACCGCTGTATGGAGCATCAGTGTCTAGGAACCGCTGTATGGAACATCAGTGTCTAGGAACCGCTGTATGTACCATCCATGTCTAGGAACCGCTGTATTGAACATCATTGTCTAGGAACCGCTGTATGGACCATCCGTGTCTAGGAACCGATGTATGGAGCATACTTATCTAGGAATCGCTGTATGGACCATTAGTGTCTAGGAACCGCTGTATGGAACATAAGTGTCTAGGAACCGCTGCATGTACCATCAGTGTCTAGGAACCGCTGTATGGAACATCAGTGTCTAGGAACCGCTGTATTGAACATCCGTGTCTAGTAACCGCTGTATGGAGCATCCGTTTATAGGAACCGCTGTATGAAGCATCCGTGTCTAGGAACCGCTGTATGGAACATCAGTGTCTAGGAACCGCTGTATGGAACATCCGTGTCTAGGAATCTCTTTTTTGAGCATCAGTGTCTAGGAACAGCTGTTTGGACCATCTGAGTCTAGGAATCGCTGTATGGAGCATCAGTGTCTAGGAACCGCTGTATAGAGCATCAGTGTCTAGGATTCGCTGTATAGAACATCAGTGTCTAGGAACCGATGTATGGACCATCCGTGTCTAGGAACCACTGTATGGAGCATCAGTGTCTAGCAACCGCTGTATGGAGCATCAATGTCTCGGAACCGCTGTATGGAACATTCGTGTCTACGAACCGCTGTACGGAACATCAGTGTCTAGGAACCGCTGTATTGAACATCCGTGTCTAGGAATCGCTGTATGGAACATCAGTGTCTATGAACCGCTGTATGGACCATCAGTGTCTAGGAACCGCTGTATGGAACATCAGTGTCTAGGAACAGCTGTATGGACCATCAGTGTCTAGGAACCGCTGTATGAAACATCAGTGTCTATGAACCGCTGTATGGAGCATCAGTGTCTATGAACCTCTGTGTACCATCCGTGTGTAGGAACCGCTGTATGCACCATCAGTGTCTAGGAACCGCTGTATGGAGCATCAATGTCTAGGAACCGCTGTATGGAACATCAGTGTCTAGGAACCGCTGTATGTACCATCCGTGTTTGGGAACCGCTGTATGGACCATCAGTGTCTAGGAACCGCTGTATGGAACATCAGTGTCTAGGAACCACTGTATGGAACATAAGTGTTTAGGAAACACTGTATGTACCATCAGTGTCTAGGAACCGCTGTATGGACCTTCCATGTCTAGGAACCGCTGTATGTACCATCAGTGTCTAGGAATCGCTGTATGGAACATCAGTGTCTAGGAACCGCTGTATGGACCATCAGTGTCTAGGAACCGCTGTATGGAACAGCATTGTCTAGGAACCGCTGTATTGAACATCAGTGTCTAGGAACCGCTGTATGGAGCATCATTGTCTAGGAACAGCTGTATGGACCATCAGAGTCTAGGAACCGCTGTTTAGAACATCAGTGTCTAGGAACCTCTGTATGGAGGATCATTGGCTAGCAACCGCTGTATGGACCATCCGTGTCTAGGAACAGCTGTATGGAGCATCAGTGTCTAGGAACCGCTGTATGGACCATCAGTGTCGAGGAACCGCTGTATGGAGCATCAGTGTCTAGGAACCGCTGTATGTTTCATCATTGTCTAGGAACCGCTGTATGGACCATCAGTGTCGAGGAACCGCTGTATGGAGCATCAATGTCTAGGAACCGCTGTATGTTTCATCATTGTCTAGGAACCGCTGTATGGACCATCAGTGTCTAGGAACCGCAGTATGGAGCATCAGTGTCTAGGAACCGCTGTATGGACCATCAGTGTCGAGGAACCGCTGTATGGAGCATCAGTGTCTAGGAACCGCTGTATGTTTCATCATTGTCTAGGAACCGCTTGATGGACAATCCGTGTCTAGGAACGGGTGTATGAAACATCATTGTCTAGGAACCTCTGTATGGACCATCATTGTCTAGGAACCGTTGTATGGAACATCATTGTCTAGGAACCGCTGTATGGAGCATCATTGTCTAGGAACCGCGTATGGAACATCAGTGTCTAGAACCCTGTATGGAACATAATTGTCTAGGAACCACTGTATGGAACATCATTGTCTAGGAACCGCTGTATGGAGCATCATTGTCTAGGAACCGCTGTATGGAACATCAGTGTCTAGGAACCGCTGTATGGAACATCAGTGTCTAGGAACCGCTGTATGGAACATCATTGTCTAGGAAGCGCTGTATGGAGCATCATTGTCTAGGAACCGCTGTATGGACCATCAGTGTCGAGGAACCACTGTATGGAGCATCAGTGTCTAGGAACCGCTGTATGATGCATCATTGTCTAGGAACAGCTGTATGGACCATCAGTGTCTACGAACCGCTGTATGGAGTATCAGTGTCTAGGAACCGCTGTATGTTGCATCATTGTCTAGGAACCGCTTTATGGACCATCAGTGTCTAGGAACCGCTGTATGGAACATCAGTGTCTAGGAACCGCTGTATGGACCATCAGTGTCTAGGAACCACTGTATGGACCATCAGTGTCTAGGAACCGCTGTATGGACCATCAGTGTCTAGGAAACGCTGTATGGAGCATCCGTGTCTAGGAACCGCTGTATTGAACATCAGTGTCTATGAACCGCAATATGTAACATCAATGTCTAGGAACCGCTGTATTGAACATCAGTGTCGAGGAACCGCTGTATGTACCATCCGTGTCTAGGAACCGCTGTATGGTGCATCAGTGTCTAGGAACCGCTGTATGGAACATCAGTGTCTAGGAACCGCTGTATGGAGCATCAGTGTCTAGGAACCGCTGTATGGAACATCAGTGTCTAGGAACCGCTGTATGGAGCATCAGTGTCTAGGAACCGCTGTATGGAACATCAGTGTCTAGGAACTTCTGTATGTACCATCCATGTCTAGGAACCGCTGTATTGAACATCATTGTCTAGGAACCGCTGTATGGACAATCCGTGTCTAGGAATCGCTGTATGGACCATCAGTGTCTAGGAACCGCTGTATGGAACATCATTATCTAGGAACCGCTGTATGGAGCATCATTGTCTAGGAACCGCTGTATGTACCATCCGTGTTTAGGAACCGATGTATGGAACATCAGTGTCTAGGAACCGCTGTATGGACCATCCGTGTCTAGGAACCGCTGTATGGACCATCAGTGTCTAGGAACCGCTTTATGGAACATCATTGTCTAGGAACCGCAGTATGGAGCATCAGTGTCTAGTAACCGCCGTATGGAACATCATTGTGTAGGAACCGCTGTATGGAACATCAGTGTCTAGGAACCGCTGTATGTACCATCCGTGTCTAGGAACCTCTGTATGGAACATCAGGGTCTAGGAACCGCTGTATTGAACATCCGTGTCTAGGAACCGCTGTATGGAGCATCCGTTTATAGGAACCGCTGTATGAAGCATCCGTGTCTAGGAACCGCTGTATGGAACATCAGTGTCTAGGAACCGCTGTATGGAACATCCGTGTCTAGGAATCGCTGTATGGAGCATCAGTGTCTAGGAACCGCTGTATGGACCATCAGTGTCTAGGAACCGCTGTATGTACCATCCGTGTTTAGGAACCGCTGTATGGAACATCAGTGTCTAGGAACCGCTGTATGGACAATCCGTGTCTAGGAACCGCTGTATGGACCATCAGTGTCTAGGAACCGCTGTATGGAACATCATTATCTAGGAACCGCTGTATGGAACATCAGTGTCTAGGAACCGCTGTATGGACCATCAGTGTCTAGGAACCGCTGTATATACCAACCGTGTCTAGGAACCGCTGTATGGAACATCCTTGTATAGGAAACGCTGTATGGACCATCCGAGTCTAGGAACCGCTGTATGGAGCATCATTGTCTAGGAACAGCTGTATGGACCATTAGTGTCTGGGAACCGCTGTATGGACCATCAATGTCCAGGAACCGCTGTATGGACCATCAGTGTCTAGGAACCGCTGTATGTACCATCCGTGTCTAGGAACCGCTGTATGGAACATCAGTATCTAGGAACCGCTGTATGGACCATCCGTGTCTAGGAACCGCTGTATGAACCATCCGTGTCTAGGAACCACTGTATGGAACATCAGTGTCTAGGAACCGCTGTATGGACCATCCGTGTCTAGGAACCGCTGTATGGACCATCATTGTCTAGGAACCGCTGTATCGAACATCATTGTCTAGGAACCGTTGTATGGAGCATCATTGTCTAGGAACCGCTGTATGGACTATCAGTGTCTAGGAACCGCTGTATGGAGCATCAGTGTCTAGGAATCGCTGTATGGAACATCAGTGTCTAGGAACCGCTGTATGGACCATCCGTGTCTAGGAACCACTGTATGGAGCATCATTGTCTAGGAACCGCTGTATGGACCATCAGTGTCTAGGAACCGCTGTATGGAGCATCAGTGTCTAGGAACCGCTGTATGGACCATCAGTGTCGAGGAATACGCTTATGGGGCATCAAGTGTATAGGACACAGCGGTATGTTTCATCATTGTCTAGGAACCGCTGATGGACAATACGTGTAAGGAACGGGTGTATGAAACTCATTGTCTCAGGAAACTCTGTATGGACCATCATGCTAGGAACCGTTGTATGGAACATCATTGTCTAGGAACCGCTGTATGGAGCATCATTGTCTAGGAACCGCTGTATGGAACATCAGTGTCTAGGAACCTCTGTATGGAACATCATTGACTAGGAACCGCTGTATGGAACATCATTGTCTAGGAACCGCTGTATGGAGCATCATTGTCTAGGAACCGCTGTATGGAACATCAGTGTCTAGGAACCACTGTATGGAACATCAGTGTCTAGGAACCGCTGTATGGAACATCATTGTCTACAAACCGCTGTATGGAGCATCATTGTCTAGGAACCGCTGTATGTACCATCATTGTCTAGGAACCACTTTATGGACCATCAGTGTCTAGGAACCGCTGTATGGAACATCAGTGTCTACAAACCGCTGTATGGACCATCAGTGTCTAGGAACCACTGTATGTAACATCATTGTATAGGAAACGCTTTATGGACCATCAGAGTCTAGGAACCGCTGTATGGAACATCATTGTCTAGGAACAGCTGTATGGACCATCAGTGTCTAGGAACCACTGTATGGAACATCCTTGTATAGGAAACGCTGTATGGAACAACCGAGTCTAGGAACCGCTTTATGGAGCATCATTGATAGGAAACAGCTGTAATGGACCATTATGTGGGAAAACGCGTATGGACCATCAATGCCAGGAACCGCTGTATGGACCATCAGTGTCTAGAACACGATGTAGTACATCAGTGTCTAGGAAACGCTGTATGGAACATCAGTATCTAGGAACCGCTGTATGGACCATCCGTGTCTAGGAAACGCTGTATGAACCACGTGTCTAGGAAACCACTGTTGGAACATCAGTGTCTAGGAACCGCTGTAGGACCATCAGTGTCTAGGAAACCGCTGTAGGAAATCATTGTTAGGAAACCGCTGATCCGAACATCATTGTCTAGGAACCGTTGTATGGAGCATCATTGTCTAGGAACCGCTGTATGGACTATCAGTGTCTAGGAACCGCTGTATGGAGCATCAGTGTCTAGGAATCGCTGTATGGAACATCAGTGTCTAGGAACCGCTGTATGGACCATCCGTGTCTAGGAACCACTGTATGGAGCATCATTGTCTAGGAACCGCTGTATGGACCATCAGTGTCTAGGAACCGCTGTATGGAGCATCAGTGTCTAGGAACCGCTGTATGGACCATCAGTGTCGAGGTACCGCTGTATGGGGCATCAGTGTCTAGGAACCGCGGTATGTTTCATCATTGTCTAGGAACCGCTTGATGGACAATCCGTGTCTAGGAACGGGTGTATGAAACATCATTGTCTAGGAACCTCTGTATGGACCATCATTGTCTAGGAACGTTGTATGAACTCATTGTCTAGGAAACCGCTGTATGGAGCATCATTGCTAGACCGCTGTATGGAACTCAGGTCTAGGACCTCTGAGGACCATCATTTCTAGGAACCGTTGATGGAAATCAATGTCTAGGAACCGCTGTATGGAGCATCATTGTCTAGGAACCGCTGTTTGGAGCATCAGTGTCTAGGAACCGCTGTATGGACCATCATTGTCTAGGAACCGCTGTATGGACAATCCGTGTCTAGGAACCGCTGTATGGAGCATCAGTGTTTAGGAACCGCTGTATGGACCATCAGTGTCTAGGAACCGCTGTATGGACCATCAGTGTCTATGAACCGCTGTATGGAACATCAGTGTCTAGGAACCGCTGTATGTACCATCAGTGTCTAGGAACCGCTGTATGTAGCATCATTGTCTAGGAACCGCTGTATGGACCATCAATGTCTA
>CM026386.1:23427611-23460328 GCA_014843695.1 Archivesica marissinica | reverse complement strand
ACCCATTCAAAACCAAGTAACTGACATGGACTGGTGCATGATATTTAACCCATTCAACCCCAAGTAACTGACATGGACTGGTGCATGATATTTAACCCATTCAAAACCAAGTAACTGACATGGACTGGTGCATGATATTTAACCCATTCAACACCAAGTAACTGACATGGACTGGTGCATGATATTTAACCCATTCAAAACCAAGTAACTGACATGGACTGGTACATGATATTTAACCCATTCAACACCAAGTAACTGACATGGACTGGTGCATGATATTTAACCCATTCAACACCAAGTAACTGACATGGACTGGTACATGATATTTAACCCATTCAAAACCAAGTAACTGACATGGACTGGTACATGATATTTAACCCATTCAAAACCAAGTAACTGACATGGACTGGTACATGATATTTAACCCATTCAAAACCAAGTAACTGACATGGACTGGTACATGATATTTAACCCATTCAAACCAAGTAACTGACATGGACTGGTACATGATATTTAACCCATTCAAAACCAAGTAACTGACATGGACTGGTACATGATATTTAACCCATTCAACACCAAGTAACTGACATGGACTGGTACATGATATTTAACCCATTCAAAACCAAGTAACTGACATGGACTGGTACATGATATTTAACCCATTCAACACCAAGTAACTGACATGGACTGGTACATGATATTTAACCCATTCAACACCAAGTAACTGACATGGACTGGTGCATGATATTTAACCCATTCAAAACCAAGTAACTGACATGGACTGGTACATGATATTACCCATTCAAAACCAAGTAACTGACATGGACTGGTACATGATATTTAACCCGTTCAAAAACAAGTAACTGTCATGGACTGGTGCATGATATTTAACCCATTCAAAACCAAGTAACTGACATGGACTGGTACATGATATTTAATCCATTCAACACCAAGTAACTGACATGGACTGGTACATGATATTTAACCCATTCAAAACCAAGTAACTGACATGGACTGGTACATGATATTTAACCCATTCAACACCAAGTAACTGACATGGACTGGTACATGATATTTACCCATTCAAAACCAAGTAACTGACATGGACTGGTACATGATATTTAACCCATTCAAAACCAAGTAACTGACATGGACTGGTACAGATATTTTACCCATTCAAACCAAGTAACTGACATGGACTGGTGCATTCAACACCAAGTAACTGACATGGACTGGTACATTCAACACCAAGTAACTGACATGGACTGGTGCATTCAACACCAAGTACTGAATATTGGTGCATTCAACACCAAGTAACTGACATGGACTGGTGCATTCAACACCAAGTAACTGACATGGACTGGTGCACCCATTCAAAACCAAGTAACTGACATGGACTGGTGCATGATATTTAACCCATTCAACACCAAGTAACTGACATGGACTGGTGCATGATATTTAACCCATTCAACACCAAGTAACTGACATGGACTGGTGCATGATATTTAACCCATTCAACACCAAGTAACTGACATGGACTGGTACATGATATTTAACCCATTCAACACCAAGTAACTGACATGGACTGGTGCATGATATTTAACCCATTCAACACCAAGTAACTGACATGGACTGGTACATGATATTAACCCATTCAAACCAAGTAACTGACATGGACTGGTACATGATATTTAACCCATTCAAAACCAAGTAACTGACATGGACTGGTACATGATATTTAACCCATTCAACACCAAGTAACTGACATGGACTGGTACATGATATTTAACCCATTCAACACCAAGTAACTGACATGGACTGGTACATGATATTTAACCCATTCAAAACCAAGTAACTGACATGGACTGGTACATGATATTAACCCATTCAACACCAAGTAACTGACATGGACTGGTACATGATATTTAACCCATTCAAAACCAAGTAACTGACATGGACTGGTACATGATATTTAACCCATTCAACACCAAGTAACTGACATGGACTGGTACATGATATTTAACCCATTCAAACCAAGTAACTGACATGGACTGGTACATGATATTTAACCCATTCAACACCAAGTAACTGACATGGACTGGTGCACCCATTCAAAACCAAGTAACTGACATGGACTGGTGCACCCATTCAAAACCAAGTAACTGACATGGACTGGTGCACCCATTCAACACCAAGTAACTGACATGGACTGGTGCACCCATTCAAAACCAAGTAACTGACATGGACTGGTGCACCCATTCAAAACCAAGTAACTGACATGGACTGGTGCACCCATTCAACACCAAGTAACTGACATGGACTGGTGCACCCATTCAACACCAAGTAACTGACATAGACTGGTGCATGATATTACCCATTCAACACCAAGTAACTGACATGGACTAGTACATGATATTTAACCCATTCAAAACCAAGTAACTGACATGGACTGGTACATGATATTTAACCCATTCAAAACCAAGTAACTGTCATGGACTGGTACATGATATTTAATTCGTTCAACTCCAAGTAACTGACATGGACTGGTGCATGATATTTAACCCATTCAAAACCAAGTAACTGACATGGACTGGTGCATACCCATTCAACACCAAGTAACTGACATGGACTGGTGCACCCATTCAAAACCAAGTAACTGACATGGACTGGTGCACCCATTCAAAACCAAGTAACTGACATGGACTGGTGCACCCATTCAAACCAAGTAACTGACATGGACTGGTGCACCCATTCAACACCAAGTAACTGACATGGACTGGTACATGATATTAACCCATTCAACACCTAGTAACTGACATGGACTGGTGCATGATATTTAACCCATTCAAAACCAAGTAACTGACATGGACTGGTGCATGATATTTAACCCATTAAACCCCAAGTAACTGACATGGACTGGTACATGGTATTTAACCCATTCAACACCAAGTAACTGACATGGACTGGTACATGATATTTAACCCATTCAAAACCAAGTAACTGACATGGACTGGTACATGATATTTAACTCATTCAACACCAAGTAACTGACATGGACTGGTACATGATATTTAACCCATTCAAAACCAAGTAACTGACATGGACTGGTGCACCCATTCAAAACCAAGTAACTGACATGGACTGGTGCACCCATTCAAAACCAAGTAACTGACATGGACTGGTGCACCAATTTAACACCAAGTAACTGACATGGACTGGTGCACCCATTCAAAACCAAGTAACTGACATGGACTGGTGCATGATATTTAACCCATTCAAAACCAAGTAACTGACATGGACTGGTACATGATATTTAACCCATTCAACACCAAGTAACTGACATGGACTGGTGCATGATATTTAACCCATTCAACCCCAAGTAACTGACATGGACTGGTACATGATATTTAACCCATTCAACACCAAGTAACTGACATGGACTGGTACATGATATTTAACCCATTCAAAACCAAGTAACTGACATGGACTGGTACATGATATTAACCCATTCAAAACCAAGTAACTGACATGGACTGGTACATGATATTTAACCGATTCAAAACCAAGTAACTGTCATGGACTGGTACATGATATTTAACCCATTCAAAACCAAGTAACTGACATGGACTGGTACATGATATTTAATCCATTCAAAACCAAGTAACTGACATGGACTGGTACATGATATTTAACCCATTCAAAACCAAGTAACTGACATGGACTGGTACATGATATTTAACCCATTCAACCCCAAGTAACTGACATGGACTGGTACATGATATTTAACCCATTCCAAACCAAGTAACTGCCATGGACTGGTACATGATATTTAACCCATTCAAAACCAAGTAACTGACATGGACTGGTACATGATATTTAACTCATTCAACACCAAGTAACTGACATGGACTGGTACATTATATTTTAACCCATTCAAAACCAAGTAACTGACATGGACTGGTGCACCCATTCAAAACCAAGTAACTGACATGGACTGGTGCACCCATTCAAAACCAAGTAACTGACATGGACTGGTGCACCCATTTAACACCAAGTAACTGACATGGACTGGTGCACCCATTCAAAACCAAGTAACTGACATGGACTGGTGCACCCATTCAAAACCAAGTAACTGACATGGACTGGTGCACCCATTCAACACCAAGTAACTGACATGGACTTGTGCACCCATTCAAAACCAAGTAACTGACATAGACTGGTGCACCCATTCAACACCAAGTAACTGACATAAACTAGTACATGATATTTAACCCATTCCAAACCAAGTAACTGTCATGGACTGGTACATGATATTTAACCCATTCAAAACCAAGTAACTGTCATGGACTGGTACATGATATTTAATTCGTTCAACTCCAAGTAACTGACATGGACTGGTACATGATATTTTAACCCATTCAAAACCAAGTAACTGACATGGACTGGTGCACCCATTCAACACCAAGTAACTGACATGGACTGGTGCACCCATTCAAAACCAAGTAACTGACATGGACTGGTGCACCCATTCAAAACCAAGTAACTGACATGGACTGGTGCACCCATTCAAACCAAGTAACTGACATGGACTGGTGCACCCATTCAACACCAAGTAACTGACATGGACTGGTACATGATATTAACCCATTCAACACCAAGTAACTGACATGGACTGGTACATGATATTTAACCCATTCAAAACCAAGTAACTGACATGGACTGGTGCATGATATTTAACCCATTAAACCCCAAGTAACTGACATGGACTGGTACATGGTATTTAACCCATTCAACACCAAGTAACTGACATGGACTGGTACATGATATTTAACCCATTCAAAACCAAGTAACTGACATGGACTGGTACATGATATTTAACTCATTCAACACCAAGTAACTGACATGGACTGGTACATGATATTTAACCCATTCAAAACCAAGTAACTGACATGGACTGGTACATGATATTTAACTCATTCAACACCAAGTAACTGACATGGACTGGTGCATGATATTTAACCCATTCAAAACCAAGTAACTGACATGGACTGGTACATGATATTTAACCCATTCAACACCAAGTAACTGACATGGACTGGTGCATGATATTTAACCCATTCAACCCCAAGTAACTGACATGGACTGGTACATGATATTTAACCCATTCAACACCAAGTAACTGACATGGACTGGTGCATGATATTTAACCCATTCAACACCAAGTAACTGACATGGACTGGTGCATGATATTTAACCCATTCAACCCCAAGTAACTGACATGGACTGGTACATGATATTTAACCCATTCAACACCAAGTAACTGACATGGACTGGTACATGATATTTAACCCATTCAAAACCAAGTAACTGACATGGACTGGTACATGATATTAACCCATTCAACACCAAGTAACTGACATGGACTGGTACATGATATTTAACCCATTCAAAACCAAGTAACTGTCATGGACTGGTACATGATATTTAACCCATTCAAAACCAAGTAACTGACATGGACTGGTACATGATATTTAATCCATTCAAAACCAAGTAACTGACATGGACTGGTACATGATATTTAACCCATTCAAAACCAAGTAACTGACATGGACTGGTACATGATATTTAACTCATTCAACACCAAGTAACTGACATGGACTGGTACATGATATTTAACCCATCAAGTAACTGACATGGACTGGTACATGATATTTAACCCATTCAACACCAAGTAACTGACATGGACTGGTGCATGATATTTAACCCATTCAAAACCAAGTAACTGACATGGACTGGTACATGATATTTAACCCATTCAACACCAAGTAACTGACATGGACTGGTGCATGATATTTAACCCATTCAACACCAAGTAACTGACATGGACTGGTACATGATATTTAACCCATTCAAAACCAAGTAACTGACATGGACTGGTACATGATATTAACCCATTCAAAACCAAGTAACTGACATGGACTGGTACATGATATTTAACCCATTCAAAACCAAGTAACTGACATGGACTGGTACATGATATTTAACCCATTCAAAACCAAGTAACTGACATGGACTGGTACATGATATTTAACCCATTCAAAACCAAGTAACTGACATGGACTGGTACATGATATTTAACCCATTCAACACCAAGTAACTGACATGGACTGGTACATGATATTTAACCCATTCAACACCAAGTAACTGACATGGACTGGTACATGATATTAACCCATTCAACACCAAGTAACTGACATGGACTGGTACATGATATTAACCCATTCAACACCAAGTAACTGACATGGACTGGTACATGATATTAACCCATTCAACACCAAGTAACTGACATGGACTGGTACATGATATTAACCCATTCAACACCAAGTAACTGACATGGACTGGTACATGATATTTAACCCATTCAACACCAAGTAACTGACATGGACTGGTACATGATATTTAACCCATTCAACACCAAGTAACTGACATGGACTGGTACATGATATTTAACCCATTCAACACCAAGTAACTGACATGGACTGGTACATGATATTTAACCCATTCAACACCAAGTAACTGACATGGACTGGTACATGATATTTAACCCATTCAAAACCAAGTAACTGACATGGACTGGTACATGATATTTAACCCATTCAACACCAAGTAACTGACATGGACTGGTACATGATATTTAACCCATTCAAAACCAAGTAACTGACATGGACTGGTACATGATATTTAACCCATTCAACACCAAGTAACTGACATGGACTGGTACATGATATTTAACCCATTCAACACCAAGTAACTGACATGGACTGGTACATGATATTTAACCCATTCAACACCAAGTAACTGACATGGACTGGTGCATGATATTTAACCCATTCAACACCAAGTAACTGACATGGACTGGTACATGATATTTAACCCATTCAACACCAAGTAACTGACATGGACTGGTGCATGATATTTAACCCATTCAACACCAAGTAACTGACATGGACTGGTACATGATATTTAACCCATTCAACACCAAGTAACTGACATGGACTGGTACATGATATTTAACCCATCACAACAAAGTAACTGACATGGACTGGTACATGATATTAACCCATTCAAAACCAAGTAACTGACATGGACTGGTACATGATATTTAACCCATTCAAAACCAAGTAACTGACATGGACTGGTACATGATATTTAACCCATTCAAAACCAAGTAACTGACATGGACTGGTACATGATATTTAACCCATTCAAACCAAGTAACTGACATGGACTGGTACATGATATTTAACCCATTCAACACCAAGTAACTGACATGGACTGGTGCATGATATTTAACCCATTCAAAACCAAGTAACTGACATGGACTGGTACATGATATTTAACCCATTCAACACCAAGTAACTGACATGGACTGGTGCATGATATTTAACCCATTCAACACCAAGTAACTGACATGGACTGGTACATGATATTTAACCCATTCAACACCAAGTAACTGACATGGACTGGTGCATGATATTTAACCCATTCAACACCAAGTAACTGACATGGACTGGTACATGATATTTAACCCATTCAACACCAAGTAACTGACATGGACTGGTACATGATATTTAACCCATTCAAAACCAAGTAACTGACATGGACTGGTACATGATATTTAACCCATTCAAAACCAAGTAACTGACATGGACTGGTACATGATATTTAACCCATTCAAAACCAAGTAACTGACATGGACTGGTACATGATATTTAACCCATTCAAAACCAAGTAACTGACATGGACTGGTACATGATATTTAACCCATTCAAAACCAAGTAACTGACATGGACTGGTACATGATATTTAACCCATTCAAAACCAAGTAACTGACATGGACTGGTACATGATATTTAACCCATTCAACACCAAGTAACTGACATGGACTGGTGCATGATATTTAACCCATTCAAAACCAAGTAACTGACATGGACTGGTACATGATATTTAACCCATTCAACACCAAGTAACTGACATGGACTGGTGCATGATATTTAACCCATTCAACCCCAAGTAACTGACATGGACTGGTACATGATATTTAACCCATTCAACACCAAGTAACTGACATGGACTGGTACATGATATTTAACCCATTCAAAACCAAGTAACTGACATGGACTGGTACATGATATTAACCCATTCAAAACCAAGTAACTGACATGGACTGGTACATGATATTTAATCCATTCAAAACCAAGTAACTGACATGGACTGGTACATGATATTTAACTCATTCAACACCAAGTAACTGACATGGACTGGTGCATGATATTTAACCCATTCAAAACCAAGTAACTGACATGGACTGGTACATGATATTTAACCCATTCAACACCAAGTAACTGACATGGACTGGTGCATGATATTTAACCCATTCAACCCCAAGTAACTGACATGGACTGGTACATGATATTTAACCCATTCAACACCAAGTAACTGACATGGACTGGTACATGATATTTAACCCATTCACAACAAAGTAACTGACATGGACTGGTACATGATATTAACCCATTCAAAACCAAGTAACTGACATGGACTGGTACATGATATTTAACCCATTCAAAACCAAGTAACTGACATGGACTGGTGCATGATATTTAACCCATTCAAAACCAAGTAACTGACATGGACTGGTACATGATATTTAACCCATTCAACACCAAGTAACTGACATGGACTGGTACATGATATTTAACCCATTCAAAACCAAGTAACTGACATGGACTGGTACATGATATTTAACCCATTCAAAACCAAGTAACTGACATGGACTGGTACATGATATTTAACCCATTCAAAACCAAGTAACTGACATGGACTGGTACATGATATTTAACCCATTCAACACCAAGTAACTGACATGGACTGGTGCATGATATTTAACCCATTCAACCCCAAGTAACTGACATGGACTGGTACATGATATTTAACCCATTCAACACCAAGTAACTGACATGGACTGGTACATGATATTTAACCCATTCAAAACCAAGTAACTGACATGGACTGGTACATGATATTAACCCATTCAAAACCAAGTAACTGACATGGACTGGTACATGATATTTAACCCATTCAAAACCAAGTAACTGTCATGGACTGGTACATGATATTTAACCCATTCAAAACCAAGTAACTGACATGGACTGGTACATGATATTTAATCCATTCAAAACCAAGTAACTGACATGGACTGGTACATGATATTTAACCCATTCAAAACCAAGTAACTGACATGGACTGGTACATGATATTTAACCCATTCAAAACCAAGTAACTGACATGGACTGGTACATTATATTTTAACCCATTCAAAACCAAGTAACTGACATGGACTGGTGCACCCATTCAAAACCAAGTAACTGACATGGACTGGTGCACCCATTCAAAACCAAGTAACTGACATGGACTGGTGCACCCATTTAACACCAAGTAACTGACATGGACTGGTGCACCCATTCAAAACCAAGTAACTGACATGGACTGGTGCACCCATTCAAAACCAAGTAACTGACATGGACTGGTGCACCCATTCAAAACCAAGTAACTGACATGGACTGGTGCACCCATTCAACACCAAGTAACTGACATGGACTGGTGCACCCATTCAAAACCAAGTAACAGACATGGACTGGTGCACCCATTCAACACCAAGTAACTGACATAGACTGGTACATGATATTTAACCCATTCCAAACCAAGTAACTGTCATGGACTGGTACATGATATTTAACCCATTTAAAACCAAGTAACTGTCATGGACTGGTACATGATATTTAACCCATTCAAAACCAAGTAACTGTCATGGACTGGTACATGATATTTAACCCATTCAAAACCAAGTAACTGACATGGACTGGTACATGATATTTAACTCGTTCAACACCAAGTAACTGACATGGACTGGTACATGATACTTTAACCCATTCAAAACCAAGTAACTGACATGGACTGGTGCACCCATTCAACACCAAGTAACTGACATGGACTGGTGCACCCATTCAAAACCAAGTAACTGACATGGACTGGTGCACCCATTCAACACCAAGTAAATGACATGGACTGGTACATGATATTTAACCCATTCAACACCTAGTAACTGACATGGACTGGTACATGATATTTAACCCATTCAAAACCAAGTAACTGACATGGACTGGTACATGATATTTAACCCATTCAACACCAAGTAACTGACATGGATTGGTACATGATATTTAACCCATTCAACACCAGGTAACTGACATGGACTGGTACATGTTTTTTTAGACCAATAAATTAATTATATGTTATATTTCGGGTTTTATGCCTGCATCAGCACCATTTCGGGCTATATCGCCGGCGGGCAGTTTACCTAAAAACACCTTTCCTGGGCAGGCTCCAGCGGTTAACCAGTACTTGGGTGCACCAACCTCTGTAAGAAACTGCCAACTTTTTCATATAAATGAGACACGGCCTGAGCGGGGCTTGAACCCGTGACCATCAGTGATGATAGTTTACAGTGGTATGCAAGTCAGCGACCTTAACCACTCGACCACGGAGGTGGACTCCAATAAATTAATATCCACATATTAATATATAACAATAATTAATATCAAAGTTCATTTATCAAAATGGGTAATTTTGTCTAAAAATAGTAATATTACTGGCTCGTGGATCTACACTTTTTGTAAGCCTATTTAAATGTCTGTGATGTGGAAAGGGTTAAGTAGGCTGCAAAGGGAATCGCAGAAAGTGGCTGCTTAATAGAGGTCATATGTATAATAAAACAGTATATCTGGAAACTGACTGCTTAATACGGGTTGGCTGTTTAATAGAGGTGACCGCTAATACAGGTGTGACTGTATAATAGAGGTGACCGCTAATACAGGTGTGACTGTATAATAGGGGTGACCGCTAATACAGGTGTGACTGTATAATAGAGGTGACCGCTAATACAGGTGTGACTGTATAATAGAGGTGACTGCTAATACAGGTGTGACTGTATTTTTAATAGGCGGTCTTCTCTTTGGAAGGTCGTCTGCTGTCTGGAACGGACATGTTGTACTGTACTGTACAGATGGGTAATTATAAAACCTTGTATAGTATGTTGTCTTTAAGACATTTTTGACAATAATACAACAACAACATAAGAACCTAATAGCCAAACTTATTTGGGAGCGAGGACTTTGGTTTTCTTTCTTCCGCTAGTGAGAGGTGGCATACAGTGAGTGGTCTCCCCTTCCATTTAAGTCATTTGATCACTACTTCTGTGCGTATGAAGCTTCAATGCAAGAGTCATCTCTGCAACCAGCCCATGCTGGTTATGTTATTAATGTTTAACCCAAGTTGCACAACTCTACTAATCACAGAAACACACAAAATAATATAAGATTTGCTTGCCGAGTACCAAGTGCCGAGTATCAGGTGCCGAGTATCAGGTGCCGAGTACCAAGTGCCGAGTATCAGGTGCCTAGTACCAGGTGCCGAGTACCAGCTGATTTACCTTACAAATTGCAATGGTACAGTATGTTTATAACAAGCAATTTAACCTGGCAGATTGATATACTATATCATGTTTGAGGGTTCATCACAGACAGATTGATGTATTATATCATGTTTGAGGGTTCATCACAGACAGATTGATGTATTATATCATGTTTGAGGGTTCATCACAAACAGATTGATGTATTATATCATGTTTGAGGGTTCATCACAGACAGATTGATGTATTATATCATGTTTGAGGGTTCATCACAGACAGATTGATGTATTATATCATGTTTGAGGGTTCATCACAAACAGATTGATGTATTATATCATGTTTGAGGGTTCATCACAGACAGATTGATGTATTATATCATGTTTGAGGGTTCATCACAGACAGATTGATGTATTATATCATGTTTGAGGGTTCATCACAAACAGATTGATGTATTATATCATGTTTGAGGGTTCATCACAGACAGATTGATGTATTATATCATGTTTGAGGGTTCATCACAGACAGATTGATGTATTATATCATGTTTGAGGGTTCATCACAAACAGATTGATGTATTATATCATGTTTGAGGGTTCATCACGGACAGATTGATATATTATATCATGGTTGAGGGTTCATCACGGACAGATTAATGTATTATATCATGTTTGAGGGTTCATCACTGACATATTGATGTATTATATCATGTTTGAGGGTTCATCACGGACAGATTGATGTATTATATCATGTTTGAGGGTTCATCACGGACAGATTAATGTATTATATCATGTTTGAGGGTTCATCACGGACAGATTGATGTATTATATAATGTTTGAGGGTTCATCACTGACATATTGATGTATTATATCATGTTTGAGGGTTCATCACGGACAGATTGATGTATTATATCATGTTTGAGGGTTCATCACGGACAGATTAATGTATTATATCATGTTTGAGGGTTCATCACGGACAGATTAATGTATTATATCATGTTTGAGGGTTCATCACGGACAGATTGATGTATTATATCATGTTTGAGGGTTCATCACGGACAGATTAATGTATTATATCATGTTTGAGGGTTCATCACGGACAGATTAATGTATTATATCATGTTTGAGTGTTCATCACGGACAGATTGATATATTATATCATGTTTGAGGGTTCATCACGGACAGATTGATGTATTATATCATGTTTGAGGGTTCATCACGGACAGATTGATATATTATATCATGTTTGAGGGTTCATCACTGACAGATTGATGTATTATATCATGTTTGAGGGTTCATCACAGACAGATTGATGTAGTATATCACGTTTGAGGGTTCATCACGGACAGATTGATGTATTATATCATGTTTGAGGGTTCATCACAGACAGATTGATGTAGTATATCACGTTTGAGGGTTCATCACGGACAGATTGATGTATTATATCATGTTTGAGGGTTCATCATGGACAGATTGATGTATTATATCATGTTTGAGGGTTCATCACGGACAGATTGATGTATTATATCATGTTTGAGGGTTCATCACGGACAGATTAATGTATTATATCATGCTTGAGGGTTCATCACGGACAGATTGATGTATTATATCATGTTTGAGGGTTCATCACGGACAGATTAATGTATTATATCATGTTTGAGGGTTCATCACTGACAGATTGATGTATTATATAATGTTTGAGGGTTCATCACGGACAGATTGATGTATTATATCATGTTTGAGGGTTCAT
Source organism: Archivesica marissinica (assembly GCA_014843695.1). NCBI lineage: Eukaryota > Metazoa > Mollusca > Bivalvia > Venerida > Vesicomyidae > Archivesica > Archivesica marissinica. Next base: position 23,447,052 of record CM026386.1, on the reverse strand, counting down.
CACGGACAGATTGATATATTATATCATGTTTCAGGGTTCATCACGGACAGATTGATATATTATATCATGTTTGAGGGTTCATCACGGACAGATTAATGTATTATATCATGTTTCAGGGTTCATCACGGACAGATTGATGTATTATATCATGTTTGAGGGTTCATCACGGACAGATTAATGTATTATATCTTGTTTCAGGGTTCATCACGGACAGATTGATGTATTATATCATGTTTGAGGGTTCATCACAGACAGATTGATGTATTATATCATGTTTGAGGGTTCATCACGGACAGATTGATGTATTATATCATGTTTGAGGGTTCATCACGGACAGATTGATGTATTATATCATGTTTGAGGGTTCATCACGGACAGATTGATGTATTATATCATGTTTGAGGGTTCATCACGGACAGATTGATGTATTATATCATGTTTGAGGGTTCATCACGGACAGATTGATGTATTATATCATGTTTGAGGGTTCATCACGGACAGATTGATGTATTATATCATGTTTGAGGGTTCATCACGGACAGATTGATGTATTATATCATGTTTGAGGGTTCATCACGGACAGATTGATGTATTATATCATGTTTGAGGGTTCATCACGGACAGATTGATGTATTATATCATGTTTGAGGGTTCATCACGGACAGATTGATGTATTATATCATGTTTGAGGGTTCATCACGGACAGATTGATGTATTATATCATGTTTGAGGGTTCATCACGGATAGATTGATGTATTATATCATGTTTGAGGGTTCATCACGGACAGATTGATGTATTATATCATGTTTGAGGGTTCATCACGGACAGATTGATGTATTATATCATGTTTGAGGGTTCATCACGGACAGATTGATGTATTATATCATGTTTGAGGGTTCATCACGGATAGATTGATGTATTATATCATGTTTCAGAGTTCATCACGGACAGATTGATGTATTATATCATGTTTGAGGGTTCATCACGGATAGATTGATGTATTATATCATGTTTGAGGGTTCATCACGGACAGATTGATGTATTATATCATGTTTGAGGGTTCATCACGGACAGATTGATGTATTATATCATGTTTGAGGGTTCATCACGGACAGATTGATGTATTATATCATGTTTGAGGGTTCATCACGGATAGATTGATGTATTATATCATGTTTCAGAGTTCATCACGGACAGATTGATGTATTATATCATGTTTGAGGGTTCATCACGGATAGATTGATGTATTATATCATGTTTCAGAGTTCATCACGGACAGATTGATGTATTATATCATGTTTGAGGGTTCATCACGGATAGATTGATGTATTATATCATGTTTGAGGGTTCATCACGGACAGATTGATGTATTATATCATGTTTGAGGGTTCATCACGGATAGATTGATGTATTATATCATGTTTCAGAGTTCATCACGGATAGATTGATGTATTATATCATGTTTCAGAGTTCATCACGGACAGATAACCTCTTCACAAGAATTGCTGCCTGTGATTGATCGACTACGGAAGATTACGGTGGATAAAGTGACATGTCTTAGGGTACGTTCCACCGTTTACAAGTTTTTATTAATTTGTCTAATAGGAATTGGATATACAGTAAAACCTGTTTTAGCTAGCCTAGGGAATCACAGAAAGTGGCTGCTTAGCACAGGTGGCTGCTTAGCACAGGTGGCTGCTTAATAGAGGGCATATGTATAATCCAACAACATATTGGGAATCTGGAAACTGGTTGTTTAATACAGATTGGCTGTTAAACAATCAACACTGGATAAAACACAATATTTATTTACACTCATCTTGCTTAACCTAGACTGTTCTCCTCAGTGAAGAGTACTCGTGTTCTCTCCCTTCATAGTCCTGCAGGTATTACTTCCCTTATACTGTAACATTAACATTGGCTACTTAATGGTGTGTGTACAATGTATCTCTCTCCACTGTATTGTAGCAATGACAGGTGTCACATTATCATTATTCTATAGGAAAAAGTGACCTGCGTGACCATATTCTATTATAGAAATATTCTGTTATAGAATATTGACCCTCCTTATAGAATATTGACCCCTTCCCCAAAGCCTACAAAAACAATGTTATAAATATATTTTATTAATAATTGCAATAGCTATAAAATTAACAATTATTAATAAAATTATATTGAATTAATGTATGATAAAAGACATACACTCAACTTAATTGGTATTTGAAACCATGCAGCTCAAAATAAATACCATAAAATAGCACACAGCACTAACCATTCTTATCATATTCATGCATGTTCTCTTAAACTTTCCAGAAAATGTGTACAACTATATAATATGTTTAAACTTTATTTATTTTACAACAATTTGCGTAAATGTGGTCATTCATACTCGGCGAAAACCCACCTGTCCGATCTGGCGACCACCGTACCATCCCACATACTTCTCGGTCCGAGGGTCGAACCCGGGTTGCATTGGTGAGAAGCGAGCGCGCTAGTCGGACAGCCATATAATATGTTAACCTTTATAATTCTGGTAAAATCCCAATAATAAAGCACCAGTACAGCAATATTTCATTAACCTTTCAGGATCGTGTAGGATTTAACCTCACTGGCCTTCAGTTTCTTCAACGAGATATTGAACAGTCAGAAGAAACAGTATTCTTCATGGATGCAACCGACAGATTTAAAGAAAAGAAGAAGAAAAAGAGAAAAAAATCTATGCTTGCAATAAAAATTTGATTGTAATTAATAAAAAAAACAATAACTTTTTTAGCATTGTTCCACAGTAGTACCTCATTACCTATATACCATACACAGTAATTCAAGCGAAACATCCAAATTTATCATGAAATAAGCGCTATTTTGTGGCTTTATTTTAATGTTTGATTGGCAGAAGATGATCGCTCACAGAATACCCAATCACAGTGTACATATCCACAACAGTTCATTTATACAACAAACACAGTGTACATATAATCCACAACAGTTCATTTATACAACAAACAAAGTGTACATATAATCCACAACAGTTCATTTATACAACAAACAAAGTGTACATATAATCCACAACAGTTCATTTATACAACAAACACAGTGTACATATAATCCACAACAGTTCATTTATACAACAAACACAGTGTACATATAATCCACAACAGTTCATTTATACAACAAACAAAGTGTACATATCCACAACAGTTCATTTATACAACAAACACAGTGTACATATAATCCACAACAGTTCATTTATACAACAAACACAGTGTACATATAATCCACAACAGTTCATTTATACAACAAACACAGTGTACATATAATCCACAACAGTTCATTTATACAACAAACACAGTGTACATATAATCCACAACAGTTCATTTATACAACAAACACAGTGTACATATAATCCACAACAGTTCATTTATACAACAAACAAAGTGTACATATCCACAACAGTTCATTTATACAACAAACACAGTGTACATATAATCCACAACAGTTCATTTATACAACAAACACAGTGTACATATCCACAACAGTTCATTTATACAACAAACACAGTGTACATATCCACAACAGTTCATTTATATAACAAACACAGTGTACATATCCACAACAGTTCATTTATATAACAAACACAGTGTACATATAATCCACAACAGTTCATTTATACAACAAACAAAGTGTACATATCCACAACAGTTCATTTATACAACAAATACATGATATATACATGCATAGATGCGATGAATGAAAACATTAATTAAAATATGCTTGTTTTACTAATGTCTTGTTCTTGGAATTAATTGTTGGTTATTTTCGGATGTATCACGCGGTAGATGATATCTATTGTTCACTGTGGATGTATCACGCGGTAGATGATGTCTATTGTTCACTGTGGATGTATCACGCGGTAGATGATGTCTATTGTTCACTGGATTTTGTATGAACTATGCTAGGCTCGCTATTGTTCACTGGATTTTGTATGAACTATGCTAGGCTCGCTATGCTTATTTAGTGGTAATGTTCTTCTGGGTTGTGATTAATAATGTGGCCCTGTCGATAGCGTGGCCTTGTCAGTAGCATAGCCCTGTCTATAGCGTTGGCCCTGTCAATAGTGTGGTCCTGTCAATAGCGTGGCCCTGTTGACAGCATGGTCCTGTCAATAGTGTGGTCTTGTAAATAGCGTGGCCCTGTCGATAGCGTGGCCCTGTCAATAGCGTGGTCCTGTCAATAGTGTGGTCCTGTCAATAGCGTGGCCTGTCAATAGCGTGGCTCTGTCTATAGCGTGGTTCTGTCAATAGCGTGGTTCCTGCCGATAGTGTGGTCCTGTCAATAGCGTGGTCCTGTCGATAGAGTGGTCCTGTCGATAGCGTGGTCCTGTCAATAGTGTGGTCCTGCCGATAGTGTGGTCCTGTCAATAGCGTGGTCCTGTCAACAGCGTGGCCCTGCCGATAGTGTGGTCCTGTCGATAGCGTGGCCCTGTCAATAGTGTGGTCCTGTCAATAGTGTGGCCCTGTCGATAGCGTGGTCCTGTCAATAGTGTGGTCCTGTCGATAGCGTGGCCCTGTCAATAGCGTAGCCCTGTCGAGAGCGTGGTCCTGTCAATAGCGTAGCCCTGTCGATAGTGTGGTCCTGTCGATAGCGTGGTCCTGTCGATAGCGTGGTCCTGTCGCTAGCGTGACTGTCGATAGCGTGGTCCTGCCGATAGTGTGGTCCTGTCAATAGCGTAGCCCTGTTGATAGCGTAGCCCTGTCGAGAGCGTGGTCCTGTCAATAGCGTAGCCCTGTCGATAGTGTGGTCCTGTCGATAGCGTGGTCCTGTCGATAGCGTGGTCCTGTCGCTAGCGTGACTGTCGATAGTGTGGTCCTGTCGATAGTGTGGTCCTGTCGATAGCGCGGCCCTGTCGATAGCGTGACTCTGTCGATAGTGTGGTCCTGTCAATAGCGTGGCCATGTCGATAGCGTGGTCCTGTCGATAGCGTGGTCCTGTCAATAGCGTGGCCATGTCGATAGCGTGGTCCTGTCGATAGCGTGGTCCTGTCAATAGCGTGGCCATGTCGATAGTGTGGTCCTGTCGATAGCGTGGCTCTGTCGATAGCGTGGTCCTGTCGATAGTGTGGTCCTGTCGATAGCGTGACCCTGTCAATAGCGTGGTCCTGCCGATAGTGTGGTCCTGTCAATAGCGTGGTCCTGTCGATATCGTGGCTCTGCCGATGGCGTGGCCCTGTTGATAGTGTGGTCCTGTCGATAGTGTGGTCCAGTCGATAGCGTGGCCCTGTCGATAGTGTGGTCCTGTCAATAGTGTGGTCCTATATGGACCATCAGTGTCTAGGAACCGCTGTATGTACCATCAGTGTCTACGAACCGCTGTATGTACCATCCGTGTCTAGGAACCGCTGTATGTAGCATCAGTGTCTAGGAACCGCTGTATGGACCATCCGTGTCTAGGAACTGCTGTATGGACCATCAGTGTATAGGAACCGCTGTATGGAACATCATTGTCTAGGAACCGCTGTATGGACCATCCATGTCTAGGAACCGCTGTATGCAGCATCCGTGTCTAGGAACCGCTGTATGGAACATCATTGTCTAGGAACCGCTGTATGGAACATCAGTGTCTAGGAACCGCTGTATGGAACATCAGTGTCTAGGAACCGCTGTATGGAGCATCAGTGTCTAGGAACCGCTGTATGTACCATCAGTGTCTAGGAACCGCTGTATGGACCATCAGTGTCTAGGAACCGCTGTATGGAACATCAGTGTCTAGGAACAGCTGTATGGACCATCAGTGTCTAGGAACCGCTGTATGGAACATCAGTGTCTAGGAACCGCTGTATGGAGCATCAGTGTCTACGAACCGCTGTATGGAGCATCAGTGTCTAGGAACCGCTGTATGGACCATCAGTGTCTAGGAACCGCTGTATGGAACATCAGTGTCTAGGAACCGCTGTATGGAACATCATTGTCTAGGAACCGCTGTATGGAACATCAGTGTCTAGGAACCGCTGTATGGAGCATCATTGTCTAGGAACAGCTGTATGGACCATCAGTGTCTAGGAACCGCTGTATGGAGCATCAGTGTCTAGGAACCGCTGTATGGAACATCAGTGTCTAGGAACTGCTGTATGGAGCATCATTGTCTAGGAACCGCTGTATGGAACATCAGTGTCTAGGAACCGCTGTATGGAACATCATGTCTAGGAACCGCTGTATGGAACATCAGTGTCTAGGAACCGCTGTATGGAACATCAGTGTCTAGGAACCGCTGTATGGAACATCATTGTCTAGGAACCGCTGTATGGAACATCAGTGTCTAGGAACCGCTGTATGGAACATCCGTGTCTACGAACCGCTGTATGTACCATCAGTGTCTAGGAACCGCTGTATGTACCATCCGTGTCTATGAACCGCTGTATGGAGCATCAGTGTCTAGGAACCGCTGTATGGACCATCCGTGTCTAGGAACCGCTGTATGCAGCATCCGTGTCTACGAACCGCTGTATGGACCATCAGTGTATAGGAACCGCTGTATGGAACATCATTGTCTAGGAACCGCTGTATGTACCATCAGTGTCTAGGAACTGCTGTATGTAGCATCAGTGTCTAGGAACCGCTGTATGGAACATCAGTGTCTAGGAACCGCTATATGGAGCATCAGTGTCTACGAACCGCTGTATGGAGCATCAGTGTCTAGGAACCGCTGTATGGACCATCAGTGTCTAAGATCCGCTGTATGGAACATCAGTGTCTACGAACCGCTGTATGGAACATCAGTGTCTAGGAACCGCTGTATGGAGCATCAGTGTCTAGGAAACGCTGCATGTACCATCAGTGTCTAGGAACCGCTGTATGGACCATCAGTGTCTAGGAACCGCTGTATGGAACATCAGTGTCTAGGAACCGCTGTATGGACCATCAGTGTCTAGGAACCGCTGTATGGAACATCAGTGTCTAGGAACCGCTGTATGGAGCATCAGTGTCTACGAACCGCTGTATGGAGCATCAGTGTCTAGGAACCGCTGTATGGACCATCAGTGTCTAGGAACCGCTGTATGGTGTGTCTGTCAATAGTGTGGTCCTGCCGATAGTGTGGTCCTGTCAATAGCGTGGTCCTGTCAACAGCGTGGCCCTGCCGATAGTGTGGTCCTGTCGATAGCGTGGCCCTGTCAATAGTGTGGTCCTGTCAATAGTGTGGCCCTGTCGATAGCGTGGTCCTGTCAATAGTGTGGTCCTGTCGATAGCGTGGCCCTGTCAATAGCGTAGCCCTGTCGAGAGCGTGGTCCTGTCAATAGCGTAGCCCTGTCGATAGTGTGGTCCTGTCGATAGCGTGGTCCTGTCGATAGCGTGGTCCTGTCGCTAGCGTGACTGTCGATAGCGTGGTCCTGCCGATAGTGTGTCCTGTCATAGCGTAGCCCTGTTGATAGCGTGCCCTGTCGAGAGCGTGGTCCTGTCAATAGCGTAGCCCTGTCGATAGTGTGGTCCTGTCGATAGCGTGGTCCTGTCGATAGCGTGGTCCTGTCGCTAGCGTGACTGTCGATAGTGTGGTCCTGTCGATAGTGTGGTCCTGTCGATAGCGCGGCCTGTCGATAGCGTGACTCTGTCGATAGTGTGGTCCTGTCAATAGCGTGGCCATGTCGATAGCGTGGTCCTGTCGATAGCGTGGTCCTGTCATAGCGTGGCCATGTCGATAGCGTGGTCCTGTCGATAGCGTGGTCCTGTCAATAGCGTGGCCATGTCGATAGTGTGGTCCTGTCGTTAGCGTGGCTCTGTCGATAGCGTGGTCCTGTCGATAGTGTGGTCCTGTCGATAGCGTGACCCTGTCAATAGCGTGGTCCTGCCGATAGTGTGGTCCTGTCAATAGCGTGGTCCTGTCGATATCGTGGCTCTGCCGATGGCGTGGCCCTGTTGATAGTGTGGTCCTGTCGATAGTGTGGTCCAGTCGATAGCGTGGCCCTGTCGATAGTGTGGTCCTGTCAATAGTGTGGTCCTATATGGACCATCAGTGTCTAGGAACCGCTGTATGTACCATCAGTGTCTACGAACCGCTGTATGTACATCCGTGTCTAGGAACCGCTGTATGTAGCATCAGTGTCTAGGAACCGCTGTATGGACCATCCGTGTCTAGGAACTGCTGTATGGACCATCAGTGTATAGGAACCGCTGTATGGAACATCATTGTCTAGAACCGACCATCCTGTTAGGACACATCCATGTCTAGGAACCGCTGTATGCAACATCATTGTCTAGGAACGCTGTATGGGCACATCACCTGGAACAACAGTGTATAGGAAAACGCTGGTATGGAACATCAGTCGCGTAGTGATTTTGTCATGGAATCCACCCAGCTGTATGACCATGTACCCACAATCTGTAGGACAGCCGCGTATCCACTCACCGTGTATGGAACCTCTGTAGGAACATCAGCCCTCCTTCCCCCTGGGAGCATCAGTGTCTAGGAACCGCTGTATGGAGCATCAGTGTCTAGGAACCGCTGTATGGACCATCAGTGTCTAGGAACCGCTGTATGGAACATCAGTGTCTAGGAACTGCTGTATGGAACATCATTGTCTAGGAACCGCTGTATGTTTCATCAGTGTCTAGGAACTGCTGTATGTACCATCAGTGTCTAGGAACCGCTGTATGGAGCATCACTGTCTAGGAACCGCTGTATGGAGCATCTGTGTCTAGGAACCGCTGTATGGACCATCAGTGTCTAGGAACCGCTGTATGGAGCATCAGTGTCTAGGAACCGCTGTATGGAATATAAGTGTCTAGGAACCGCTGTATGGAACATCATTGTCTAGGAACCGCTGTAGGAGCATCAGTGTCTAGGAACCGCTGTATGGACCATCATTGTCTAGGAACCGCTGTATGGAACATCAGTGTCTAGGAACCGCTGTATGGAACATCAGTGTCTAGGAACCGCTGTATGGAACATCATTGTCTAGGAACCGCTGTATGGAACATCATTGTCTAGGAACCGCTGTATGGAACATCAGTGTCTAGGAACCGCTGTATGGAACATCAGTGTCTAGGAACCGCTGTATGGAACATCAGTGTCTAGGAACCGCTGTATGGAGCATCAGTGTCTAGGAACCGCTGTATGGAGCATCAGTGTCTAGGAACCGCTGTATGGACCATCAGTGTCTAGGAACCGCTGTATGGAACATCAGTGTCTAGGAACCGCTGTATGGAACATCAGTGTCTAGGAAGCTGTATGGAGCATCATTGTCTAGGAACCGCTGTATGGACCATCAGTGTCTAGGAACCGCTGTATGGAGCATCAGTGTCTAGGAACCGCTGTATGGAACATCAGTGTCTAGGAACCGCTGTATGTAGCATCAGTGTCTAGGAACCGCTGTATGGAACATCAGTGTCTAGGAACCGCTGTATGGACCATCAGTGTCTAGGAACCGCTGTATGGAGCATCAGTGTCTAGGAACCGCTGTATGGAGCATCAGTGTCTAGGAACCGCTGTATGGACCATCCGTGTCTAGGAACCGCTGTATGGAACATCAGTGTCTAGGAACCGTTGTATGGAAAATAAGTGTCTAGGAACCACTGTATGTACCATCAGTGTCTAGGAACCGCTGTATGTACCATCCGTGTCTGGGAACCGCTGTATGGACCATCAGTGTCTAGGAATCGCTGTATGGAACATCATTGTCTACGAACCGCTGTATGGACCATCAGTGTCTAGAAACAGCTGTATGGACCATCAGTGTCTTAGGAACCGCTGTATGGAACATCAGTGTCTAGGAACAACTGTATGGAACATCATTGTCTAGGAACCGCTGTATGGACCATCAGTGTCTAGGAACCGCTGTATGGACCATCCGTGTCTAGGAACCGCTGTATGGAGCATCAGTGTCTAGGAACCGCTGTATGGACCATCAGTGTATAGGAACCGCTGTATGGAACATCATTGTCTAGGAACCGCTGTATGGACCATCAGTGTCTAGGAACCGCTGTATGGAGCATCAGTGTCTAGGAACCGCTGTATGGAACATCATTGTCTAGGAACCGCTGTATGGAACATCAGTGTCTAGGAACCGCTGTATGGAACATCAGTGTCTAGGAACCGCTGTATGGAGCATCAGTGTCTAGGAACCGCTGTATGTACCATCAGTGTCTAGGAACCGCTGTATGGACCATCAGTGTCTAGGAACCGCTGTATGGAACATCAGTGTCTAGGAACCGCTGTATGGACCATCAGTGTCTAGGAACCGCTGTATGGAACATCAGTGTCTAGGAACCGCTGTATGGAGCATCAGTGTCTAGGAACCGCTGTATGGAGCATCAGTGTCTAGGAACCGCTGTATGGACCATCAGTGTCTAGGAACCGCTGTATGGAACATCAGTGTCTAGGAACCGCTGTATGGAACATCAGTGTCTAGGAACCGCTGTATGGAACATCAGTGTCTAGGAACCGCTGTATGGAGCATCAGTGTCTAGGAACCGCTGTATGGACCATCAGTGTCTAGGAACCGCTGTATGGAGCATCAGTGTCTAGGAACCGCTGTATGGAACATCAGTGTCTAGGAACCGCTGTATGGAACATCAGTGTCTAGGAACCGCTGTATGGAACATCAGTGTCTAGGAACCGCTGTATGGAACATCATTGTCTAGGAACCGCTGTATGGAACATCAGTGTCTAGGAACCGCTGTATGGAACATCAGTGTCTAGGAACCGCTGTATGGAACATCATTGTCTAGGAACCGCTGTATGGAACATCAGTGTCTAGGAACCGCTGTATGGAGCATCATTGTCTAGGAACAGCTGTATGGACCATCCGTGTCTACGAACCGCTGTATGTACCATCAGTGTCTAGGAACCGCTGTATGTACCATCAGTGTCTAGGAACCGCTGTATGTACCATCAGTGTCTAGGAACCGCTGTATGGACCATCCGTGTCTAGGAACCGCTGTATGCAGCATCCGTGTCTACGAACCGCTGTATGGACCATCAGTGTATAGGAACCGCTGTATGGAACATCATTGTCTAGGAACCGCTGTATGTACCATCAGTGTCTAGGAACCGCTGTATGTAGCATCAGTGTCTAGGAACCGCTGTATGGAACATCAGTGTCTAGGAACCGCTGTATGGAGCATCAGTGTCTACGAACCGCTGTATGGAGCATCAGTGTCTAGGAACCGCTGTATGGACCATCAGTGTCTAAGATCCGCTGTATGGAACATCAGTGTCTAGGAACCGCTGTATGGAACATCAGTGTCTAGGAACCGCTGTATGGAGCATCAGTGTCTAGGAACCGCTGTATGTACCATCAGTGTCTAGGAACCGCTGTATGGACCATCAGTGTCTAGGAACAGCTGTATGGAACATCAGTGTCTAGGAACCGCTGTATGGACCATCAGTGTCTAGGAACCGCTGTATGGAGCATCAGTGTCTAGGAACCGCTGTATGGAATAGTGTCTAGGAACCCTGTATGGAACATCAGTGTCTAGGAACCGCTGTATGGAGCATCATTGTCTAGGAACCGCTGTATGGAACATCAGTGTCTAGGAACCGCTGTATGGAACATCAGTGTCTAGGAACCGCTGTATGGAACATCATTGTCTAGGAACCGCTGTATGGAACATCAGTGTCTAGGAACCGCTGTATGGAGCATCATTGTCTAGGAACAGCTGTATGGACCATCCGTGTCTAGGAACCGCTGTATGGAGCATCAGTGTCTAGGAACCGCTGTATGGACCATCAGTGTCTAGGAACCGCTGTATGGAGCATCAGTGTCTAGGAACCGCTGTATGGAACATCAGTGTCTAGGAACCGCTGTATGGACCATCAGTGTCTAGGAACCGCTGTATGGAGCATCAGTGTCTAGGAACCGCTGTATGGAGCATCAGTGTCTAGGAACCGCTGTATGGACCATCCGTGTCTAGGAACCGCTGTATGGAACATCAGTGTCTAGGAACCGTTGTATGGAAAATAAGTGTCTAGGAACCACTGTATGTACCATCAGTGTCTAGGAACCGCTGTATGTACCATCCGTGTCTGGGAACCGCTGTATGGAGCATCACTATCTAGGAACCGCTGTATGGAGCATCAGTGTCTAGGAACCGCTGTATGGACCATCCGTGTCTAGGAACCGCTGTATGGAGCATCAGTGTCTAGGAACCGCTGTATGGAATATAAGTGTCTAGGAAACACTGTATGGAACATCATTGTCTAGGAACCGCTGTATGGAGCATCATTGTCTAGGAACCGCTGTATGGAACATCAGTGTCTAGGAACCGTTGTATGGAAAATAAGTGTCTAGGAACCACTGTATGTACCATCAGTGTCTAGGAACCGCTGTATGTACCATCCGTGTCTGGGAACCGCTGTATGGACCATCAGTGTCTAGGAATCGCTGTATGGAACATCATTGTCTACGAACCGCTGTATGGACCATCAGTGTCTAGAAACAGCTGTATGGACCATCAGTGTCTTAGGAACCGCTGTATAGAACATCAGTGTCTAGGAACTACTGTATGGAACATCATTGTCTAGGAACCGCTGTATGGACCATCATTGTCTAGGAACCGCTGTATGGAACATCATTGTCTAGGAACCGCTGTATGGAGCATCATAGTCTAGGAACCGCTGTATGGAACATCAGTGTCTAGGAACCGCTGTATGGAACATCAGTGTCTAGGAACCGCTGTATGGAACATCATTGTCTTGGAACTGCTGTATGGAACATCAGTGTCTAGGAACCGCTGTATGGAGCATCATTGTCTAGGAACAGCTGTATGGACCATCCGTGTCTAGGAACCACTGTATGGACCATCAGTGTCTAGGAACCGCTGTATGGAACATCAGTGTCTAGGAACTGCTGTATGGAACATCATTGTCTAGGAACCGCTGTATGTTTCATCAGTGTCTAGGAACCGCTGTATGTACCATCAGTGTCTAGGAACCGCTGTATGGAGCATCACTATCTAGGAACCGCTGTATGGAGCATCAGTGTCTAGGAACCGCTGTATGGACCATCCGTGTCTAGGAACCGCTGTATGGAGCATCAGTGTCTAGGAACCGCTGTATGGAATATAAGTGTCTAGGAACCACTGTATAGAACATCATTGTCTAGGAACCGCTGTATGGAGCATCATTGTCTAGGAACCGCTGTATGGAACATCAGTGTCTAGGAACCGCTGTATGGAACATCAGTGTCTAGGAACCGCTGTATGGAACATCATTGTCTAGGAACCGCTGTATGGACATCAGTGTCTAGAACGCTGTATGGAGCATCATTGTCTAGGAACAGCTGTATGGACCATCCGTGTCTAGGAACCGCTGTATGGAGCATCAGTGTCTAGGAACCGCTGTATGGACCATCAGTGTCTACGAACCGCTGTATGTAGCATCAGTGTCTAGGAACCGCTGTATGGAACATCAGTGTCTAGGAACCGCTGTATGGACCATCAGTGTCTAGGAACCGCTGTATGGAGCATCAGTGTCTAGGAACCGCTGTATGGAGCATCAGTGTCTAGGAACCGCTGTATGGAAAATAAGTGTCTAGGAACCACTGTATGTACCATCAGTGTCTAGGAACCGCTGTATGTACCATCCGTGTCTGGGAACCGCTGTATGGACCATCAGTGTCTAGGAATCGCTGTATGGAACATCATTGTCTACGAACCGCTGTATGGACCATCAGTGTCTAGAAACAGCTGTATGGACCATCAGTGTCTTAGGAACCGCTGTATGGAACATCAGTGTCTAGGAACAACTGTATGGAACATCATTGTCTAGGAACCGCTGTATGGAGCATCAGTGTCTAGGAACCGCTGTATGGAACATCATTGTCTAGGAACCGCTGTATGGACCATCCGTGTCTAGGAACCGCTGTATGCAGCATCCGTGTCTAGGAACCGCTGTATGGACCATCAGTGTATAGGAACCGCTGTATGGAACATCATTGTCTAGGAACCGCTGTATGGACCATCTATGTCTAGGAACCGCTGTATGCAGCATCCGTGTCTAGGAACCGCTGTATGGAACATCATTGTCTAGGAACCGCTGTATGGAACATCAGTGTCTAGGAACCGCTGTATGGAACATCAGTGTCTAGGAACCGCTGTATGGAGCATCAGTGTCTAGGAACCGCTGTATGTACCATCAGTGTCTAGGAACCGCTGTATGGACCATCAGTGTCTAGGAACCGCTGTATGGACCATCATTGTCTAGGAACCGCTGTATGGAACATCAGTGTCTAGGAACCGCTGTATGGAGCATCAGTGTCTACGAACCGCTGTATGGAGCATCAGTGTCTAGGAACCGCTGTATGGACCATCAGTGTCTAGGAACCGCTGTATGGAACATCAGTGTCTAGGAACCGCTGTATGGAACATCAGTGTCTAGGAACCGCTGTATGGAACATCAGTGTCTAGGAACCGCTGTATGTACCATCAGTGTCTAGGAACCGCTGTATGGAACATCAGTGTCTAGGAACCGCTGTATGGAACATCAGTGTCTAGGAACCGCTGTATGGAGCATCAGTGTCTAGGAACCGCTGTATGGAACATCAGTGTCTAGGAACCGCTGTATGGAACATCAGTGTCTAGGAACCGCTGTATGGAGCATCATTGTCTAGGAACCGCTGTATGGAACATCAGTGTCTAGGAACCGCTGTATGGAACATCAGTGTCTAGGAACCGCTGTATGGAACATCAGTGTCTAGGAACCGCTGTATGGAACATCAGTGTCTAGGAACCGCTGTATGGAACATCAGTGTCTAGGAACCGCTGTATGGAACATCAGTGTCTAGGAACCGCTGTATGGAGCATCAGTGTCTAGGAACCGCTGTATGGACATCAGTGTCTAGGAACCGCTGTATGGAACATCAGTGTCTAGGAACCGCTGTATGGACCATCAGTGTCTAGGAACCGCTGTATGGAGCATCAGTGTCTAGGAACCGCTGTATGGAACATCAGTGTCTAGGAACCGCTGTATGGAGCATCAGTGTCTAGGAACCGCTGTATGGAACATCAGTGTCTAGGAACCGCTGTATGGACCATCATTGTCTAGGAACCGCTGTATGGAACATCAGTGTCTAGGAACCGCTGTATGGAGCATCAGTGTCTAGGAACCGCTGTATGGACCATCAGTGTCTAGGAACCGCTGTATGTACCATCAGTGTCTAGGAACCGCTGTATGTACCATCAGTGTCTAGGAACCGCTGTATGGACCATCAGTGTCTAGGAACCGCTGTATGGACCATCCGTGTCTAGGAACCGCTGTATGGAGCATCAGTGTCTAGGAACCGCTGTATGGACCATCAGTGTCTAGGAACCGCTGTATGGAACATCATTGTCTAGGAACCGCTGTATGTACCATCAGTGTCTAGGAACCGCTGTATGGAGCATCAGTGTCTAGGAACCGCTGTATGGAACATCAGTGTCTAGGAACCGCTGTATGGAGCATCAGTGTCTAGGAACCGCTGTATGGAGCATCAGTGTCTAGGAACCGCTGTATGGACCATCAGTGTCTAGGAACCGCTGTATGGAACATCAGTGTCTAGGAACCGCTGTATGGAACATCAGTGTCTAGGAACCGCTGTATGGAGCATCAGTGTCTAGGAACCGCTGTATGGACCATCAGTGTCTAGGAACCGCTGTATGGACCATCAGTGTCTAGGAACCGCTGTATGGAGCATCAGTGTCTAGGAACCGCTGTATGGACCATCCGTGTCTAGGAACCGCTGTATGGAGCATCAGTGTCTAGGAACCGCTGTATGGAACATCAGTGTCTAGGAACCGCTGTATGGAGCATCAGTGTCTAGGAACCGCTGTATGGACATCAGTGTCTAGGAACCGCTGTATGGACCATCAGTGTCTAGGAACCGCTGTATGGACATCAGTGTCTAGGAACCGCTGTATGGAGCATCAGTGTCTAGGAACCGCTGTATGGACCATCAGTGTCTAGGAACCGCTGTATGGAACATCAGTGTCTAGGAACCGTTGTATGGAAAATAAGTGTCTAGGAACCACTGTATGTACCATCAGTGTCTAGGAACCGCTGTATGTACCATCCGTGTCTGGGAACCGCTGTATGGACCATCAGTGTCTAGAAACAGCTGTATGGACCATCAGTGTCTTAGGAACCGCTGTATAGAACATCAGTGTCTAGGAACCACTGTATGGAACATCATTGTCTAGGAACCGCTGTATGGACCATCATTGTCTAGGAACCGCTGTATGGAACATCATTGTCTAGGAACCGCTGTATGGAGCATCATAGTCTAGGAACCGCTGTATGGAACATCAGTGTCTAGGAACCGCTGTATGGAACATCATTGTCTTGGAACTGCTGTATGGAACATCAGTGTCTAGGAACCGCTGTATGGAGCATCATTGTCTAGGAACAGCTGTATGGACCATCCGTGTCTAGGAACCACTGTATGGACCATCAGTGTCTAGGAACCGCTGTATGGAACATCAGTGTCTAGGAACTGCTGTATGGAACATCATTGTCTAGGAACCGCTGTATGTTTCATCAGTGTCTAGGAACCGCTGTATGTACCATCAGTGTCTAGGAACCGCTGTATGGAGCATCACTATCTAGGAACCGCTGTATGGAGCATCAGTGTCTAGGAACCGCTGTATGGACCATCCGTGTCTAGGAACCGCTGTATGGAGCATCAGTGTCTAGGAACCGCTGTATGGAATATAAGTGTCTAGGAACCACTGTATAGAACATCATTGTCTAGGAACCGCTGTATGGAGCATCATTGTCTAGGAACCGCTGTATGGAACATCAGTGTCTAGGAACCGCTGTATGGAACATCAGTGTCTAGGAACCGCTGTATGGAACATCATTGTCTAGGAACCGCTGTATGGAACATCAGTGTCTAGGAACCGCTGTATGGAGCATCATTGTCTAGGAACAGCTGTATGGACCATCCGTGTCTAGGAACCGCTGTATGGAGCATCAGTGTCTAGGAACCGCTGTATGGACCATCAGTGTCTACGAACCGCTGTATGTAGCATCAGTGTCTAGGAACCGCTGTATGGAACATCAGTGTCTAGGAACCGCTGTATGGACCATCAGTGTCTAGGAACCGCTGTATGGAGCATCAGTGTCTAGGAACCGCTGTATGGAGCATCAGTGTCTAGGAACCGCTGTATGGACCATCAGTGTCTAGGAACCGCTGTATGGAACATCAGTGTCTAGGAACCGTTGTATGGAAAATAAGTGTCTAGGAACCGCTGTATGTACCATCAGTGTCTGGGAACCGCTGTATGGACCATCAGTGTCTAGGAATCGCTGTATGGAACATCATTGTCTACGAACCGCTGTATGGACCATCAGTGTCTAGAAACAGCTGTATGGACCATCAGTGTCTTAGGAACCGCTGTATGGAACATCAGTGTCTAGGAACCACTGTATGGAACATCATTGTCTAGGAACCGCTGTATGGACCATCATTGTCTAGGAACCGCTGTATGGAACATCATTGTCTAGGAACCGCTGTATGGAGCATCAGTGTCTAGGAACCGCTGTATGGAGCATCAGTGTCTAGGAACCGCTGTATGGAACATCAGTGTCTAGGAACCGCTGTATGGAACATCAGTGTCTAGGAACCGCTGTATGGACATCAGTGTCTAGGAACCGCTGTATGGAGCATCAGTGTCTAGGAACGCTGTATGGAACATCAGTGTCTAGGAACCGCTGTATGGAACATCAGTGTCTAGGAACCGCTGTATGGACCATCAGTGTCTAGGAACCGCTGTATGGAACATCAGTGTCTAGGAACCGCTGTATGGAGCATCAGTGTCTAGGAACCGCTGTATGGAACATCAGTGTCTAGGAACCGCTGTATGGACCATCAGTGTCTAGGAACCGCTGTATGGAACATCAGTGTCTAGGAACCGCTGTATGGAGCATCAGTGTCTAGGAACCGCTGTATGGAGCATCAGTGTCTAGGAACCGCTGTATGGACCATCAGTGTCTAGGAACCGCTGTATGGACCATCAGTGTCTAGGAACCGCTGTATGGACCATCAGTGTCTAGGAACCGCTGTATGGACCATCAGTGTCTAGGAACCGCTGTATGGAGCATCAGTGTCTAGGAACCGCTGTATGGAACATCAGTGTCTAGGAACCGCTGTATGGAACATCAGTGTCTAGGAACCGCTGTATGGAACATCAGTGTCTAGGAACCGCTGTATGGAGCATCATTGTCTAGGAACCGCTGTATGGACCATCAGTGTCTAGGAACCGCTGTATGGAGCATCAGTGTCTAGGAACCGCTGTATGGAACATCAGTGTCTAGGAACCGCTGTATGGAACATCAGTGTCTAGGAACCGCTGTATGGACCATCATGTCTAGGAACCGCTGTATGGAACATCAGTGTCTAGGAACCGCTGTATGGAGCATCAGTGTCTAGGAACCGCTGTATGGACATCGTGTCTAGGAACCGCTGTATGACATCAGTGTCTAGGAACCGCTGTATGGACATCAGTGTCTAGGAACCGCTGTGAACATCAGTGTCTGGGTGTTGGTGTGTTGGGTGTTGGTGTGTTGGTGTTGGTGTGTTGGTGTTGTACCATCAGTGTCTAGGAACCGCTGTATGGACCATCAGTGTCTAGGAACCGCTGTATGTACCATCAGTGTCTAGGAACCGCTGTATGGAGCATCAGTGTCTAGGAACCGCTGTATGGAGCATCAGTGTCTAGGAACCGCTGTATGGACCATCATTGTCTAGGAACCGCTGTATGGAACATCAGTGTCTAGGAACCGCTGTATGTAGCATCAGTGTCTAGGAACGCTGTATGTAGCATCAGTGTCTAGGAACCGCTGTATGGACATCAGTGTCTAGGAACTGCTGTATGGAGCATCAGTGTCTAGGAACCGCTGTATGTTTCATCATTGTCTAGGAACCGCTGTATGGACCATCAGTGTCTAGGATCCGCTGTATGGAGCATCAGTGTCTAGGAACCGCTGTATGTTTCATCATTGTCTAGGAACCGCTGTATGGAGCATCAGTGTCTAGGAAGGTTGGGTGTGTTGGGTGTTGGTGTGTGGGGTGTTGGGTGTGTTGGGTGTTGTTTTTTGTTGGGTTGTGGTGTGTTGGGGGTGTTGTTTGTTGGTTGTTGGTTTGTTGGGTTGTTGGTTTGTTGGGTGTTGGGTTTGTTGGGTGTTGGTGTGTTGGTTGTTGGTTTTTTGGGTTGTTGGTTTGTTGGGTGTTGGGTTTGTTAGGAACCGATGTATGGAACATCAGTGTCTAGGAACCGTTGTATGGAACATCAGTGTCTAGGAACCGCTGTATGGAACATCATTGTCTAGGAACCGCTTTATGGAGCATCATTGTCTAGGAACCGCTGTATGGAGCATCAGTGTCTAGTAACCGCTGTATGGAGCATCATTGTCTAGGAACCGCTGTATGGAACATCAGTGTCTAGGAACCGCTGTATGTAGTATCAGTGTCTAGGAACC
>CM026386.1:23279994-23426611 GCA_014843695.1 Archivesica marissinica | reverse complement strand
AATTTAGAAAATAGATAGAAAATAGATGCAATTTAGAAAATAGATAGAAAATAGAAGCAATTTAGAAAATAGATAGAAAATAGAAGCAATTTAGAAAATAGATAGAAAATAGATGCAATTTAGAAAATAGATAGAAAATAGATGCAATTTAGAAAATAGATAGAAAATAGATGCAATTTAGAAAATAGATAGAAAATAGATGCAATTTAGAAAATAGATAGAAAATAGATGCAATTTAGAAAATAGATAGAAAATAGAAGCAATTTAGAAAATAGATAGAAAATAGATGCAATTTAGAAAATAGATAGAAAATAGATGCAATTAGAAATAGATAGAAATAGATGCAATTTAGAAAATAGATAGAAAATAGATGCAATTTAGAAAATAGATAGAAAATAGAAGCAATTTAGAAAATAGATAGAAAATAGATGCAATTTAGAAAATAGATAGAAAATAGATGCAATTTAGAAAATAGATAGAAAATAGATGCAATTTAGAAAATAGATAGAAAATAGATGCAATTTAGAAAATAGATAGAAAATAGAAGCAATTTAGAAAATAGATAGAAAATAGATGCAATTTAGAAAATAGATAGAAAATAGATGCAATTTAGAAAATAGATAGAAAATAGATGCAATTTAGAAAATAGATAGAAAATAGAAGCAATTTAGAAAATAGATAGAAAATAGATGCAATTTAGAAAATAGATAGAAAATAGAAGCAATTTAGAAAATAGATAGAAAATAGAAGCAATTTAGAAAATAGATAGAAAATAGATGCAATTTAGAAAATAGATAGAAAATAGATGCAATTTAGAAAATAGATAGAAAATAGATGCAATTTAGAAAATAGATAGAAAATAGATGCAATTTAGAAAATAGATAGAAAATAGAAGCAATTTAGAAAATAGATAGAAAATAGATGCAATTTAGAAAATAGATAGAAAATAGATGCAATTTAGAAAATAGATAGAAAATAGATGCAATTTAGAAAATAGATAGAAAATAGATGCAATTTAGAAAATAGATAGAAAATAGAAGCAATTTAGAAAATAGATAGAAAATAGATGCAATTTAGAAAATAGATAGAAAATAGAAGCAATTTAGAAAATAGATAGAAAATAGAAGCAATTTAGAAAATAGATAGAAAATAGATGCAATTTAGAAAATAGATAGAAAATAGATGCAATTTAGAAAATAGATAGAAAATAGATGCAATTTAGAAAATAGATAGAAAATAGATGCAATTTAGAAAATAGATAGAAAATAGATGCAATTTAGAAAATAGATAGAAAATAGATGCAATTTAGAAAATAGATAGAAAATAGATGCAATTTAGAAAATAGATGCAATTTAGAAAATAGATGCAATTTATTTCAGGATGTTTTTCCAATGATAACATTTGTTATGTCTATCAATTTTTAGATAATGATCCATGTGCTGCATTTCATACAACGTGTGAGTATGGCTGCCAAGTGCAAAATGGTACAGCCCTTTGCTTCTGTTCCACACACTTCAAACTGGACCCATCAGATAACTCCTCGTGTCTAGGTATGCTTCATTCTATTTAGACATTTTTGGTAACTTGCGGTGATTTGGATTATAGTTTATACAAATTTATTTTTAGCTCGATTGCGAAACAAGTTCTTACAACTTATATTAATCACTCTCGAGACCTCATTCCTGATGGAATACATCGCCACGAGGGAGAGAGAAGAGGCAACATGGAATTATAATGCCTTACCTAAGGGCACAATCGGGCAAGTGGATGTCATGATAGCGTAGTGGTAGCGCGTTTGCTTCAGGTGTGAAAAGCCCGTAGTTAGCGCCCCAGTTTAACAGTTTAAGCGTTTGTGTGCAGCGGCTGGGAAACACAATGGTAAAGCAGTGAGAAATAATGTGTATTATTCCACTACTTTCAACCAGTAGAATAACATATTTTGTGGAAGTCGTGGTAGCGTGTTCGCTTCAGGTGCGAAAGCCCTGGAGTTCGAGCCTCCGCTGGAGCCGTTACGATTGTGCCCTTAGGCAAGGCATTTAAATTCCACGTTGCCTCTTCTCTCTCCCTCGTGGAACTGGATTCCATCAGGAATGAGGTCTCGAGAGTGATTAATATAAGTTGTAAGAGCTTGTTTCACAATCGAGCTAAATAAATTTGTATAAACTAAACTACGTGTTCACCGTGGCCAAGTGATATGTGTTGCCGCTCTATATATCTGTTGAAAAATAGCAGTTTTCAAATTAAATAAACGGATGCGTTCTATGTTTTACAAATATAACCACATATAAGGTTACATTTATAATGCTTAATATTTAGCTATGAATATTGTTACGAATTGTTTACTGACAGATCATGTTCTACAACTTTGCAACATTTACATGTAAATACACTGATAGATCATGTTCTACAACTTTGCAAGATTTACATGTAAATACACTGATAGATCATGTTCTACAACTTTGCAAGATTTACATGTAAATACACTGATAGATCATGTTCTACAACTTTGCAAGATTTACATGTAAATACACTGATGGATCATGTTCTACAACTTTGCAACATTTACATGTAAATACACTGATAGATCATGTTCTACAACTTTGCAAGATTTACATGTAAATACACTGATAGATCATGTTCTACAACTTTGCAACATTTACATGTAAATACTTCAACAGTATATGGATCACATGGTCACATATTTATATTTGCAGCTATGCCCAACAAACTGTGGATGCATGTGACGTTTGGTCTAGAGTACCTACCCGTCTATGGATCCCATGGTAGCACGGAGTACAAGAATATGATGAGTGACCTCCGAGAGACGGTACGCACTCCTTACGCATGTTCAACTGTTCTGTCTGTCAAATTTCATACATATAGAAGTATTCCCTTTCAGTGTGGATTGTCCCCCTTGATCATGGTCCAAATTTCTGTCAAATCCCTTTCAGTGTGGATTGTCCCCCTTGATATGGTCCAAATTTCTGTAAAAATTTTCTCAGTGTGGATTTGATATGGTCCAAATTTCTGTAAACATTTTCTCAGTGTGGATTGTCCCCCTTGATATGATCCAAATTTCTGTAAATCTTTCTCAGTGTGGATTGTCCCCCTTGATATGGTCCAAATTTCTGTAAAATCCCTTTCAGTGTCGATTGTCCCCCTTAATATGGTCCAAATTTCTGTAAAATCCCTTTCAGTGTGGATTGTCCCCCTTGATATGGTCCAAATTTCTGTAAAATCTGTCAGTGTGGATTGTCTCCCTTGATACGGTCCAAATTTCTGTAAAATCCCTTTCAGTGTGGGTTGTCCCCCTTGATATGGTCCAAATTTCTGTAAAATCCATTTCAGTGTGGATTATCCCCCTTGATACGGTCCAAATTTCTGTAAAATCTCAGTTTGGATTGTCCCCCTTCATACGGTCCAAATTTCTGTAAAATCCCTTTCAGTGTGGATTTTCTGTAAAATATGTGTCGATTGTTCCTCCCCCCCCCCTTGATATTGTCCAAATTTCTGAAAAATAAGCTATATTTTCCTCTTTTTCATTTTGAGGCCCCATCGCCTCTTCTCTTTCCATCATGGCGATGGATTCCATCATTAAACTAATATTGTAGGAACTTGTTTCGCAACCAAGCTAAATTAAATTTGTATAAAGTAACTCATTTTATTTCTGTTTACATGTACATACATCTTAATAATTATTTATTGCGGAGAAGTGTTTCTAAAATCGCATTGTATAAATATTGCTTCGTTTGGCATTGTTCCTATGGCAACAGTTTCTAAATATGTTTACACTATTTGATATAGAAATTTAAACAGCATAGCTTTAACTAATACAGTCAAACCTGTCTTAAGCAGCCAACCAAAGGAATCACTGAAAGTGGCTGGTTAGTGCAGGTGGCTGCTTAATAGAAGTCAAATGTATAGTAAACTAGCATATTGGGAATCTTGAAACTGGATGCTTAATACAGGTTGGCTGCTTAATAGAGGTGACCACTAACACAGGTTTGACTGTACTCCCTATAAATTAGTGTAAAGAGGTGGGGGAAATGTGCAATTTTAGTCTAAATTTAACATTTTTCTCATTGGTGTTGGCCATATGATTGACAGTATATCATTTCATTCGAGCCCCCATTGGAGTCATTACGATTGTGCCCTTAGGTAAGGCACTTAAATTCCACATTGCCTCTTCTCTCTCCCCCGTGGCGATGGATTCCATCAGGAATGAGGTCTTGAGAATGATTAATATAAGTTGTAAGAACTTGTTTCGCAATCGAACTAAAGTAAATTTGTATAAACTAACAAACTTTGTGAGTAGTGGCAATTGCAATTACACATTGAATTGTTTTGTTATACATTCTATTAAGCAGCCACCTGTGCTAAGCAGCCACTTTCAGTGATTCGCTTGGCTGGCTGCTTAAGACAGGTTTGACTGTACATTTTACCTCTATTAAGCAGCCACCTGTGCTAAGCAGCCACTTTCAGTGATTCGCTTGGCTGGCTGCTTAAGACAGGTTTGACTACATT
The DNA here is from genome assembly GCA_014843695.1 of Archivesica marissinica. NCBI lineage: Eukaryota > Metazoa > Mollusca > Bivalvia > Venerida > Vesicomyidae > Archivesica > Archivesica marissinica. The sequence continues at coordinate 23,422,087 of CM026386.1, read as the reverse complement.
TTACCTCTATTAAGCAGCCACCTGTGCTAAGCAGCCACTTTCAGTGATTCGCTTGGCTGGCTGCTTAAGACAGGTTTGATGGTTTGCTATAAAGATGTTGTCACATGGAAATTATTATACATTGAATTGTATGCAAATACAAACTGCCCTCCTCTGTTTTGAGTTCCGAATGTATGAGGAACATGTGGTTGAAATGTTATAGACCACCCTTTCTCAAAGTTCGAGCTCAAGTGATATGAATGGCTCAACCAATCAGAAAGCTTCAGTTTGTGATTCATTTCATTTTGCGTTCATGCGTAGTACCGTGGTTTATTAGAATGCGCCGTGCGGCCCAGTACTTCCGGCTTCAGCATTCGAGGTTTCTGTTGGGGTTACCTAACCCTTAGGCTAGGACTTTTAAGGCGGCCCATACATTCGCCTGATGCACCCGTTGTAGGACACGTGGAGTATTTAATAGGAGTAGCTTTGCCATGTGCTATCCTGCCCCGTCCTGGTAGGTACACCGCCATATGGTCCGGGACTGCTTATTTAATTCACAGCAAACCCCATATCTGAGGGCCGTTCCCCTATCCGCCACCTGAGGACCCGCTGGGTAGGGAATGGGAGCAGCATGGTCCCAGAAAGCTTCAGTTTGAGATTGGAGAAAAGTTTTATAACTTCCTCGTCGGGACTTGGTTCCCAGTCACTATTCGATCCTCGCACCGGGAAGTATGTGAGAAGGTATGGTGGTCGCTAGATCGGACAGGTGGGTTTTCTCCAGGTACTCCGGTTTCATCCCACACGAATGATCACATTTACGCTTTCATCCGCGCCAACGAGAGTGATTAATATAAGTTGTTAAAGCTTGCTTGCTTCGCAATCGTTGTAAAATACTTCAAGTTTAAACTTATACTGACCTGCCTGGCATATACATCCCATTAAGCTTATACTGACCTGCCTGGCATATACATCCCATTAAACTTATACTGACCTGCCTGGCATATACATCCCATTAAACTTATACTGACCTGCCTGGCATATACATCCCATTAAGCTTATACTGACCTGCCTGGCATATACATCCCATTAGCTTATACTGACCTGCCTGGCATATACATCCCATTAAACTTATACTGACCTGCCTGGCATATACATCCCATTAAGCTTATACTGACCTGCCTGGCATATACATCCCATTAAGCTTATACTGACCTGCCTGGCATATACATCCCATTAAACTTATACTGACCTGCCTGGCATATACATCCCATTAAGCTTATACTGACCTGCCTGGCATATACATCCCATTAAGCTGTCGCAGTAGCGAGCACCGGGACCACAGTCACACTGGTTGGTACAGTTGGTTCCCCATCTGTCTGTTGTGTTGCATGCTGCAATGTAAGGAAGTGCAGGGCTTCAGCTCGAGGAGAAATAGTCTCCCTCAAGGTGCCTCACTACTCTTTGGCAGAGTTGGCGAAATACATCATAATTATTACCGGGTTCAAACAACAACTTAGGATTTCCTCAGAAATATGTTCCATCTGTCGATCAAATACACCTTACACATACCTTGTTTTATATGAAAATTTAATGTCGTTTTCAACACTAATATTTCAACTCTAATGTATGTTATTTTCAGTTGATTAATGTCTTTGAACCCTCTCTGTGTTGCATGCTGATTGTGATTCATATAAGTTGTTAAAACTTGCTTCGCAAACGTTGTGAAATAAATAAAGTTTAAACTTGGGTTTCTATTCAGCTTGCACACTACTCAATACAATATTTTGAGGTTTTTTTTATAGTTTTATTTGTGCAATTACTGTATGTATGTTTGGGCAATTACTGTATTTATGTTTGTGCAATTACTGTATGTATGTTTGTGCAATTATTGTATGCATGTTTGTGTAATTACTGTATGCATGTTTGTGCAATTATTGTGCAATTACTGTATGCATGTTTGTGAAATTACTGTATGCATGTTTGTGCAATTACTGTATGCATGTTTGTGTATTTCTTTCAGTTCATCCTGTTCTACCAATCTGCAAACTTGACCCACTTTAGCGATGTTAGAATAGACAATGTTTCGTAAGTAAAGTTGTATTATCTCTATTTATTTCGTCGAGCATGTTATTTTCAAGCCTGGTCTTGTCGTCGAGCATGTTATTTTCAAGCCTGGTCTCGTCGTCGAGCATGTTATTTTCAGGCCGGGTCTCGTCATCGAGTATGTTATTTTCAAGCCTGGTCTTGTCGTCAAGCATGTTATTTTCAGGCGAGGTCTTGTCGTCGAGCATGTTATTTTCAGGCCAGGTCTTGTTGTCGAGCATGTTATTTTCAGGCCGGGTATCATTGTCGAGCATGTTATTTTCAGGCCAGGTCTTGTCATCGAGCATGTTATTTTTAGGCCGGGTCTCATCGTCGAGCATGTTGTTGTGTTCAACGTGGAAAACGTATCTTGGTCGGAGGAGCTTCAGCTGGCGGCGATACTGAAACATAGCCGAGAAACCAATGTAGACGTACAAGTAGGACAGACAAACACGACTATTACACGAGAATCTACCATAGCAACCTCCGATAATGGAACATCATGTAAGTGTTTGTTTAAACTTTATTTATTTTACAACGATTACGAAGAAGCAAGTTTTAACAACTTATATTAATCACTCTTGTTGGCGCGGATGAAAGCGTATATGTGGTCATTGCTCCATGTGGGAAGAAACCAGAGTACACGGAGAAAACCCACCTCTCCGTTCTGGCGACCACCGTACCATCTCACATATTTCGCGGTCCGAGGATCGAACCTGTGTTGCATTGATGAGAAGCGAGCGCGCTAACCACTGCGCTAATGTAAGTGTTGTACATTCGTTTAGCCCTTTACCATCATTTGCTATGTATATTTTAGCTCGATTGCGAAACAAGTTCTTTCAACTTATATTAATCACTCTCGAGACCTCATTCCTAATGTAATCCATCGCCACGAGGGAGAGAAAAGAGGCAACGTGGAATTTAAATGCCTTGCCTAAGGGCACAATCGTAACAGCTCCAGCGGGGCTCGAACTCCAGACTCAACAATTCAATAAGTTGGTACTAATCAGAATAATCTGGTCTTGTGTAACAAATACGTAATGTCACTGCACCGTCGTTCGTTGAAGCACGCGTCATGAGAGCTGGTCACTCAAAATATTTTTTGACGATGTGTCGAAATAGACCGCAGAAAATGTAACTCGGTATTAATATGCCTCGAACTGTAACAATTATGGCATTTACCAATTGTTGTTTGAATCAAATGGAAAAACAAAAACAAAGAAAATGCACTTACCCCACCCACCGACAAATACAGTAGAGATGACTCATAGAAGTTCATTTATTTGTTTTTTTGTTTCAATTTTTCGTAAGGATCTTCCATGTCTAAGTGGAAGGTGCTTCTTTGCCGAGTGGGGTTATGGTCATCCACTAGACAATCCAGGGGTGGGGCACACCCCCATACAATCTTGTCAAGTGCAGGCTCAAAATCATTCATGTTAGGAAATGAATTCATATAAGTCGTATTCCAACACTTGTTTTTAAATCCTTATTACTATGTGACATATGTAAGTGTATGTACATTAACTATAGAACATATTGTATGTACATTAACTATAGAACATATTGTATACTGTATAAGTCATATTCCAACACTTGTTTTTAAATCCTTAATACTGTGTGACACACATATATTACATCGACTAAACATGTTATATATTGCTGGATACCAAGTCATATTGGTATTCGTGGCAATGAAATGGCTGATCAAAGTGCAAAAGATGCACTTAAACTAGACTGTATAAATCCTAAAATACATGTACCATACACTGATGCTAGGCAATCGATTCTTTCTTACATTACTTCAAAGTGGCAAACCACTTGGAATAACATACAATTCAATAAACTACAACCAATTAAGCCAAACATTGGCAAATCATCTTTTATTTATCACTCCAACCGTAGAGAGGAAACGTAATGTCACAGTTGAGACTTGGACATACCCGTTTTACACACTCATTTTTATTGAAAAGAGAGGATCCACCATGGTGTATACCATGCCATTCCTCTATAAATGTTGAACACATCTTAATTCACTGTGTAGATTTAGCACTCATTCGTCGAAAATATTATACAGTTGTGACAATGAAGGAGCTTTTCGACACTGTTGATTTTAAATACATTATTGCATTTTTAAAAGAATCACATATTTTCCATAAATTGTAAGTTTTACAATTGACATTTTATTATCATTTTTACAGCTCGATAAATGTTGTTGCAATTGACCTTTCGTCATTGCAATTTTAATGCATACAGAATGTTATCTACATACTAGTTTTAGTTGTAGATATCTTGTATACAATGTACTTAACCCGGCGCGATATAGCCTGAACTGTGCTGATGCGCCGTTAAACCAAATACTCACTCACTCACATGTATCCTGTTTTTCCTCGCCCGAGTGATATGTATCCTGTTTTTCCTTTCCCGAGTGATATGTATCCTGTTTTACCTTTCCCGAGTGATATGTATCCTGTTTTTCCTTGCCCGAGTGATATGTATCCTGTTTTACCTTTCCCGAGTGATATGTATCCTGTTTTCCTTACCCGAGTGATATGTATCCTGTTTTTCCTTGCCCGAGTGATATGTATCCTGTTTTTCCAGGCGTTGTCATGTGCATTCTGTTATTTCAGCCTTTGTGACGTGTCTCCTGTGTAGTCATCCGGCAGAATGTACACTGGTTAGTGAACGTGAAGATCTCTATTCATGCGTTGCTGTGCCAGGTCAGTGCATTGTCCTTGTTCAACTCTTTGCATGCTAGCTGTGAAAATAACAGTCATTTATGTCGTGCAATTCCATTAGTGTCGTAGTCACCATAGCAACACAATTCTAATGAAATTTCATGATATATTCAGTTTTCAGTTACAGATAAGAATGAATCATCGTCTGCTGGGGGTTGGGGTTACGTTTATTTATCGTCGCTACCGGTTGCCCATATGAGCGACGCTTCCTGAAGAGATTAGTCATTTTAGATTTTGGAGGATAGTGCAATGATACAGACAGAGACCCATTCCAGAGTCTCCGCTGTTCTTTTACGTGCAATGTGTTAAGCACTGACACGAGACCTCGGTTTAAAGTCCCATCTGAAAGACTGTTAATTTTATTATGGTCAGACGGGGGATCGAACCTGCGATCCCTGGATTACCAGTCCACTTGATAAATTTTGACCTTTCGTCATTACAATTTTAATACATACAGTCTGTTATCTACATAATATTTTTAATTGTAGATATCTTGACAATGTATACAATACACTTAACCTGGCGCGATATAACCTGAACTGTGCTGATGCGCCGTTAAACCAAATACTCACTCACTGGATTACCAATCCAGCGTGTTAACCACTGGATTACAGATCCGTCTGCTACAATTATTTGAACTATTTATAGAATTTATTTTACCCAGCATGCTGAGTTTAACAGATATCTCTCTATGCTATAAAGATATACTAGGACATGTACGGTAACGGAGAAATCACGGGTTCGAGCCCCGCTCAGACCGTGTCTCTTTATATGAAAATGTTGACAGTTTATTACGGAGATTGGTGCACTTTTAGTACTCTTTTGTATTCTGTTCATTAATGTCACAAAGCCTGCTTAAATCATATTCACTATCAGTAGACGATCGAGCCTGTCGTTTTCTATTCTCTTTTTGTCTGTGACACAGTTATACCGGGACTAGTGCAATTATGTGATCACTAAGCGAATCAAGAGATTATCGCTCGTTTCTATTGTATGTTCGTTAAGTAGCTTGATATGCAATCAAGCGTGATGGATTTGCGATCGTATGTTCTATGTAGATTTTCTGCTTTATAAATCAATATATATATGCTTTATAAAATCTACCCCACCCACTGCCTTTCCATCAAGTTACAAAGTTCTATCCAGGACAGGTGTTGTTAATTATTTGTGTTATTTATAGCATTTTATTTTACCCAGCATGCAGAGTTAATGAGAAAATATAAAGCGAAGCTATATAGAATAGAATATACAATGTTGACTAGATTTCAATAGTGGAAGTTGTGATAGCGCAGTGGTAGCACATTCGCTTCAGGTGCGAAAGGCCCGGAGTTCAAGCCCCACTGGAGCCGTTACGACTGTGCACTTAGGCAAGGGATTTAAATTCCACGTTGCCTCTTCTCTCTCCCTCGTGGCGATGGATTCCATCAGGAATGAGTTCTCGAGAGTGATTAATATAAGTTGTAAGAACTTGTTTCGCAATCAAGCTAAAATAAATTTGTATAAACTAATGTAGATATGTGTTAACATGAAAAAGTTGGCAGTTTCTTACGGAGGTTGGTGCACCCAAGTACTGGTTAACCGCTGGAGCCTGCCCAGGAAAGGTGTTGTTAAGTAAACTGCCCGCCGGCGATATAGCCCAAAATGGTGCTGATGCAGGCGTAAAACCCGAAAAATAACAATATACAAAGTTCTATCAATCTAGTAGTATTTCCAGGTGTCACCAAAATGTTATACAATGTATCTAACAAAGTTCTTTTGTACCATACTCTCTCAAATATCCTTTGAATATCGCTTCATATTGGTCTATAATTTATTAATTTACATTCTACTGATTTTGCAAGATGTTTACATTTCTCTACCGGAATCGAGTACTGGTTAACCGCTGGAGCGTACCCAGGAAAGGTGTTGTTAGGTAAAACTGCCCTTCGCTCAAATTTGCCAACCAGTAGTACAATAAATAAACTTTAATAAGAAAAACAACACAGAAATCTTGTTAACTCTTTCACAGCCAATATCGCATAAAAGCGACTTTGCAAAAAGCAGAGAACCCGATCAGACAGAACAGAATATATGACAATTGCTCTTTAGCCAGTGGAGCTGAAGCACCTGTCCGAATAGCCAACAACATAGATCCTGATCAGACGCGTTGTTGCGCCGCAGCTGATCTGTTTGCACATGCTCTGAATTTTTCAGATGTCGCCACATCCGTGGAGATAGAGCTGGAGATCCGTAAACAGTTCAGTGTGAGCCTGGCCAATAAACTATCTCCGGCATACTCTCGGCTGTCCCATAGTGTACGATCCTCTGTAAGTATGAATCAGTGTCAATATCAGCACTCAACGTTGAAACTTTAATCCATTCAACACCAAGTAACTCACATGGACTGGTCCATGATATTCATAAACCAATAAATGAATCAGAAAATCACATTTGGACAAGTTCATTTATCAAAATGGGTAATTATGTCTAAAAATAGTCATATCACTGGCAAAAAGTGCATATCCTGATGAGACGGCTCATCACGAGCCGGCTCATCTGGATCTACACTTTTTGTAAGCCTATTTAGAGGTCTGTGGGGTTGAAACTTTAAATGGGGCCACCATGCATATGCATTGTGCATAGTCCAATCATATGCGCAGCTTTCGATTTTATTTTTAGAAACGTGAGGCACGTGAAAGGTAAATGTATTTTAAGCCGTATATATCCTGCCTAGCCCGGAGCTATCACATATTTTCGGCAAGGTTATCTGATCAAAATACTGGATACTGTATTGAAGCGTAATAAATGCTTATATACAACTTTATCTCCATACATAAGGCAGCCATTTACTTACCATAATCTATGGATCGACATTCATCCAGCCTCCATTTGTATCTGTTTGTGACTTGATATATGTGTTAATGGCATTTGTTTGGCAACAAATGTGAGTTGATATATGTCTGAATGGCATTTGTTTGGCAACAAATGTGAGTTGATATATGTCTGAATGGCATTTGTTTGACAACAAATGTGAGTTGATATATGTCTGAATGGCATTTGTTTGACAACAAATGCGAGTCGATATATGTCTGAATGGCATTTGTTTGGCAACAACTGTGAGTTGATATATGTCTGAATGGCATTTGTTTGGCAACAAATGTGAGTTGATATATGTCTGAATGGCATTTGTTTGGCAGCAAATGTTAGTTGATATATGTGGTAATGGCATTTGTTTGACAACAACTGTGAGTTGATATATGTCTTAATGGCATTTGTTTGGCAACAAATGTGAGTCGATATAGAGTGGTGGAACCTATGCTCGGCGTAAATCCTACATATCATGGCCTATGAAAAAAGTTAAATGCACTTGCCGTATATTATTATTTTCTTAAGTCGTGAACACAACTTTCATAAAATTTTAGCTTCATTGCGTACCATGCACCTAAATACAGCTATCGCAACGGCACCTGTTTCCATGGGGAACTAGATACTTTAGGGCACCTATGCACGGCGTACATGGATTCTTTTATTTATGCACGGGCAAATGTTGAATATATTATTTTGACTTAGTAACATCAATAACTAACAATATTAAAACTCATAAGAAACTTTTTTCTGGTTATTTGTACACTTTTTTTCCAATTAGGATAACTACCTGACATTCTCATAAACCGCATCATTTCGGTGGAAAAAAATTCCCAACAAGTTGTCTGTTTATATTCGGCTACTGAATCAGTCAGGTGACAGTTGCATTAGGCTACCGGTACACACAACGGAATGTTATTGAACCATGCTTCACCCTCTGTCAGCGAAAATAGGTTAAAACTATTTAAATATTTTAAATACGGATGTAAATGGGAAAAATACGACGAGCATAGGAATACGCCGAGCATAGGTTCCACCACTCTATGTGTTAATGGCATCCAGATGAGTTTCTATGTATAAGAGGGTTATGCTCACATTCTGTGACTAGTGTGTTTCTGTTTCAGTTGAGAGATATGTTCAGTTCGTTGTCAGGTTTTTCGGGAATAGGTCCTGTAGAATTTAAGTAAGTGTTTCTGAATCAAATTTCTTATCTTTATGCTAAGCTTAAAGCGTAGAAATTCTGAAGAAATTAGGGTACGTGCTTCACAGTTTCACACGGTTGTTGCTAGATTGGTACTCCGATTTCCACTCACATGAATGACCACAGATACGCTTTCACCCACGTAAGTGATTAATATAAGTTGTTAGAGCTTGTTTCGCAATTGATGTAAAATAAACTTGTATAACTTGAGATTTGAGTATCATAAGCATATTATAGACCTGCGTAATGTAAACGTATAACCTGTGTAATGTAAACATATAGCCTGCGTATTGTAAACGTATAACCTGCGTATTGTAAACGTATAACCTGCATAATGTAAACGTATAACCTGTGTAATGTAAACATATAGCCTGCGTATTGTAAACGTATAACCTGCGTATTGTAAATGTATAACCTGCGTATTGTAAATGTATAACCTGCGTATCATAAACGTATAACCTGCATATTGTAAACGTATAACCTGCGTATTGTAAATGTATAACCTGCGTATTGTAAACGTATAACCTGCGTATTGTAAACGTATAACCTGCATCATGTAAACGTATAACCTGTGTAATGTAAACATATAGCCTGCGTATTGTAAACGTATAACCTGTGTAATGTAAACATATAGCCTGCGAAATGTAAACGTATAACCTGCGTATCGTAAATGTATAACCTGCGTATTGTAAATGTATAACCTGCGTATCGTAAACGTATAACCTGCGTATCATAAACGTATAACCTGCGTATCATAAACGTATAACCTGCGTATCATAAACGTATAACCTGCGTATCGTAAACGTATAACCTGCGTATCGTAAATGTATAACCTGCGTATTGTAAATGTATAACCTGCGTATTGTAAATGTATAACCTGCGTATCGTAAACGTATAACCTGCATATCGTAAATGTATAACCTGCATATCGTAAACGTATAACCTGCGTATTGTAAATGTAACATGTATATCGTAATTCTGTAATATCTATATTTATCATTTATTTATCTGAAATTATGAATGATCTTTTTCTCAGCAGTTTAAAAGCAAGTTATTCCTGGTAAATATAGCATCTTTGATATCTTTTAGTTGTCATTATCTTGATCGTCATATTACGGAGGATATTAACCGTTAACCAGTCGCATACATAAATTGGACGGAATGTGCACATCCGACAAGTGATTTAGCTCCACTATCCGAATCGCGAACAGCATAGAGCCTGATCAGATGGCACGTTCTGTGCACGTTCTGTGCCATCTGATCTGGCTCTATGCTGTTTGCAAAAGCGACTTTAGTTTATTTAGTTTAATTGACAGGTTACGGGTCAAATAAATAATAAATCTTGTAATATGGTGGTGAATTCGGTAATGAACCCCACCCACGCAAATAAGACCACTTTTTTCGAAGTCCCATAGATGGTCGGTCTTATTTCAGTGGTTTTACTGTACCTTTCTTTGTATTATAGAGAGGGCAATGTGAGTAACCATGGAAGCATAGTTATACATACATCCGTATTGTACAACATGACTGCAGACACTACAAAGATATCCGAGGTAGCCCGGAGGCTAGTTGATCTGGATTCCAGCAATTGTCTACAGGTCGATGATTCCTGTGTGGAATTGGTCCATCAAACTGCTGTAGGACCTGGGGGTGCAATAAACGGTACGAAAATCAGTCTCTATAAATGTTTTGTTTCAATTGACCGTACAAACAGTATGTTTGCTAAACATAGCGACGCGCCTCCATGACCGAGTGGTTATTGTCGTCGACTTCAAATCACTAGCCCCTCACCACTGTAGGTTCGAATCCAACTGAGATTGACAAATTATTCATGTGAGGAAGCTATCAGGCTGGCTTGCAGTAGGTCAGTGGTTCTACTCGGGTGCCCGTCCGTTCCTGAAATACTGATCGGAAAGCATCTTCCTCCACCAATAATAGCTGGAGAGTCGCAATATGATCTAAACTGTTGGTGCGACGTTAAACCTATCGAGCCGCTGGAGCCGGTACGATTGTGCCCTTCGGCAAGGCATTTAAGTTCCACGTTGCCTCTTCTCTCTCCCTCGTGGCAATGGAATGAGGTCTCGAGAGTGATTAATATAAGTTGTAAGAACTTGTTTCGCAATCGAGCTAAAATAAATGTGTATAAACTACTTGATAACAGATATTTTTTGCGATTGTATACAAAGTACCGTAGCCAGAGGAGAATTTCAACTAAGGTAATCTAGGGGGAGTCTGGGGGCATGTTCCCCCTTAAAATTGTCGAGGTATAGCTGCCTCAGTGTGGCTACGGGCCTGATACATATAATAACAAGTTGCTGTATATTTCAGCTATTTGTAAGACCTGCACCAGTAGTGAAGACTGCCTACAGAATGAGCTAACTAATGATTACAGTTGTGTGCCAATGGAACTGAGCCCAACACAAACTGGTAGGTGTTCGATGTGATTAAATTTAATTGCTTCACTCCTTGCTCGCTAGTGGCGAAAATAACATCACATGTGAGATTTCCTGCTGTCGGTTGCCAATGGCAACAATTGCGACAAAAAAACAAATATTGGTGCTAAATTTTGTGAATTGGCGAAAATATTTGGCGCAACTTTTTTTTTCTTTTGTTTTTGGGCACATGTTTTGTCAAATACATGGCTTCAAATATTTATTTAAACTATATGGCTCTTTGTTGGCTCCAACTTTTTTTAATTGGCTCCAATGTTTTTCAATTGGCGACAGAAGTAGTGCAGACAAACATTCAGACAGAGGGAACCCTGCATGTGTCGGGTTACAACACAATTCTAATGAAATTCCATGACATGTTTCCAAAGTTTTCAGTTATAAATAAGAAAAACACAGTAATGAATTGTCGTCTGCTGCAATTATTCAAACTATTTATAGCCTTTATTGTTTTACCCAGCATGCAAAGAGTTAATGTAGCTACTCAGTACTGACATTTTGGACCATGGCTTATAGTGCCTATAGAGGCAAACAACCGTGTTCATGTTTGTGGAAGTCGTGATGGTGCAGTGGATGCGCGTTCGCTTCAGGTGCGAAAGGTCTGGAGTTTGAGCCCCGCTGGAGCCGTTACGATTGTGTCCTTAGGCAAGGCATTTAAATTCCACGTTGCCTCTTCTCTCCCTCGTGGCGATGGATTCCATCAGGAATGAGGTCTCAAGAGTGATTTATATAAGTTGAAAGAACTTGTTTCGCAATCGAGCTAAAATCAATTTGTATAAACTAACCATGTTCAGACATCCTTCAGGGTCATTTTGAGATTTGAGAGACAATGTTTGTGGCATGTGGGTCCTCTCTTGCTGGTTGAGGTATAGGTGATGTCTTCCATGAAGTATTTTGCTAAAAATGAACGTCAAATAACTTGTACTAACCACATTCTGTAGCTGTACCATAAATGTTGTTAATCATGATAGATTCGTGGCAGATCTGTAGTCCAGTGGTAACACGCTGGACTGGTAATCCAGGGATCGCAGGTTCGATCACCCGTCTGAACCTAATAAAATTAACAGTCTTTCAGATGGGACTTTAAACCGAGGTCTCGTGTTGGTGCTTTACACCGTACATGTAAAAGAACCAGACGAGATTCTGGAATGGGTCTCTGTCTGTATCATTGCACTATCCTCCAAAAATCTAAAATGCCTAATCTCTTCAAGAGGCGTCGCTCATATGGGTAACCGGTAGCGACGATAAATAAACGTAAAACACACACACGCTGTAGCTGTTTATTCTATGGTACAGATTCATTTATCTACAACGCAATGATGTCCGCCTCCGTGGTCGAGTGGTTACGGTCGCTGACTTGTATACCACTGTAACCTATCATCACTGATGGTCACGGGTTCGAGCCCTGCTCAGACCGTGTCTCATTTATATGAAAACGTTGGCAGTTTCTTACGGAGGTTGGTGCACCCAAGTACTGGTTAACCGCTGGAGTCTGCCCAGGAAAGGTGTTGTTAGGTAAACTGCCCGCCGGCGATATAGCCCAAAATGGTGCTGATGCAGGCGTAAAACCCGAAATATAACATAAATATAACATAACAACGCAATGGTGACATTTAAAATATTTATCACATTACTTTGTTTGTATTCACACCTGGAAGGATTCATACTGATTGAGAGATTAATCTCTATATAATTTGTAAATTAAAGTTATATTATCAAAAATATTGTTAACCCTTTCAACACCACAGACCTCTAAATAGGCTTACAAAAAGTGTAGATCCAGATGAGCCGACTCGTGACGAGCCGTCTCATCAGGATCTGCACTTTTTGCAGGTAATATTACTGTTTTTAGACAAAATTACCCATTTTAATAAAATGAATTGGTCCAAATTTAATTTTCTTATTAATTTATTGGTCTAAGAATGTCATGGACCAGTCCATGTGAGTTACTTGGTGTTGAAAGAGTTAAAATCCAATACGATAATGTGATAAAAAAAGGATCTTACACTCCTGGTGGCTTCATGTCATATCTTATGAAACTTTTGTTGCGTAATAGCCAAATTCCAAAACTCGTTTAATAAAATATGGTATGAAATCACCGCTCATGTAAGATTCTATCTATAACAAAGTAGGTACATGTAAGATTGTATCTATAACAAGTAGGTACATGTAAGATTCTATCTAGAACAAAGTAGGTACATGTAAGATTCTATCTAGAACAAAGTAGGTACATGTAAGATTATATCTAGAACAAGTAGGTACATGTAAGATTATATCTAGAACAAAGTAGGTACATGTAAGATTCTATCTAGAACAAGTAGGTACATGTAAGATTATATCTAGAACAAAGTAGGTACATGTAAGATTCTATCTAGAACAAGTAGGTACATGTAAGATTCTATCTAGAATAAGTAGGTACATGTAAGATTATATCTAGAACAAAGTAGGTACATGTAAGATTCTATCTAGAACAAGTAGGTACATGTAAGATTATATCTAGAACAAAGTAGGTACATGTAAGATTATATCTAGAACAAGTAGGTACATGTAAGATTATATCTAGAACAAGTAGGTACATGTAAGATTATATCTAGAACAAAGTAGGTACATGTAAGATTATATCTAGAACAAAGTAGGTACATGTAAGATTATATCTAGAACAAGTAGGTACATGTAAGATTATATCTAGAACAAGTAGGTACATGTAAGATTATATCTAGAACAAAGTAGGTACATGTAAGATTCTATCTAGAACAAGTAGGTACATGTAAGATTATATCTAGAACAAGTAGGTACATGTAAGATTATATCTAGAACAACACATGTACATTTAGTTTATACAAATTTATTTTAGCTCGATTGCAAAACAAGTGCTTTCAACTTATATTAATCACTCTCACTGGAATCCATCGCCACGAGGGAGAGAGAAGAAGAGGCAACGTGAAACTTGAATGCCTTGCCTAAGGACACAATCGTAATGGCTCCAGTGGAGCTCGAACTCTGATCTTTCGCACCTGAAGCGACTGCACTATCACGACTTCCACAAGTCCACAGGAACATTTGGAGAGTTATGTTCTCTACATGAGTATTCATGTTTTGATGCCTATTTTCCAGAGAATACCAACCTGATAGTGGGTCTCGGCGTCGGAATACCGGTCTTTCTTCTCTTCCTGTTCCTTCTGGTGCTCATTATTATTGTCTGTATGCGACGAAGACGAGATAGGGAGGATGAATCGGACAACTCCGACCCGTAAGTACATAATAAAAGTTCTGACCCATCCGACCCGTAAGTACATAATAAAAATTCTGACCCGTAAGTACATAATAGTCGGAACCACCAACCCATTCAGAACCTCTGACCCATTCAGAACCTCCGACCCATTCAGAACCTCCGACCCATTCAGAACCTCCGACCCATTTGGAACCGCCGACCCATTCAGAACCTCCGACCCATTCAGAACCTCCGACCCATTTGGAACCGCCGACCCATTCAGAACCTTCGACCCATTCAGAACCACTGACCCATTCAGAACCACCGACCCATTCAGAACCACCGACCCATGTACATCATAGTCAGAAACTGTGCACATTGGTAAATACATGTCTGACAAGTTAGGCAGGCATTTGGATCAGTTAGCTCGGTCTAATATCTTCTCTCCTGTTGCAGGTACCGCGTTATGCAGGCATTTGGATCAATTAGCTCAGTCTAATACCTTCTCCTGTTGCAGATACCGCATTTGGCAGGTATTTGGATCAGTTAGCTCAGTCTTTTCTCCTGTTGCAGGCACCGTGTTTGGCAGGCATTTGGATCAGTTAGCTCAGTCTTTTCTCCTGTTGCAGGTACCATGTTTGGCAGGCATTTGGATCAGTTAGCTCAGTCTTTTCTCCTGTTGCAGGTACCATGTTTGGCAGGCATTTGGATCAATTAGCTCAGTCTAATATCTTCTCTCCTGTTGCAGGTACCGTGTTTGGCAGGCATTTGGATCAATTAGCTCAGTCTAATATCTTCTCCTGTTGTAGGTACCATGTTTGGCAGGCATTTGGATCAATTAGCTCAATCTAATATCTTCTCCTGTTGCAGGTACCATGTTTGGCAGGCATTTGGATCAATTAGCTCAGTCTAATATCTTCTCCTGTTGCAGGTACCATGTTTGGCAGGCATTTGGATCAATTAGCTCAGTCTAATATCTTCTCCTGTTGCAGGTACCGCGTTTGGCAGGCATTTGGATCAATTAGCTCAGTCTAATATCTTCTCCTGTTGCAGGTACCATGTTTGGCAGGCATTTGGATCAATTAGCTCAGTCTAATATCTTCTCCTGTTGCAGGTACCATGTTTGGCAGGCATTTGGATCAATTAGCTCAGTCTAATATCTTCTCCTGTTGCAGGTACCATGTTTGGCAGGCATTTGGATCAATTAGCTCAGTCTAATATCTTCTCCTGTTGCAGGTACCATGTTTAGCAGGCATTTGGATCAATTAGCTCAGTCTAATATCTTCTCCTGTTGCAGGTACCGTGTTTGGCAGGCATTTGGATCAATTAGCTCAGTCTAATATCTTCTCCTGTTGCAGGTACCATGTTTGGCAGGCATTTGGATCAATTAGCTCAGTCTAATATCTTCTCCTGTTGCAGGTACCATGTTTGGCAGGCATTTGGATCAATTAGCTCAGTCTAATATCTTCTCCTGTTGCAGGTACCATGTTTGGCAGGCATTTGGATCAATTAGCTCAGTCTAATATCTTCTCCTGTTGCAGGTACCATGTTTGGCAGGCATTTGGATCAATTAGCTCAGTCTAATATCTTCTCCTGTTGCAGGTACTGTGTTAGGCAGACATTTGGATCAATTAGCTCAGTCTAATATCTTCTCCTGTTGCAGGCACCATGTTTGGCAGGCATTTGGATCAATTAGCTCAGTCTAATATCTTCTCCTGTTGCAGGTACCACGTTAGGCAGGCATTTGGATCAATTAGCTCAGTCTAATATCTTCTCCTGTTGCAGGTACCACGTTAGGCAGGCATTTGGATCAGTTAGCTCAGTCTAATACCTTCTCCTGTTGCAGGTACCACGTTAGGCAGACATTTGGATCAATTAGCTCAGTCTAATACCTTCTCCTGTTGCAGGTACCACGTTAGGCAGGCATTTGGATCAGTTAGCTCAGTCTAATACCTTCTCCTGTTGCAGGTACCACGTTAGGCAGGCATTTGGATCAGTTAGCTCAGTCTAATACCTTCTCCTGTTGCAGGTACCACGTTAGGCAGGCATTTGGATCAGTTAGCTCAGTCTAATACCTTCTCCTGTTGCAGGTACCACGTTAGGCAGGCATTTGGATCAGTTAGCTCAGTCTAATACCTTCTCCTGTTGCAGGTACCACGTTAGGCAGGCATTTGGATCAGTTAGCTCAGTCTAATACCTTCTCCTGTTGCAGGTACCACGTTAGGCAGGCATTTGGATCAGTTAGCTCAGTCTAATACCTTCTCCTATTGCAGATACCGCATTAGGCAGGCATTTGGATCAGTTAGCTCTGTCTTCACGGGCAGGCAGAGTGACATCAGTGAAACCGGAGGTTTGTTTAGTCGACAGTACCGCCAACACTGGAGCAAATCTCAAGATATAGACGAGCCGGCTACAGTGATAAATTATTACAGAGACCCGGATAGAAGGGACCCGTACAGTCAGATCCATCGTAGGTATTTGCGATGTATAGACGCACACAGTTGTGACCCACGTATGATGAAATTCTGTATTCTGTATAATCACTAGGACCCTGTCATTAATGGGGGAATACCTTGAACCCTTGGTCTCAAAATAATCCTTTTCCGATGACAATCTTAGATATTGTACACAGGACACTTACATACACTGGACCAGTGAGAGAATATATTGAATGACCCACACCCCCCCTCCCTCCCTGGACACTCCCTCCCGGGACACTCCCTCCCTGGACACTCCCTCCCTGGACACTCCCTCCCTGGACACTCCCTCCCGGGACACTCCCTCCCTGGACACTCCCTCCCTGGACACTCCCTCCCTGGACACTCCCTCCCGGGACACTCCCTCCCTGGACACTCCCTCCCTGGACACTCCCTCCCGGGACACTCCCTCCCTGGACACTCCCTCCCTGGACACTCCCTCCCTGGACACTCCCTCCCTGGACACTCCCTCCCTGGACACTCCCTCCTGGACACTCCCTCCCTGGACACTCCCATACACGGGACACTTACATACACGGGACACTCACATACACGGGACACTCCCATACACTGGACACTCCCATACACTGGACACTTACATACACTGGACACTCCCATACACTGGACACTCCCATACACTGGACACTTACATACACTGGACACTTACATACACTGGACACTTACATACACGGGACACTCACATACACGGGACACTTACATACACGGGACACTTACATACACTGGACACTTACATACACGGGACACTCACATACACGGGACACTTACATACACGGGACACTTACATACACGGGACACTTACATACACGGGACACTTACATACACTGGACACTCACATACACTGGACACTTACATACACTGGACACTCCCATACACTGGACACTTACATACACTGGACACTTACATACACTGGACACTCCCATACACGGGACACTTACATACACTGGACACTCACATACACTGGACACTCCCATACACTGGACACTCCCATACACTGGACACTCCCATACACTGGACACTCCCATACACTGGACACTTACATACACTGGACACTCACATACACTGGACACTCACATACACTGGACACTCACATACACTGGACACTCACATACACTGGACACTCACATACACGGGACACTCCCATACACTGGACACTCACATACACTGGACACTCACATACACTGGACACTCCCATACACTGGACACTCCCATACACTGGACACTCCCATACACTGGACACTCCCATACACTGGACACTTACATACACTGGACACTCCCATACACTGGACACTTACATACACTGGACACTTACATACACTGGACACTCCCATACACTGGACACTTGTATACACTGGACACTTACATACACTGGACACTTACATACACTGGACACTCCCATACACTGGACACTCCCATACACTGGACACTCACATACACTGGACACTCACATACACTGGACACTCACATACACTGGACACTCACATACACTGGACACTTGTATACACTGGACACTCACATACACTGGACACTTGTATACACTGGACACTTACATACACTGGACACTTGTATACACTGGACACTTACATACACTGGACACTTGTATACACTGGACACTTACATACACTGGACACTTGTATACACTGGACACTTACATACACTGGACACTTGTATACACTGGACACTTACATACACTGGACACTTGTATACACTGGACACTTACATACACTGGACACTTGTATACACTGGACACTTACATACACTGGACACTTGTATACACTGGACACTTACATACACTGGACACTTGTATACACTGGACACTTACATACACTGGACACTTGTATACACTGGACACTTACATACACTGGACACTTGTATACACTGGACACTTACATACACTGGACACTTGTATACACTGGACACTTACATACACTGGACACTTGTATACACTGGACACTTACATACACTGGACACTTGTATACACTGGACACTCATATACACTGGACACTCGCATACACTGGACACTCACATACACTGGACTCACATACACTGGACACTCACATACACTGGACACTCACATACACTGGACACTCACATACACTGGACACTCGTATACACTGGACACTCACATACACTGGACACTCACATACACTGGACACTCACATACACTGGACACTCACATATACTGGACACTCACATACACTGGACACTCACATACACTGGACACTCAAATACACGGGACACTCGTATACACTGGACACTCGTATACACTGGACACTCACATACACTGGACACTCACATACACGGGACACTCACATACACTGGACACTCACATACACGGGACACTCGTATACACTGGACACTCATATACACTGGACACTCGCATACACTGGACACTCGTATACACTGGACACTCGTATACACTGGACACTCGTTTACACTGGACACTCGTATACACTGGACACTCGTATACACTGGACACTCGTATACACTGGACACTCGTATACACTGGACACTCACATACACTGGACACTCACATACACTGGACACTCAAATACACGGGACACTCACATACACTGGACACTCGTGGACACTCACATACACGGGACACTCACATACACTGGACACTCGTATACACTGGACACTCACATACACGGGACACTCACATACACTGGACACTCAAATACACGGGACACTCACATACACTGGACACTCGTGGACACTCACATACACGGGACACTCACATACACTGGACACTCGCATACACTGGACACTCACATACACGGGACACTCACATACACTGGACACTTACATACACTGGACACTCCCATACACTGGACACTCCCATACACTGGACACTTACATACACTGGACACTTACATACACTGGACACTTACATACACGGGACACTCACATACATGGGACACTTACATACACGGGACACTTACATACACTGGACACTTACATACACGGGACACTCACATACACGGGACACTTACATACACGGGACACTTACATACACGGGACACTTACATACACTGGACACTTACATACACTGGACACTCACATACACTGGACACTCACATACACTGGACACTCACATACACTGGACACTTACATACACTGGACACTCCCATACACTGGACACTTACATACACTGGACACTTACATACACTGGACACTCCCATACACGGGACACTTACATACACTTGACACTCACATACACTGGACACTCCCATACACTGGACACTCCCATACACTGGACACTCCCATACACTGGACACTCCCATACACTGGACACTCGTATACACTGGACACTCACATACACTGGACACTCACATACACTGGACACTCACATACACTGGACACTCACATACACTGGACACTCACATACACGGGACACTCCCATACACTGGACACTCACATACACGGACACTCACATACACTGGACACTCACATACACTGGACACTCACATACACTGGACACTCCCATACACTGGACACTTCCATACACTGGACACTCACATACACTGGACACTTACATACACTGGACACTCACATACACTGGACACTTGTATACACTGGACACTTACATACACTGGACACTTGTATACACTGGACACTTACATACACTGGACACTTGTATACACTGGACACTTACATACACTGGACACTTGCATACACTGGACACTTACATACACTGGACACTTGTATACACTGGACACTTACATACACTGGACACTTGTATACACTGGACACTTACATACACTGGACACTTGTATACACTGGACACTTACATACACTGGACACTTGTATACACTGGACACTTACATACACTGGACACTTGTATACACTGGACACTTACATACACTGGACACTTGTATACACTGGACACTTACATACACTGGACACTTGTATACACTGGACACTTACATACACTGGACACTTGTATACACTGGACACTTACATACACTGGACACTTGTATACACTGGACACTTACATACACTGGACACTTGTATACACTGGACACTCACATACACTGGACACTCACATACACGGGACACTTGTATACACTGGACACTCACATACACTGGACACTCATATACATGGGACACTCGTATACACTGGACACTCGTATACACTGGACACTCACATACACTGGACACTCACATACACTGGACACTCACATACACTGGACACTCACATACATGGGACACTCACATACACTGGACACTCACATACACTGGACACTCGCATACACTGGACACTCGTATACACTGGACACTCGTATACACTGGACACTCCCATACACTGGACACTCGCATACACTGGACACTCACATACACTGGACACTCACATACACTGGACACTCACATACACTGGACACTCGTATACACTGGACACTCACATACACTGGACACTCACATACACTGGACACTCACATACACTGGACACTCACATACACTGGACACTCACATACACTGGACACTCACATACACTGGACACTCAAATACACGGGACACTCGTATACACTGGACACTCGTATACACTGGACACTCACATACACTGGACACTCACATACACGGGACACTCACATACACTGGACACTCACATACACGGGACACTCGTATACACTGGACCCTCATATACACTGGACACTCGCATACACTGGACACTCGTATACACTGGACACTCATATACACTGGACACTCGTTTACACTGGACACTCGTATACACTGGACACTCGTATACACTGGACACTCGTATACACTGGACACTCGTATACACTGGACACTCACATACACTGGACACTCACATACACTGGACACTCAAATACACGGGACACTCACATACACTGGACACTCGTATACACTGGACACTCGTATACACTGGACACTCGTATACACTGGACACTCACATACACTGGACACTCACATACACTGGACACTCACATACACGGGACACTCACATACACTGGACACTCGTGGACACTCACATACACGGGACACTCACATACACTGGACACTCGTATACACTGGACACTCACATACACGGGACACTCACATACACTGGGCACTCGCATACACGGGACACTCACATACACGGGACACTCGCATACAGTGTAATTTCATTTTTTTAACAGACATTTTACTTTAAATCCTCTAGAAAATGAGAGATGTTTGCCATTTTCTTGACATATTTGTGTATTTTCAGCATCCAGATCATACTTGCAACCCAGTGCTCCTGTTGTTGAAGCACAGGTGGCGTCTGATTTCTCCTGGGACTTCCTATATAATGCTCTTCAACCTAATTCTCAGGTAAAAATCATTTTCATTTTGAAACCGAGCTCATAAAGGGTATAAATACTAAGAATTCCCAAACCGAGCTCACAGAGGGTATAAATAGTGAGAATTCTCAAACCGAGCTCACAGAGGGTATAAATAGTGAGAATTCTCAAACCGAGCTCACAGAGGGTATAAATAGTGAGAATTCTCAAACCGAGCTCACAGAGGGTATAAATACTGAGAATTTTTTTTTGTCCAACCCTGCCCTTTTTTGACCAACCCTGCCCCTTTTTTTGACCAACCCATGCCCTTTTTTCCACGCTAGAATAAACCCTATGACAATAATGACATCACAGCATTATAACGTCACAAATGTTTACTAGGCAGGCAGTTATTTACCATTAACCCATTCAACACAAAGTACCTGACATGGACTGGTACATGATATTTAACCCATTCAACAGCAAGTACCTGACATGGACTGGTGCATGATATTTAACCCATTCAACACCAAGTAACTGACATGGACTGGTACATGATATTTAACCCATTCAACACCAAGTAACTGACATGGACTGGTACATGATATTTAACCCACTCAACACCAAGTGACTGGCATGGACTGGTACATGATATTTAACCCATTCAACACCAAGTGACTGGCATGGACTGGTACATGATATTTAACCCATTCAACACCAAGTAACTGGCATGGACTGGTACATGATAATTAACCCATTCAACACCAAGTAACTGACATGGACTGGTACATGATATTTAACCCATTCAACACCAAGTAACTGACATGGACTGGTACATGATATTATAACCCATTCAACACCAAGTAACTGACATGGACTGGTACATGATATTTAACCCATTCAACATCAAGTAACTGACATGGACTGGTACATGATATTTAACCCATTCAACACCAAGTAACTGACATGGACTGGTACATGATATTTAACCCATTCAACACCAAGTAACTGACATGGACTGGTACATGATATTTAACCCATTCAACACCAAGTAACTGACATGGACTGGTACATGATATTTAACCCATTCAACACCAAGTAACTGACATGGACTAGTACATGATATTTAACCCATTCAACACCAAGTAACTGACATGGACTGGTACATGATATTAAACCCATTCAACACCAAGTAACTGACATGGACTGGTGCATGATATTTAACCCATTCAACACCAAGTAACTGACATGGACTGGTACATGATATTTAACCCATTCAACACCAAGTAACTGACATGGACTGGTACATGATATTATAACACATTCAACACCAAGTAACTGACATGGACTGGTACATGATATTATAACCCATTCAACACCAAGTAACTGACATGGACTGGTACATGATATTTAACCCATTCAACACCAAGTAACTGACATGGACTGGTACATGATATTTAACCCATTCAACACCAAGTAACTGACATGGACTGGTGCATGATATTTAACCCATTCAACACCAAGTAACTGACATGGACTGGTACATGATATTTAACCCATTCAACACCAAGTAACTGACATGGACTGGTGCATGATATTTAACCCATTCAACACCAAGTAACTGACATGGACTGGTACATGATATTTAACCCATTCAACACCAAGTAACTGACATGGACTGGTACATGATATTTAACCCATTCAACACCAAGTAACTGACATGGACTGGTACATGATATTTAACCCATTCAACACCAAGTAACTGACATGGACTGGTACATGATATTTAACCCATTCAACACCAAGTAACTGACATGGACTGGTACATGATATTTAACCCATTCAACACCAAGTAACTGACATGGACTGGTACATGATATTTAACCCATTCAACACCAAGTAACTGACATGGACTGGTACATGATATTTAACCCATTCAACACCAAGTAACTGACATGGACTGGTACATGATATTTAACCCATTCAACACCAAGTAACTGACATGGACTGGTACATGATATTTAACCCATTCAACACCAAGTAACTGACATGGACTGGTACATGATATTTAACCCATTCAACACCAAGTAACTGACATGGACTGGTACATGATATTTAACCCATTCAAAACCAAGTAACTGACATGGACTGGTACATGATATTTAACCCATTCAACACCAAGTAACTGACATGGACTGGTGCATGATATTTAACCCATTCAACACCAAGTAACTGACATGGACTGGTACATGATATATAACCCATTCAACACCAAGTAACTGGCATGGACTGGTACATGATAGTTAACCCATTCAACACCAAGTAACTGACATGGACTGGTACATGATATTTAACCCATTCAACACCAAGTAACTGACATGGACTGGTACATGATATTTAACCCATTCAACACCAAGTAACTGACATGGACTGGTGCATGATATTTAACCCATTCAACACCAAGTAACTGACATGGACTGGTGCATGATATTTAACCCATTCAACACCAAGTAACTGACATGGACTGGTGCATGATATTTAACCCATTCAACACCAAGTAACTGACATGGACTGGTACATGATATTTAACCCATTCAACACCAAGTAACTGACATGGACTGGTACATGATATTTAACCCATTCAACACCAAGTAACTGACATGGACTGGTACATGATATTTAACCCATTCAACACCAAGTAACTGACATGGACTGGTACATGATATTTAACCCATTCAACAGCAAGTACCTGACATGGACTGGTGCATGATATTTAACCCATTCAACACCAAGTAACTGACATGGACTGGTACATGATATTTAACCCATTCAACACCAAGTAACTGACATGGACTGGTACATGATATTTAACCCACTCAACACCAAGTGACTGGCATGGACTGGTACATGATATTTAACCCACTCAACACCAAGTGACTGGCATGGACTGGTACATGATATTTAACCCATTCAACACCAAGTAACTGGCATGGACTGGTACATGATATTTAACCCATTCAACACCAAGTAACTGACATGGACTGGTACATGATATTTAACCCATTCAACACCAAGTAACTGACATGGACTGGTACATGATATTATAACCCATTCAACACCAAGTAACTGACATGGACTGGTACATGATATTTAACCCATTCAACATCAAGTAACTGACATGGACTGGTACATGATATTTAACCCATTCAACACCAAGTAACTGACATGGACTGGTACATGATATTTAACCCATTCAACACCAAGTAACTGACATGGACTGGTACATGATATTTAACCCATTCAACACCAAGTAACTGACATGGACTGGTACATGATATTTAACCCATTCAACACCAAGTAACTGACATGGACTGGTACATGATATTTAACCCATTCAACACCAAGTAACTGACATGGACTGGTACATGATATTAACCCATTCAACACCAAGTAACTGACATGGACTGGTACATGATATTTAACCCATTCAACACCAAGTAACTGACATGGACTGGTACATGATATTTAACCCATTCAACACCAAGTAACTGACATGGACTGGTACATGATATTTAACCCATTCAACACCAAGTAACTGACATGGACTGGTACATGATATTTAACCCATTCAACACCAAGTAACTGACATGGACTGGTACATGATATTTAATCCATTCAACACCAAGTAACTGACATGGACTGGTACATGATATTTAACCCATTCAAAACCAAGTAACTGACATGGACTGGTACATGATATTTAACCCATTCAACACCAAGTAACTGACATGGACTGGTGCATGATATTTAACCCATTCAACACCAAGTAACTGACATGGACTGGTACATGATATTTAACCCATTCAACACCAAGTAACTGACATGGACTGGTACATGATATTTAACCCATTCAACACCAAGTAACTGACATGGACTGGTACATGATATTTAACCCATTCAACACCAAGTAACTGACATGGACTGGTACATGATATTTAACCCATTCAACACCAAGTAACTGACATGGACTGGTACATGATATTTAACCCATTCAACACCAAGTAACTGACATGGACTGGTACATGATATTTAACCCATTCAACACCAAGTAACTGACATGGACTGGTACATGATATTTAACCCATTCAACACCAAGTAACTGACATGGACTGGTGCATGATATTTAACCCATTCAACACCAAGTAACTGACATGGACTGGTACATGATATATAACCCATTCAACACCAAGTAACTGACATGGACTGGTACATGATATTTAACCCATTCAACACCAAGTAACTGACATGGACTGGTACATGATATTTAACCCATTCAACACCAAGTAACTGACATGGACTGGTACATGATATTTAACCCATTCAACACCAAGTAACTGACATGGACTGGTGCATGATATTTAACCCATTCAACACCAAGTAACTGACATGGACTGGTGCATGATATTTAACCCATTCAACACCAAGTAACTGACATGGACTGGTGCATGATATTTAACCCATTCAACACCAAGTAACTGACATGGACTGGTGCATGATATTTAACCCATTCAACACCAAGTAACTGACATGGACTGGTACATGATATTTAACCCATTCAACACCAAGTAACTGACATGGACTGGTACATGATATTTAACCCATTCAACACCAAGTAACTGACATGGACTGGTACATGATATTTAACCCATTCAACACCAAGTAACTGACATGGACTGGTACATGATATTTAACCCATTCAACACCAAGTAACTGACATGGACTGGTACATGATATTTAACCCATTCAACACCAAGTAACTGACATGGACTGGTACATGATATTTAACCCATTCATCACCAAGTAACTGACATGGACTGGTACATGATATTTAACCCATTCAACACCAAGTAACTGACATGGACTGGTACATGATATTTAACCCATTTATCACCAAGTAACTGACATGGACTGGTACATGATATTTAACCCATTCATCACCAAGTAACTGACATGGACTGGTGCATGATATTTAACCCATTCAACACCAAGTAACTGACATGGACTGGTGCATGATATTTAACCCATTCAACACCAAGTAACTGACATGGACTGGTGCATGATATTTAACCCATTCAACACCAAGTAACAGACATGCACTAGTGCATGATATTTTCAGACCAATAAATTAATAAGAAAATTACATTTGGACAAATTCATTTATCAAAATGGTTAATTTTTGTCTAAAAATAGTAATATTACTGGCAAAAAGTGCAGATCCTGATGAGACGGCTCGTCACGAGCCGGCTCATCTGGATCTACACTTTTTGTAAGCCTATTGAGAGGCCTGTGGTGTTGAAAGGGTTAATATGCATGACGGTATGATCAAACGATTTATATGCCCTCATTGTTGGTGCAGTGCAGTGGATTTTCTACTCAGAAGGTTATTTTTATTGACTTACGGTTATTGTATTCAAACCAAAAGGGCCGTGTGGTTATGGTCGTTGACTTCAAATATCTTGCCCCTCACTGCTGTAGGTTCGAATCCCACTGGGGGTGTCAAAATCATTCAGCTGGCTTGCAGAAATTTGGTGATGTGTGTGTGTTTTACGTTTATTTATAGTCGCTACCGGTTGCCCATATGAGCAACGCATCCTGAAGAGATTAGTAATTTTAGATTGTTGTAGGATAGTGCAATGATACAGACAGAATCTCCTCTGGTTCTTTTACATGCACAGTATAAAGCACCGACACGAGACCTCGGTTTAACGTCCCATCTGAAAGACTTACTAGGAATTATTAAGTGTTGTATACACTACGTTGTCCGATCTTTATTATAGCTTATTTGACTACTAATGTGTCAATCTATGTCAGGCGTTGGCGGCGAGAGGCGCTTCTAAGGGGGAAAGGGTTAAGCTTAACTAGTAATGCAAGATTTACTTCAGCAAATAGTACCGTATTCGTATATATATCGGTCGCACGCGAGTATAAGATGCAGTAACTGTAGTAGCATGAAGTTGTCTAATTTGATAAACTACGGTAAATGTATACAGTCAAACCTGTCTTAAGCAGCCAGCCAAGGGAATCACAGAAAGTGGTTGTTTAGCACAGGTGGCTGCTTAATAGAGGTCAAATGTATAATAAAACAACACATTGGAAATATGTTAACTGGCTGCTTAGCACAGGTTGGCTGCTTAATAGAAATCAAATGTATAATAAAACAATACATTGGGAATATGTTAACTGGCTGCTTAATACAGGTTGGCTGCTAAATAGAGCTGACCACTAACAGATGTATTTCCTGAATGCGCATGACAAGAAATATATATTGTGTATTTTACAGTTTCGAATAACGAGACCAACTGTAGAAAATAGACCTGCAGATGTGTTCAGGGTAAGTTCTTTTAGAAATTTGGTACATTTCCCGGTCTGCCTCAATGGTCTGGTGGTTACGGTCGCAGACTTGTATACCACTTTAACCTATCATCACTGATGGTCATGGGTTTGAGCCCCGCTCAAAACGTGTCTATTTATATGAAAAGGTATGCAGTTTCTTACGGAGGTTGGTGCACCAAGTACTGGTTAACCACTGGAGTGGACAGCTGTTGTTAGGTACACTGTCTGCCGACAAAACTGTGCTGATACAGGCGTAAAACCTGATCTAACTAACAAACAAACATAACAGAAATTGACAAATGTACTTAGTTTATACAAATTTAATTTAGCTTGATTGCAAAACAAGTTTTTACAACATTAGATTAAGTCCGCCTCCGTGGTCGAGTGGTTAAGGTCGCTGACTTGTATACCACTGTAACCTATCATCACTGATGGTCATGGGTTCGAGCCCCGCTCAGGCCGTGTCTCATGTATATGAAAAAGTTGGCAGTTTCTTACGGAGGTTGGTGCACACAAGTACTGGTTAACCGCTGGAGCCTGCCCAGGAAAGGTGTTGTTAGGTAAACTATAAATGGTGCTGTTGCAGGCGTAAAACCCGAAATATAACATAGAAATATAACATAACAACATTAGATTAATCGTTCTTGGGACCTCATTCCTAATGGAATCCATCGCCATGATGGAGAGAAGAGACAATGTGGAATTTAAATGCTTGCCTAAGGGTACAATCATATCGACTACAGCTGGGAGCGAACTCTAGGTCCTTCGCACCTGAAGCGAATGCACTACCACTGCACTATCACGACTTGTACTTAGTTTATACACATTTATTTTAGCTCGATTGCGAAATAAGTTCCTACAACTTATATTACTCACTCCTGATGGAGAAGAGGCATGTGGAATTTAAATACATTGCCTATGGTCATAATTGTAAGGGCTGCAGCTTGGCGCGAACTCTGGCCTTTTGCACCTGAAGTGAACGTGCTACCATTGCGCTATCACGACTTGTACTTCTGGAGGCATCGCCTCAATAAACCAGAATTTTAAAAAATCAAAATAGAATGGAGCTTTGTAATTTCAGAATTATTCTTATGTTTCAGGAATCGAGACGAGACTCGCATGCATAAGCTCATGTATACAGAGTGGATGCTTCTGCACGGGTACCCAGCAACTGAAATCTTAGCGTCCAGAATGTTTCAGTTTAAGAGATTGACATGTGTGTTCATAACTGACTTGTACTGGTCACTAGTGGTTATACTAGGGGTTGTACATTATCTAGGGGTCGGTCATTCATCGGCAAGTGGTTTCAAATGCCTGACCTCTTCTCTATATGTTTCGATCCCACCAGAGACCAGAGGTCCAATTATTTCATATGAAGAAGCCATCTAGCAGACTAGCAGAAGATCAATGGTTCTACCTAGTTGTTTACTCATGCCGGACATGCTGTTAGGAGGGGCACCTAGAGTCTTGCTCCGCCAATAAATCATTTAAATCGCCAAGTGACCTATAAAATAAAAAAAGCTGCAGACCCCAAAAATACGTAATCGAACAACTGTATACATGTAGTATAAAATTCTCCTAGGACCAGCTGCTGAATTTTAAGTTCGCTGAAAATTGAGCCAAATTACCGTACTTGATCCGAAAACACCTGATTTCTGCAATAATTGATTACTTGTTGATCAAACTGAAACAGACCAATAATAAAGAAGTATTGATAGAAAATTTAACTACAGTAGTGCACAATCATCGCTGTGTTGAACATTGGTCAAGAGTAAAACAAACAGAAGTTTATAACAACTACGGTAATAGAAGACCAGTTATAGTTATACTTGTCGAAAGCAGCCCAGTTATAGTTATACCTGTCGAAAGCAGCCCAGTTATTGTCATACCTGTCGAAAGAAGCCCAGTAATTGTCATACCTGTCAAAAGCAGCCCAGTTATTGTCATACCTGTCGAAAGCAGCCCAGTAATTGTCATACCTGTCGAAAGCAGCCCAGTTATTGTCATACCTGTTGGAAACAGCCCAGGAAGTGATGAATAGTGGCTGTTTAGCAGAGTTGGTTGTTTAATTAATAGTGATTAATTGTTGAACAAATTGGAAGTTCGGTAAATGGCTGCTTGTTTAATCCCGGTGATCATTAACACAGGTTCTGCTGGTGATCTGTAAACACAGATGTGCCAGTACATCTAGCCTATACATACATACGTACACTTATACATCGCCGTCTTACTCGTGTTATAGTCTATGCAATGAAATAATTGTCAGGCGTGTAACTAGGCCTAAATATACATACATACGTACACTTATACATCGCCGTCTTACTCGTGTTATAGTCTATGCAATGAATTAATTGTCAGGCGCGTAACTAGACCTAAATATTGATTACGCACCATCCTAGGGGGGTCTGGGGGCATGCTCCACCCGGAGATTTTTTTATCCCACTATATGGTCTCTGGCGACTTTTGCCTACTATGAATATCAGCTACAATCAATATCTGTTGGCTTTTCGTTCATGTCTGCTTTCTTGTGAATGGTCAATGTCAGTGCCCCCCCCCCCCTTACCCATTACGATCCAGTTTATATTGCATTTTTCGCATTTATTTCATTTTCAGGAACTGTCAAAATAAATCTTACGCACGTGCGTGCATGTGTAAGCCTAGCTACGTGCCTGAGTGTGGGCTTTTTTAGGGAGTGGTTGTTGTTTTTTTTGATGAATTTTTATACATTGTTATATTTGTCTTTTTGTGCTTGCATGACCCGTGATAGGATACATAATTGTGTTCAGTTTACAGTATTTATTACAACTTATTTGTTTGGTGCTTGTTAGAAACGTAAATGTGCATGTATATCTGTAATGTGTATTTGTTGATTTTGAATGATTGCATTGCTTATGACGATAACATATTTGTTTAACCCATTTCATTCTGGATACCATTCAAACGGTATTTGCAAAGAACATAGAGCCAGATCAACCGCCACGGAACGTTCCGTCTGATCAGGCTCTATGCTGTTTTTGCTATTCAGATGATCTTGCTAAGACACTTGGCTATGCAGCAAACAACATAGATCCTGATCAGCACGCAGCGTCACACTGCGGCTGATCTGGATCTATGTTGTTTGCAAAAGCCTTTAAATATATCCAGAATGAAATGGGTTAACTCCTTTCATGCACTGAGAAGAGAATACAAGTCAAATATTTCCAAGAGTTGGTTTAATCATATTTATTCGTTCATTATGTACATATCTATTGTATAGCTAAACAAACGTTCATTATGTACAGTACATATCTATTGTATAGCTATACAAACATTCATTATGTACAGTACATATCTATTGTATAGCTATACAAACGTTCATTATGTACAGTACATATCTATTGTATAGCTATACAAACATTCATTATGTACAGTACATATCTATTGTATAGCTATACAAACGTTCATTATGTACAGTACATATCTATTGTATAGCTATACAAACATTCATTATGTACAGTACATATCTATTGTATAGCTATACAAACGTTCATTATGTACAGTACATATCTATTGTATAGCTATACAAACGTTCATTATGTACAGTACATATCTATTGTATAGCTATACAAACGTTCATTATGTACAGTACATATCTATTGTATAGCTATACAAACGTTCATTATGTACAGTACATATATATTGTATAGCTATACAAACGGAAAATGGATTTAATCGGAAGCTTAAAGCTTATTGTGATTATCTCTGCAAATAAGAAAAATTCGTTAATGAATTGTCGTCTGCTAAATTTATTGGAACTATTTATAGCCTTTATTTTACCCAGGATGCAAAGAGATAAAATTTATTGGAACTATTTATAGCCTTTATTTTACCCAGGATGCAAAGAGATCAAATTGTTAATGTGACTGAAGACCAACATGTTAATGCTACCCAGTCCCCTCGGCTGAAGTTAAATTTAGACACTGTTTCAAGACATTGGCAGGGTATAAATTATTTGGGAGAAATTACCTCCCTTCTCCCTATTTTGATTTCAGGAAGAAGAAATGTTAATATAGAATATAATTGAGCACACCTTTTTCAGTCAACAAACTTCTCCCTTTGCATACCATAAACTTCTCCCTATTTTGATTCAGGGAGAAGAAATGTTAATATAGAATATAATTGAGCACACCTTTTT
Source organism: Archivesica marissinica (assembly GCA_014843695.1). Taxonomy (NCBI): domain Eukaryota; kingdom Metazoa; phylum Mollusca; class Bivalvia; order Venerida; family Vesicomyidae; genus Archivesica; species Archivesica marissinica. The sequence continues at coordinate 23,389,262 of CM026386.1, read as the reverse complement.
CAATCAACAAACTCCTCCCTTTGCATACCATAAACTTCTCCCTATTTTGATTTCAGAGAGAAGAAACTGGTTCTAATGCAATGTGCAGAACTCGATGCCCATGCTTTGAAAGATGGGGGAATATGAAGTTTTATTGATTATTCATTTCAGATTGTTCAATATGAATAACATAATACTTGATTTAAATATTTTGAGGTTTTTTTTCAATGCTGGAGTGATTGTTCAGGAGTTAATAGTATTGCGTCTATAGTTTATTCAAATTTATTTTAGCTCGATTGCGAAACAATTTCTTACAACTTATATTAATCCCTCCCGAGACCTCATTCCTGATGGAATCCATCACCACGAGGGAGAGAGAAGAGGCAACGTGGAATTATAATGCCTTGCCTAAGGGCACAATCGTAACGGCTCCAGCTCCGGCTTAAGCCTGACTTAGTTTATACCAATTTATTTTAGCTCGATTGCGAAACAAGTCCTTACAACTTATATTAATCACTCTCGAGACCTCATTCCTGGTGGAATCCCCATCGCCACGAGGGAGAGGGAAGAGGCAACGTGGAATTTAACTTCCTTGCCTAAGGGCACAATCGTAACAGCTCCAGCACGGCTCTAACTCATGTTCTTTCGCACCTGAAGCGAACGCGCTATCACGACTTCCTTTCTTGATCTGCCAAATTGAAAATAAATGGGGGGAAATAATTATAAAACAACTTGTTGATAATTACAGACATGAATAATGACATGAATATGTATTGAATCCCGCATTGAAGTAGAAATGTCAAAACTAAAGTTTATTTCAAAATGTCATTGCCGCACAAATGTTTGGATGAAAATCGAACCGTTAGTATACAGATATATGTAATGACCAATGAGAGACATCGGTGAGTTACTGCCCCTGAATACTCCCTAAAAGTAGATAGGTCCTATTAAGTGTTTTCCTCTATTTTTATCGTTGTTTCCTTTGCACAACATGCTAGCAATTTTATTCCAGTATCGCTTCTTATAATTATTAAATTACTATATCTCAGCAGGTCTCCTACAGTACATGTATATATAATGGGTACTTGTTTGTAAAATAATAATGTTAATTAATTGTGTCTTTGATAAAATCACATTATTCATACTGCAACATCTGGTTAGGGCACAACAGTAAATACGAAGGATTCTAACTAAAAGGACCTATTCACATTTTGGAATAAATCGGACTTTATCTGCCAAGGGAGGTAATAGAAAATTACAGATGTCTCTCATTTTCAATAACTACAATGAAATAACCTACCTTGCCCAAGCTAATTGTAGACATCCCTTGAAACAACAATACTAATGTTTGGCCTTGAAATCGCATAGTAACTTAAAACAAGGTTTATGCGTACATATAATTTGCCTTACACATTCCACAGAGGTGATATTTTTGTACAAGTTCATTTATACTTTGATACAATAAGAGAAAAGTACAATTTAATGGTGTTTTTATTTTCGTCCGCTCAACAATAGCACTTACACTGGGATTATAACTCTACCACTATAACGCCACTCGATATATTTCCCAACCACCTGATGTTCTATGCCCAGTCCCAGATGTTCTATCCCCAGTCCCTGATGTTCTATCCCCAGCCCCTGATGTTCTATCACAAATCCCTGATGTTATATCCCCAATCCCTGATGTTCTATCCCCAGCCCCTGATGTTCTATCCCCAGTCCCTGATGTTCTATCCCCAGTCCTTGATGTTCTAGTCCCTGATGTTCTATCCCCAGTCCCAGATGTTCTATCCCCAGCCCCTGATGTTCTATCCCCAGCCCCTGATGTTCTATCACAAATCCCTGATGTTCTATCCCCAGCCCCTGATGTTCTATCCCCAGCCCCTGATGTTCTATCACAAATCCCTGATGTTCTATCCCCAGCCCCTGATGTTCTATCCCCAGCCCCTGATGTTCTATCCCCAGCCCCTGATGTTCTATCCCCAGCCCCTGATGTTCTATCACAAATCCCTGATGTTCTATCCCCAGCCCCTGATGTTCTATCCCCAGCCCCTGATGTTCTATCCCCAGCCCCTGATGTTCTATCCCCAGTCCCTGATGTTCTATCCCCAGCCCCTGATGTTCTATCCCCAGTCCCTGATGTTCTATCCCCAGCCCCTGATGTTCTATCCCCAGTCCCTGATGTTCTATCACAAATCCCTGATGTTCTATCCCCAGCCCCTGATGTTCTATCCCCAGTCCCTGATGTTCTATCCCCAGTCCCTGATGTTCTATCCCCAGTCCCTGATGTTCTATCCCCAGTCCTTGATGTTATATCCCCAGTCCCTGATGTTCTATCCCCAGTCCCTGATGTTCTATCCCCAGTCCCTGATGTTCTATGCCCAGTCCCTGATGTTCTATGCCCAGTCCCTGATGTTCTATCCCCAGTCCTTGATGTTCTATCCCCAGTCCCTGATGTTCTATCCCCAGTCCCTGATGTTCTAGTCCCGGATGTTCTATCCCCAGCCACGGATGTTCTATCCCCAGCCCCGGATGTTCTATCACAAATCCCTGATGTTATATCCCCAATCCCTGATGTTCTATCCCCAGCCCCTGATGTTCTATCCCCAGCCACGGATGTTCTATCCCCAGCCCTGATGTTCTATCACAAATCCCTGATGTTATATCCCCAATCCCTGATGTTCTATCCCCAGCCCTGATGTTATATCCCCAGTCCCAGATGTTCTATCCCCAGCCCCTGATGTTCTATGCCCAGTCCCTGATGTTCTATCCCCAGCCCCTGATGTTCTATCCCCAGCCCCTGATGTTCTATCCCCAGTCCCTGATGTTCTATCCCCAGCCCCTGATGTTCTATCCCCAGCCCCTGATGTTCTATCCCCAGCCCCTGATGTTCTATCCCCAGCCCCTGATGTTCTATCCCCAGCCCCTGATGTTCTATCACAAATCCCTGATGTTCTATCCCCAGCCCCTGATGTTCTATCCCCAGCCCCTGATGTTCTATCCCCAGTCCCTGATGTTATATGCCCAGTCCTTGATGTTCTAGTCCCGGATGTTCTATCCCCAGCCACGGATGTTCTATCCCCAGCCACGGATGTTCTATCCCCAGCCCCTGATGTTCTATCACAAATCCCTGATGTTATATCCCCAATCCCTGATGTTCTATCCCCAGCCCCTGATGTTCTATCCCCAGTCCCTGATGTTCTATCCCCAGCGTCTGATGTTCTATCCCCAGTCCCTGATGTTCTATCCCCAGTCCCTGATGTTCTATCCCCAATCCCTGATGTTCTATCCCCAGCGTCTGATGTTCTATCCCCAGTCCCTGATGTTCTATCCCCAGCCCCTGATGTTCTATCACAAATCCCTGATGTTATATCCCCAATCCCGGATGTCCCAGCCCCTAATGTTCTATCCTCAGTCCCTGATGTTCTATCACAAATCCCTGATGTTCTATCCCCAGCCCCTGATATTCTATCCCCAGTCCCGGGTGTCCTTTCCCCAGTCCCTGATGTTCTATCCCCAGCCACGGATATACTTCCCCACAGCTACTGGTGTTCTTTCCCCCAACTACTGATGTTCTATTCCCAGTATCTGATGTTCCATCCCACATACTCTGATATTCTTTCCCAAACCACTAATGTTCTTGTCAAAACCCCTGAAGTAATATGGTTCGTCTATTTTCACGGCCATTGTTTACACAGTGTTAGAACTTAGTAGCCTAGAATGACTGTGTCTAATGGCCAGGTTATTTACCGGAAATGGTTTTGCAATTCAAGATCATTGAAATGAATAATAAGTGTCATCCATATGAGATGAGTACACCTGTTCCTTTAAAATAGTTTACGTTTAAACTTTATTTATTTTACAACGATTGCGAAGCAAGTTTTAACAACTTATATTAATCATTATTCGTTTGCGCGGATGAATGCGTGCATGTGGTCATTCGTGTGGAAGGAAACCGGAGCACCCGGAGAAAACCGATCTGGCGACCATCGTACCATCTCACATACTTCCCGGTCCGAGGATCGAATCTGGGATGCATTGGTGAGAAGCGAGCGCGCTAATCGGACAGCCAAACTAGTTTAAATGTCTGAGATCGTTCCCCTCCCCCCGACAAATACTTTACACCAAATGATTAGTAAGTTAACGAGTAGAAATATTTTCCTTTGCGAACTTAACCTTTAACCTACTGACCCCCGAAAAACAATAGGGGTAAGTGTATTTATAGATCAGTGTTCCTATAGAGATTATTTCATACACATTTAGTTTAGCTCGATTGCGAAGTTTTTACACCATTATACCCGATACCTCATTCTTGATGGAATCCATCGCCACATGGGAGAGAGAAAAGGCCATGTGGAATTGCAGTGACTTTACCTGAGGACACCACCACAATAGTTCTGATGGGGCTCGAACTGGCAACCTCTTGGGTACAAGGCGGACACTGTATCCAATATATTACTGCTCTCTTCAAACGTTGGCAAAGTCGGTGTAAGTCTATATATCTATCCTCCTGTCATGTCAAACCTCTAGCGGCGATGTAGACATGTTGCGTGTCAAAAACCGCAAAGAAGTTAGTGTACGATGTATATAAAGTACGAGTAGCTAAAAGCATAAATATAAGAAAGTAATGAAAAATAGTTGGGTTAAGAGTTTAAAAGCAGCAGGGAGGGAGGAATAACTATAGGGGCTGGCATGATCAATACAGCAAACTGCCGTATGGAATTGCTCTATGGTAGGGAGATGGACAATGTCTGGAGGGAGATGGTTCCAATGATAGATTGTTCTTGGAAAAAAGGAAAACTTGTAGTAGTCTGTAGTTGCTGTAATTAACATATATCTTAAGGAATGGCAGTTGCGTGCTGAGTGGGAGATGGTAACTAGGTAATGTTCAATGGGGATAGAAACCAGATCATTATGAATTTTATACATAACGGATAACTTACTTCAGAAGAACTATATGGTTGGTCGAGTACCACGGCCTATCAAAGTATCTACTCCAACCTCGCCTAACAATCTCTATCGCATGTACTCGCAGCACTTGCCCTGCAGTGGTCAATAACACTTACACTCGTTAATAACGCTTATCCTAAAATAGTAACACTTATCCTACACTGATCGACATAGGGTACGTGTCCTGCAACAGTCAATGACACTTATCCTACACAGATCGACATATGGTACGTGTCCTGCAACAGTCAATGACACTTATCCTACACAGATCGACATATGACACTTGTCCTGCAACCGTCAATGACACCTACCCTACACTGAGCAACATATGACACGTGTCCTGCACCAGTCAATCACACTTACCCTACACTGATCAACATATAACACTTGTCCTGCAACAGTCAATGACACGTATCCTACACAGATCGACATATGACACGTGTCCTGCAACAGTCAATGACACTTACCCTACACAGATCGACATATGACACTTGTCCTGCAACAGTCAATGACACGTATCCTACACAGATCGACATATGACACTTGTCCTGCAACAGTCAATGACACGTATCCTACACTGATCGACATATGACACTTGTCCTGCAACAGTCAATGACACGTATCCTACACAGATCGACATATAACACTTGTCCTGCAACAGTCAATGACACTTACCCTACACAGATTGACATATGACACTTGTCCTGCAACAGTCAATGACACTTACCCTACACAGATCGACATATGGTACGTGTCCTGCAACAGTCAATGACACTTACCCTACACAGATCGACATATGACACTTGTCCTGCAACAGTCAATGACACTTACCCTACACAGATCGACATATGACACTTGTCCTGCAACAGTCAATGACACTTACCCTACACAGATTGACATATGACACTTGTCCTGCAACAGTCAATGACACTTACCCTACACAGATCGACATATGGTACGTGTCCTGCAACAGTCAATGACACTTACCCTACACAGATCGACATATGACACTTGTCCTGCAACAGTCAATGACACTTACCCTACAATGACCAATAGTATGTGTCCTACACTGGTTAATAATGTTTGTCCTACACTGGTTAATAATGTTTGTCCTACACTGGTTAATAACGTTTGTCCTACACTGGTTAATAACGTTTGTCCTACACTGGTTAATAACGTTTGTCCTACACTGGTTAATAACGCTTGTCCTACACTGGTTAATAACGCTTGTCCTACACTGGTTAATAATGTTTGTCCTACACTGGTTAATAACGTTTGTCCTACACTGGTTAATAACGCTTGTCCTACACTGGTTAATAACGTTTGTCCTACACTGGTTAATAACGTTTGTCCTACACTGGTTAATAACGTTTGTCCTACACTGGTTAATAACGTTTGTCCTACACTGGTTAATAACGTTTGTCCTACACTGGTTAATAACGCTTGTCGTATACTGGTTAATAACGCTTGTCCTACACTGGTTAATAACGCTTGTCCTACACTGGTTAATAACGCTTGTCCTACACTGGTTAATAACGCTTGTCCTACACTGGTTAATAACGTTTGTCCTACACTGGTTAATAACGCTTGTCCTACACTGGTTAATAACGCTTGTCCTACACTGGTTAATAACGTTTGTCCTACACTGGTTAATAACGCTTGTCGTATACTGGTTAATAACGCTTGTCCTACACTGGTTAATAACGCTTGTCCTACACTGGTTAATAACGTTTGTCCTACACTGGTTAATAACGCTTGTCCTACACTGGTTAATAACGCTTGTCCTACACTGGTTAATAACGTTTGTCCTACACTGGTTAATAACGTTTGTCCTACACTGGTTAATAACGCTTGTCGTATACTGGTTAATAACGCTTGTCCTACACTGGTTAATAACGCTTGTCGTATACTGGTTAATAACGCTTGTCCTACACTGGTTAATAACGCTTGTCGTATACTGGTTAATAACGCTTGTCCTACACTGGTTAATAACGCTTGTCGTACACTGGTTAATAACGCTTGTCCTACACTGGTTAATAACGCTTGTCGTATACTGGTTAATAACGTTTGTCCTACACTGGTTAATAACGTTTGTCCTACACTGGTTAATAACGCTTGTCGTATACTGGTTAATAACGCTTGTCCTACACTGGTTAATAACGTTTGTCCTACACTGGTTAATAACGTTTGTCCTACACTGGTTAATAACGCTTGTCCTACACTGGTTAATAACGTTTGTCCTACACTGGTTAATAACGCTTGTCGTATACTGGTTAATAACGCTTGTCCTACACTGGTTAATAACGCTTGTCGTATACTGGTTAATAACGCTTGTCCTACACTGGTTAATAACGCTTGTCCTACACTGGTTAATAACGCTTGTCCTACACTGGTTAATAACGCTTGTCGTATACTGGTTAATAACGCTTGTCCTACACTGGTTAATAACGCTTGTCGTATACTGGTTAATAACGCTTGTCCTACACTGGTTAATAACGCTTGTCGTATACTGGTTAATAACGTTTGTCCTACACTGGTTAATAACGCTTGTCCTACACTGGTTAATAACGTTTGTCCTACACTGGTTAATAACGTTTGTCCTACACTGGTTAATAACGTTTGTCCTACACTGGTTAATAACGTTTGTCCTACACTGGTTAATAACGTTTGTCCTACACTGGTTAATAACGCTTGTCGTATACTGGTTAATAACGCTTGTCGTACACTGGTTAATAACGTTTGTCCTACACTGGTTAATAACGCTTGTCCTACACTGGTTAATAATGTTTGTCCTACACTGGTTAATAACGCTTGTCGTATACTGGTTAATAACGTTTGTCCTACACTGGTTAATAATGTTTGTCCTACACTGGTCAATAACGCTTGTCGTATACTGGTTAATAACGCTTGTCGTACACTGGTTAATAACGTTTGTCCTACACTGGTTAATAACGCTTGTCCTACACTGGTTAATAACGCTTGTCCTACACTGGTTAATAACGCTTGTCGTATACTGGTTAATAACGCTTGTCCTACACTGGTTAATAACGTTTGTCCTACACTGGTTAATAACGCTTGTCGTATACTGGTTAATAACGCTTGTCGTACACTGGTTAATAACGTTTGTCCTACACTGGTTAATAACGCTTGTCCTACACTGGTTAATAATGTTTGTCCTACACTGGTTAATAACGCTTGTCATATACTGGTTAATAACGCTTGTCGTACACTGGTTAATAACGTTTGTCCTACACTGGTTAATAACGCTTGTCCTACACTGGTTAATAACGCTTGTCCTACACTGGTTAATAACGTTTGTCCTACACTGGTTAATAACGCTTGTCCTACACTGGTTAATAACGTTTGTCCTACACTGGTTAATAACGTTTGTCCTACACTGGTTAATAACGTTTGTCCTACACTGGTTAATAACGCTTGTCCTACACTGGTTAATAACGCTTGTCGTATACTGGTTAATAACGTTTGTCCTACACTGGTTAATAACGCTTGTCGTATACTGGTTAATAACGTTTGTCCTACACTGGTTAATAACGTTTGTCCTACACTGGTTAATAACGCTTGTCCTACACTGGTTAATAACGCTTGTCGTATACTGGTTAATAACGTTTGTCCTACACTGGTTAATAACGTTTGTCCTACACTGGTTAATAACGCTTGTCCTACACTGGTTAATAACGCTTGTCCTACACTGGTTAATGACGCTTGTCCTACACTGGTTAATAACGTTTGTCCTACACTGGTTAATAACGTTTGTCCTACACTGGTTAATAACGTTTGTCCTACACTGGTTAATAACGTTTGTCCTACACTGGTTAATAACGTTTGTCCTACAATAGTTAATAACGTTTGTCCTACACTGGTTAATAACGCTTGTCCTACACTGGTTAATAACGCTTGTCGTATACTGGTTAATAATGCTTGTCCTACACTGGTTAATAAGGCTTGTCGTATACTGGTTAATAACGTTTGTCCTACACTGGTTAATAACGTTTGTCCTATACTGGTTAATAATGTTTGTCCTACACTGGTTAATAATGTTTGTCCTACACTGGTTAATAACGTTTGTCCTACACTGGTTAATAACGTTTGTCCTACACTGGTTAATAACGTTTGTCGTACACTGGTTAATAACGTTTGTCCTACACTGGTTAATAACGTTTGTCCTACACTGGTTAATAACGTTTGTCGTACACTGGTTAATAACGTTTGTCCTACACTGGTTAATAACGCTTGTCCTACACTGGTTAATAACGTTTGTCCTACACTGGTTAATAACGCTTGTCCTACACTGGTTAATAACGTTTGTCCTATACTGGTTAATAACGTTTGTCCTACACTGGTTAATAACGTTTGTCGTACACTGGTTAATAACGTTTGTCCTACACTGGTTAATAACGCTTGTCCTACACTGGTTAATAACGTTTGTCCTATACTGGTTAATAACGTTTGTCCTACACTGGTTAATAACGCTTGTCCTACACTGGTTAATAACGCTTGTCGTACACTGGTTAATAACGTTTGTCGTATACTGGTTAATAACGTTTGTCCTACACTGGTTAATAACGTTTGTCCTACACTGGTTAATAACGTTTGTCGTATACTGGTTAATAACGCTTGTCCTACACTGGTTAATAACGTTTGTCCTACACTGGTTAATAACGCTTGTCGTATACTGGTTAATAACGCTTGTCCTACACTGGTTAATAACGCTTGTCCTACACTGGTTAATAATGCTTGTCCTACACTGGTTAATAACGCTTGTCGTATACTGGTTAATAACGCTTGTCCTACACTGGTTAATAACGCTTGTCCTACACTGGTTAATAACGTTTGTCCTACACTGGTTAATAACGCTTGTCGTATACTGGTTAATAACGCTTGTCCTACACTGGTTAATAACGCTTGTCCTACACTGGTTAATAATGCTTGTCCTACACTGGTTAATAACGCTTGTCGTATACTGGTTAATAACGCTTGTCCTACACTGGTTAATAACGCTTGTCCTACACTGGTTAATAACGTTTGTCCTACACTGGTTAATAACGCTTGTCCTACACTGGTTAATAACGCTTGTCCTACACTGGTTAATAACGCTTGTCCTACACTGGTTAATAACGTTTGTCCTACACTGGTTAATAACGCTTGTCGTATACTGGTTAATAACGCTTGTCCTACACTGGTTAATAACGCTTGTCCTACACTGGTTAATAACGCTTGTCCTACACTGGTTAATAACGCTTGTCGTATACTGGTTAATAACGCTTGTCATATACTGGTTAATAACGCTTGTCCTACACTGGTTAATAACGTTTGTCCTACACTGGTTAATAACGTTTGTCCTACACTGGTTAATAACGCTTGTCGTACACTGGTTAATAACGCTTGTCGTACACTGGTTAATAACGTTTGTCGTACACTGGTTAATAACGCTTGTCGTACACTGGTTAATAACGCTTGTCCTACACTGGTTAATAACGTTTGTCGTACACTGGTTAATAACGCTTGTCCTACACTGGTTAATAACGTTTGTCGTACACTGGTTAATAACGCTTGTCGTATACTGGTTAATAACGCTTGTCGTACACTGGTTAATAACGCTTGTCGTATACTGGTTAATAACGCTTGTCGTATACTGGTTAATAACGCTTGTCCTACACTGGTTAATAACGCTTGTCGTACACTGGTTAATAACGCTTGTCGTATACTGGTTAATAACGCTTGTCGTATACTGGTTAATAACGCTTGTCCTACACTGGTTAATAACGCTTGTCGTACACTGGTTAATAACGCTTGTCGTATACTGGTTAATAACGCTTGTCGTATACTGGTTAATAACGCTTGTCCTACACTGGTTAATAACGCTTGTCGTACACTGGTTAATAACGCTTGTCGTATACTGGTTAATAACGCTTGTCGTATACTGGTTAATAACGCTTGTCCTACACTGGTTAATAACGCTTGTCGTACACTGGTTAATAACGCTTGTCGTATACTGGTTAATAACGCTTGTCGTATACTGGTTAATAACGCTTGTCCTACACTGGTTAATAACGCTTGTCGTACACTGGTTAATAACGCTTGTCGTACACTGGTTAATAACGCTTGTCGTACACTGGTTAATAACGCTTGTCGTACACTGGTTAATAACGCTTGTCCTACACTGGTTAATAACGCTTGTCGTACACTGGTTAATAACGCTTGTCGTACACTGGTTAATAACGCTTGTCGTATACTGGTTAATAACGCTTGTCGTACACTGGTTAATAACGCTTGTCGTACACTGGTTAATAACGCTTGTCGTACACTGGTTAATAACGCTTGTCGTATACTGGTTAATAACGCTTGTCCTACACTGGTTAATAACGCTTGTCCTACACTGGTTAATAACGCTTGTCCTACACTGGTTAATAACGTTTGTCCTACACTGGTTAATAACGCTTGTCCTACACTGGTTAATAACGCTTGTCCTACACTGGTTAATAACGCTTGTCCTACACTGGTTAATAACGTTTGTCCTACACTGGTTAATAACGCTTGTCGTATACTGGTTAATAACGCTTGTCCTACACTGGTTAATAACGCTTGTCCTACACTGGTTAATAACGCTTGTCCTACACTGGTTAATAACGCTTGTCGTATACTGGTTAATAACGCTTGTCATATACTGGTTAATAACGCTTGTCCTACACTGGTTAATAACGTTTGTCCTACACTGGTTAATAACGTTTGTCCTACACTGGTTAATAACGCTTGTCGTACACTGGTTAATAACGCTTGTCGTACACTGGTTAATAACGTTTGTCGTACACTGGTTAATAACGCTTGTCGTACACTGGTTAATAACGCTTGTCCTACACTGGTTAATAACGTTTGTCGTACACTGGTTAATAACGCTTGTCGTATACTGGTTAATAACGCTTGTCCTACACTGGTTAATAACGTTTGTCGTACACTGGTTAATAACGCTTGTCGTATACTGGTTAATAACGCTTGTCGTACACTGGTTAATAACGCTTGTCCTACACTGGTTAATAACGTTTGTCCTATACTGGTTAATAACGCTTGTCCTACACTGGTTAATAACGCTTGTCGTACACTGGTTAATAACGCTTGTCGTATACTGGTTAATAACGCTTGTCGTATACTGGTTAATAACGCTTGTCGTAACTGGTTAATAACGCTTGTCGTACACTGGTTAATAACGCTTGTCGTATACTGGTTAATAACGCTTGTCGTACACTGGTTAATAACGCTTGTCGTATACTGGTTAATAACGCTTGTCGTATACTGGTTAATAACGCTTGTCCTACACTGGTTAATAACGCTTGTCGTACACTGGTTAATAACGCTTGTCGTATACTGGTTAATAACGCTTGTCGTATACTGGTTAATAACGCTTGTCCTACACTGGTTAATAACGCTTGTCGTACACTGGTTAATAACGCTTGTCGTATACTGGTTAATAACGCTTGTCGTATACTGGTTAATAACGCTTGTCCTACACTGGTTAATAACGCTTGTCGTACACTGGTTAATAACGCTTGTCGTATACTGGTTAATAACGCTTGTCGTATACTGGTTAATAACGCTTGTCCTACACTGGTTAATAACGCTTGTCGTACACTGGTTAATAACGCTTGTCGTATACTGGTTAATAACGCTTGTCGTATACTGGTTAATAACGCTTGTCCTACACTGGTTAATAACGCTTGTCGTACACTGGTTAATAACGCTTGTCGTATACTGGTTAATAACGCTTGTCGTATACTGGTTAATAACGCTTGTCGTACACTGGTTAATAACGCTTGTCCTACACTGGTTAATAACGCTTGTCGTACACTGGTTAATAACGCTTGTCCTACACTGGTTAATAACGCTTGTCGTATACTGGTTAATAACGCTTGTCGTACACTGGTTAATAACGCTTGTCGTATACTGGTTAATAACGCTTGTCCTACACTGGTTAATAACGCTTGTCGTATACTGGTTAATAACGCTTGTCGTACACTGGTTAATAACGCTTGTCATATACTGGTTAATAACGCTTGTCCTACACTGGTTAATAATGTTTGTCCTACACTGGTTAATAACGCTTGTCGTACACTGGTTAATAACGCTTGTCGTACACTGGTTAATAACGCTTGTCCTACACTGGTTAATAACGTTTGTCCTACACTGGTTAATAACGTTTGTCCTACACTGGTTAATAACGTTTGTCCTACACTGGTTAATAACGCTTGTCCTACACTGGTTAATAACGTTTGTCCTACACTGGTTAATAACGTTTGTCCTACACTGGTTAATAACGCTTGTCCTACACTGGTTAATAACGTTTGTCCTACACTGGTTAATAACGTTTGTCCTACACTGGTTAATAACGTTTGTCCTACACTGGTTAATAACGCTTGTCCTACACTGGTTAATAACGTTTGTCCTACACTGGTTAATAACGTTTGTCCTACACTGGTTAATAACGTTTGTCCTACACTGGTTAATAACGTTTGTCCTACAATAGTTAATAACGTTTGTCCTACACTGGTTAATAACGTTTGTCCTACACTGGTTAATAACGTTTGTCCTACACTGGTTAATAACGTTTGTCCTACACTGGTTAATAACGTTTGTCCTACACTGGTTAATAACGCTTGTCCTACACTGGTTAATAACGTTTGTCCTACACTGGTTAATAACGCTTGTCCTACACTGGTTAATAACGCTTGTCCTATACTGGTTAATAACGCTTGTCCTACACTGGTTAATAACGCTTGTCCTACACTGGTTAATAACGTTTGTCCTACACTGGTTAATAACGCTTGTCGTATACTGGTTAATAACGTTTGTCCTATACTGGTTAATAACGCTTGTCCTACACTGGTTAATAACGTTTGTCCTACACTGGTTAATAACGCTTGTCGTATACTGGTTAATAACGTTTGTCCTATACTGGTTAATAATGTTTGTCCTACACTGGTTAATAACGTTTGTCCTACACTGGTTAATAACGTTTGTCCTATACTGGTTAATAACGTTTGTCCTACACTGGTTAATAACGCTTGTCCTACACTGGTTAATAACGTTTGTCCTACACTGGTTAATAACGGTAATCCAGGGATCGCAGGTTCAATCCCCCATCTGACCATAATAACATTAACAGTCTTTCAGATGGGACTTTAACCCGAGGTCTCGTGTCGGTGCTTTACACTGTGCACGTAAAAGAACCAGAGGATACGTTGGAATGGATCTCTGTCTGTATCATTGCACTATCCTCCAACAATCTAAAATGATTATTCTCTTCAGGATGCGTCGCTCATATGGGCAACCGGTAGCGACGATAAATAAACGTAAAACACACAAGTTTTTGATCACTTCACTCATGTCGAGAACTTTTCCTGTGTACAGAGATAGACGACGACACTCATTCCGGTATCTGCAATAACAATATCATTCGTTAGTGGACAGAAACCAAAATGGCGTCTTCAGAAGAAAATGATTGGCGATCGAATGTTTTTCGTCGTAAAATAATTCAACAGATGTTTGTATTTAATAATGTTCTATCTCTCATAACTCGGAACATATATCCTAATATATTGAAGCATTGTAATTTAATTAACCATAACACATTTAGATAAAATATGTAAACGTCACTAGTTTTCGCGACTCTTTCATGTAGTTATGAAATATCCCGGTGTTGGTCAGACACCGCTATTGCAATTTCCATAGGCCACCATTATAACACACAGTGTCATTAGATTTCCCCCAAAAATAGTTTGGCACAAAAGAGAGTAGTTTTCAACAGAATGGCCTTTGAGCCACAGGAAAATGTCAAATTTCAATGGGGTTGACCGATTGCGTTTTTTTATATTTCCCACTAAAGGCACCCAACCCCTACTCTGAAGGTAATTTGGTGGTGAATGTTGCACTGACACCTGCATTTATAATATGCTGTTTATTTGTCACCAAATAGTCTGCAAATATTTTTAAATATTCCAAAATGCAGCTCATATATTGTATTTTAATATTTAGAAGTCATTTTCAATATTTGTGACAATACCTACTCGGCCAATCAGTTCATGTATCAATAACTCTTACGGGCTTCCCTACACTTTTTCAACCAATCCCAGACCACCATATCAATAACACCGTCTGACCTGTTACTGGTTTCCGACGATGTAGTACATAACGGACTTTTATAGGTTTAGAATGTCCATACACTGCAAATAATTTGATGTCATCGAACAAACAATATTTTATCTTTCATTCACAAAAATCTCGGAAGAAAACCGATTGTTTACTTTGTGAGAAAAGATTTTCATTCAGCATGCAAAACAACTAAACAGGCTGCTTATAACTCTATTGTCAGACCTACATTAGAATATTGCTGCACGCTTTGTCACCAACACATACAACAAGACCCTGGGCACAGTCACAAATATAATGAATGATCTGAAATGGAACTCCTTAGAAAGTAGACGAAAAACAAACCGGCTTACTCTGTTCTATAAAATGGTAAATAATCATGTGGCTGTCAATCCATCACAATATCTTACAGCAGACAGTCACAACATTACCACCATTTGGCATATCACATTCCATTCACAACAGTTGACTATTTCAAGTGCTCATACTTTCCGAGAACAGTTGTTCAATGGAACATACTGCCATCTCATGTAGGCAGCGCTGACCCTATCGCAGGATTTAAGTCGCTGGCTGCATCGATGATGAAGCCATAACAGAACACACTTGTTTTTATCTTGTTCTTAGCAACTACTAACCTCTCTTTGCACACTTCTAGTATATGTACATATTGTAGGCTTAAGGGCTTTTAAGGTGTTAGGTTTTTGCATCTTTTTTTATCACAGTACCAGTGTCCTCTTTGGTGGGATTATAGTAGCTGAGGAGGCCTGGTAGCTCACTTTTCTAACCCCCCCACGCATGGCCATAATAGCTCAATTATTGACTGTTAGCCATTAACAGAGAAGAAGAAGAGTTGACAAAATGGCGTCACCTCATTCTATCTATCTTCCTCTAATTCCTCATTCTCAGTAATCCGGAATGACGTCACATTTTTTTGCCTAACTGTGGAAATTGCCTACAGTGCGAGCATATGTATGTAAATAACAGTTCTTGTTAACAAAACAATATAAATAAGGAACACTTACTTTTCACTCAAAATTCATTTGTTGGACAGCATTTTGTCTACATACTGTATCTAAAACACTAACATTTAGTTTAACTTAGACAAACACATGGGGCATAAGAAGTGGTCACCCCTCCAAACACACGGGGCATAAGAAGTCGTCACCCCTCCTAATTACTCTGACTTGGTGCAAAATGGATCCATCCATCGCAGTTAAGACGACTTGCGACCCTCAGCACCGATACATGCCCTGACCGATTATCGAACCCGGGACACTTCGATTCCAAATCCGATGCTCTACAACTGAACCACACATATATAACATGTATATGTATTTATACATGTAATTAAGTTATTGCTCAGTGTAGGATTGAACTTAGTTGAATCTAGATTCGTGTTATCACCCAAAAAATACTGCCAACAGTCTGTCCCGCTTTTGCCCTAGTTTGTGGACATCCTGCTTTCAAGTCATTTTGTCCCGCTTTTAGTATTTTGTCCCAATTTGAAGTATTTTATCCCAACATTGACCAGTCAACTGTCACTCGATATCGTGGGCCATCGGTCGTGAGACGCTAATGCTGTGTCCGAATGTTATTACAATGTGGCGCTGAAAGAATTAAACCCATATTTGATGCAGTCTTCAAACTTTGTAGCAGGAGTAGACAACTGCTTTTCTCAAAACTTCTATTAGTATATACAAATTTATTTTAGATTGATTGCGAAACAAGTTCTTACAGCTTATATGAATCACTCTCGAGACCTCATTCCTGATGGAATCCATCACCATGTGGGAGAGAGAAGAAACAATGTGGAATTTAAATGTCTTGCCTAAGGGCACAATCGTAGCGGCTTCAGTTGGGCACAAGCTCCAGGCCATTCATACCTGAAGCGACTGCATTATCACGGCTTTCACATCTTTTACTTCTATAAATTTCTGTATTGTTTAATTTCAGTAACCGAGCAAAGCAGAATGATAGTGTTCCAGAGTCAACGGAAGATATGGAACATAGTGTATTTACTAAAGCAAACAACAGGGTACCCTTAATCTACGTCACTTTTGCTCTACCCTCTAAATCTATGTCACTTTTGCCCTACCCTCTAAATCTACGTCACTTTTGCCCTACCCTCTAAATCTATGTCACTTTTGCCCTACCCTCTAAATCTACGTCACTTTTGCCCTACCCTCTAAATCTATGTCACTTTTGCCCTACCCTCTAAATCTATGTCACTTTTGCTCTACCCTCTAAATCTATGTCACTTTTGCCCTACCTTCTAAAGCCATGTCACTTTTGCCCTACCCTCTAAATCTATGTCACTTTTGCCCTACCCTCTAAGCCTTGGGCTCTCAGTAGAGTCAATTTAGTCTTGTTTATTAGAATTTGTGTGATTGTAAAATTAAATTACCTGGACAGGGTTCCCTCTGTCTGAATGTTTGTCTGCGCCACTTCTGTCGCGAATTGAAAAACACTGGAGCCAATTTAAAAATCTTGCAGCCAACAAAGAGCCATATACAGTCAAACCTGTGTTAGTGGTCACCTCCATTAAGCAGCCAACCTGTATTAAGCAGCCAGTTTCCAGATTCCCAATATGTTGTTTTATTATACATTTGACCTCTATTAAGCAGCCACCTGTGCTAAGCAGCCACTTTCTGAAATTCCCTTGGCTGGCTGCTTAAGACAGGTTTGACTGTAGTTCACAAATAAATATTTGAAGCCATGTATTTGACAAAACGTGCCCCAAAACAAATGTTGCGCCAAATATTTTTCGCCCAATTCACAAAATTTAGCGCCAATATTTGTTTTTTGTCGCCATTGGCGACCGACAGCGGGAACCCCGACATGTGATGTTATTTTCGCCGCTAGCGAGCAATGAGTGAAGCAATTAAATTGTATCCATTGTACAAGAGAGGTGATATACAACTACTGTATTTGTAATATAGTCACGTTGTGTTGATAATTTTGTCGCACGCCCTAAGAATTGGTTTTATCTTCGTGATTACGTGTTGATAGTGTCATAACTTGGCTGATGATTTTGAAGGGAAAATACTATATTGTATTGAACATATGTCCACCTCAGTGATCGTATTCTTGGACTTGTGCATGATATTTTTAGACCAATAAATTAATAAGAAAATTACACAAGTTCATTTATCAAAATGGGTAATTTTGTCTAAAAATAGTAATATTACTGGCAAAAAGTGTAGATCCAGATGAGACGGCTCATCTGGATCTACACTTTATGTAAGCCTATTTAGGGGTCTATAGTGTTGAAAGGGTTACGGCGCTGAATTGTATACCATTGTAACCTATCATCACTGATGGTCACAGGTTCGAGCCCATTAAGACCTTGTCTCTTTATATGAAAAAGTTGGCAGTTTCTTACGGAGGTTGGTGCACCAAGTATTGGTTAACCGCTGGAGCCTGCCCAGGAAAGGTGTTGTTAAGTAGACTGTCCGTCTCTCAAATGAGAAACTAGTACCGACTTTAAATAAACTTAAATAAACTTGTACTGTTATACATGTACATTATTCTTACAAAATGTTATTAAAGTGAGAATAGATGATTGAGAATAGCAATTGTTATCTTTATATTAAAGTGACCAAGCAAAGAAAGAGCGGAAAAGTTAGTGACCCGATGTGCGACTCGAACCCACAGCCTCCCGAACACTAGTCGGACAGCTTTACCAACTGAGCTAGCCGGGCCGATGTTCCACCACCCACGCCTGAATACACTACACTCTTCCCTGTTTTATTCTTTAGGAGCCGCACTCCGGTTCCTGGAGCGCACCCCTACTCCTTTGCCCACACCATATATCCTTGTCGCCATTAAAGTGACCGAGCAAAGAAAGAGCAGAAAAGTTAGTTACCCGACTAGGGACTCGAACCCAAGACCTCCCGAACACTAGTCGGACAGCTCTACCAACTGAGCTAGCCAGGCCGATATTCTACTCACGCCAGAATACACTACAGTCCAGGGTTCATTCTAGGTCAGTATTATTGGGAGAAGTGAGAAAGCGCGTGATCGCTTCCTTAAATGGTGTTCTTTAATATACTTCTGCAAAATAGGATTAAAATGCACAGTACAACCATTAAATACAACATTTGAATAGAAGGAGTGCTTTATAATGGGCCAGTGTATCTTACTAGACAAAATTTTGTTTGAAAATCGTAAAAACCAAACAATATTTTTAATTTTTTTTAGGGAGAAGTGGGGCCCCCAGATGGCCAAGTCAGGGTCCCTAGGGCGACAATTTCGCCCACATCGCCCTCTAAACTGATCCCTATACACTATTATATAATTATATATATTCTGCAGGAAGAATATCTGGCACTAACAGCGAAGCTAATACTTCATCTCCAAGACTACAAAGAAAAGGGTATGATATATTATAGTTTTTTGAAACGGAATTGGAGAATGAAAGAAACTGAAAAATAATTCAAGCCAGGGTTCATTCTAGGTCAGACATTTTGGGAGAAGTAAGAAAGCTCGCGATTGCGTCATTATTGGGCCAAGTCAATGTTCATAGGGTGACTACCAGTGGGCAAAGTCAATGTCTGTAGGGTGACTATCAGTGGGCAAAGTCAATGTTCGTAGGGCGACTACCAGTGGGCAAAGTCAATGTTCGTAGGGTGACTACCAGTGGGCAAAGTCAATGTTCGTAGGGCGACTACCAGTGGGCAAAGTCAATGTTCATAGGGCGACTATCAGTGGGCCAAGTCAATGTTCGTAGGGCGACTATCAGTGGGCCAAGTCAATGTTCGTAGGGCGACTATCAGTGGGCCAAGTCAATGTTCGTAGGGCGACTATCAGTGGGCCAAGTCAATGTTCGTAGGGCGACTCAGTGGGCCAAGTCAATGTTTGTAGGGCGACTATCAGTGGGCCAAGTCAATGTTTGTAGGGCGACTATCAGTGGGCCAAGTCAATGTTCGTAGGGCGACTATCAGTGGGCCAAGTCAATGTTCGTAGGGCAACTATCAGTGGGCCAAGTCAATGTTTGTAGGGCGACTATCAGTGGGCCAAGTCAATGTTCATAGGGTGACTACCAGTGGGCAAAGTCAATGTTCGTAGGGCGACTACCAGTGGGCAAAGTCAATGTTCATAGGGCGACTATCAGTGGGCCAAGTCAATGTTCGTAGGGCGACTATCAGTGGGCCAAGTCAATGTTCGTAGGGCGACTATCAGTGGGCCAAGTCAATGTTCGTTGGATGACTATTAGTGGGCCAAGTCAATGTTCGTAGGGCGACTATCAGTGGGCCAAGTCAATGTTTGTAGGGCGACTATCAGTGGGCCAAGTCAATGTTCGTAGGGCGACTATCAGTGGGCCAAGTCAATGTTTGTAGGGCGACTATCAGTGGGCCAAATCAATGTTCGTAGGGCGACTTATCAGTGGGCCAAGTCAATGTTCGTAGGGCGACTATCAGTGGGCCAAGTCAATGTTCATAGGGCGACTATCAGTGGGCCAAGTCAATGTCCGTAGGGCGACTATCAGTGGGCAAAGTCAATGTCCGTAGGGTGACTATCAGTGGGCAAAGTCAATGTTCGTAGGGCGACTATCAGTGGGCCAAGTCAATGTTCATAGGGCGACTATCAGTGGGCCAAGTCAATGTCCGTAGGGCGACTATCAATGGGCGAAGTCAATGTCTTTAGGGCGACTATCAGTGGACGAAGTCAATGTCCATAGGGTGACTATCAGTGGGCCAAGTCAATGTCCGTAGGGCGACTATCAGTGGGCCAAGTCAATGTTCGTAGGGCGACTATCAGTGGGCCAAGTCAATGTTCGTAGGGCAACTATCAGTGGGCCAAGTCAATGTTTGTAGGGCGACTATCAGTGGGCCAAGTCAATGTTCATAGGGCGACTATCAGTGGGCCAAGTTAATGTTCGTAGGGCGACTATCAGTGGGCCAAGTCAATGTCCGTAGGGCGACTATCAATGGGCCAAGTCAATGTCTTTAGGGCGACTATCAGTGGACGAAATCAATGTCCATAGGGTGACTATCAGTGGGCCAAGTCAATGTCCATAGGGTGACTATCAGTGGGCCAAGTCAATGTTCGTAGGGCGACTATTTCATACAAATCTCTCTAGAATGAGCCCTGTAAGCTAACATAGTTTCATTTATATTTAGGAAATAATAGTTTTCTTGCCGTTGTTTATCGACGAATAAATCACAGTTTGGAGTTCTCATGCGTAGGAATAAACCATGGTTTGGAGTTCTCATGCGTAGGAATTAACCACGGTTTGGAATTAACATATGTAGGAATTAACCACGGTTTGGAATTCTCATGCATAGGAAATTACCACAGTTTGGAGTTCTCATACGTAGGAATTAACCACGGTTTGGAGTTCTCATGCATAGGAATTAACCACGGTTTGGAGTTCTCATGCATAGGAATTAACCACGGTTTGGAGTAATCATGCATAGGAAATTACCACAGTTTGGAGTTCTCATGCTTCTGTTACCATGTTTACAGCATTGAGTATTATTTATATTGTACATGTATATAATAGATTATCTTCTGTTACCATGTTTACAGCATTGAGTATTATTTATATTGTACATGTATATAATAGATTATCTTCTGTTACCATGTTTACAGCATTGAGTATTATTTATATTGTACATGTATATAATAGATTATCTTCTGTTACCATGTTTACAGCATTAAGTATTATTTATATTGTACATGTATATAATAGATTATCTTCTGTTACCATGTTTACAGCATTGAGTATTATTTATATTGTACATGTATATAATAGATTATCTTCTGTTACCATGTTTACAGCATTAAGTATTATTTATATTGTACATGTATATAATAGATTATCTTCTGTTACCATGTTTACAGCATTAAGTATTATTTATATTGTACATGTATATAATAGATTATCTTCTGTTACCATGTTTACAGCATTGGGTATTATTTATATTGTACATGTATATAATAGATTATCTTCTGTTACCATGTTTACAGCATTAAGTATTATTTATATTGTACATGTATATAATAGATTATCTTCTGTTACCATGTTTACAGCATTAAGTATTATTTATATTGTACATGTATATAATAGATTATCTTCTGCTACCATGTTTACAGCATTAAGTTGTACATGTATATATATTCCTCAGAAAAGGCTGGAATCAAGAAAGAAAAAAGTTCAGATTGTAAAATAATGCCAGTGGACAAGCCGGTAACCGGTGAGGAACAATAATATAGGAATATAAATATAGATTATTAAGTTACTGTTTGAGAAAATATACAATGCGAGCATGCACTGTCGAGCCGTGTAGTGTTTTCAGAGACAAGCCTAATAAATTAGTTTAGTTTAAAGTTTATTTATTTTACAACGATTGCGAAGCAAGTTCTAACAACTTATATTAATCACTCTCGTTGGCGCGGATGAAAGCCTAAATGTGGTACCTGGAGAAATCCCACCTGTCCGATCTGGCGACCACCGTACCATCTCGCTATCTTTCCGGTCCGAGGATCGAACCCTGGTTGCATTAGTGAGAAGCGAGTGTGCTAACCACTGCGCTAATGGGCCTAATACATTCATTGGCAACACGGCAATTAATTTGAAACGATTGCCTTAACATATGTGCTGTGGGAATCGCGGTGCCTGTCGATAATTTACCTTTATAATAGCAACTTATAAATGACCTTAATTGTTTTCATAAGATTCCGCGTACATGTACCTTTGTACGTGTATTTTCTGAATTACATGGGAAAGTGTGGCAAATATGTAATTTCAGATGTTGTGCACATAGTTTCAAATATCCCGCAGATGGAGTGATGGAATACTGTAAAATACTATAGTTTCAAATATCCCGCAGATGGAGTGATGGAATACTGTAAAATACTATAGTTTCAAATATCCCGCAGATGGAGTGATGGAATACTGTAAAATACTATAGTTTCAAATATCCCGCAGATGGAGTGATGGAATACTGTAAAATACTATAGTTTCAAATATCCCGCAGATGGAGTGATGGAATACTGTAAAATACTATAGTTTCAAATATCCCGCAGATGGAGTGATGGAATACTGTAAAATACTATAGTTTCAAATATCCCGCAGATGGAGTGATGGAATACTGTAAAATACTATAGTTTCAAATATCCCACAGATGGAGTGATGGAATACTGTAAAATACTATAGTTTCAAATATCCCGCAGATGGAGTGATGGAATACTGTAAAATACTATAGTTTCAAATATCCCGCAGATGGAGTGATGGAATGCTGTAAAATACTATAGTTTCGCGATTTTGAACATTTCAATTTGAAATCGCGCATCTGTGATGTATCTCAAAAAATGAAGGTGACTGTTTTTGTAGATCGCTTATAATTGTATTGACTCTCAACATTTTGATAAAATATATATATTTACAATATCTCTACTTGGATTGCGAAAATTAGCGATCAACTTAGATTGCGAAAATTAGCGATGTATAAAATCTCGCAAATAAATAGTGTTATACAGTAGTTTTTATATGTTATTTGGGATGTTGTGCACATAGTTTCAAATATCCCGCAGATGGAGTGATGGAATGCTGTAAAATACTATAATAGTTTTTATATGTTATTCTATAACATTGTAGATGACAACAGTAGCCCGCCCAGTCTGGCCACTCAGGCAGTGTTGGTAAAAAGTGAGTCCATTCCAGAGGGGACCCCCACGGTCAAAGGTCAGTACATGCTATAAAGTATGGTATATGGTGGTACCATGCTATGCTACACCCTGAATGTCAGGCAATGAGAAACATTAGTCAGTTACTGCCCCTGAATACTCCTAATAGTATATTGGTCCTCTTAATTGGTTTCCTCTGTTTTTATCGTTGTTTCCTTTGCACCACATGTTTTCCATTTCTCATCCGTATTCTCGTCTTATAATTATGAAATTATTAAATCTCGACAGATATCCTTTAGCATGTCCAATGGATACCTTACTGTAAAAATTGGTTCAATTAATTAACACGATTTTGATAAAATTACACTTATCCCAACGCAACATCTGTTTAGACGACAACAGTAAAAACAAAGGATTCCAACTAAAAGGACCAATATACATTTAGGGATAAATCTGACTTTATTCATCAAGGGAGGTAATAGAAAATCCAGTAATGTCTCTCATTTCTGTTTGCACTATTTGTACTATATTACTAGTATGCATATTATGTTGATTTTATGGGGTAGGCTGAGTTGTTATATAGTAGGGTCGGCGCCTGTCAGAAGGGATCCCCACCCCACTTGGGGAGGGCTGAGTGGTTATAAAGTAGGGTCGGCGCCTACCAGAAGGGATCCCCACCCCACTGAGTGGTTATGGTCGTTGGCTTCCTATCACTTGCCCTCAACGCTATGGGTCAAATCCCACTTGGGGATGTCAAATTCTTTCATATGTGGAACCGATTCAGCTGACTTGGGGAAGGTTGGTGGTTTACCCTTGCGCATCCCTTGTACTACTGGAGAAGACTGGGTACCTGCGGTATTGACATGACTGTAAACTGGCAATCAAGATACATGTAGCAAGGCAGCCTCAGTTTGTCAGGTGGTTACGGTCATCGACTTCAAAGCACTTGCCCATCACCGCTGTAGGTTTGAATCACAAATAGGTGTGGCAGGTCGGTGACCCATCCGTGCCGTCAAGCACTTGTACTGCATGGAGAGGCACCCAGGGTCTTCCTCCACCAATAATAGCTGGAGAGTCGCCATATTACCTAAGCCGTTTGTGTGTCACTTTAAACCCGCAAAACATACAAACGATACATGTAACAATAGCTGTATTAGTTTATACCAATTTATTTTTATTCTTACTTATATTAATCACTCTCGAGACCTCATTCCTGTTGGAATCCATCACAACTGTAGCTGTATGTTGCTTGATTATGTAGCTGTATTATATAGCTGTATGTAGCTGTATTATGTAGCTGTATGTAGTTGTATTATATAGCTGTATGTAGCTGTATTATGTAGCTGTATTATATAGCTGTATGTAGTTGTATTATATAGCTGTATTATATAGCTGTATGTAGCTGTATTATATAGCTATTATATATCTGTATTATATAGCTGTATGTAGCTGTATTATGTAGCCATATTATATAGCTGTATGTAGCTGCATTATATAGCTGCATTATATAGCTGTATGTAGCTGTATATAGCTGTATTATATAGCTGTATGTAGCTGTATTATGTAGCTGTATTATGTAGCTGTATTATATAGCTGTATTATATAGCTGTATGTAGCTGTATTATGTAGCTGTATTCAGGGCTGGGGTGAATACATTAGGAAAGTATTTGAATACGAATACGAATACTCTGGAAATGTATGAATACGAATACTCTGTTTTATAAATGTACGAATACTTTAGTAATGTATTCGAATACTTTTTTGAATACTTTTGAATACATTCTCTTTGAATATTATATATATATGACTAAACAAGAAAAAAAACTAAAACAACAACATTTCATATATATATATATATATACAATGTTTATTTTAGTTTATAATCTTCTGTACATGAAATCAGATATGGGCAAGATTCAAACTACTTCACAACCAACCTATACCATTTACATATAATTTTATTATATCAGTGTTGTAAAATATTGGTGTATTATTTATTCAACATGTTTTAATAGTATCACAAAACAAATAAACATTTATAGCACAATTATTAGAGAAGTTTAATTGTGAGAGACAGCATAGTACAACTAATTCAGCACATAATAATATAGCAAGCACATACAGGGCCTGCTCTGGCTCTTATTTTTTTGTAGCCAATTATTTTTAGCCAAATCTCTGCTTTCTTTAGCCAATTCCGACGCGCGCCATTTCTCCCAAACAGAGTTATTATAGTATATTTATTATAATATAATTTAATGTGTCATGCAATTGTATCACCTAAATGATGTATGCCCATAAACTACAACTGAGGTAAGAGTTACATTTGCAGTGATACATTACTTGACAAGTTGTGTCAACTTTCATTTTCAGAATCATTTTAAAATGCATTCCCAGGGTTAGACAGTTAGACTAGTGCTGCATGTCAACTGTGCACATTTTATTACATCACATAATACATTTGATCTTTTGGGTTATTGGTGTAAACAAGATTTATTTGATTGACAGGGTACTGCTGTAAAGCTTTGATGAGTTGGCAGCATGCCAACAATGACTTGTAATCGAGATCAATTAACACCTGCCACTTATATTGCCAATACCATTGCTCTATGCCAAATAAACATCCTGTTTTGATGAGATTACTCTGATTAGCTGTCATGTTTAAAATTGGAATATTAAATATAATAAATGCCATGGCATGTGGTAAATATCTATTATTTCATCACAATTTCCAATTTTCGAATATTTAACAGATTTTTGTCGTTTTTATAATTTTAGCCAAACTGAGATTTGTCATAATAAAAGTCAAGCCACACACCTGTGATTAGCACAGTTCATAGTATTTTAGTTCAATTGCACACATTTTCTTAATTACACATCCACATGAGATTACGTTTACACATCGGTAGGAGAAAACATGGATTTTAAAGTGGGTTAAATAACTTGTATTAAATTGGATATATACTGACTTGAGACATAAAAATTGGATTAATAGGTGAGTGAATAATTCAGCTACATGTCAGGCAAAGGACCAGTTCAAAATTCGCAACGGAAAAGTCGTAAACCTAAGCGAAAAGCAAAGTCACCGCTTTTGATAGACAGCCATATTGACAATTCAGACACGCATAGCACGGGAAATACGTCACAAACACATACACAGGTAAATAAACGAGTTTATACTCCTGTATCGGACACATACGCTTCACCTCAGTGTGTACTACCGACCATGAATGGAATGAACAATATGACCTCGCCTCTTATGAGCTATCAGTCTCCGTTTGCATATGGGTTATAGCAAACGCCACAAATGATACCGGGCGCTCCGCCAACAACACCGCCACCATGGGCCACACAAATCATCGAAGATATCCGATCTATAAAACTTTCTCTGCCAAAGATCGAGCACATTGAGAAAACAGTAAACACGATCAACGCCAAGGTTTCTGATATGGAACACAAAATTGGAACACTTGAAACGAAAGTCGTGGGCGTCGAAAGTGCATGCAGCTTTATGAGCACCGAATTCGAATCCCAGCGATGTAGTGTGAACGATGCCAAATCGGAAATCACACGGCTAAATGAACAGTGCAAGAAACTAAATGAAGCATCAAATACGTACCAAATACAAAAGGACAAAATCAATGAGAAATTAGTCGACCTCGAAATGCGGTCTATGAGAGATAACCTCATGTTTTACGGTGTGCCAGAACAAGGCAGGGACGAGGATTGCGGTGCCTTAGTTAAGGAGGTTATCAGCACCAAGCTCGAATTAGAAGGTAATGACATTATGTTTGACCGAATCCACCGTCTGGGTTCCGACAAAGCCAGGAAGCCCCGACCTATCGTCGGTAAGTTCCATTATTACGCCGACAGAGAAAGGGTACGACAGAAATCGTACGACGACGACGTGAGAAAGTCGCTAAAAGACGCCAACATGGGCATAGGTATCCAGCAACCGCAGCAGACACGTAATGCCAGACAGGCACTATACGATCTAATGAAGCAACAACATAGTAATGGCAAGCAGGCCAAAATAGTCTCCAATAAGCTATTTGTGAATGGTGAACTGTTTAAAGTGTTCCTAGATGACCGGATATGTGATCCGCCACGCAACCAGGCTGACTAGGGCTGTCGGGGGGAGCTGAAACTCGCTTCATGGAACATTAATGGACTTTCCAGAAAAATCGGGAATCCCGATTTCCTAAATATTATAAACGATTATGATCTCATATTTCTATCCGAGACATGGCTATCCAATGCTACAGCGATTAATTTAGACATTAAAGGTTATTGTGTAGAACATCTATATGGCAATAAGTCCGTTAATACTAGAAAAGGTCGCTATAGCGGTGGAATTTCGCTATACTATAAATCACATTTAAAAGACACAACAAGTCTTGTTAAAACCCAACAATGTGGAATAATGTGATTGAAACTTAAAAGTGACCTATTTCATTTTGAGCAAGATATTTACATATGTAATGCTTATATCCCACCACGGGGTTCAACTGTTATTAACCATAGCGATACTGATTTATTTGATTTAATCGAAACTAACATTGAACAATATAAATTACTAAGTAAAATTATAGTTACGGGGGACATGAACGCCCGAACGTCAACGGCTTCGGATGTCTTAGACCATGATAAATATATTGACAATGATGACAGCTATCTGTCAAACTTTGTTTATATCAAACCACGTGCAAATACTGATCACGTGCTCGATTCACACGGCCTGTACTTGACCTGTGTAAATCTACCTCGCTACTCATAGGTAACGGCCATCTAGATTGTGATTATAACGGTAGTGCGACTTTTCACAATATACTAGGGTCATCGACTGTGGACTATATATTATTGAATATGCATGATTTCAAGCATATTAGTTCATTTCAAATTGTACCTTTAAATGAATTCTCAGATCACAAGGCCTTAGAAATATGTATTAAACTAAAATGTAATTTGATTTCTGATGACGATTGCTGTGGGGAAGCCAGTGATACTCGTATTATTTGGGATGAGACGAAAATAACTGACTTTACAACCATTTTAGCTGAAAAACAACACTTTTTTTAACACCTTATTAATTAATATTGACACAACGGATACAGAGAATGTCGTTACTTCATTTATAACATGCATACAGGAAACTGCATCCACTGTCTTTGGCAATAAACCATACAAGTGTAACGCTGCAACTTATCATATTCGCAACAATAAGAAACCGTGGTTTAACGACTGTTGTTATGACGGTAGAAAAATGTATAACAAAGCGAGAAATACCTTTATGAGACACAAAACTGACGAAAATAGACGGCACTTTTTAGCGGCCAAGACACATTTTAATAAAATCAAATTTCATATTAAGGAAAAATACAGAATTACCAACCTAGCTAAGTATAAGCCCAAGCAATTTTGGAAACATATTAAACATCAATACAACCAGAACAACAATACATCTGATAGGTTAAATTCTATGGATTTCTATAACTATTTTAAAGATTTATATGGATAGGAGGTTAATACGGACGAACAACATACAGACGACTACGAACAAAATAACGATAATACCTATGACATACTGCTTGATGCGGACATCACCATGCAAGAACTTGAACGGGCGGTGTTTTCTCAAAATAATAATAAATCCAGTGGTAAAGATGGTTTAATAGCAGAACTATTTAAATATTCATTTAAGGAAACGTCGGCTTTCCTGCTAAAACTTTTTAATAAAATATTTTTGACAGGTGAATACCCTAGCTCCTGGGGGGAGGGCATTATAGTCCCTATATTTAAAGGAGGTGACACTGAAGACCCCATGAAATATAGAGCCATTACACTAATAAATATAATTGGTAAAATCTATTCACAAATACTTTTAAACAGGCTGACTAAATGGTCTACAGAATATGAGAAAATTATACCAAACCAATTTGGTTTTCAAAAGGGAAAGTCTACCACGGACGCTATTTTTATATTACATTCTATTATTGCTAAAACATTAAGCTCAAAAAAAATATTGTGCATTCTTAGATTATCAGCAATGTTACGATAAGATCGACAGAATGTACCTATGGAGAAAATTAGTTAATGAAAATGTAAGTTCACGATTCGTGACTAGCTTAAAGGCTATGTATAATGTAGTAAAATCCTGCATATGCTATAAATCAAAAACATCCGACCTCTTTAAGTCCGATATTGGGTTAAAACAGGGGGATCCTAGTTCTAGTTTATTGTTTTTATTTTTCGTAAATGACATTGTAGCGTGTATTAACTCGGATATTGATGGAATTTTTACAACTGACCAATTTAGGATATTTATTTTAATGTTCGCAGACGATACAGTTATATTCGCGGAAACACGACAGCTTTACAATCAATGCTACGCGATACGGAACAATATTGTAATGAATGGGGTTTAAAAATAAACACATATAAGTCGAAAATTATGATATTCGAAAAGGGGAGACACACAACACTCCATTTTACGCTATGCGACCACATTTTAGAAGTAGTGTCTACTTTTAAATACCTAGGTATCAACTTTTATAAAAATGGTAGCTGGTGCCGCACACAGAAAAAGCTTGCACAGCATTCTGCACATGCGCTGCATAACTTATTTATAATTTTTAACCAATTAGAACTACTACCAAAGGATAAATGTCAATTATTTGATAGCCTCGTCGGCTCAATTTTGAACTATTCTGCCGAGGTTTGGGGATACTGCGAATCGCAACAGGTTGAACGAATACATTGTAAATTTTTAAGGAAAGTGCTTCATGTTAAAAAGTCGACAAACCTTGACTGTCTGTATGGCGAACTCGGGCGCTACCCCATGAAAATAACAAGACAATTTATAATGATAAAATATTGGCTGAAACTTCTTAATACTACAAACCCTATACTCGCTGCAACATATAACATGCTTTTACAGGACACCGAGAACAACGACTGCTACGGTGGACATAATTGGATACATAATATTAAAACGTTACTATGCCAAATAGGAATGAGAAATACATGGCGTAATCAACATACCATCCCATTGTATTGTAATTATGCTTCGATTAAGCAACGTATTCTTGATATATATAGACAAACCTGGTACACGAACATTAATAACTCGACTAGACTTGACACATATTGTATATTTAAACATGATTTTAAACAGTATCTTAGCTGTATTAACTATTCTAAATATAGAACATGCCTTACCAGATTCAGACTTTCATCACATGACCTTGCCATCGAGACCGGACGATATCTAAATACTGACCGAAGAGACCGCATTTGTATAAACTGTAACTTACATGTAGTGGAATCCGAGTACCATTTCTTACTAGTTTGCCCGAAGTATAGACAGCTACGTAAACAGTACATGTGACCTTACTATTGTAGTTGGCCAAGTATGAATAAGTTTACCAATTTAATGACAACCAAATCTACTGTAATTTTAAACAACATATCAAAATTCATATACTTTGCATTTAAAATGAGAACTGATGACTAATCCACTTTAATATACTTAGCTTTCCCTTGAAAACACCATATTATATGACTTTGTACGGTTCATGTTTTTGTCTTTTCGAATTTCTTCTACCATTGTTTTGTATTGGCTATAAATATGCACATGCTATTTTATGCTGAATAAATATTATGTATGTTATGTTAATTAAGGATATTGCTCTGATCTTTGAGCATATCCATAAATTACACCTGTAAAAGCTAACAACAATAGGAATATTAGCTGTTTGACATTTAAGATTAACTCCTATAATATAATAATTCAATGGAGATAATCATAAGATTTCCTCAGCAAAGTTTAAAATCACTGATTCTGTAATTAAAATGTTATGGAGCTAATTTCACAATTTTCTCACCTGCTTTTAAAATATTAACAGAATAATTATCAATGACAATTAATTAAACAATTTATTTATAGTACTAATAAAAATATTTAGAAATTATAGATTGATTTATAGTGTCTGCTAATCTACAATAATAAAAATAGTAATTTTCTAGTGATATATACTTTTAAAATTAGACTTTGTTAATTGTCACTTTTTATTGCATAGATGACTTAATTATGATGTTTAAAAAGTAACATGCAAAAGTATTCAAAAAGTATTCAAAAAGTATTCATGAATACAGTGATATTTCAAATGTATTCGAATACAATATGAATACTTGTATTAAAAAAAAGTCATGAATACTGAATACTTACGAATACTGAAGAATCAGTATTCGAATACAGATGAATACGAATACTGAATACGAATACCCCAGCCCTGGCTGTATTATATAGCTGTATTATATAGCTGTATTATATAGCTGTATGTAGCTGTATTATATAGCTGCATTATATAGCTGTATGTAGCTGTATTATATAGCTGTATATAGCTGTATTATATAGCTGTATTATATAGCTGCATTATATAGCTGTATTATGTAGCTGCATTATATAGCTGCATTATATAGCTGTATGTAGCTGTATTATATAGCTGTATTATATAGCTGTATTATATAGCTGTATGTAGCTGTATTATATAGCTGCATTATATAGCTGTATGTAGCTCTATTATA
The DNA here is from genome assembly GCA_014843695.1 of Archivesica marissinica. Classification (NCBI taxonomy): domain Eukaryota; kingdom Metazoa; phylum Mollusca; class Bivalvia; order Venerida; family Vesicomyidae; genus Archivesica; species Archivesica marissinica. Next base: position 23,356,961 of record CM026386.1, on the reverse strand, counting down.
TAGCTGTATATAGCTGTATTATATAGCTGTATGTAGCTGTATTATATAGCTGCATTATATAGCTGTATGTAGCTGTATTATATAGCTGTATGTAGCTGTATTATATAGCTGTATTATATAGCTGTATTATATAGCTGTATTATATAGCTGTATTATATAGCTGTATTATATAGCTGTATTATATAGCTGCATTATGTATTTCAGGTTATGATTTCAATCAGGGAGTGGATTATCATAAATTGTTACAGTCGTACGCCACGTCGGGCTTCCAGGCACAGAACTTTGGTCGGGCTGTGGAAGAAATTAACAGGATGGTATGAAAAATGATTCCAACAGTCGGGGTTGCCGGGAGATATGGAAAAAAAAATGTCAATATAGGACCAGTGTAATAACTATTATCCTTCTAATTTGTATTAGTAAATATTTGCCTTGTTATTACACTCGCCATGTTGAGCCCCGTCTACTGCGTTTATATTCCAGTAAACTCTGGTGCCCCTGAGATGTTGCTGGTTGGTTAACGTTGTTGTTTGACGTCACAAATCTCACACGTTTCTATACCGTTGTCAATAATACTGCTCAGTGTATTAGTAATGTAATGTAATGAAGTTTATTAATCGAAACGAAATGACGTAAATACAGGTTTAACTTTTGTACAATTTGTGTGGCGTCCCTGGTCCAGTGGTAGAGCGTCCGATTTGGAATCGAACGGTCCCGGGTTCGATACTCGGTCAGGCCACGTATGTAGTGTCATTGAGCAAGGCACCTCGCACACCTTGCTTAGTACTGGTTAATCGCTTAGGTCGGCTAAGCCTGCCCAGGAAAACATGTCTTATGTCCCCGCGCGGGGTTTGACATTAAAGGAACATACATACATACAATTTATTGTCGTATACAGTCTTGAAATGTTCAGAAAGTGCAACGTAACACTAACAGTCTGTCCTAAGCAGCCTGCCAAGGGAATAACACAAAGTGGCTGCTTATTACAGGTGGCTGCTTTAATAAAAGAAGTCAAATGTATAATAAAGCAACATATTGTGAATCTGGAAACTGGCTGCTTAATACAGGTTGGCTGCTTAATGGAGATGACTACGGTACCTACTAACACAGTTTTGACTGCATAAGGAATTAACGTAGCATTTCAAACAGCACAAAAGTATACATCAATATACGCAATACAGGTTGATTTCATTCGTGAAATGATTACAGTGGCACTATAATATTTGCGGCCATATATTTGACAAAACAGTAAAAAAAGTTACACCAACTATTTTCGCCAATTCACAAAATTTAGCGCCAATATTTGTTTTTTGTTGCAATTGACGCCATTGGCGACTGACAGCGGGAACCCTGAGTGCCTACAGTGAATTACCGTTGACAGATCTAGTGAACCAGTCTATCTGTGTTTATGCAAATATATCGTAGATCAATTGCGAAAAGGCAATACTGTAATATACTATTAGTATAATTTCGCGAACAGTTTATTTTGTGATTTTGAACAGTTTTAATTAATTTGCATTCGCGCATCTGTGATATATCGCTAAATATAATGGTGACTGTTTATGTGTATCGCTTATTATTGTGTTGACTTTCAAAATTATCATAGAATGTACATATTTTCGGATGTAACCCTACATTCGGACACAGTATTATTCATGGGAATCCTGATTCGCTATCAACTTAGATCGCGTAAATTAGCGAAATAGAAATTCTTGCAAATAATAATGTTCTACAATAATCAACAATATTTGACCTTGAATTGTTGACCTTGGGTTATTTTAGATTGACTGTAGTAATGTTCTACAATAATCAACAATAATTGACCTTGAATTGTTGACCTTGGGTTATTTTAGATCGACTGTAATAATGTTCTACAATAATCAACAATAATTGACCTTGAATTGTTTACCTTGGGTTATTTTAGATCGACTGTAATAATGTTCTATTATAATCAACAATAATTGACCTTGAATTGTTTACCTTGGGTTATTTTAGATCGACTGTAATAATGTTCTATTATAATCAACAATAATTGACCTTGAATTGTTGACTTTGGGTTATTTTAGATTGACTGTAATAAAGTTCTACAATAATCAACAATAATTGACCTTGAATTGTTTACCTATGGGTTATTTTAGATCGACTGTAATAATGTTCTATTATAATCAACAATAATTGACCTTGAATTATTGACCTTGGGTTATTTTAGATCGACTGTAATAATGTTCTATTATAATCAACAATAATTGACCTTGAATTGTTTACCTTGGGTTATTTTAGATCGACTGTAATAATGTTCTATTATAATCAACAATAATTGACCTTGAATTGTTGACTTTGGGTTATTTTAGATTGACTGTAATAAAGTTCTACAATAATCAACAATAATTGACCTTGAATTGTTTACCTATGGGTTATTTTAGATCGACTGTAATAATGTTCTATTATAATCAACAATAATTGACCTTGAATTATTGACCTTGGGTTATTTTAGATCGACTGTAAACTGAGCGTGATATCGAAGGAGAACATGAAGGAGTTGAACATGCACCCGACGGGCCGCGCCCAGACCAACTGCTCTATATTCCTCAGTTACACATCCAACCTGATCTCTGCCGGTGTCAGGGAGGTCCTGAAATATCTAGTCCAGCATAATATGGTGAGTAGATGTATTTATCTTCCTCGAACAATCTTTATACTGAAAGTGTACGCAATTGGTCGGTGTACCAAGACTTCTGTTGTTAATTTACCTATTCTTGTTGGGTTATAAGCTTCACATTGTCCGAGTATTGGTTACCGTAATATTGCAATCTACTCTACTTATTTCTGTCATTTGCCTCCAGGCATTCTTGTCTTCGGGCACCAGTCTATTTCTTGTCATTTGTCCCCGGGCACCAGTCTACTTCCTCTCATTTGCCTACAGGCACCAGTCTACTTCCTGTCATTTGTCCCCGGGCACCAGTCTACTTCCTGTCATTTGTCCCCGGGCACCAGTCTACTTCCTCTCATTTGCCTCCAGGCACCAGTCTACTTTTTGTCATTTGTCCCCGGGCACCAGTCTACTTCCTCTCATTTGCCTCCAGGCACCAGTCTACTTCCTGTCATTTGTCCCCTCTCATTTGTTCCCGGGCACCAGTCTACTTCCTGTCATTTGTCCCCGGGCACCAGTCTACTTCCTCTCCTTTGCCTCCAGGCACCAGTCTACTTTTTGTCATTTGTCCCCAGGCACCAGACTACTTCTTGTCATTTGTCCCCAGGCACCAGTCTACTTCCTCTCATTTGTCCCCGTGCACCAGTCTACTTCCTCTCATTTGCTCCCGGGCACCAGTCTACTTCCTGTCATTTGTCCCCGGGCACCAGTCTACTTCCTCTCATTTGCCTCTGGGCACAAGTCTACTTCTTGTCAGTTGTCCCCAGGCACCAGTCTACTTCTTGTCATTTGTTCCCGGGCACCAGTCTACTTCCTCTCCTTTGCCTCCAGGCACCAGTCTACTTTTTGTCATTTGTCCCCAGGCACCAGACTACTTCTTGTCATTTGTCCCCAGCCACCAGTCTACTTCCTCTCATTTGTCCCCGTGCACCAAACTACTTCCTGTCATTTGTCCCCAGGCACCAGTCTACTTCTTGTCATTTGCCTCTGGGCACAAGTCTACTTCTTGTCATTTGTCCCCAGGCACCAGACTACTTCTTGTCATTTGTCCCCGGGCACCAGTCTACTTCTTGTCATTTGTCCCCAGGCACCAGACTACTTCTTGTCATTTGTCCTCAGGCACCAGTCTACTTCCTCTCATTTGTCTCCGGTCACCAGTCTACTTCCTCTCATTTGTCTCCGGGCACCAGTCTACTTCCTCTCATTTGTCCCCAGGCACCAGTCTACTTCTTGTCATTTGCCCCCGGGCACCAGTCTACTTCTTGTCATTTGTCCCCGGGCACCAGTCTACTTCTTGTCATTTGACTCCGGGCACCAGTCTACTTCTTGTCATTTGACTCCTGGCACCAGTTTACTTCCTCTCATTTGCCTCCGGGCACCAGTCTACTTCTTGTCATTTGACTCCGGGCACCAGTCTACTTCTTGTCATTTGTCCCCGGGCACCAGTCTACTTCCTGTCATTTGCCCCCGGGCACCAGTCTACTTCTTGTTATTTGTCCCCGGGCACCAGTCTACTTCCTCTCATTTGCCTCCGGGCACCAGTCTACTTCTTGTCATTTGACTCCGGGCACCAGTCTACTTCTTGTCATTTGTCCCCGGGCACCAGTCTACTTCTTGTCATTTGCCCCCGAGCACCAGTCTACTTCTTGTCATTTGTCCCCAGGCACCAGTCTACTTCCTGTCATTTGACTCCGGGCACCAGTCTACTTCTTGTCATTTGACTCCGGGCACCAGTCTACTTCTTGTCATTTGTCCCCAGGCACCAGTCTACTTCTTGTCATTTGTCTCCGGGCACCAGTCTACTTCTTGTCATTTGTCCCCAGGCACCAGTCTACTTCTTGTCATTTGTCCCCAGGCACCAGTCTACTTCCTGTCATTTGCCTGCTGGCACCACTCTACTTCCTGTCATTTGTCTGCTGGCACCAGTCTACTTCTTATCATTTGTCCCCAGGCACCAGTCTACTTCCTCTCATTTGTTCCCGGGCACCAGTCTACTTCCTGTCATTTGTCCCCCCATTCCCGGGCACCAGTCTACTTCCTGTCATTTGTCCCCGGGCACCAGTCTACTTCCTCTCATTTGCCCACACCACACCCACCCCACCACCACACCCCCACCCCACCAGTCTACTTCCTCTCATTTGCTCCGGGCACCAGTCTACTTCCTCTCATTTGTCCCCGGGCACCAGTCTACTTCTTGTCATTTGCCCCCGGGCACCAGTCTACTTCTTGTCATTTGACTCCGGGCACCAGTCTACTTCTTGTCATTTGTCTCCGGGCACCAGTCTACTTCCTCTCATTTGTCCCCGGGCACCAGTCTACTTCTTGTCATTTGACTCCGGGCACCAGTCTACTTCTTGTCATTTGTCCCCGGGCACCAGTCTACTTCTTGTCATTTGCCCCCGGGCACCAGTCTACTTCTTGTCATTTGTCCCCGGGCACCTGTCTACTTCTTGTCATTTGACTCCGGGCACCAGTCTACTTCTTGTCATTTGACTCCTGGCACCAGTGTACTTCCTCTCATTTGCCTCCGGGCACCAGTCTACTTCTTGTCATTTGACTCCAGGCACCAGTCTACTTCCTGTCATTTGCCTGCTGGCACCACTCTACTTCCTGTCATTTGTCTGCTGGCACCAGTCTACTTCTTATCATTTGTCCCCAGGCACCAGTCTACTTCCTCTCATTTGTTCCCGGGCACCAGTCTACTTCCTGTCATTTGTCCCCTCTCATTTGTTCCCGGGCACCAGTCTACTTCCTGTCATTTGTCCCCGGGCACCAGTCTACTTCCTCTCATTTGCTTCCAGGCACCAGTCTACTTCTTGTCATTTGTCCCCAGCCACCAGTCTACTTCCTCTCATTTGTCTCCGGGCACCAGTCTACTTCCTCTCATTTGTCTCCGGGCACCAGTCTACTTCCTCTCATTTGTCCCCGGGCACCAGTCTACTTCTTGTCATTTGCCCCCGGGCACCAGTCTACTTCTTGTCATTTGACTCCGGGCACCAGTCTACTTCTTGTCATTTGTCTCCGGGCACCAGTCTACTTCCTCTCATTTGTCCCCGGGCACCAGTCTACTTCTTGTCATTTGACTCCGGGCACCAGTCTACTTCTTGTCATTTGTCCCCGGGCACCAGTTTACTTCTTGTCATTTGCCCCCGGGCACCAGTCTACTTCTTGTCATTTGTCCCCGGGCACCTGTCTACTTCTTGTCATTTGACTCCGGGCACCAGTCTACTTCTTGTCATTTGACTCCTGGCACCAGTGTACTTCCTCTCATTTGCCTCCGGGCACCAGTCTACTTCTTGTCATTTGACTCCGGGCACCAGTCTACTTCTTGTCATTTGCCCCCGGGCACCAGTCTACTTCTTGTCATTTGTCCCCAGGCACCAGTCTACTTCCTGTCATTTGCCTGCTGGCACCACTATACTTCCTGTCATGTGTCTGCTGGCACCAGTCTACTTCTTGTCATTTGCCTACAGGCACCAGTCTACTTCTTGTCATTTGTCTCCAGGCACCAGTCTACTTCCTGTCATTTGCCTGCTGGCACCAGTCTATTTCTTGTCATTTGCCCCCGGGCACCAGTCTACTTCTTGTCATTTGCCTCCGGGCACCAGTCTACTTCCTGTCATTTGTTCCCGGGCACCAATCTACTTCCTCTCATTTGTTCCCGGGCACCAATCTACTTCTTGTCATTTGTCCCCAGGCACCAGTCTACTTCTTGTCATTTGTCCCCAGGCACCAGTCTACTTCTTGTCATTTGTCTCCAGGCACCAGTCTACTTGTCATTTGTCTCCAGGCACCAGTCTACTTCTTGACCTTTGTCCCCAGGCACCAGACTACTTCCTGTCATTTGTCCCCAGGCACCAGTCTACTTCTTCTCATTTGTCTCTGGGCACCAGTCTACTTTCTCTCATTTGCCTCCGGGCACCAGTCTACTTCCTGTCATTTGTCCCCGGGCACCAGTCTACTTCCTGTCATTTGTCCCTGGGCACCAGTCTACTTCCTGTCATTTGTCTCCGGGCACCAGTCTACTTCCTGTCATTTGTCTCCGGGCACCAGTCTACTTTCTGTCATTTGTCCCCGGGCACCAGTCTACTTCTTGTCATTTGTCCCCGGGCACCAGTCTACTTCCTCTCATTTGTCCCGGGCACCAGTCTACTTCCTCTCATTTGTCCCCGGGCACCAGTCTACTTCCTGTCATTTGTCTCCGGGCACCAATCTACTTCCTGTCATTTGTCTCCGGGCACCAGTCTACTTCCTCTCATATGTCTCCGGTCACCAGTCTACTTCCTGTCATTTGTCCCTGGGCACCAGTCTACTTCCTGTCATTTGTCCCCGGGCACCAGTCTACTTCCTCTCATTTGTCCCCGGGCACTAGTCTACTTCCTGTCATTTGTCTCCGGCACCAGTCTACTTCCTCTCATTTGTCCCGGGCACCAGTCTACTTCCTGTCATTTGTCTCCGGGCACCAGTCTACTTCCTGTCATTTGTCTCCGGGCACCAGTCTACTTCCTGTCATTTGTCCCCGGGCACCAGTCTACTTCCTCTCATTTGTCCCCAGGCACCAGTCTACTTCCTGTCATTTGTCTCCGGGCACCAGTCTACTTCCTCTCATTTGTCCCCAGGCACCAGTCTACTTCTTGTCATTTGTCCCCATGCACCAGTCTACTTCTTGTCATTTGTCTCCAGGCACCAGTCTACTTCTTGTCATTTGTCTCCAGGCACCAGTCTACTTCTTGACCTTTGTCCCCAGGCACCAGACTACTTCCTGTCATTTGTCCCCAGGCACCAGTCTACTTCTTCTCATTTGTCTCTGGGCACCAGTCTACTTTCTCTCATTTGCCTCCGGGCACCAGTCTACTTCCTGTCATTTGTCCTCGGGCACCAGTCTACTTCCTGTCATTTGTCCCCTGGCACCGGTCTACTTCCTGTCATTTGTCCCCGGGCACCAGTCTACTTCCTCTCATTTGTCCCCAGGCACCAGTCTACTTCCTGTCATTTGTCTCCGGGTACCAGTCTACTTCCTGTCATTTGTCTCCGGGCACCAGTCTACTTCCTGTCATTTGTCCCCGGGCACCAGTCTACTTCTTGTCATTTGTCCCCGGGCACCAGTTTACTTCCTCTCATTTGTCCCCGGGCACCAGTCTACTTCCTCTCATTTGTCCCCGGGCACCAGTCTACTTCCTGTCATTTGTTCCGGGCACCAGTCTACTTCCTCTCATTTGTCTCCGGGCACCAGTCTACTTCCTCTCATTTGTCTCCGGTCACCAGTCTACTTCCTGTCATTTGTCCCGGGCACCAGTCTACTTCCTGTCATTTGTCCCCGGGCACCAGTCTACTTCCTCTCATTTGTCTCCGGGCACCAGTCTACTTCTCTCATTTGTCCCCGGGCACCAGTCTACTTCTTGTCATTTGACCCCGGGCACCAGTCTACTTCCTGTCATTTGCCTCCGGGCACCAGTCTACTTCCTGTCATTTGCCTCCGGGCACCAGTCTACTTCCTGTCATTTGCCTCCTGGCACCAGTCTACTTCCTCTCATTTGCCTCTGGGCACCAGTCTACTTCCTGTCATTTGTCCCTGGGCACCAGTCTACTTCCTCTCATTTGTCCCCGGGCACCAGTCTACTTCTTGTCATTTGCCTCCGGGCACCAGTCTACTTCCTCTCAATTGCCTCCGGGCACCAGTCTACTTCCTCTCATTTGTCTCCGGGCACCAGTCTACTTCCTCTCATTTGTCTCCGGGCACCAGTCTACGTCTTGTCATTTGACCCCGGGCACCAGTCTACTTCCTGTTATTTGCCTCCGGGCACCAGTCTACTTCCTGTCATTTGCCTCTGCGCACCAGTCTACTTCCTGTCATTTGCCTCCTGGCACCAGTCTACTTCCTCTCATTTGCCTCTGGGCACCAGTCTACTTCCTGTCATTTGTCCCTGGGCACCAGTCTACTTCCTCTCATTTGTCCCCGGGCACCAGTCTACTTCTTGTCATTTGCCTCCGGGCACCAGTCTACTTCCTCTCAATTGCCTCCGGGCACCAGTCTACTTCCTCTCATTTGTCTCCGGGCACCAGTCTACTTCCTCTCATTTGTCTCCGGGCACCAGTCTACTTCCTCTCATTTGTCTCCGGGCACCAGTCTACTTCCTCTCATTTGTCTCCGTGCACCAGTCTACTTCCTCTCATTTGCCTCCGGGCACCAGTCTACTTCCTCTCATTTGTCTCCGGGCACCAGTCTACTTCCTCTCATTTGCCTCTGTACACCAGTCTACTTCCTCTCATTTGTCTCCGGGCACCAGTGGTAACACTTTACTACTTTGTTTGTCTCAGGTTGACTGTATCGTTACCACCGCAGGCGGAATAGAGGAAGACTTCATCAAGTGCATGGCCCCTACTTACGTAGGAGATTTCTCTCTACGGGGCCATGAGTTGCGAGATAAGGGAATAAACAGGATAGGGAACCTGCTGGTTCCTAATGACAACTACTGTAAATTTGAGGATTGGCTGATGCCCATACTGGACAAGATGTTAGAGGAACAAAAAGAACAGGTAGAACATTATTCGTTATGTGTTTTCTGTTTTACGGCCCTTGCATTATTTTGTCCCCTGCCCTTTCTACAAGGGATATTGTTTCGGCATCATCCGGATGTGCGTCTGTTTTGAGCCAGTTCGCAATAACCAATGAGTTTTAGGAACTTAGCATACATATGTATCACCATAGTATGGTAGTGTACGTACACTTTTCATCGGGATTTATCCAGTAACTGTTATTGCTCTTTAATTGACTAAAGATCTACACATTTGTTGGTCCAGAGCCAATTAGGGGGGATATCGATTCATGAAATTTGCTTGGACATTAACCTCGCCTAGTAATTACAATTTCATTGGCTTATTCCAAGCCCTAAATTAACCTTGCCTAGCAATTACAATTTCATTGGCTTATTCCAAAACCCTAAATTAACCTCGCCTAGCAATTACAATTTCATTGGCTTATTCCAGAACCCTAAATTAACCTCGCCTAGCAATTAAAATTTCATTGGCTTATTCCAGAACCCTAAATTAACCTCACCTAGCAATTACAATTTCATTGGCTTATTCAAGAACCTAAATTAACCTCGCCTAGCAATTACAATTCCATTGGCTTATTCCAGAACATAAATTAACCTTGCCTAGCAATTACAATTCCATTAGCTTATTCCAGAACATAAATTAACCTCGCCTAGCAATTACAATTTCATTGGCTTATTCCAGAACCCTAAATTAACCTCGCCTAGCAATTACAATTCCATTGGCTTATTCCAGAACATAAATTAACCTCGCCTAGCAATTACAATTTCATTGGCTTATTCCAAACCCTAAATTAACCTTGCCTAGCAATTACAATTCCATTAGCTTATTCCAGAACATAAATTAACCTCGCCTAGCAATTACAATTCCATTAGCTTATTCCAGAACATAAATTAACCTCGCCTAGCAATTACAATTCCATTAGCTTATTCCAGAACATAAATTAACCTCGCCTAGCAATTACAATTCCATTAGCTTATTCCAGACCCAAAATTAACCTTGCCTAGCAATTACAAGTCAATAGGCTTATTCAAGAACCTAAATTAACCTTGCCTAGCAATTACAATTCCATTGGCTTATTCCAGAACCTAAATTAACCTTGCCTAGCAATTACAAGTCAATAGGCTTATTCAAGAACCTAAATTAACCTCGCCTAGCAATTAAAATTCCATTAGCTTATTCCAGAACATAAATTAACCTCGCCTAGCAATTACAATTTCATTGGCTTATTCCAGAACCCTAAATTAACCTCGTCTAGCAATTACAATTCCATTGGCTTATTCCAGAACATAAATTAACCTCGCCTAGCAATTACAATTTCATTGGCTTATTCCAAACCCTAAATTAACCTTGCCTAGCAATTACAATTCCATTAGCTTATTCCAGAACATAAATTAACCTCGCCTAGCAATTACAATTCCATTAGCTTATTCCAGAACATAAATTAACCTCGCCTAGCAATTACAATTCCATTAGCTTATTCCAGACCCAAAATTAACCTTGCCTAGCAATTACAATTCTATTGGCTTATTCCAGAACCTAAATTAACCTTGCCTAGCAATTACAAGTCAATAGGCTTATTCAAGAACCTAAATTAACCTTGCCTAGCAATTACAATTCCATTGGCTTATTCCAGAACCTAAATTAACCTCACCTAGTAATTACAATTCCATTGGCTTATTCCAGAACCTAAATTAACCTTGCCTAGCAATTACAAGTCAATAGGCTTATTCAAGAACCTAAATTAACCTTGCCTAGCAATTACAATTCCATTGGCTTATTCCAGAACCTAAATTAACCTCACCTAGCAATTACAATTCCATTGGCTTATTCTAAACCCTAAATTAACCTTGCCTAGCAATTACAATTCCATTGGCTTATTCCAGAACCTAAATTAACCTCACCTAGCAATTACAATTCCATAGGATTTTTCCAGATTTCTAAAATGCACCACTACGGCCACTGATCATTCTTACGCCCCACCACGGCTGTGCCCCCGTAAAGCTTGTGCATATATACTTGTATATATAACGGTGATTGAGGGATTTTCCTTGCAAACACTAATAGATAAAATATAAATAATAAAATAGTTTAAATCACAAACTGGATGAATATCATATACAATACGTTTTCTGTGTATTCAATAGTTGAATAAAACAAAGCATGCATGCGCCTATCGGGGCTCATTCTAGAGGGCGACAATGGCGAAGTAGTCGTCCTTGGAACCCTTACTTCGCCTCCTGGGGGGCACCACTTCTCCCTAAAAAAAATTCTTTTTTTATAATATTTTGCATATTTCAGACAAAATATACAAGATAGACTACAGATGCATTGTAAAGCACTCCCTTTTATTCAAATATTGTATTTAAATGTAATATTGTGTAGTTTAACCCTGGTGTGTTGAAATTTATTAAATAATACCATTAGATGACGCAATCGCGCGCTTTCTCACTTCTCCAAAAATCTTGCATCTAGCTTGAGCCCTGCAAATATTTCACCAATTTTGCAGAAAGTATTATGGACACCCTCTCGAATGATAGATCGACTAGGTAAGGAGATCAACAATCCGGATTCAGTTTATTACTGGGCTCATCGAAACAACATCCCTGTCTACTGTCCTGCCATTACTGACGGTTCCCTCGGAGATATGATTTACTTCCATTCCTACAAAAATCCTGGACTGGTTTTGGATCTTGTTCAAGGTAAGTCCTGGACTGGTTTTGGATCTTGATCAGGTAATTCCTGGACTGGTTTTGGATCTTGTTCAAGGTAAGTCCTGGACTGGTTTTGGATCTTGATCAGGTAAGTCCTGGACTGGTTTTGGATCTTGATCAGGTAAGTCCTGGACTGGTTTTGGATCTTGTTCATGTAAGTCCTGGACTGGTTTTGGATCTTGTTCAAGGTAAGTTGTGGGCTGGGTTTAGAATTGTTTCACGGTAATTCCTGGACTGGGTTTGGATCTTGTTCAAGGTAAGTCCTGGACTGGTTTTGGATCTTGTTCAAGGTAAGTCCTGGACTGGTTTTGGATCTTGTTCAAGATAAGTCCTGGACTGGTTTTGGGTCTTGTTCAAGGTAAGTCCTGGACTGGTTTTGGAAATATTCAACTAGTTTATAAACAAATTTAACACTATACTAGTATGATCATATTCTAGATAAGTCCACGACAAGCATTCAGAAACTTTTGTATAAAGAATTACCGTAATGATTTTTATTATAGTTTTGTGGATTGGGTACTACGGCCCCTAGTAGGGGCTAGGAGTAGAGCTGCCCCTAGGACAGGCATCATCAAGTGTCATGAGTATAGTATAGACCTCATAATATATTTTGTACATTTCTTGCAGATATACGTGGTGTCAACAGTATAGCTGTGCAGGCCGTCAACTCGGGGATGATTATTCTAGGTGGGGGAGTAATAAAGCATCACACATGCAACGCTAACCTCATGGTAATCTTTACTTATAATCAACTTTCTTCTAATTACGACTATAACGGCAGGGTTGCCACTGGTCAGTGAAATTCAAGGTCGGGTCCGGAAATCTTTTTTTTGGGGTGAAGTGGGACCCCAGAGGGCGTTGTCAGGGTCCCTAGACGACTATTTCGCCCACATCGCCCTCTAGCATGAACCCTGCAGTGGACTGTACAAACTAGTATATGTAACACCTAGTACACGGATCTGAGTTGTATGGACATACTGTCGCTGTGTGTGTGTTTTACGTTTATTTATTGTCGCTACCGGTTGCCCATATGAGCGACGCCTCCTGAAGAGATTAGTCATTTTAGATTGTTGGAGGGTAGTGCAATGATACAGACAGAGACCCATTCCAGAGTCTCTTCTGGCTCTTTTATGTGCACGGTGTACAACACTGACACGAGACCTCGTTTTAAGATTCCTTCTGAAAGACTTAATTTTATTAGGGTCAGATGGGGGATCAAACCTACAATCCCTGGATTACCAGTCCAACGTGTTACCACTGGACTACAAGTCAGATAATTAATTAAAAATCATTTGAAATTTGATTGTCTGTCATACGCCCAACGTGATGCCGCAAACTTGAATGTATAGTGCGTAATGATACGTTAAGCACGTAAACAATGTTAACCTCACGCGCATAGTATAATCTATAAAACACAATTATTTACCGGTATAGTACTAGTGTGTTTTTCACTTAGAGGCTGTAAGAATGCCAAAACTAATATTTTGGAAATTTTATCCGATGTTTTCTTCTACTTACGACTATAACGGCAGGGTTGCCACTGGTCAGTTTAAATTCAAGGGCGGGGAAAATTTATGGAATGTTGTGTTTGGTCCGGGAAATTAGGGATTTTGAGAAAAGTCAGATGTGTTTTACGTTTATTTATCGTCGCTACCGGTTTGCACATATGAGCGACGCCTCCTGAAGAGATTAGTCATTTTAGATTTTTGGAGGGTAGTGCAATGATACAGACATAGACCCATTGCAGAGTCTCCTCTGGCTCTTTTACGTGCACAGTGTACAGCACCGACACGAGACCTCGGTTTAAAGTTCCTTCTGAAAGACTTAATTTTATTAGGGTCAGATGGTGGATGAAACCTACAATCCCTGGATTACCAGTCCAACGTGTTACCACTGGACTACAAGTCAGATAATTAATTAAAAATCATTTGAAATTTGATTTTCTGTCATACGCCCAACGTGATGCCGCAAACTTGAATGTATAGTGCGTAATGATACGTTAAGCACTTAAACAATGTTAACCTCACGCGCATAGTATAATCTATAAAACACAATTATTTACCGGTATAGTACTAGTGTGTTTTTCACTTAGAGGCTGTAAGAATGCCAAAACTAATATTTTGGAAATTTTATCCAATGTTTTCTTCTACTTACGACTATAATGGCAGGGTTGCCACTGGTCAGTTTAAATTCAAGGTCGGGGAAAATTTATGGAATTTTGTGTTTGGTCCGGGAAATTAGGGATTTTGAGAAAAGTCAGATGTGTTTTACGTTTATTTATCGTCGCTACCGGTTTGCACATATGAGCGACGCCTCCTGAAGAGATTAGTCATTTTAGATTTTTGGAGGGTAGTGCAATGATACAGACAGAGACCCATTGCAGAGTCTCCTCTGGCTCTTTTACGTGCACAGTGTACGGCACCGACACGAGACCTCGGTTTAAAGTTCCTTCTGAAAGACTTAATTTTATTAGGGTCAGATGGTGGATGAAACCTACAATCCCTGGATTACCAGTCCAACGTGTTACCACTGGACTACAAGTCATATAATTAATTAAAAATCCTTTGAAATTTGATTTTCTGTCATATGCCCAACGTGATGCCGCAAACTTGAATGTATAGTGCGTAATGATACGTTAAGCACGTAAACAATGTTAACCTCACGCGCATACTATAATCTATAAAACACAATTATTTACCGGTATAGTACTAGTGTGTTCTTCACTTAGAGGCTGTAAGAATGCCAAAACTAATATTTTGGAGATTTTATCCGATGTTTGTGTGTGCAGCACAATGTTCACCGGTTATGGGGATCCTTATTCAACGATTGCGAAACAAGCTTTAACAACTTAAATTAATCACTGTCGTTGGCGCGGATGAAAGCGTGTATTTGGTCATTCATGTGGGAGCACCAGAAGAATATCCACCTGTCCAATCTGGCGGCCACCGTACCATCTCACATACTTCCTGGTCCAAGGATCGAACCCGGGTTGCATTGGTGAGAAGCGAGCGTGCTAACCACTGCGCTAATCGAACAGCCGACTATGGTGATCTTCTGTACTAATATACATCTCCTTACTCCGTGAGGGAAAACGACGCTGTCAGTAACGTGAAAGTCAGGGAAATTTCAAAGCGTACGCGAGTTGCAACCTTGAATAGTTAAGCTCATCGACATCAAATCGTTAATAATAGTTGGACATTCGACATATGACATGGATATTCGACATATGACATGGATATTCGACATATGACATGGATATTCGACATATGACATGGATATTAGACATATGACATGGATATTCGACATATGACATGGATATTCGACATATGACATGGATATTCGACATATGACATGGACATTCGACATATGACATGGATATTCGACATATGACATGGATATTCGACATATGACATGGATATTCGACATATGACATGGATATTCGACATATGACATGGATATTAGACATATGACATGGATATTAGACATATGACATGGATATTAGACATATGACATGGATATTCGACATATGACATGGATATTCGACATATGACATGGATATTCGACATATGACATGGACATTCGACATATGACATGGATATTCGACATATGACATGGATATTCGACATATGACATGGATATTCGACATATGACATGGATATTCGACATATGACATGGATATTCGACATATGACATGGATATTCGACATATGACATGGATATTCGACATATGACATGGATATTCGACATATGACATGGATATTCGACATATGACATGGATATTCGACATATGACATGGATATTCGACATATGACATGGATATTCGACATATGACATGGATATTCGACATATGACATGGATATTCTACATATGACATGGATATTCGACATATGACATGGATATTCGACATATGACATGGATATTCGACATATGACATGGACATTCGACATATGACATGGACATTCGACATATGACATGGATATTCGACATATGACATGGATATTCGACATATGACATGGATATTCGACATATGACATGGATATTCGACATATGACATGGATATTCGACATATGACATGGACATTCGACATATGACATGGATATTCGACATATGACATGGATATTCGACATATGACATGGATATTCGACATATGACATGGATATTCGACATATGACATGGATATTCGACATATGACATGGATATTCGACATATGACATTCAACATATGACATGGATATTCGACATATGACATGGATATTCGACATATGACATGGATATTCGACATATGACATTCGACATATGACATGGATATTCGACATATGACATGGATATTCGATATATGACATGTTAATAATAGCTGAATATTCGACATAAACTGTTGGTGTGACCTTAAATCTAAATGGTGGAAGTCGTGATAGCACAGTGGATGCGCGTTCGCTTCAGGTGCGAAAGATCCGGAGTTCGAGCCCCGCTGGATCCGTAGGCAAGGCATTTAAATTTCACGTTGCCTCTTCTCTCTCCCTCGTGACAATGGATTCCATCAGGAATGAGGTCTCGAGAGTGATTAATATAAGTTGTAAGGACTTGTTTCGCAATCGAGCTAAAATAAATTTGTATAAACTAAATCTAAATAATAAACATACACTGCATGTAAGAATCCTCGTTATTTTCTGACACTATCAAAGTAAAGTGTAAAGTGTTTGTTTATTATAGTGTCACCCCTATTTAAAGGGCCAGCCATTTCTGACTTATGAGACACCTCTTTTTATGAACATCAGTACTTCCCGAATCCTATGCCAGGCGCCAGGCTGGTAGGCAATCGGTAACCATTATTTAACTAGCTGGCAGCTCACTAACCAGCCATATCAGAACTTACCCCTCACGAGGTTCGAACCTTTGACCTCCCACTCCGTAGGCAGATGCCTTAACCACTAGGCCAAGGAGACGGAAGCTATATATTCTTTATTTTTTCAGAGAAATGGAGCTGACTTTTCTCTGTATTTGAACACGGCGTCAGAATTTGATGGAAGTGACTCCGGAGCAAGCCCGGACGAGGCGGTGTCCTGGGGGAAAATCAAGAAAACTGCTAACCCTGTGAAGGTATTAATGCAATAAATATGAGATGTGTTCAGCCTAAAAAACAACACCTTTCTGTCTAATGAATCAGGAGCACCGTTCATGTCATTGACTGCAAATCACTAGCACTCACCTCTATAGGGTCAAATCCCACCCCCAAATCACTAGCCCTCACCTCTATAGGGTCGAATCACACCCCGTGGAATCACTAGCCCTCACCTCTTATAGGGTCGAATCCCACCCCCAAATCACTAGTCCTCACCTCTATAGGGTTGAATCCCACCCCCAAATCACTAGCCCTCACCTCTTTCTATAGGGTCGAATCCCACCCCCAAATCACTAGCCCTCACCTCTATAGGGTCGAATCCCACCCCCAAAACACTAGCCCTCACCTCTATAGGGTCGAATCACACCCCCAAATCACTAGCCCTCACCTCTATAGGGTCGAATCACACCCCCGGAAGCAAATGATTTCATGTGAACAATATATTCTACTGACTTGCAGAAGTTTCATGATTCTACCAATTTTCTAAGAAAACTGCACCAAACTTGCCTGAAAGATCACTTCTATTAAGCGATCACTATTTCAGTTCCTGTGTATGTTGTAAGAACAAATTAGCCTGTATTAAGAGACCGTTCCTGCTTAGAGACCAATTTTTGCCCTTCCCTTTGATGGTCTCTTAATACAAGTTAGACTGTATTTAGAAAGTATATACAGACGGATCTGTAGTCCAGTGGTAACACGCTGGACTGGTAATCCAGGGATCGCAGGTTCGATCCCCCCGTCTGACCCTAATAAAATTAACAGTCTTTCAGATGGGACGTTAAACCGAGGTCTTGTGTCGGTGCTTTACACCGTGCACGTAAAAGAACCAGAGGAGACTCTGGAATGGGTCTCTGTCTGTATCATGCACTATCCTCCAAAATCTAAAATGACTAATCTCTTCAGGAGGCGTCACTCATATGGGCAACCGGTAGCGACAATAAATAAACGTAAAACACACACACACTTAGAAAGTATGTACATACAACTCAGATCCCTGTACTAGGTGTTACATATACTAGTTTGTACAGTCCACTGCAGGGTTCATGCTAGAGGCCCTCTGGGGTCCCACTTCACCCAAAAAATAATTTTCATACAGAATTTTGTCCAGTCCAGTAAGATACACTGGCCCATTATAAAGCACTCGTATTCAAATGGTGTATTTAATGGTATATATCTAATAAATATTTTAACCATATTTCTTATTAAATACCACCATGTAAGGACGCGATTGCGCGCTTTCTCACTTCTCCCAACATTTCTGACCTAGATACATATACTAGTTTGTACAGTTCACTATACATGCTCTGTAGAATCTGAACCAGCTTCAGCAGTGAATTAATGTCACCTTGACCACAGGAGCTTGAAAGTGTGTCCATATACAATGTGGGGGTTTCTATGTCCTCTTAAAATTTATTTTAGCTCGATTGCGAAACAAGTTCTTACAACTTACACTCTCGAGACCTCATTCCTGACGGAATCCATCGCCATGAAGGAGAGAAAAGAGGCAACGTGGAAATTAAATGCCTTGCCTAAGGGCACAATCGTAACGGCTCTAGCGGGGGCTCGAACTCCGGACCTTTTGCACCTGGAGCGAACGCACTATCACAACTTCCACAAGTCGTAATAAAATATAACCAATAAGACTTCCATTGATGGTTTCTATGATAAATGTACACTGATTTTGGGACATCAGATGAATAATGGAATTGTTTACATGTAGTTACATGTAGTAGATATTGTGTTTGTTGTCCCATAAACAACAAGTTATTCTGTTTACATGTAGTAGATAGTGTGTTTGTTGTACCACAAACAACAAGTTATTCTGTTTACATGTAGTAGATATTGTGTTTGTTGTCCCACAAACAACAAGTTATTCTGTTTACATGTAGTAGATAGTGTGTTTGTTGTACCACAAACAACAAGTTATTCTGTTTACATGTAGTAGATATTGTGTTTGTTGTCCCATAAACAACAAGTTATTCTGTTTACATGTAGTAGATAGTGTGTTTGTTGTACCACAAACAACAAGTTATTCTGTTTACATGTAGTAGATAGTGTGTTTGTTGTCCCACAAACAACAAGTTATTCTGTTTACATGTAGTAGATAGTGTGTTTGTTGTACCACAAACAACAAGTTATTCTGTTTACATGTAGTAGATAGTGTGTTTGTTGTCCCACAAACAACAAGTTATTCTGTTTACATGTAGTAGATAGTGTGTTTGTTGTACCACAAACAACAAGTTATTCTGTTTACATGTAGTAGATAGTGTGTTTGTTGTCCCACAAACAACAAGTTATTCTGTTTACATGTAGTAGATAGTGTGTTTGTTGTACCACAAACAACAAGTTATTCTGTTTACATGTAGTAGATAGTGTGTTTGTTGTCCCACAAACAACAAGTTATTCTGTTTACATGTAGTAGATAGTGTGTTTGTTGTACCACAAACAACAAGTTATTCTGTTTACATGTAGTAGATAGTGTGTTTGTTGTCCCACAAACAACAAGTTATTCTGTTTACATGTAGTAGATAGTGTGTTTGTTGTACCACAAACAACAAGTTATTCTGTTTACATGTAGTAGATAGTGTGTTTGTTGTCCCACAAACAACAAGTTATTCTGTTTACATGTAGTAGATATTGTGTTTGTTGTCCCACAAACAACAAGTTATTCTGTTTACATGTAGTAGATATTGTGTTTGTTGTCCCACAAACAACAAGTTATTCTGTTTACATGTAGTAGATATTGTGTTTGTTGTCCACAAACAACAAGTTATTCTGTTTACATGTAGTAGATATGTGTTTGTTGTCCCACAAACAACAAGTTATTCTGTTTACATGTAGTAGATATTGTGTTTGTTGTCCCACAAACAACAAGTTATTCTGTTTACATGTAGTAGATATTGTGTTTGTTGTCCCACAAACAACAAGTTATTCTGTTTACATGTAGTAGATATTGTGTTTGTTGTCCCACAAACAACAAGTTATTCTGTTTACATGTAGTAGATATTGTGTTTGTTGTCCCACAAACAACAAGTTATTCTGTTTACATGTAGTAGATATTGTGTTTGTTGTCCCACAAACAACAAGTTATTCTGTTTACATGTAGTAGATATTGTGTTTGTTGTCCCACAAACAACAAGTTATTCTGTTTACATGTAGTTACATGTAGTAGATATTGTGTTTGTTGTACCACAAACAACAAGTTATTCTGTTTACATGTAGTAGATAGTGTGTTTGTTGTACCACAAACAACAAGTTATTCTGTTTACATGTAGTAGATATTGTGTTTGTTGTCCCACAAACAAGTTATTCTGTTTACATGTAGTAGATATTGTGTTTGTTGTCCCACAAACAAGTTATTCTGTTTACATGTAGTAGATATTGTGTTTGTTGTCCCACAAACAAGTTATTCTGTTTACATGTAGTTACATGTAGTAGATATTGTGTAGGCATTTAAATTCCACGTTGCCTCTTCTCTCTCCCTCGTGGCGATGGATTCCATCAGGAGTGATTAATATAAGTTGTAATAACTTGTTTCGCAATCGAGCTAAAATATATTTGTATAAACTAAACAACAAGTTATTCTAAGCCATGAAACATGTCTCTATTATAGATCTGCGCTGAAGCAACTCTAGTGTTCCCGCTGCTAGTAGCGGAGACGTTTGCTCGTCGACAGAAAGAATTCCAAGAGTTCGCCCACAAGGAAGATGGATAATGATTCTAGCAATAGAAGATAGTGTGTGATATCCTGGCGATATGTCATTATATATATATATACAGTCAAACCTCTCCAGCGCAAACATCCGGATACACCCAATATTGGTTGTTGTAGAGAGGTTGTTGTTCTAGGGAGGTTCAATTTTTTGAAGTTTGGAGATGTGGGAATAGTCAGTTTTTTTCAGTTATGATTGCTCATACTGATTTGAATATAGAGTATACAGAATGGGGGTACTACTTTCAGTATACGATAGATTGAACTAAGATTGAATATCTGAGGACGCAATGTGTTATAATTGCCAGATTATGCAAATTTATGACAATTGTGTACATTAATGTTTTCAATACATCAAAGTAAAAAAATCTGATAAATTACGCATTTCATATTAAAAAAATAAGGATGTCAACGAGTAGCAATTTTGATCCTCGAGTACTCGGACACAGTTCCGATCGAATACAAGAGTGCTTGGAAAAGATCATTTGATTTTTAGGATCGTATGTTTGAGTTAATTTCAGATATTTGGTAAGTATTTCGGATGAGGCGTGTCCGAAAACTGATGCTAAATTATCTTATTACGGTATGTGATAAAAACAGTGCAAAACAAAAGCTAAACATTGCATTGAATTAAGGCTAAACCTGGGGAAATGAAAAATACTCTACTCATTTTAATGAGATAATTATTTAAATAAACATAAAGTTTATAAACAGTCTCCTCTATTGGCAGACAACGGTATGCACCTGCAAAATTCCTTTTTTTTCATCTTAAGCGATCAAAAGATGTACGTGGTAAAATGACCCACCAATCATGTCAAGCTGTTTATTGAAAGAAATCCCATAAACAATGATTATTTTCACACTTACGTTCCAGTCTGTAGATTATTGGCCCCCGGATATGGTCCCAGATTAAGATAATTACTGTTTATTGAAAGGAACAATTGGCGATTATTTGCGTCTGATGACACATACATGTACAACCAGTTCTTTTTTCAGCCAATTTTTTTTGTCTGTTCTTGGGAGGTTTTCTGCATCGCTTGGTGGGAAATTGACTGTCGTTGTGTGTTGTTGGGAGGTGTCGTTCGTGAGAGGTGAAATGGTATTAAAATACAATGGGTGGGAATAAAGGTGACGTTATAAAGAGGTTGTCGCTCATGGGAGGTGGGACTGTACACATGTTATTTATTTTATCTCGATTGCGAAACAAGTTTTTACATCATTATATTGGTCGATTTCGAGGCCTCTTTCCATCGTCATACCTTATTCGGTAAATTTGACACAACCAACTGAGATACCGGAAATAGACTGCACTTAGACAGGAATTTGATTTAGCTGAAAATTTGACATAACCGTAGTCAGTTATATGTGAAATGATTGTATTTGAAATGGAACTTTGACCTGACTGACATAACCGGTAAATTTAACATAGCCGACTGAGATACTTATAAATTTTACATAACTAACTTTGATATACTTGTAAATTTTTACATATCCAACTTTGAGATACTTGTAAATTTGACATAGCCGACTTTGAGATACTTGTATATTTGACATAGCCGACTTTGAGATACTTGTATATTTGACATAATCGACTGAGATACAGGAAATAGACTGCACTTTGACAATGTACATTGTAGATGTAGCAGCCAAACCAACAGTCATAAAGGCCAGATTTACAGTAATAATGTTGTCTTTGTATCCTACATGTATATACAAATTTATTTTAGCTGGATTGTGAAACAAGTTATTACAACTTATATTAATCACCCTCGAGACCTCATTCCTGATGGAAGCCATCGCCACGAGAGAGAAAAGAGGCAATTTAAGTGACTTGCCTAAGGGCTCAATCGTAACGGCTACAGCTGGGCTGTTCGGGGGCCTTTCGCACCTAAAGTGAACACACTACCACAACGCTGTCACGACTTTCACGAAGTCCTATATGAAAAAGAGCTTCTCCTTGGTGGGCTTAAAATTGGGAGGTTGCGGCAGCTCTTGAAGACTAGTTCTACCAAATCGCCTGCTAGCTTAACTCTGTAAACACTGCCTGTTTCTCATTTGTTTTTGCTATGTGATATTTTATTAAAAATATTAAAAAATTACACACAAAAATTGTGAGTTACCACTGTTATATATTACAGTAGTTGTGTGAGTTACCACTGTTATATATTACAGTAGTTGTGTGAGTTACCACTGTTATATATTACAGTAGTTGTGTGAGTTACCACTGTTATATATTACAGTAGTTGTGTGAGTTACCACGGTTATATATTACAGTAGTTGTGTGAGTTACCACTGTTATATATTACAGTAGTTGTGTGAGTTACCACGGTTATATATTACAGTAGTTGTGTGAGTTACCACGATTATATATTACAGTAGTTGTGTGAGTTACCACTTATATATTACAGTAGTTGTGTGAGTTACCACGGTTATATATTACAGTAGTTGTGTGAGTTACCACGGTTATATATTACAGTAGTTGTGTGAGTTACCACGGTTATATATTACAGTAGTTGTGTGAGTTACCACGGTTATATATTACAGTAGTTGTGTGAGTTACCACGGTTATATATTACAGTAGTTGTGTGAGTTACCACTGTTATATATTACTGTAGTTGTGTGAGTTACCACGGTTATATATTACAGTAGTTGGTAATGGACATGTAATTACTTCACAGTAATGCATTTAATGGCAGCTTAAAGCGACACTACATCGGTGAAAACGCAAATTTATACAGAATTAATTACTATTATATGGTATAATTTTTTCCCAAATATTTGAGTATTTCAACTATTAAATAAGGGTTCCAGTCAAAACGTACCCAAGTACCCAAGTCAAAACGTACCCCAAAAAGTCAAAACGTACTCTGGGTATAAGTCAAAACGTACCCACCCAGAAGTCAAAACGTACCCACACAGAAGTCAAAACGTACCCACACAGAAGTCAAAACGTACCCCAAAAAGTCAAAACGTACTCTGGGTATAAGTCAAAACGTACCCACCCAGAAGTCAAAACGTACCCACACAGAAGTCAAAACGTACCCACACAGAAGTCAAAACGTACCCCAAAAAGTCAAAACGTACTCTGGGTATAAGTCAAAACGTACCCACAAATAAGTCAAAATTGGTAATTTTCTCTCTCAACATACATGAAGGCATTTTTTCCTGTGAGTTACAGATTGCATAAAAGAATTTGATATTTGTTTGTGTTGGTAATTGGAAACACGCTTGTTTTAATTCATGATAATGCTAGAGTGTTTGTGTTTGCAGATATGATGGCCGATTGATAAATGATAATTGGATTTGATTGATTAATCCAGGTTAATTGGTGTTGATTGACACGCACGCACATACAATAAATAAAACAAATGTTCTGTATATACTTGTTTAGTACAGACGGATATGTAGTCCAGTGGTAACACGCTGGTAGTCCAGTGGTAACACGCTGGACTGGTAATCCAGGGATCGCAGGTTCGATCCCCCGTCTGACCCTAATAAAATTAACAGTCTTTCAGATGGGACGTTAAACTGAGGTCTCGTGTCGGTGCTTTATGCCGTGCACGTAAAAGAACCAGAGGAGATTCTGGAATGGGTCTCTGTCTGTATCATGCACTAACCTCCAAAATCTAAAATAACTAATCTCTTCAGGAGGCGTCGCTCATATGGGCAACCGGTAGCGACGATAAATAAACGTAAAAAAAAAATACTTGTTTAATTCTGTTTAAAATTCCAAATGGCCAACGTTTTACTTCTTGAGTGGGTACGTTTTGACCAAAGAATGGGTACGTTTTGACTTATTGTTGGGTACGTTTTGACTTAAAATGCGGGTACGTTTTGACCAAAGAATGGGTACGTTTTGACTTATAGTTTGGTACGTTTTGACGTAAATGCGGGTACGTTTTGACTTGGGTACGTGTTGACCAGCACCCTTAAATAAGCGTCGCATACGCGGTTTGTTGACATAACAAAATAATGTACATAGGGTCGTCATGCATGCGTAATACAACCTGTGTATCCCGAATAACGAGATTTATGGTACAGATTTACCGTTATATCTCACATTTGTGCCCATGTATATTTATTTGTAGACTAATCTTAGTTAAATTTATTATCTCTAAGCGATAGTATCAAGTGTTTAATATTGACTACAATGAAAAAGAAATGTCAATTCAGGAGCGTGGATGACCGGTATATGAAATCCTACATTCACTGTTGAACGTTTGTAGGCCACAAACATGCTGTGTATTGATTCAATATTTGTGTTCGAATGTATTTGGTAGAATTTGTAGTAGCAATGCATTTATACGTGAACAATGCATTTTTTTTGCGATGTAATGTCGGCTAATCCAAACTTAGTGTATACAAATTAATTTTAGCTCGATTGCGAAACAAGTTCTTACAGCTTATATTAATCACTCTTGAGACCTCATTCCTGGTGGAATCCATCGTCACGAGGGAGAGAGAAGAGGCATCGTGGAATTTGTGATCGTAACGGCTCCAGCAGGGCACGAACTCCGGGCCTGAAGTGAACGCGCTATCACAGCTTCTACTATGCTTACTTCTCTGACTAATAAGTTGTCGATGTAGTATTAGTGGTACTTGTATGTGGGAAAAATGGTTTTCAACTTAATTTATCTGATGTTTCTTTGAATGAAGTATGTTGCTTTCATCACATCTTTTTTTTATTATATTAATATTTTTTATTTTCCATTTCATGTCATTACAAGAACAAATTACACACATACATATATACATACATACACACATATACATATACATATATACATACATACACACACACATATACATACATACAGTCATACACATACATGCACGTATTAAACATTTCAGTTAGTGATTAAGAATACTATGTCATGAAAGGTCACAAAGAATAAGATGTTTTTTTATAGAAGGAAGTGATAATAGATTTAAATAGAGTTAAAAGAGTAGATTCTTCCGTTACATTTAACGGAGCAAAAAAGTGGGAAAAACAGCAACAAAACAAAGAGAGAAAAAAACAAACGGTTTTGAGAAACTGTCCTACAGCTGTATTTGATCCCATTTTTTATTATGAGTAGCAATTTTGTCCTTTATTATTGCAATATGTCTTTCTACTTCCTTTCGTTTCCTCAGGTAACAAACGAGCACTTCAAACACATCTTTATTGTTTTCAAGACCGCCATGTCCAATCTACATTTAAGCAACATAGAGTGAATCGGAGGAGAGTCTTGGTAACCATTTCGCAAAAGCTTTAGTCATAATTAGCACCAAACACCTGGCATAGAGTCCTGAAACTTGATGGAAATGTTTGTGTATATACATGTATAAGCAGATATATCAAAATGATGGAATATGTATGTTCCTTTAATGTCAAACCCCTTGCGGGGACCTAGACATGTTTTCCTGGGCATGCTTAGCCGACCATAGCAGTTAACCAGTACTAAGCAATGTGTGTGAGGTGCCTTGCTCAATGACACTACATACGTGGCCTGACTGAGTACCGAACCTGGACCGTTCAATTCCAAAGCCGACGCTCTACCATTGGACCACGGACCCCACACTTGTGCAGTTGCTTAGGGTTTATTCTAGAGTGGTAAAAGGGGCAGGGTGGGCCAGAAAAAGGGCAGGGTGGATTTTTAGCTGCAAGAGGGCGCGGCGGAGCTGTCGCCCCACCCCCACCGAGAAAACATTAAAACATGTATTTTATTATAAAATAATACACCAAATAGTAGCTGTAAACATTTCCATAAACCTTTTGATACCCGTAGACAACATAACCAGACACACAAACCCATATTGTTATAAACACATCCCTGTCAACAAAGATTCATACAAATTCTCTTTTTATCCAAGAACCGTCATCCAATGGAACTTTTACCCCTTGCCGCACATGAAGCAATAACAGTTGATGGCTTTAAATGCCCTCCCAACCATGATCTAAAGCATGCACTCTATGTACAACATCTTAAACAATCACTGTAGTATATTTGTCTTTGGACATTCACTTATTTGTAAATATCATCTCAAAATTCACCAGCGACGACACATAATCCTCTTTCTTTCTTTGTTTAAGCTTCACTTATGAAGATTAGGTGCTGGCGCCGTAATAAAAAGTGTTAGTTAAGTGCTTGATCAGAAAGTGCTCATTAGAAAGGATACAGTGAATAGACATATTTTTAGATATATTTTTAAGTGTTTTTTATAAAATTATGTACATAATTGTGGCAATATATGCAAAGTATATTGGGGTGAGGACAAACACAGGGATCAGGGCCTTGAAGGCGTCCACTGTGTCTGCGGCATATATGGTGGGCGGTAGCATGTTCCACTGAGTGACGGCTCTAGGATAGAAAGAGTATTTGTATGAGTCTTTAGCTGCGTGAATATGTTTGTAGGTATAGGTGTTACTGTGCCTGGTTCTGGGGTCTGAAGGAATAATTAGATTACAGGGTGGTTGGATGGCAACTACGTGGTGTATGATCTTATAAAACATGATGAGTCTGGTACGGATTCTTCGAATTTCCAAGGTGGGCCAGTTGAGGGTAGTGAGCATGTCAGTTACAGAACTTGTATTGTGGTAGCGGTTGGATGTATAGCGGGCTGCACGGTGTTGTACTTTTTCAATTTGACTAATTTGGCTTTTGGTATGTGGGTCCCAAACAGAAGAGGAGTATTCTAGTTTGGGTCTGACGAGGGCTTTATAAGCATGGTCTTTTACTTTGGTAGAGTTGATTTTTAAATGTCTGCGGAGGAATCCTAGTGACTGATTAGCTTTGCTTGTTATAGAGTTTATATGCTTATCCCATTTTAAGTTATTCTGTAAAGTGAGGCCTAAATATTTTGCATGTTCGACAATTTCAAGGGGGTGGTTGTGAAGTTTGTATGTAAATTTAACTTGGTTTCTTTTTTGTGTGACATTTAGAACATTACATTTATCAGGGTGAAAATTCATGAGCCAATCCTGCTCCCATCTACCAGCAGCTTCTAGGTCAGATTGTAAGAGTTTTGCATCAGAAGTGTTGTTAATTTCTTTATATATAATGCTGTCATCTGCGAATAGTCTAAGGGTACTGTGATTGAGGTATTCAGGGAAGTCATTTATATAGATAAGAAAGAGGATAGGCCCCATGACAGTGCCCTGTGGTACTCCGGATGTGACTGGTACAGTGTTTGATGTTTCCCCTTCCAGGACAACTGTCTGGGTCCTATCTCTCAAGAAGTCAGATATCCAATGAAGAGCATTACAATTGATACCGTAGAATTGTAGAGGAGGTGACGGTGAGAAACTTTGTCAAATGCTTTCGCAAAATCCATAATGATGACATCGGTTTGAATATGTTTGTTGTTAGATTCCGTTAGGTTTTGGAGAAATGAAATTAGCTGTGATTCCTCAATATTGAGGGAGTGCCGAAATCACCAAGAAGATAACTACATTCTTTATTATGAGAGGCTGCTGATGCATATTTTAACAAGAGTTTTCAGATCAAACCTGATAGAAAGTTTGCTCAAATGCTAATGTAAGTTGCTGTAAAACGTTGCACAATGACTAAATTGAAAGCGTGTTTGAAAAGCACAATTCAGAACGAAATCAATATGATGAAGCTTGTATAAATAGTCCATTTCGGTATTCTGATGTCCATTTCGGAAATCCCAAATAATTCTGTTCGTACTGTAAATAGCCCTATGTCCCAACTGTACCTGGTTTGTTTTGATAATCACTACATTCCTGTTGTGCATATTGTTAGTGGAATGACTTTTGACTGCTTTTTCCCGGATGACTTGTAATTGAATACTGATTGACTTTCCGCAGGGATCACAAAACAAACCGTGTATGTCCGGTTTTTCAACCATTTCTCATACTTTTGACCGGATTCGTCGATTTCTTCCAACCATTCCCACCTCCACTTGTTCTTTACATCTTTTTCTAGCACTTTAACGTTGGTACCCTTGTCCAAATATTTCATTTCCGGATCTTTTTATTTTCGGTAAGCCTTTTTTCTCAACCACCCAACTGAATAATGACATCAACCACGCGTTTTGACCCTAACCCTGGGCGGAGCAAGTGATGAAGGCGTTCTATATGCGTGGTTGATACTATATTCTGATCGGCTGGTTGAGATAAAGATTTTACGTTTTTTTCAAATTCACCAAATAGAAAACAGAGGCGATTGTCGCTAAATGAGTTGTTTCCCTTGTCAGTCTATTTTCCTTTGAAATAACGACAACTCTTCGTCATCTTGCGCGCGCACTCGTTTCGAACCTGGTAACTTTCGGGACTTTTCGGAGCGTGTAGTTCAATTGACTAACGGAAAAGGGCGGAAATGCGCGAAACCAGTTCTATTTTAAGTAACATGTCTTGCATCTACGTT
This sequence comes from Archivesica marissinica, assembly GCA_014843695.1. Lineage (NCBI taxonomy): Eukaryota > Metazoa > Mollusca > Bivalvia > Venerida > Vesicomyidae > Archivesica > Archivesica marissinica. The sequence continues at coordinate 23,327,847 of CM026386.1, read as the reverse complement.
TTGAATATGTCTACATTCAATGGTAATTATGTTAAAACTAATTCTCGAAATACTAGGTGTTACAATCATAGGCCCTACTTCATCTTTTTTTTTAACAGTTGTAGTCATCCAAAAATCACCAATTAATCCATTGATAAATCGATGTCTTACGGTATCTGCATAATTATGCCCCCAGCTGTTGTGTACAGTATATATGAAAACTACAAAACCGGCGAGGTCACTTTCCGTGACCTGCACTCGAAACAGATCTAGTTCTAAAAATAGCGTTGTTCAACTGGAAAACCGGAATGACTCAAACGGTATACTATCCCAGGCGCGCATCCAGACCGAGAGTAAAAGCATGGACAGTTCACACACTTAGGCCATACAGGAGAAAAGTGACATTAGATTCGCATTACTAAATATTCAAGGTCTTATTGGACGAACATATAATAAATTAAACTCTGACGAACTTAAACAATTATTTCAGTGTAAAGATGTAATTTTATTTACAGAAACTTGGTTGAATGATAACCTGGATTGCAGTGTTGATGGTTTTATTTTTCATAAGTTGGATAGAACAATTATCCATAAAAATGCACGGTGGAGGTATAATTATATATATTAGGGACAGTATTAAGCATAAAGTTTCATTTCTGAAAGGTACTGATGATAACTTATTGTGGATAAAACTCGATAACTCCCTATTAGCCAGTTCTTTTCAAAAAGATGTTATTTTAGGTCTATGTTACAATGTTCCCACAGGAAGTAGTAGAGAATTTTATCACGACCAGAACATTTTTGATTTAATTGCAGATGATATATTATATTTTCAACATATGTTTAACGATAATTGCGAGTTTATTGTCACTGGAGATATGAATGCAAGAGTTGGTAAATTATGCGATTTCGTTGAGGACGAATCTTTAGTCCATTCAGATTTAACACCATACGACTATATTGCGGATACAGGTTTACCACGGCAATACCAAGATATAGTTATTAATGAAAATGGAAAACAGTTAATAATTTTTGTAAATTGACAGGATTGCGCATAATGAATGGACGTTTATTAAACGACCAAGAAGGCAAGTTTACTTGTATAAAGAGCAATGGTAGTAGTACTGTAGATTATGTATTGTGCAAATTTGATGTAATGAACTTATTTACATATTTTGGGGTGGAGGACCCGAATATCATGTCAGACCACTGCATAGTTAATTTTTCATTACAAACTGGAATTCCAGAATTAATAAATGAGAAAAACGACAATTATGTAAATTCAGAACATATTGATTTTATATATCGATGGAACAATGACAAACATGATGTATTTATAGATTTGCTTTGCAGCGAAGATAGCCAGCAAGAATTTAGTCGACTAACCGAGGAACTTGAATTAGATAATTCATTAGAGGAAATCCACAAAAACGTAACAGAATTTGCTAATGTGCTAAATAATATATGTGCACCGATTTTTGGTAAAAAAATAAATGAAAATAGATATCCAGTGACAAATAAAAACATGAATAAATCATGGTATGATACAGAATGTAAATCTAAACAGAAAGACTTTTATACATATTTAAATGTTTACAGAAATCATAACAATCCTGAAAATAGAGCCAACATGACACAGTCAAGAACGGAATATAAACACTTACTGGGGAAAAAACGAACTAATTTCGATAAATCGCAAACACATAAATTAGAAAACTTAAGATATAATAATGCTAAAGAGTATTGGAAACTATTAAAAAACATAACTATACCTTACAAACGAGTAAAAGTCACAAACTCTGACTTTTTAATATATTTTAAAGCGGTTAACAACCCAGACTCGGTTTACTTCCAACCGGATGAAGATGTTATATATTTCAATGAACGGTTTGTTAAAAACGAATTCCAATGTATGTTTTCGGAACTCGATATTGAAATCAGTCAGGCAGAAATTTCTAAAGCTTGTACCAAACTCAAAAATGGTAGATCTGGAGGCCCAGACTTATTTTTAAACGAATTTTTCAAATACGGAACCCATTATTTTAGCACATATTTACATGCCCTTTTCAATAAGCTGCTTAATAATGGTTGTTTTCCTAGTCAATGGACGGAAGGCTTTATTATACCGTTGTATAAAAAGGGAGACCCGGATTTGCCAGAGAATTATAGGGGTATTACACTTTTAAGCACATTAGGAAAATTATTTTCAAAAATATTGAATAATAGACTCAATAATTGGGCCGAATCATACCAAGTTTACGTTGAAGCTCAGGCCGGTTTCCGACAAAATATGGGAACGGTTGGTAATATATTTGTCTTAAACGGTTTGATTAATCATATGTTGAACGAAAATAAAAAACTTATGGTTTGTTTTGTCGATTTTACTAAAGCATTCGATTACGTCATCAGGGAAAACATATGGCTTAAATTAATAAAAGTTGGCGTTAGGGGCAAAATCCTAAATGTTATAAAGTCAATGTACTCAAACGTTAAATCAAAAATAAAAACACAAAACATCTTAAGCGAAAGTTTTTTTTGTACATTAGGCGTACGTCAGGGGGATAATCTTTCACCATTCCTATTCTCAATGTACTTAAATGATTTAGAGGAAACATTTATTTGACAAGGTTTTGGTGGTATTGATATTGGAATGTTTAAACTGTTTATTCTTTTATATGCCGATGATATAGTGATATTCTCCGATACTGAAGATGGTCTTAAAGATGGCTTATGTATACTTAAAAACTATTGCGATAAATGGAAATTAGTAGTCAATATTAATAAAACAAAAATATTGATATTCAAGAAAGGTGGTAGAAATAGACGTAATATTAAATTTATGTATGATAACAAAGAAATTGAGATTGTAAATAAATTCACGTATCTAGGTATAGTATTCACGACTGGAGGGTCGTTTTTATCAACATATGATGCGTTATCTGGACAAGCGTTAAAGGCAATTAATGTACTGAAAAGGTATATTCAAAACTTCACCGGTATTTCATTAAAACATACATTAGATCTTTTTGATAAACTTATAGCTCCCATCCTAAATTATGCATGCGAAGTATGGGGATTAAATGAATCTAGAAAACTTGAAAATATCCATTTACATTTTTGCAAGAATTTATTGGGTGTTAGATTACAAACCCAAAATAGTTTTATATACGGTGAACTGGGAAGACTTCCATTACGCCAAACAAGATTAATAAGAGTAATTAAATATTGGTTCAAAATTATTAAAAGTAATGACATAAAGTACACTAAAAAGATATACAATATGATGTTAAATGACATAGAAAGACTCACAAATAAGAACTGTTGGGCTAAATCGGTAAAAGAAACTCTAGAAAATTTAGGATTGTTTCATGTTTGGCTTTTTCAGGGGGCTGGGAACGAAGAGGCATTTCTCGCTATGTTTAAACTAAGAATTAAGGATATATATTTACAAAACTGGAATGAAGAAATACAAAATTCCACAAGAGCATCATCTTACAGGTTATTCTCTGACTTTGGGTACAAGATATATTTAACTGAAATAACATTAAGAAAGTTCCGATCCGCCTTTACACGATTAAGATTATCTGCTCATCGGCTCGCAATCGAAACAGGGAGATGGCACAAGCCCAATAAAATACCAAGAAATGACAGAAAATGTAATCATTGTAATACGTTAGAGGACGAGTTTCACTTCTTACTTGAATGCTCCCTGTATCATGAACTAAGGACAAAATACATCAAGAAATATTTCAGGTCAAGACCGAACATTTTAAAATTTGTAGAGTTGGTATCTACTGAAAACACAGTTATTTTGAAAAATCTTGGAATGTTTACATTCAAAGCATTCGAGCAAAGAAACATCTTCTTTTACTAGTCACTTTTCTCCGCAAAGAAACTCAAAATCTTTCACATATGCGTTATCCCATACAATTTGTTGTTAAATATCTTCGTATATTTTCAGTGTTTATATTAAATGTATGTGTGTATGTATGTACATGTGTACGTATGATTACATAACATTATGTAAGTATGTACATGTGCGTGTATGTATATATATGTATTTTCTCTTTCAGGTTGCAGATCGTTGCACTATATTATACAATTATTTGAATTCAATTTGATCATGTGTAACCACTATGTAGTTTAATTCGATATTATGCTTTCAAAATGTGCATGTACTGAATGTTGAATTTGTGATTGAACTATACACCATTGACCAAGTATTGTAATGCCAATGTTATAATGAACTCATGAGCATTTGCTTTTTGTTCAGAATAAAAACTATCTATCTATATACTAATTATTGATAAATTAAACAGATCACACGTATCGGCTAATATACGGTTGACCGTTAACCTACCTTACGGTGATTGACAGCTAATTAAGCATGATCAAAGAGTCGTGGTTCTAGTTTGGGTAGCAGGGCGGAACAAATCGGGCAAAAGGGCGGGGCTCTAGAGAAAACCCTAGTTGCTGTTTCGTTATTTTTATTACATGAAGAATAATTGCCCTTGATTTAGTAAATTTTAACGTGTGAAACTGCAGACCTGTATAATAATAATAAAGACTACAAGTTTTTACACATTTTAGAATGCAGAAGATGAAGAACCTTAGCCGTGAGAATTAATGTTGTGTAATCATGGATGGATGATTTAATAATTTTATAATATTTCAATTTTATACAAATTACGCAAATTCAGTATTTCTTCTCATCTGTTTGTCCTACGATAGATCGGGACTTTGAAAGCTGACATTTTGAATTACTTACTTGAAGATAGTGATTATTCACAATATTTATTTTTACCGGTTTCTGTTACGAAGTATGACAGTCGTAAATAAGTGTAAACTCTTCAAATTGGAGAACAGAAATTCATAACTCCAAAAACTGAATTTTGCACATTTTTCAAATAGATTGACTTTCTTATAACACTACATTTACATTGGAATTTAGGAATATATCGCCCCCATTATAATCTTACATATTTACGTGATGGCAGGCCTTGAACCACTCGGTATACCGGGTGGGGACCATTTACGTGAAGCTTTGACTAACTGCTCGGATCCGCTTGCTGCCATAGAAGAATTTCAGCAGGAAAATGGAGTACTTTTGCCATCCCTTAAACCCGCTCTACCATTTCTCGATCTGCATGGTGTCAAGAGATACGAATTTCATCAGTCAGTGTTGGAAGAAGTTCGGGAAAAGTTGATACAAAAGATTAATGAAGTCGCGAACGGTGAAGACAAGGCAAGATTTCAGAAGATTGAAACTATGCTGGAGAAAAGTTTTTGTGTTATTAAAGTCGCTTCCCTAAGGCCAGTAATAATGAATATGTTAAAAAATTTACCGAAAATTAAGGATATATACTTGAAAGAGATTCTTGACGATAAAGAACTTTACTCAGAAGCTGCTACTGAAGTTAGACGTCAGATTTGGGAAGAAAATCAGGCTCTGTTTGGAGATGAGGTATCTCCATTACTATCTCAGTATATCCGAGAAAAAGAAAACACATTATTCAGTTACGAGAATTCATCTTCTACATTTTTCTTGCTTTCTCCAAAAGCACGGCGTCAGGGTGAAGTTGTTCAAAAACTTACTCACATGGTGGGAAAAAGTGTGCGACTATATGACATGGTGTTGCAGTTTCTGCGGACATTGTTTCTAAGGACTCGTAATATGCATTACTGTACATTGAGGGCAGAATTGTTAATGTCTCTTCATGATCAGGAAATCAACGATATTTGTGCAGTGGATCCTTGCCACAAGTTCACTTGGTGTGTAGATGCTTGTATCAGGGAGAAATTTGTGGATTCTAAACGAGCTAGAGAGTTGCAAGGCTTCTTAGATGGCATCAAAAGGGGACAGGAGTTTGTGCTCGGGTAAATTTCACTTGGATTTGTTTCAAAGCGTAAATCAGGGCGACATGGATGAAGTAACCGCTCTTGGGACACTGACTTCGCCGGCGGCCCCCTGGGGGGAAACACTTCTCTCTAAATAAATAGTATTGGTGTTTCAATCAGGTGTTCACGCCTCCTGAAGAGATTAGTCATTTTAGATTTTTGGAGGATAGTGCAATGTTACAGACAGAGACCCATTCCAGGGTCTCCTCTGGTTCTTTTACGTGCACGATGTACAGCACTGACTCGAGACCCTTGTATTAAGTGTCCATTACCACTGTCCAGACTACAGATCCATCTGTCACATTTACTTTGTACATGTACAAGCTATTTTAAGGGACACATGTCCTACATGAACAATGTTGACAACTTTCTTGATAAATTTATATTAACCCATTCAACATCAAGTAACTGACATGGACTGGTCTGGACATCATATTTTAGACCAATTAATTAATAAGAATATTACATTTGAACAAGTTCATTTTTCAAAATCAGGGTTCCCTCTGTCTGAATGTTTGTCTGCGCCACTTCTGTCGCCAATTGAAAAACACTGGAGCCAATTTAAAAATCTTGGAGCCAACTAAGAGCCATATAGTTCACAAATAAATATTTGAAGCCATGTATTTGGCAAAACATGTGCCCCAAACAAAAGTTCACAAAATTTAGCGCCAATATTTATTTTTTGGCGACCGACAGCGGGAACCCTGAAAATGTGTAATTTTGTCTAAAAGTAGTACTTAATGTTACTGGCAAAAAGGTGCAGATCCTGATGAGATGGAGATGGCTCTAATCAGCGTTGGACACTTGCCAACTCGCCATGGCGATAACGTTTTTAGACTGGCGAGAAACTTTTACTACGCACTCGACATCGTGGCGAGATGTCTTATTTTTTATTTATTATTTTTTTTATACTTTATTTATTTTACAACGATTGCGAAGCAAGTTTGAACAACTTATATTAATCACTCTCGTTGGCTCGGATGTAAGCGTATATGTGGTCATTCATGTGGGAGTACCCGGAGAAAACCGATCTGGCGACCATCGTACCATCTCACATAGTATGTGAGATGGTACGATGTCTTATTTGATAGCCCTTGGCGAGTTTGTTGAAGTTCATACTCGCCTGAACCAGGACACACATTATCTTCGCCATTTTAGGCGCTTTTTCTCATCGAATTAACAAAATATCAAATATTCTGTGCCTCCATTTTGGTTTCCGATTATGGCGTCATTTCGAGAAAACCTGTGTTTTCATCGGGATTCCGCTTGTAAGCTACGGCCTTGAGCACGAGCCAAGGTCAATCGGGGGCAGGGTTCCCGCTGTCGGGCGACAAATGCGAATAAAAATTTAATTAGTTTCCAAGCAGAATAATTCTGCTAATCCTGAAACCACAAGACAAAAACATAACATGGAAAGGTTTTTAATAAAAAAAGATAAGAAGTTGAATGGGGACAGTCCTAAAAATGATTCAAAATCAACCCCCCTTAGTTAAACAGTTACTTACATAGCAATTTTGAAGAAAAATTATCTAAAAAAGTGACAAAATTTAAGATAAAAAAAGAGGTTGATTTTACCCCAAAGTCCAACAGAATGCACCATTTTGTGTCTACTTAAAACAAATTTCGTGGGGGGCATGCCCCCGGACCCCCCTAGCATGGCAATTGCCTGCGGCACATGCATCCGGTGGCAAAGCCACCGGACAGAACCACATTCACTGGCCTGTACCATTTATTTTTGGCCGGAACTAATTCTTAAGTACAGGCCAAAAATTGGCCTGTACAATTTCATCTTGGCCGGTACCTTTTCTCAAGTACAGGTCAAGTTGGCCGGAACATATTGAAACGAGTGTCCAACACTGCAGTCTACACTTTTTGTAAGCCTATTTAGAGGTATGTAGTGTTGAAAGGGTTAATGCATGTACAATAACAATTATAATATACACCTTATTTGTTTCAGTGACTTGTCAATGATTCTGTGTGACCCATATGCTCTCAACACGGTGGCTCTGTCTGTCATGAAGGCTCTTCAACACTGTATCAACAATGATGTTTTACCCAGGGTAACATTTCCTTCGAGTGACAGTAGTTTTTTGGGGGGGTTTTCCAGGCCACATTAGGAATACTCCCATTTATTAGTCACTAGTTACTGTTATCTCATTTGTTTATACAAATTTATTTTAGCTCGATTGCGAAACAAGTTCTTACAACTGTTATATTAATCACTCTCGATACCTCATTCCTGATGGAATCCATCGCAACGAGGGAGAGAGAAGAGGCAATGTGGAATTTAAATGCCTTGCCTAAGGGCACAATCGTAACGGCTCTAGCAGGGCTCGATCCCCGGGCCTTTCACACCTGAAGCGAACGCGTTACCACTGCACTATCACGACTAACAAATGTTATCTCATTCTACCCTAACTCGGAATTTTGTCTGTATACGTAAATAATCGGTTCACAGGCTTCTTTGGTAATTGGTTAATCGCTACATGTACTGGTATTGCCACTGCATATATTGTCCATCTAAATAATCGGTTCACAGGCCTCATTGGTAATTGGTTAACCGCTACATGTACTGGTAATGCCACTGCATATATTATCCATCTAAATAATCGGTTCACAGGCGTCATTGGTAATTGGTTAACCGCTACATGTACTGGTATTGCCACTGCATATATTGTCCATCTAAATAATCGGTTAACACTCACAGGCCTTATTGGTAATTGGTTAACCGCTACATGTACTGGTATTGCCAATGCATATATTGTCCATCTAAATAATCGGTTCGCATGCCTCATTGGTAATTGTTTAATGCATTTATTTTATGCAATTTCACACCTTTTCTCAAACATACAATTTACAAATACTAAAACAAGGTACAAATGTATTTATAAGTGTTATATACGTTATGTCGAATTTCGTGGGACCGGACAAAAAACTTCGACATAACCGAAGTTTGATATAACGAAATTCGATATAAACGTAGTCAGTTATATGTAAAATGATAGTGTCTGAAACAGGACTTTGATCCGACTTGGAGATAACCGGAGAATTTGACATAGCCGACTTTAACATAGTGGATGTAGACTGTATTATGTTCGTGTTGTTTGTAGTTTCGAGTGAATACATGCAGTGTATAGGTACTGTATATTTCAGGAGAATGGTGATATGTTACTCTTGCTACGAATGTTGGGGCTGGGACTCGGTGCCTGGGACATGATCGATAGTCAAGTCTTTAAAGAACCAAAACTGGTAGGTCGTATATAATAATAAGAAAGTCAAACCTGTCTTAAGCAGCCGGGCAAGGGAATCACAGAAAATAGCTGCTTAGCACAGTTGGCTGCTTAATAGAGGTCAAATGTATAGTAAAACAGCATATAGAGAATCTGGAAACTGGCTGCTTAATACAGGTTGCCTGCTTAATGGAGGTGACCACTAACACAGGTTTGACTGTAGTATACTTTGCATGTTAAGTACTACCCGCCGTACCGTGTAGGTTTTGTTTAAGTATGAATTTTGCATTCTACTCAAATATCTGTTAGATACTAAGGCGGAAAGTAAATGGATGACATGTCTAAAAGATCATCTTTGCAACATTAATTGAGTACAAATTGTTATATAGCATAGATATACATAGTTACGTATATTATATAATTGTTATATAGCATAGATATACATAGTTACGTATATTATATAATTGTTATATAGCATAGATATACATAGTTACGTATATTATATAATTGTTATATAGCATAGATATACATAGTTACGTATATTATATAATTGTTATATAGCATAGATATACATAGTTACGTATATTATATAATTGTTATATAGCTTAGATATACATAGTTACGTATATTATATAACTGTTAATTTGTAATATACATTGTATCATGTGAGATGAGAAGAAGAAAAATGAAGTCTCTGGTTTCACCAAAAAAAATAACTACCCGGTATATAGCTGCAGTTGGAGTGTATTAACCCATTCAACACCAAGTAACTGACATGGACTGGTCCATGATATTTTTAGACCAATAAATTAATAACAAAATTACATTTGGATCAGTTCATTTATCAAAATGGGTAATTTGTTTTCTAAAAATAGTTATATTACTTGAAAAAAGTGCAGATCCTGATGAGACGGCGGCTCATCTGTATCTACACTTTTTTGTAAGCCAATTTAGAGGTCTGTGGTGTTGAAAGGGTTAATAAATAACATGAATTTCGTTCTTATGAGATCAACTATTCGGCAGACTTATGGAAGGTTGTTGGTTTTACACGTGTGTCCTATCCAGCTGGCTTGCGAAAGTTTGGTGGTTCTAGACTGGTGTCCATCCGTAGTTGAATTAATGATTAGAGGGGCCATGCAGGGTTTTCCTTCACCAATAACACCTGGTGTCTAATGCTTGGAGGGGCCATGCAGGGTTTTCCTTCACCAATAACAGCTGGTGTCTAATGCTTGGAGGGGCCATGCAGGGTTTTCCTTCACCAATAACAGCTGGTGTCTAAAACAATGCTAGGTGGGTCTTCTTGGGTCTTTCGACTGATATTGTGGTTAAAACGATCTTCAACTAAATGCATGAACGCATTTACGTTGACATTGTCAGTCACAGGTCCGAGGCCCGCTCAGGCCGTGTCTCTTTATATGAAAACGTTGGCAGTTTCGTACAGAGGTTGGTGCACTAAGTACTGGTTAACCGCTGGATTATTAGGTAAACTGCCTGCCGACGATATAGCTCACAATGGTCCTGGTGAAGGCGTAACACTAGGGTTTCTTCCTGGGAAATCCCAGGATTCCCTGCAATTTATTTTTCTCATTTCCCGGGATAAAAGTTATCGGGATCCCGGGAAATGATAGTTCTACGTTCTAGGAAATTGAATCTGAAAGTATTGTTATAACCAAGAATCAGTGCTAATTCTTGGAAATTGAAGCTGAATGTACAACAGTTACCAGGACATTTCTCACTTTTCCTGGAATTTGTTGAACCTGCAGATCCAGATTAACCATTCATTGGCATTCAAGTGGGTGGACTTGCTGTTTCATGTCACACATTAGTACTTTAGTAGTGTTTAATAATGTCTCGTTCGACTGCATGGAATCATTTCGAAAGGAAATCTGTTGACTTGGCTGAGTGCAGTTTATGTAAGAATGTGATAAAACTAAAGGTGGATCGACAAGCGGACTGATAAGACACTTGAGGGAGAAGCATGGCATCAAAGCTGTTTCATCCAGCCAGTCTACGTCTACTGGTGCAACTGCAAGTACCAGTGCCTGTGCATCGTCAAGCAAAAGGCCTGTATGCCATTCTGCTTCTAGTGCGCCATTGGGGTTGTCCGATCCAAAGCAGAGAACTCTGAACTTTGTTGTTAAGAGCAAAAACTCACTAGAAGAAACTGTCGCCCGATTGGCAGCACAAGATGGGTTCTCTATCAATGGGATCACCAACAGTGTCTTCATTCGACGTGCATTGGCAAAAGAAGGTCATAAATTGCCAATAAATAACACAATCGTGATGAGTTTGGTGAACACATTCTACGATGAAATCTGTGAATTGATTCGATGTGAATTGAAAAGAAGAATTGAAAAGGGTCAGAGATTCAGCTTGTCTACAGACGAGTGGACCAGTGTTGCCAACAGGCGTTATTTTAATGTGAATATTCATGGCACAGACAAATTTGTATGCAACCTGGGGTTGGTCAGAATGTTGGGGTCCTTCACTTCAGAGAGGACATTAGAGTGTGTTAAGGAACATGTGGCAGAATTCGGGATCGATCTCGAGAAGCACTGTGTGGCTGTTACGGCAGATGGGGCTTCAGTTATGGTGAAATTTGGACGACTCTCCCCTATGGAATACCAAGGATGTTGGGCCCATGCACTTCATCTTGCTGTCTGCGATTTTCTCTATTCAGGAAAATCAACCACACAAACCAGTGGCACTGACACTACAGAAGATGTGGAATTACCCAACAGTTCTGATTCTGAAACAGATGACGATGTTGCAGATGTTGAATTCATTGAAGACATCGAAGCAGATGAAGCTGTCAGCGGCGGAGATATAAAGTACGACAATGGAAACAACATTGGAATGTGATATATGTTCGGCCATCAAGCACGTTCGTGAAGATGTTAAACGCTTTAGACGAAGCCCGAAAGATAATGAAGTTCTTCAAAAACATGTGAAGTCTGAGATTGGGAAAGAGCTGAAGCTTTAGAATATTAGTCTTGTTTTGTTTGGAACTCCCGAATTCTCGCCCAAAATGATGCCCAAACCAAGATTCGACAAATAATTTTCACGATCTAACAATTGTCCCAATTTCCCAGTTTCCCGGGATCTAACTGAAAAATTTCCCAATTTCCCGGGATAAGGTTGTCCGGGATATAGACAAACCCTACGTAACACCCGAACAAACAAACAAACTGACATTTGCAAAACCAGTGTGACACATTCAAAGGTAAAGGATCGGGCCCTTCCTATGTGTACATGTATATAAATTAGGGATGGCAACGAATATTCGTTCGAACGTCCGAATATTCGAATATTAAAACCATATTCGAATATTAAAAAAAAAATTAAAATCAAATTTTAATCAATTGCAGTTAAATCTACGTTTGTTTAAATTTCAATCAATTAAGTTTCGAAAACAAAGAATGACCCAATGCGTGCCCGAAGGTGCGAAATGTCATCGCGATTTGGCTCCAAATAACAAAGGAGGGTGATGACATGTTGTTCACACCTTACAGGGGTCACTAATTGATTAATGCAGTCTATTTGACGGGACACAAACTGAGAAGCATTTGTTTTACAGGTACTAACTGTAGTGGAAATCGAAAGTTGGAGAAATTTGCGAATATTCGTTCAGAAGATCATCCGAATATTCGAATATCACAATCACCATTCGTTGCCATCCCTAGTTTAAATCCTGTCATGGCTAGATATGTATGCTGGGTAACTTCATCATGCATGAACTATTTTAGTGATGGCATGTCAGTGTTTGGGTATTTGCATAAGTGTGTGAAACAATGCTGGGGAAAATATATATTTGCCAAGAAAAAGACCCGACAAAAATCTGCATCATATTTCCCAGGGATCACTTCTCCCTAAAAAAAAAAAAAATTTATTTTTGGTTTTTACGATTTTCAAACAAAATTTTGTCTAGTAAGATACACTGGCCCATTATAAAGCACTCCTTCTATTCAAATGTTGTATTTAATGGTTGTTCACAGTTCACAGTGCATCTTTGACTGGTTACATTTTTTTGCTCTGGTGTAAGCTATCATTTGGAGGAACAATCGATTCACAGTCAAAACAGCTGTGTACCTATCATCACTGATGGTCACGGGTTCGAGCCCCGCTCAGGCCGTGTCTCATTTATATGAAAAAGTTGGCAGTTTCTTACGGAGGTTGGTGCACCCAAGTACTGGTTAACCGCTGGAGCCTGCCCAGGAAAGGTGTTGTTAGGTAAACTGCCCGCCGGCGATATAGCCCAAAATGGTGCTGATGCAGGCGTAAAACCCGAATCATAACATAACATAACAAAACAGCTGTGTACATGTGCTGGAGGCATATATAAATGTGCTGGAGGCATATATAAATGTGCTGGAGGCATATATAAATGTGCTGGAGGCATATATAAATGTGCTGGAGGCATATATAAATGAATTTGCATAATAATTGTAAGAATATAATAGGGATGTTTATTAGCTCGTATCACATATATTTCACTTGTCTTCAGGAACCTGTGCTGATTACTAAGTACCTGCCAACTCTGGCAGGTACCGTCGTCGATGATCAGACGCGTTCAGTGTTGGCCCGACTCCCAGAGGAAGTTGCACCAGTCCTCCGGCCGCCATCACAGCTGTTCATGATATTTATTAAGGAGAGTGAAGTGGCGGCCATGACAGCTCTGTACTACAGTCTACAGGTACGAAAGGCTGCATCAATTTTATCAATACTGTTCGGGGTTCCCTCTGTCTGAATTTTTGTCTGCGCCATTTCTGTCGCCAAATGAAAAAAACCTGCAGCCAATTTGAAAAACCTGCAGCCAATTTGAAAAACCTGCAGCCAATTTGAAAAACTTGGAGCCAAATACAAGCGATATTGTTCAGAGATCAATATTTGAAGGCATGTATTTTGTTTTTTGTCGCAATTGGCGACCGACAGCGGGAACCCTGCTGTTAACCAAGAATTTCATTACAAGGAATATTTTATAAAAAACTGGAATCATATAGTAAGAAGTTGTTTTGCTAACTATTGTTTCCCATAAAGGACAATGTTTGCTCACCAGTATTTTCCATAAAGAACAATGTTTGCTAACCAGTATTTTCCATAAAGAACAATGTTTGCTAACCAGTATTTTCCATAAAGAACAATGTTTACTAACCAGTATTTTCCATAAAGAACAATGTTTACTAACCACTATTTTCCATAAAGAACAATGTTTCCTAACCAGTATTTTCCATAAAGAACAATGTTTCCTAGCCAGTATTTTCCATAAAGAACAATGTTTGCTAACCAGTATTTTCCATAAAGAACAATGTTTGCTAACCAGTATTTTCCATAAAGAACAATGTTTGCTAACCAGTATTTTCCATAAAGAACAATGTTTGCTAACCAGTATTTTCCATAAAGAACAATGTTTGCTAACCAGTATTTTCCATAAAGAACAATGTTTGCTAACCAGTATTTTCCATAAAGAACAATGTTTGCTAACCAGTATTTTCCATAAAGAACAATGTTTGCTAACCAGTATTTTCCATAAAGAACAATGTTTCCTAACCAGTATTTTCCATAAAGAACAATGTTTACTAGCCACTATTTTCCATAAAGAACAATGTTTCCTAACCAGTATTTTCCATAAAGAACAATGTTTGCTAACCAGTATTTTCCATAAAGAACAATGTTTACTAACCAGTATTTTCCATAAAGAACAATGTTTACTAGCCACTATTTTCCATAAAGAACAATGTTTGCTAACCAGTATTTTCCATAAAGAACAATGTTTGCTAACCAGTATTTTCCATAAAGAACAATGTTTGCTAACCAGTATTTTCCATAAAGAACAATGTTTGCTAACCAGTATTTTCCATAAAGAACAATGTTTGCTAACCAGTATTTCCCATAAAGAACAATGTTTGCTAACCAGTATTTTCCATAAAGAACAATGTTTGCTAACCAGTATTTTCCATAAAGAACAATGTTTGCTAACCAGTATTTGCCATAAAGAACAATGTTTCCTAACCAGTATTTTCCATAAAGAACAATGTTTACTAGCCACTATTTTCCATAAAGAACAATGTTTCCTAACCAGTATTTTCCATAAAGAACAATGTTTGCTAACCAGTATTTTCCATAAAGAACAATGTTTACTAACCAGTATTTTCCATAAAGAACAATGTTTACTAGCCACTATTTTCCATAAAGAACAATGTTTCCTAACCAGTATTTTCCATAAAGAACAATGTTTGCTAACCAGTATTTTCCATAAAGAACAATGTTTGCTAACCAGTATTTTCCATAAAGAACAATGTTTGCTAACCAGTATTTTCCATAAAGAACAATGTTTGCTAACCAGTATTTTCCATAAAGAACAATGTTTACTAACCAGTATTTTCCATAAAGAACAATGTTTACTAGCCACTATTTTCCATAAAGAACAATGTTTCCTAACCAGTATTTTCCATAAAGAACAATGTTTGCTAGCCAGTATTTTCCATAAAGAACAATGTTTGCTAACCAGTATTTTCCATAAAGAACAATGTTTGCTAACCAGTATTTTCCATAAAGAACAATGTTTGCTAACCAGTATTTTCCATAAAGAACAATGTTTGCTAACCAGTATTTTCCATAAAGAACAATGTTTGCTAACCAGTATTTCCCATAAAGAACAATGTTTGCTAACCAGTATTTTCCATAAAGAACAATGTTTGCTAACCAGTATTTTCCATAAAGAACAATGTTTACTAGCCAGTATTTTCCATAAAGAACAATGTTTGCTAACCAGTATTTGCCATAAAGAACAATGTTTGCTAACCAGTATTTTCCATAAAGAACAATGTTTGCTAACCAGTATTTGCCATAAAGAACAATGTTTGCTAACCAGTATTTCCCATAAAGAACAATGTTTGCTAGCCAGTATTTTCCATAAAGAACAATGTTTGCTAACCAGTATTTTCCATAAAGAACAATGTTTGCTAACCAGTATTTTCCATAAAGAACAATGTTTGCTAACCAGTATTTTCCATAAAGAACAATGTTTGCTAACCAGTATTTTCCATAAAGAACAATGTTTGCTAACCAGTATTTTCCATAAAGAACAATGTTTGCTAACCAGTATTTCCCATAAAGAACAATGTTTGCTAACCAGTATTTTCCATAAAGAACAATGTTTGCTAACCAGTATTTTCCATAAAGAACAATGTTTGCTAACCAGTATTTTCCATAAAGAACAATGTTTGCTAACCAGTATTTTCCATAAAGAACAATGTTTGCTAACCAGTATTTTCCATAAAGAACAATGTTTGCTAACCAGTATTTTCCATAAAGAACAATGTTTGCTAACCAGTATTTTCCATAAAGAACTAAATTTTCCACAAACTAACCAGTCGTTTCCATATATAGAGTTAGACCATGATTTGAAAACCCTTATTTTGAACTATACTCCATAAAGAACATGATTTGCTAACCAGTCAGGAGTATTTTCCATGGATGTGTGCTTGGGTATGTGCTTGGGTGTATGCTTGGGTATGTGCTTGGATGTGTGCTTGGGTATGTGCTTGGATGTATGCTTGGATGTATGCTTGGGTATGTGCTTGGGTGTATGCTTGGGTATGTGCTTGGATGTGTGCTTGGGTATGTGCTTGGATGTGTGCTTGGGTATGTGCTTGGATGTGTGCTTGGGTATGTGCTTGGATGTGTGCTTGGGTATGTGCTTGGGTGTGTGCTTGGGTGTATGCTTGGATGTATGCTTGGATGTGTGCTTGGATGTATGCTTGGATGTATGCTTGGATGTGTGTATGGGTATGTGCTTGGATGTGTGCTTGGATGTATGCTTGGGTATGTGCTTGGGTGTATGCTTGGATGTATGCTTGGGTATGTGCTTGGATGTATGCTTGGATGTATGCTTGGATGTGTGTATGGGTATGTGCTTGGATGTGTGCTTGGATGTATGCTTGGGTATGTGCTTGGGTGTATGCTTGGATGTATGCTTGGGTATGTGCTTGGGTGTATGCTTGGGTGTATGCTTGGATGTGTGCTTGGATGTATGCTTGGGTATGCTTGGATGTGTGCTTGGATGTATGCTTGGTTATGCTTGGATGTATGCTTGGGTGTATGCTTGGGTATGTGCTTGGTGTATGCTTGGGTGTGTGATTGGTGTATGCTTGGATGTATGCTTGGGTGTATGCTTGGTGTGTGATTGGGTGTATGCTTGGATTATGCTTGGTGTATGCTTGGGTGTGTGTTGGGTGTGTGCTGGATGTGTGCTTGGTGTATGCTTGGATGTATGCTTGGGTATGTGCTTGGGTGTTGCTTGGATGTATGCTTGGATGTGTGCTTGGGTGTATGCTTGGGTGTGTGCTTGGATGTATGCTTGGATGTGTGCTTGGGTATGTGCTTGGATGTGTGTATGGGTATGTGCTTGGATGTATGCTTGGGTATGTGCTTGGCTGTATGCTTGGGTGTATGCTTGGGTATGTGCTTGGATGTGTGCTTGGGTGTATGCTTGGATGTATGCTTGGATGTATGCTTGGGTGTATGCTTGGGTGTATGCTTGGGTATGTGCTTGGATGTGTGCTTGGGTGTATGCTTGGATGTATGCTTGGATGTGTGCTTGGGTGTATGCTTGGGTATGTGCTTGGGTGTATGCTTGGGTATGTGCTTGGATGTGTGCTTGGGTATGTGCTTGGATGTGTGTATGGGTATGTGCTTGGATGTATGCTTGGGTATGTGCTTGGCTGTATGCTTGGGTGTATGCTTGGGTATGTGCTTGCATGTGTGTATGGGTATGTGCTTGGATGTATGCTTGGGTATGTGCTTGGCTGTATGCTTGGGTGTATGCTTGGGTATGTGCTTGGATGTATGCTTGGATGTGTGCATGGATGTATGCTTGGGTGTATGCTTGGGTGTATGCTTGGGTGTGTGCTTGGGTGTGTGCTTGGATGTGTGCTTGGGTGTATGCTTGGATGTATGCTTGGATGTATGCTTGGGTGTATGCTTGGGTGTATGCTTGGGTATGTGCTTGGATGTGTGCTTGGGTGTATGCTTGGATGTATGCTTGGGTGTATGCTTGATGTGTGCTTGGGTGTATGCTTGGGTATGTGCTTGGATGTATGCTTGGGTATGTGCTTGGATGTGTGCTTGGTATGCTTGGATGTATGCTTGGATGTGTGCTTGGGTGTATGCTTGGATGTATGCTTGGATGTATGCTTGGATGTATGCTTGGGTGTATGCTTGGGTGTATGCTTGGGTATGTGCTTGGATGTGTGCTTGGGTTATGCTTGGATGTATGCTTGGGTGTATGCTTGGATGTATGCTTGGATGTATGCTTGGATGTATGCTTGGATGTATGCTTGGATGTATGCTTGGGTGTATGCTTGGGTATGCTTGGGTGTGTGCTTGGGTGTATGCTTGGGTATGTGCTTGGGTGTATGCTTGGGTGTATGCTTGGGTGTGTGCTTGGGTGTGTGCTTGGGTGTGTGCTTGGATGTATGCTTGGATGTGTGCTTGGATGTATGCTTGGGTGTATGCTTGGGTGTATGCTTGGGTGTATGCTTGGATGTATGCTTGGGTGTATGCTTGGGTGTATGCTTGGATGTGTGCTTGGATGTGTGTGCTTGGATGTGTGCTTGGATGTGTGCTTGGATGTATGCTTGGGTGTATGCTTGGGTGTTGCTTGGATGTATGCTTGGATGTATGCTTGGATGTATGCTTGGGTGTGTGCTTGGGTGTGTGCTTGGGTGTGCTTGGATGTATGCTTGGATGTATGCTTGGGTGTATGCTTGGATGTGTGCTTGGATGTGTGCTTGGGTATGTTCTTGGATGTGTGCTTGGGTATGTGCTTGGATGTGTGCTTGGATGTGTGTGCTTGGATGTGTGCTTGGGTATGTGCTTGGATGTGTGCTTGGATGTGTGTGCTTGGATATGTGCTTGGATGTGTGCTTGGATGTGTGTGCTTGGGTATGTTCTTGGATGTGTGTGTGCTTGGATGTGTTCCGTGTTTGAAATGTTTGAGCTACAAGGGAAATATCTTGCTATACCATAATGCATTGGGCTACTTAGCAGTTCCGAGATTTGTCTGACCGTACACTGTATGAACATTTCACAGTAAAGGCAATAAGTTTCATACCATCCTGCTATCCACATTTTCATTCAAGGTGTGTCGACACAGAGACAAGTTTGCCATTTGTCAGATATTGCCGAACCTGACAATTTGTCAGAGTGAGAGACACTATGATGATACCTTCCTGCATTCCCTCGTGTCGTACCTGATCGCCATGTCTGAAGAGTTTGCACACGAGGATTTTTGCGGTGTCATCTTTGACCATTTCTTTAAGGTAAGATAAATTACTATGGGAATATTGATTTCAGCTAATGTATAAGTTTTACTTATTTTACAACGTTTGTGAAACAATCTTTAACAACTTAACCCTTTCCTTCATAGAGGTTTAGGTTAATATTCTGTTATATCTCCATACAAACGACAGGCATTTAGCTATCATGCAGTGGATAAGTAGTCACCATATCTATCCCACATCAATAGATATTACTGGGATTACATGAGATTCTGGCCTTTATTATGAACATTGGTTTGGCTACTGCATTGTCAATGTATGTGGTATTGGTAATGTCGTCAAGGGGTGCTTCTATGAGGGAATGGGTTAAATATTATTCATTCTCGTTATTGCGGTTGACAGCGTATATGTTGTCGTTCGTATGTGTGGTAGAAAAGTGAGTATCCCAGAGAATACCCACCTGTACAGACTGTTGTGGCAACCACCTTACCAAGGATCGAACCCGGATTGCATTGGTCGGAAGCGAACATGCTAACCACTGCGCTAATCGGACAGCCAGATTTCAGCTAGAATGGAGGTCAGAGATTTGAAGTTTCATTTGTTTGACTGTTATAGCCATTATTGTGAAAAAGTAATAATGTTTTGAGTCCCGATTGGGATGGTAGGCTGTTACTTGTAAGTTAAAAACAAACTTTTAATAATTTATTAATTTTTGAGATTTCAAACTCATGTGAATGGAGAGACATAGTGCCTTCAGTTATTTATGTGGAGACTTCTAACCCGGCCTTCAGTTATTTATGTGGAGACTTCTAACCCGGCCTTCAGTTATTTATGTGGAGACTTCCAACCCGGCCTTCAGTTATTTATGTGCAGACTTCTAACCTGGCCTTCAGTTATTTACGTAGAGACTTCTAACCCGGCCTTCAGTTATTTATGTGGAGACTTCCAACCCGGCCTTCAGTTATTTATGTGGAGACTTCCAACCCGGCCTTCAGTTATTTATGTGCAGACTTCTAACCTGGCCTTCAGTTATTTACGTAGAGACTTCTAACCCGGCCTTCAGTTATTTACGTGCAGACTTCCAACCCGGCCTTCAGTTATTTATGTGCAGACTTCTAACCCGGCCTTCAGTTATTTATGTGCAGACTTCTAACCCGGCCTTCAGTTATGTATGTGCAGACTTCTAACCTGGCCTTCAGTTATTTATGTGCAGACTTCTAACCTGGCCTTCAGTTATTTATGTAGAGACTTCTAACCCGGCCTTCAGTTATTTACGTGGAGACTTCTAACCCGGCCTTCAGTTATTTATGTGCAGACTTCTAACCCGGCCTTCAGTTATTTATGTGGAGACTTCCAACCCGGCCTTCAGTTATTTATGTGGAGACTTCCAACCCGGCCTTCAGTTATTTATGTGCAGACTTCTAACCTGGCCTTCAGTTATTTACGTAGAGACTTCTAACCCGGCCTTCAGTTATTTACGTGCAGACTTCCAACCCGGCCTTCAGTTATTTATGTGCAGACTTCTAACCCGGCCTACAGTTATTTATGTGCAGACTTCCAACCTGGCCTTCAGTTATTTATGTGGAGACTTCCAACCCGGCCTTCAGTTATTTATGTGGAGACTTCTAACCCGGCCTTCAGTTATTTATGTGGAGACTTCTAACCCGGCCTTCAGTTATTTATGTGGAGACTTCCAACCCGGCCTTCAGTTATTTATGTGCAGACTTCTAACCCGACCTTCAGTTATTTATGTGCAGACTTCCAACCCGGCCTTCAGTTATTTATGTGCAGACTTCCAACCTGACCTTCAGTTATTTATGTGCAGACTTCCAACCCGGCCTTCAGTTATTTATGTGCAGACTTCTAACCCGGCCTTCAGTTATTTATGTGCAGACTTCTAACCCGGCCTTCAGTTATTTATGTGCAGTCTTCTAACCCGACCTTCAGTTATTTATGTGCAGACTTCTAACCCGGCCTTCAGTTATTTATGTGGAGACTTCTAACCCGGCCTTCAGTTATTTATGTGGAGACTTCTAACCCGGCCTTCAGTTATTTATGTGCAGACTTCTAACCCGGCCTTCAGTTATTTATGTGGAGACTTCCAACCCGGCCTTCAGTTATTTACGTAGAGACTTCCAACCCGGCCTTCAGTTATTTACGTAGAGACTTCCAACCCGGCCTTCAGTTATTTATGTGGAGACTTCCAACCTGGCCTTCAGTTATTTATGTGCAGACTTCTAACCTGGCCTTCAGTTATTTATGTGCAGACTTCCAACCCGACCTTCAGTTATTTATGTGCAGACTTCCAACCCGGCCTTCAGTTATTTATGTGCAGACTTCTAACCCGGCCTTCAGTTATTTATGTGCAGACTTCTAACCTGGCCTTCAGTTATTTATGTGGAGACTTCCAACCCAGCCTTCAGTTATTTATGTGCAGACTTCTAACCCGGCCTTCAGTTATTTATGTGCAGACTTCTAACCCGACCTTCAGTTATTTATGTGCAGACTTCTACCCCGGCCTTCAGTTATTTATGTGCAGACTTCTAACCCGGCCTTCAGTTATTTATGTGGAGACTTCTAACCCGACCTTCAGTTATTTATGTGCAGACTTCTACCCCGGCCTTCAGTTATTTATGTGCAGACTTCCAACCCGGCCTTCAGTTATTTATGTGCAGACTTCTAACCCGGCCTTCAGTTATTTATGTGGAGACTTCTAACCCGGCCTTCAGTTATTTATGTGCAGACTTCTAACCCGGCCTTCAGTTATTTATGTGCAGACTTCTAACCCGGCCTTCAGTTATTTATGTGCAGACTTCTAACCCGGCCTTCAGTTATTTATGTGGAGACTTCCAACCCGACCTTCAGTTATTTATGTGGAGACTTCTAACCCGGCCTTCAGTTATTTATGTGGAGACTTCCAACCCGGCCTTCAGTTATTTATGTGCAGACTTCTAACCCGGCCTTCAGTTATTTATGTGGAGAGACATACTGCCAACCCGGCGTGTGAATGGAGAGACATACTGCCAACCCGGCGTGTGAATGGAGAGACATACTGCCAACCCGGCATGTGAATGGAGAGACATACTGCCAACCCAGCGTGTGAATGGAGAGACATACTGCCTTCCCGGCGTGTGAATGGAGAGACATACTGCCAATCTGGCGTGTGAATGGAGAGACATACTGCCAACCCAGCGTGTGAATGGAGAGACATACTGCCAACCCGGCGTGTGAATGGAGAGACATACTGCCAACCCAGCGTGTGAATGGAGAGACATACTGCCTTCCCGGCGTGTGAATGGAGAGACATACTGCCAACCCGGCGTGTGAATGGAGAGACATACTGCCAACATGACGTGTAAATGGAGAGACATACTGCCTTCCGGCATGTGAATGGAGACATACTGCCTTCCTGGCGTGTGAATGGAGAGACATACTGCCTTCCCAGCATGTGAATGGAGAGACATACTGCCAACCCCGCGTGTGAATGGAGAGACATACTGCCAACATGACGTGTAAATGGAGAGACATACTGCCAACCCCGCGTGTGAATGGAGACATACTGCCTTCCTGGCGTGTGAATGGAGAGACATATTCCCTTCCTGGCGTGTGAATGGAGAGACATACTGCCAACCCCGCGTGTGAATGGAGAGACATACTGCCAACCCAACGTGTGAATGGAGAGACATACTGCCAACCCGGCGTGTAAATGGAGAGACATACTGCCTTCAGTAACTTTTATTACTTTTAAACTGACTAGGCTTAACCCTTTGCCTGCTGAGTAAATAAAATCGGATTTGCAAACAACATAGATCCTGATCAGCCATGTACACTGCATCGCATCTGTTGTTTGCTATTCAGCCAAGTGTTTAACTCCTCTATCCAAAGAGCAGAGTCTGATCAGACAGAACATTCCGTGCCGTCAGATCTGGCTCTATGCTCTTTGCAAAAGGGATTTTTATCTGCCGCTAGCGTGCAAAGGGTTAAGCAGAAAGTATTACGTTTGTTGATATTTACCTATTTCATTGGCATATTTCAACTCTTCAAATGCACATTATTTATACTATAATATAGACATGCTTGTCTAACCAGATTGTAATGAGAGACATCTCTAATTTTCTATTACCTCCCTTGGCAGATAAAGTCTTGATTTATTCCAAAATGTGAATAGGTCCTTTTAGACTCCTTTGTTTTTACTGTTGATCCCTAACCAGATGTTGCGGTATGATAATGTAATTTTATCAAAATCGTGTTAATTAACTGATAACATTCATTTACAAATAAGGACCCATTGCATATACTGTATGAGATCTGTCGAGATCTAGTAATTTAATAATCATAAGAAGCAATAGTGGAATAAAATTGCTAGCATTTTGTGCAAAGGAAACCACTTAATAGGACCTATCTACTTTTAAGGAGGTCTGCCTCCGTGAACGAGTGGTTACGGTCGCTGACTTGTATACCACTGTAACATATCATCACTGATGGTCACAGGTTCGAACCCCGCTCAGGTCGTGTCTCATTTATATGAAAAAGTTGGCAGTTTCTTACGGAGGTTGGTGCACCCAAGTACTGGTTAACCGCTGGAGCCTGCCCAGGAAAGGTGTTGTTAAGTAAACTGCCCGCCGGCAAAATAGCCCGAAATGGTGCTGATGCAGGCGTAAAACCCGAAATATAATAATAAATATAATACTTTTAGGGAGTATTCAGGGGCAGTAACTCTGTAACAATGTCTCTCATTGAGAAGTGTATTTTGAAACTGTAGGCTGATGTGTGTATAAGCATTGTGATGTTTACTCAGACAAGTACATTACTGTTTCAGCCCGGCTTATCAAAGCAGAATGTTCTAAGACATTTATTGCGGCTCGTATATTACATACATCCTAGGATACCACAGGATAAGCTGTCTGCACTCGTGGAAATGTTGAGACCAAACCAAGGGGTAAGTACGGCTCCAGCATGTAGGTAATGTAAGATAAGGTAAAATGTTGCTGAATCATGGATTGATCAGCAGATAAGGTAAAATGTTGCTATATCATAGATTGATCAGCAGATAAGGTAAAATGTTGCTGAATCAGGGATTGATCAGCAGATAAGGTAAAATGTTGCTATATCATGGATTGATCAGCAGATAAGGTAAAATGTTGCTGAATCATGGATTGATCAGCAGATAAGGTAAAATGTTGCTGAATCATGGATTGATCAGCAGATAAGGTAAAATGTTGCTGAATCATGGATTGATCAGCAGATAAGGTAAAATGTTGCTGAATCATGGATTGATCAGCAGATAAGGTAAAATGTTGCTGAATCATGGATTGATCAGCAGATAAGGTAAAATGTTGCTGAATCATGGATTGATCAGCAGATAAGGTAAAATGTTGCTGAATCATGGATTGATCAGCAGATAAGGTAAAATGTTGCTGAATCATGGATTGATCAGCAGATAAGGTAAAATGTTGCGGAATCATGGATTGATCAGCAGATAAGGTAAAATGTTGCTGAATCATGGATTGATCAGCAGATAAGGTAAAATGTTGCTGAATCATGGATTGATCAGCAGATAAGGTAAAATGTTGCTGAATCATGGATTGATCAGCAGATACAGTAAAATGTTGCTGAATCATGGATTGATCAGCAGATAAGGTAAAATGTTGCTGAATCATGGATTGATCAGCAGATAAGGTAAAATGTTGCTGAATCATGGATTGATCAGCAGATAAGGTAAAATGTTGCGGAATCATGGATTGATCAGCAGATAAGGTAAAATGTTGCTGAATCATGGATTGATCAGCAGATAAGGTAAAATGTTGCTGAATCATGGATTGATCAGCAGATAAGGTAAAATGTTGCTATATCATGGATTGATCAGCAGATAAGGTAAAATGTTGCTGAATCATGGATTGATCAGCAGATAAGGTAAAATGTTGCTGAATCATGGATTGATCAGCAGATAAGGTAAAATGTTGCTGAATCATGGATTGATCAGCAGATAAGGTAAAATGTTGCGGAATCATGGATTGATCAGCAGATAAGGTAAAATGTTGTGGAATCATGGATTGATCAGCAGATAAGGTAAAATGTTGCGGAATCATGGATTGATCAGCAGATACAGTAAAATGTTGCTGAATCATGGATTGATCAGCAGATAAGGTAAAATGTTGCTGAATCATGGATTGATCAGCAGATAAGGTAAAATGTTGCGGAATCATGGATTGATCAGCAGATAAGGTCAAATGTTGCGGAATCATGGATTGATCAGCAGATAAGGTAACATGTTGCGGAATCATGGATTGATCAGCAGATAAGGTAAAATGTTGCGGAATCATGGATTGATCAGCAGATACAGTAAAATGTTGCTGAATCATGGATTGATCAGCAGATAAGGTAAAATGTTGCTGAATCATGGATTGATCAGCAGATAAGGTAAAATGTTGCTGAATCATGGATTGATCAGCAGATAAGGTAAAATGTTGCTGAATCATGGATTGATCAGCAGATAAGGTAAAATGTTGCTGAATCATGGATTGATCAGCAGATAAGGTAAAATGTTGCGGAATCATGGATTGATCAGCAGATAAGGTAAAATGTTGCTGAATCATGGATTGATCAGCAGATAAGGTAAAATGTTGCTGAATCATGGATTGATCAGCAGATACAGTAAAATGTTGCTGAATCATGGATTGATCAGCAGATAAGGTCAAATGTTGCTGAATCATGGATTGATCAGCAGATAAGGTAAAATGTTGCTGAATCATGGATTGATCAGCAGATAAGGTAAAATGTTGCTGAATCATGGATTGATCAGCAGATAAGGTAAAATGTTGCTGAATCATGGATTGATCAGCAGATAAGGTAAAATGTTGCTGAATCATGGATTGATCAGCAGATAAGGTAAAATGTTGCTGAATCATGGATTGATCAGCAGATAAGGTAAAATGTTGCTGAATCATGGATTGATCAGCAGATAAGGTCAAATGTTGCTGAATCATGGATTGATCAGCAG
Organism: Archivesica marissinica; assembly: GCA_014843695.1. Lineage (NCBI taxonomy): Eukaryota > Metazoa > Mollusca > Bivalvia > Venerida > Vesicomyidae > Archivesica > Archivesica marissinica. The sequence goes on along the minus strand of CM026386.1, from coordinate 23,301,460 downwards.
ATAAGGTAAAATGTTGTGGAATCATGGATTGATCAGCAGATAAGGTAAAATGTTGCGGAATCATGGATTGATCAGCAGATACAGTAAAATGTTGCTGAATCATGGATTGATCAGCAGATAAGGTAAAATGTTGCTGAATCATGGATTGATCAGCAGATAAGGTAAAATGTTGCTATATCATGGATTGATCAGCAGATAAGGTCACATGTTGCTGAATCATGGATTGATCAGCAGATAAGGTAAAATGTTGCTGAATCATGGATTGATCAGCAGATAAGGTAAAATGTTGCTGAATCATGGATTGATCAGCAGATAAGGTAAAATGTTGCTGAATCATGGATTGATCAGCAGATAAGGTAAAATGTTGCTGAATCATGGATTGATCAGCAGATAAGGTAAAATGTTGCTGAATCATGGATTGATCAGCAGATAAGGTAAAATGTTGCTGAATCATGGATTGATCAGCAGATAAGGTAAAATGTTGCTGAATCATGGATTGATCAGCAGATAAGGTAAAATGTTGCGGAATCATGGATTGATCAGCAGATAAGGTAAAATGTTGCTGAATCATGGATTGATCAGCAGATAAGGTAAAATGTTGCGGAATCATGGATTGATCAGCAGATAAGGTAAAATGTTGCTGAATCATGGATTGATCAGCAGATAAGGTACAATGTTGCTGAATCATGGATTGATCAGCAGATAAGGTAAAATGTTGCGGAATCATTGATTGATCAGCAGATAAGGTAAAATGTTGCTGAATCATGGATTGATCAGCAGATAAGGTAAAATGTTGCGGAATCATGGATTGATCAGCAGATAAGGTAAAATGTTGCTGAATCATGGATTGGTCAGCAGATACAGTAAAATGTTGCTGAATCATGGATTGATCAGCAGATAAGGTAAAATGTTGCTGAATCATGGATTGGTCAGCAGATACAGTAAAATGTTGCTGAATCATGGATTGATCAGCAGATAAGGTAAAATGTTGCGGAATCATGGATTGATCAGCAGATAAGGTAAAATGTTGCTGAATCATGGATTGATCAGCAGATAAGGTAAAATGTTGCTGTCATGGATTGATCAGCAGATAAGGTAAACTGTTGCTATATCATGGATTGATCAGCAGATAAGGTAAAATGTTGCGGAATCATGGATTGATCAGCAGATAAGGTAAAATGTTGCTGTATCATGGATTGATCAGCAGATAAGGTAAACTGTTGCTATATCATGGATTGATCAGCAGATAAGGTAAAATGTTGCGGAATCATGGATTGATCAGCAGATAAGGTAAAATGTTGCTGAATCATGGATTGATCAGCAGATAAGGTAAAATGTTGCTATATCATGGATTGATCAGCAGATAAGGTAAAATGTTGCTGAATCATGGATTGATCAGCAGATAAGGTCAAATGTTGCGGAATCATGGATTGATCAGCAGATAAGGTAAAATGTTGCGGAATCATGGATTGATCAGCAGATAAGGTCAAATGTTGCGGAATCATGGATTGATCAGTAGATAAGGTAACATGTTGTGGAATCATGGATTGATCAGCAGATAAGGTAAAATGTTGCGGAATCATGGATTGATCAGCAGATACAGTAAAATGTTGCTGAATCATGGATTGATCAGCAGATAAGGTAAAATGTTGCTGAATCATGGATTGATCAGCAGATAAGGTAAAATGTTGCTGAATCATGGATTGATCAGCAGATAAGGTAAAATGTTGCTGAATCATGGATTGATCAGCAGATAAGGTAAAATGTTGCTGAATCATGGATTGATCAGCAGATAAGGTAAAATGTTGCGGAATCATGGATTGATCAGCAGATAAGGTAAAATGTTGCGAATCATGGATTGATCAGAGATAAGGTAAATGTTGTGAATCATGGATTGATCAGCAGATAAGGTAAAATGTTGCTGAATCATGGATTGATCAGCAGATAAGGTAAAATGTTGCTGAATCATGGATTGATCAGCAGATAAGGTAAAATGTTGCTGAATCATGGATTGATCAGCAGATAAGGTAAAATGTTGCTGAATCATGGATTGATCAGCAGATAAGGTAAAATGTTGCTGAATCATGGATTGATCAGCAGATACAGTAAAATGTTGCTGAATCATGGATTGATCAGCAGATAAGGTAAAATGTTGCTGAATCATGGATTGATCAGCAGATACAGTAAAATGTTGCTGAATCATGGATTGATCAGCAGATAAGGTAAAATGTTGCTGAATCATGGATTGATCAGCAGATAAGGTAAAATGTTGCTGAATCATGGATTGATCAGCAGATAAGGTAAAATGTTGCTGAATCATGGATTGATCAGCAGATAAGGTAAAATGTTGCTATATCATGGATTGATCAGCAGATAAGGTAAAATGTTGCGGAATCATGGATTGATCAGCAGATAAGGTAAAATGTTGCTGTATCATGGATTGATCAGCAGATAAGGTAAACTGTTGCTATATCATGGATTGATCAGCAGATAAGGTAAAATGTTGCTGAATCATGGATTGATCAGCAGATAAGGTAAAATGTTGCTGTATCATGGATTGATCAGCAGATAAGGTAAAATGTTGCTGAATCATGGATTGATCAGCAGATAAGGTAAAATGTTGCTGAATCATGGATTGATCAGCAGATAAGGTAAAATGTTGCTGAATCATGGATTGATCAGCAGATAAGGTAAAATGTTGCTATATCATGGATTGATCAGCAGATAAGGTAAAATGTTGCTGAATCATGGATTGATCAGCAGATAAGGTCAAATGTTGCGGAATCATGGATTGATCAGCAGATAAGGTAAAATGTTGCGGAATCATGGATTGATCAGCAGATAAGGTCAAATGTTGCGGAATCATGGATTGATCAGTAGATAAGGTAACATGTTGTGGAATCATGGATTGATCAGCAGATAAGGTAAAATGTTGCGGAATCATGGATTGATCAGCAGATACAGTAAAATGTTGCTGAATCATGGATTGATCAGCAGATAAGGTAAAATGTTGCTGAATCATGGATTGATCAGCAGATAAGGTAAAATGTTGCTATATCATGGATTGATCAGCAGATAAGGTAAAATGTTGCTGAATCATGGATTGATCAGCAGATAAGGTAAAATGTTGCGGAATCATGGATTGATCAGCAGATAAGGTAAAATGTTGCTGAATCATGGATTGATCAGCAGATAAGGTCAAATGTTGCTGAATCATGGATTGATCAGCAGATAAGGTAAAATGTTGTGGAATCATGGATTGATCAGCAGATAAGGTAAAATGTTGCGGAATCATGGATTGATCAGCAGATACAGTAAAATGTTGCTGAATCATGGATTGATCAGCAGATAAGGTAAAATGTTGCTGAATCATGGATTGATCAGCAGATAAGGTAAAATGTTGCTGAATCATGGATTGATCAGCAGATAAGGTAAAATGTTGCTGAATCATGGATTGATCAGCAGATACAGTAAAATGTTGCTGAATCATGGATTGATCAGCAGATAAGGTAAAATGTTGCTGAATCATGGATTGATCAGCAGATAAGGTCACGTGTTGCTGAATCATGGATTGATCAGCAGATAAGGTCACGTGTTGCTATATCATGGATTGATCAGCAGATAAGGTAAAATGTTGCTGAATCATGGATTGATCAGCAGATAAGGTAAAATGTTGCTGAATCATGGATTGATCAGCAGATAAGGTCAAATGTTGCTGAATCATGGATTGATCAGCAGATAAGGTAAAATGTTGCTGAATCATGGATTGATCAGCAGATAAGGTCAAATGTTGCTGAATCATTGTTCAGATTTAGTACAATCCAAATATAAAAACATTAACAACCATGCATTCCTGTTTTCAGCACAGCGATATAATTCACTCTACATACAGTGCTCTGACAGAAAAAATTGAAACCTATCAACCCAGTCCCACAACTCCTACGGAGCAACTCGATTCACCATTGATGAGTGTACCTGCCCCAACCCCAGCAATGATTTGAGAGTTACATACCTTGGAGTACTCTTCAGAGTGTGGAAATATACCGCAAACTCCGTTAATTGTTGAAAATTGTGCTGGCTCCAGCATTGATTTACCTTGTGATCATGTTTATTTTGGCCTTTGTCTCCAGGAACATATATTGTTTGTAGGTGGTCGAGTGGTTACGGACGGTCATTGACTTCCAATCACACTGGTGGTGTCAAATTATTTCATGAGAAGAACAGTGGTTCTACCTGGGTACTATTCGATGACTGAAATATTGCTCAAAGAGGCATCCGTGGGTCTTCTTCTTTCACCAATAGTCGCTATATGAGGTTACATTGGGACCATGCTCAAAGAGGCATCCGTGGGTCTTCTTCACTCACCAATAGTCGCTATATGAGGTTACATTGGGACCATATTCGTGTCAGGTCGATTCCTGTCTCTATCTCTCTTTTCATCCTTCCTCTATAATCCCCACCTCATCACTCTGGATGAGAAGGGAAGGAGTACACCTTTCATACTCCCCCCTCCCTCCTAGAGAGGGGGAGATGGAGTGGAGGTATGAAAGGTGTATTCCCCCACTCCATCTCTCAATAGGGAGAAAGTGGGTGGGGTGAGAGGAAGAAAGAGATAGTGGGGTGGGTGGGGAAGAGAGAGATGGAGTCGGGGGGAGAGAGAGAGAGAGAGTGTGGTGAGAGAGTTGGGAGTGGGGAGGAGAGCCGGGGTGAGTGGGGAAGGGAGAGAGTGTGTGGGGAGAGTGGGAGAGAGGGGTACTCTCTCTCCTCCCCCACTCCATAGGGAGAAACTGTGGGGTGGGAGAGAAATAGTGGGGTGGGGAAGAGAGATGGAGTGGGGGGGGAATAGTCCGACTCTCTCTACCCCCCCCCCCGACTCCATCTCTCTTCTTCGTTTCAACGCGAATTGCGCCGCTTTAGAAATTTTCAAAACAAATTGAAAAATTCTCCGAAATCTTTTTGACGAATAAACACATTTTATTGTTATTTATATGTTATTCACAGTTAAAACTCTCCCGTCGAAGATTTTTTGTTGTTGCTGACCTAGTATGGAAATGTGACCTGCTATGGCCAATTGTTTGCAAAGTATACACGCATGCAAAAAGTTGTGTTTTATTTGAAGAACAATATAACGACTCGGGATAGGCATTATATTTGGACAAAATTGTTTCTGACATCGCATCAGAGTAGAATCCCTGTGTATATTATGACGAATAAATATGTTTAAACCAGTGACCATATAGTTGGACAGACAACTACAATCAGCATGACCATATAGTTGGACAGACAACTACAATCAGCAATGACCACAGACAACAACAATGACCATATAGTTGGACAGACAACAACAATGACCATATAGTTGGACAGACAACAACAATGACCATATAGTTGGACAGACAACTACAATCCTCAAATAGTGCGAGAAGATTTAAAATAAATCTTTTACTAAATGTGGGTGTTTTGCATTGATCCATTCAAAAATGGATTTCATAGTCGTACACAATTCAAATCTACAGTCATTTGGAAACTGTGCTTTTACCAGGTTCGGCAAACTGAAGTAGAATTCAGGCATCCCTTGAGTAAACAGGCCAACGACTTCGACAGACCGTTCGTTGTTATTGGTAAGGGCTGGAGCCCCTGATCCACCATGCTCCATGAAACTGTCTATCAACATTTTCGTAGGACTGTTGTAACCATAGTAACCATGCTGTACTAGTCCACTATGTTGAATTACCGATTGATAATATTCCCAGTTGCCCTGTAACCATCCACGCAACGACTGTATTCTGCTAGACAATGGGGGAATAATTTGGCACCTTGGATCCAAACATTTCTTTTTGTGTTTCGGGTGCCCATACCCTACCAGCGACACATCAGTTATTTGTAATACATCAATGTCATATCTCCTCAGATTCATCTTCATCGGTAAATTGGTGGACAGGTTTGATAGTTCTATTACTACTACATCGAGTTCTTCATTTGATACAAAGTTATTCGTTAGGCGGAATTGGTTCACGGATTGACCTATGCCGAGCGACGCATCAAAGGTTATGAAAATGCTGGCACTTTCTAAACGATCGGCTGCAAATTCGCTGTTCTGTTTGGCATCTGCAAATGAGAAAAACACATGGTATGGTTCACGTGCTGAAAAAACAATATGATGCTTTTTTTTAATTGGATTTATTTTATTCAATTTTGTGGGGTATTTTAATAGATTTACTTTTGAGGTTTATGCATATATACGATGTTCCTAAACAATATACATTTTGGGTAATTTATTTACAAACAGAACACGTGAGTTTTGGGTTTAAAATGGTCTATAATGTTTTTTTTAATTCTTTTGATTTAAATCATGGTGTTTTTTAATTCTTTTGATTTAAATCATGGTGTTGTTTTTTTCTGATCTTTGGATTAAAAATGCACAGGCAAATTAGGTCAGTAATTCAATATGTTGCCTTTCCTGTAATTGTTGGTGACGGAGATGATATCAATCTATCACCCGTGAGTCATTGACCTAGGACAAACAGCTGTTCAATCTATCGCCCATGAGTCATTGACCTAGGACATACAGTTGTTCAATCTATCACCCATGAGTCATTGACCTAGGATATACAGCTGTTCAATCTATCGCCCATGAGTCAGTGACCTAGGACAAACAGCTGTTCAATCTATCGCCCATGAGTCATTGACCTAGGACATACAGCTGTTCAATCTATCGCCCATGAGTCATTGACCTAGGACATACACTGTTCAATCTATCACCCATGAGTCATTGACCTAGGACATACAGCTGTTCAATCTATCACCCATGAGTCATTGACCTAGGACATACATAAGTCTCCAGTGTCACACCTATTACTGGGAAGTAGAGATGTGATTGTTAACAAACTTGGGGCCTTTGACTCCCCTGGCTGTCAAATCACTTGCTGTAAGTTGGAATCACCCTGGAGGTGTAGAATTCTATCATTTCTGGAGGCCGACTTGCGAATTATATTTCACCGAAAGCGACGCAATTGTGCTCTAAATGGCGAGAACGTCGTGTTTAGTCGACTATAAATGACTCGATGCCGAAAACGTTCACGCTAACAACATGCAGCGGCTAGGTTTCTCACGTGCAATGCAGCGGCTAGGTTTCTCACGTGCAATGCAGCGGCTAGGTTTCTCATGTGCAATGCAGTGTTATTCCATTGTCAACTGTCATATTTTAAATTTCAGGAAAGCATAAATAATAATAGTATCTCACCAATAAATGGCTCAATAACATGCAGCGCTGTCATCACATATCTGCTTCCAACACGGAACACTGTCCCTATCGGATTACCATTGACAATGAGAACACCAACAGAATCCATCTGTGTGTGTAGCGCGCCCAACATTGTCTGAGAAAGCGTATCATCCCTATTTTTTTTGAGCGGTTGTCCCGAGGCTCCGCAACTGCCAGGCAATGACCTCCCAGCATCATCGGGAGTGTCGCTCATCATTGCCGTGTCGGGAACATCTCCTAAAATACAACGGTTTCGTAATACAACTCTTAACAACTGTTTGTATGAATGTTTCAGTTATATGTTATATTTCGGGTTTTACGCCTGCATCAGCACCATTTTGGGCTATATCGCCGGCGGGCAGTTTACCTAACAACACTGTTCCTCCAGTACTTGGGTGCACTAACCTCCGTAAGAAACTGCTAACTTTTTCATATAAATGTTTCAGAGTAGATTAAGAGATCTACAATAATTAAAATTAGGAATGGCAACGAATATTCGCTTGAACGTCCGAATATTCGAATACTATTACAGTATTCGAATATTCGGAAAAAAATTATATTTGCAAAAATGTCATAAAATCAGATACGTCGTTGTTGTTTTCCTTTGAATACATCATAAAACCTTTCAATACAAAATAAATCGCCCGAGGAGGTGTAAATAAACGATGTTGTGGTCGCATCTACGGCTGGTGTTATAATTGACACTCTGCCATGTAATCGGATAATTACAGTAAGTGCTATAAGGTTGTTAGTGTTTGATTTTTATGATTTAATTTATAAACATGTTAATCTATATTATTGGTTGAACCAATTCAATGTTACAAACTAATTTGTTTGCAAATTGTTGCTGCTTGGTGAATATTGGCGGTCTTTGACGTGATTTTAAAATTGTTTAGACGAGAAAATTCCTTTAAATATTACAGACAGTTTGCAACAACATTCATGCCCATACGTATTTTAAATTTTTAATTAACTGCTCAATATTACCAAAAAGTACTATTTAAAGTACTGGTATGATTTTTATGATAGTGTCCTTATTAAATGTCAATGCTTAATCTATGCTATATTGTCAAAAACTAGAAATTCAATAATGCCTGCTCAGTCACACGTTTGGAAATACTTCACTCGCTCTGAGATTAAGAAAACTGCTAGGTGTAATTTATGCAAACTGGACTTAAACATATTCGGGTACAACATCAAATCTGAATAACCACTTGAAAAACAAACACCCTTCAATGGAAATCAGTTCAAGTGACTCTAAAAAGCAAGTGACAATGACTTCATTTGTGAAAATGCCCAGGAAATTTACCGCTAGTGAGAGCGAACGTGTTACCCAGGCAATTGCGGATATGATTGTTTATTTGCCTCCAAGTCTCGTTGAAGAGATGGATTTCGTCACCGAATGGAAATTGTTGCTCCGGAATACAAAGTGCCATGTCGGAATACTATTCGTTCTCGCATCGTGAAACGGTACGACAACGAGAAGGACATTCTCATCACAGAACTGAAGTCCATTTCGTCATCATCCATCACGACAGATACTTGGACATCAAATGCTACAGAAAGCTACATAACGGTCACCGAGCACCACATCACCAATGACTGGGAAATGAAGGCCCAATGTACTGATGACTAGGGCTATGCCTGAAAGACACACTGGGGAGAACCTCGCCAATAAGTTAAAGGACTGTGTGACAAGAGTTTAGTCTGTATGTATGTATGTTCCATTAATGTCAAACCCCTTGCAGGGACCTAGACATGTGTTCCTGGGCATGCTTAGCCGACCATAACGGTTAACCAGTACTAAGCAATGTGTGTGAGGTGCCTTGCTCAATGACACTACATGCGTGGCCTGACTGAGTATCGAACCCGGACCGTTCGATTCCAAATCCGAAGCTCTACCATTGGACCACGGACGCCACACTGTCTGGATGGGAACGTGGACGTATATATTTGTATGTGTTTGGTTGAATAAAGTTTAGCATGTTCTTATATAGAATTCTTATAAATAGTAGCATAGGTATTAAATTGGTGTACTAACTTAAGTCTCATCGGGAATGTTATTGTGTACAGTGGACGATAACAATAACTGATTGAGTCATCGTCATATTTACATGGCCTTACAGGAAGAAGATCTGACGTTGTGCCATAAAACAGACAATAGGTTACATGGCCTTACAGGAAGAAGATCTGACGTTGTGCCATAAAACAGACAATAGGTTACATGGCCTTACAGGAAGAAGATCTGACGTTGTGCCATAAAACAGACAATAGGTTACATGGCCTTACAGGAAGAAGATCTGACGTTGTGCCATAAAATAGACAATAGGTTAATTATTATAAGTGTTTGTTTTGATTTTGAGATTTTGACAGAATTATATTGAATATTCGAATATCTCCCCGACCGAATATTCGAATAGCATAAACAATATTCGTTGCCATCCCTAATTAAAATTCATCTGTAGTCCAGTGGTTAACATGTTGGACTACGTAATCCAGGGATCGCAGGTTCGATCCCACATCTGACCCTAATAAAATTAACAGTCTTTCAAATGGTACTTTAAACCGAGATATCGTGACGGTGCTTTACACCTTGCACGTAAAAGAACCAGAGGAGACTCTAGAATGGGTCTCTGTCTGTATCATTGCACTATCCTCCAAAAATCTAAAATGACTAATCTCTTCAGGTGGCGTCACTCATATGGGCAACCGGTAGCGACGATAAATAAACGTAAAACAACCAGCATCTTACCTTTATAAGACACGTGGAGAATGACAGTCAGGCTGAGCGCCACGCCAGCCATTGTGAAATATTGAGCAAGCCCTCCCAGCCCTACCATGTTACCGTTACACTAGCACCTGAAAACATATAACAAGTAAAGTGTGTGTTTATTATAGTGTCACCCCTATTTAAAGGGCCAGTCATTTCAGACGTTGAACTATCATGTAATTATATAGATGACACCTGATGAAGGCGCAAGCCGAAACGTTGAATTATAGTGTAATTATATAGATGACACCTGATGAAGGCGCAAGCCGAAACATTAAATTATAATGTAATTATATAGCAGACACCTGATGAAGGCGCAAGCCGAAACGTTGAATTATATGTAATTATATAGAGACACTGATGAAGGCGCAAGCCGAAACGTTGAATATAATGTAATTATATAGCAGACAACTGATGAAGGCGCAAGCCGAAACGTTGAATTATAATGTAATTATATAGCAGACACCTGATGAAGGCGCAAGCCGAAACGTTGAATTATAATGTAATTATATAAAAGACACCTGATGAAGGCGCAAGCCGAAACGTTGAACTATAATGTAATTATATAGCAGACACCTGATGAAGGCGCAAGCCGAAACGTTGAATTATAATGTAATTATATAGCAGACACCTGATGAAGGCGCAAGCCGAAACGTTGAACTATAATGTAATTATATAGCAGACACCTGATGAAGGCGCAAGCCGAAACGTTGAATTATAATGTAATTATATAGCAGACACCTGATGAAGGCGCACGCCGAAACGTTGAACTATGATGTAATTATATAGCAGACACCTGATGAAGGCGCAAGCCGAAACGTTGAACTATAATGTAATTATATAGATGACACCTGATGAAGGCGCAAGCCGAAACGTTGAACTATAATGTAATTATATAGCAGACACCTGATGAAGGCGCAAGCCGAAACGTTGAATTATAATGTAATTATATAGCAGACACCTGATGAAGGCGCAAGCCGAAACGTTGAACTATAATGTAATTATATAGCAGACACCTGATGAAGGCGCAAGCCGAAACGTTGAATTATAATGTAATTATATAGCAGACACCTGATGAAGGCGCAAGCCGAAACGTTGAACTATAATGTAATTATATAGCAGACACCTGATGAAGGCGCAAGCCGAAACGTTGAATTATAATGTAATTATATAGCAGACACCTGATGAAGGCGCACGCCGAAACGTTGAACTATGATGTAATTATATAGCAGACACCTGATGAAGGCGCAAGCCGAAACGTTGAACTATAATGTAATTATATAGGACACCTGATGAAGGCGCAAGCCGAAACGTTGAATTATAATGTAATTATATAGATGACACCTGATGAAGGCGCAAGCCGAAACGTTGAATTATAGTGTAATTATATAGATGACACCTGATGAAGGCGCAAGCCGAAACATTAAATTATAATGTAATTATATAGCAGACACCTGATGAAGGCGCAAGCCGAAACGTTGAATTATAATGTAATTATATAGCAGACACCTGATGAAGGCGCAAGCCGAAACGTTGAACTATAATGTAATTATATAGCAGACACCTGATGAAGGCGCAAGCCGAAACGTTGAATTATAATGTAATTATATAGCAGACACCTGATGAAGGCGCAAGCCGAAACGTTGAATTATAATGTAATTATATAGAAGACACCTGATGAAGGCGCAAGCCGAAACGTTGAACTATAATGTAATTATATAGCAGACACCTGATGAAGGCGCAAGCCGAAACGTTGAATTATAATGTAATTATATAGCAGACACCTGATGAAGGCGCAAGCCGAAACGTTGAACTATAATGTAATTATATAGCAGACACCTGATGAAGGCGCAAGCCGAAACGTTGAATTATAATGTAATTATATAGCAGACACCTGATGAAGGCGCAAGCCGAAACGTTGAACTATGATGTAATTATATAGCAGACACCTGATGAAGGCGCAAGCCGAAACGTTGAACTATAATGTAATTATATAGAAGACACCTGATGAAGGCGCAAGCCGAAACGTTGAATTATAATGTAATTATATAGCAGACACCTGATGAAGGCGCAAGCCGAAACGTTGAACTATGATGTAATTATATAGCAGACACCTGATGAAGGCGCAAGCCGAAACGTTGAACTATAATGTAATTATATAGAAGACACCTGATGAAGGCGCAAGCCGAAACGTTGAACTATAATGTAATTATATAGCAGACACCTGATGAAGGCGCAAGCCGAAACGTTGAATTATAATGTAATTATATAGCAGACACCTGATGAAGGCGCAAGCCGAAACGTTGAACTATGATGTAATTATATAGCAGACACCTGATGAAGGCGCAAGCCGAAACGTTGAACTATAATGTAATTATATAGAAGACACCTGATGAAGGCGCAAGCCGAAACGTTGAATTATAATGTAATTATATAGCAGACACCTGATGAAGGCGCACGCAAGCCGAAACGTTGAACTATGATGTAATTATATAGCAGACACCTGATGAAGGCGCAAGCCGAAACGTTGAACTATAATGTAATTATATAGAAGACACCTGATGAAGGCGCAAGCCGAAACGTTGAATTATAGTGTAATTATATAGCAGACACCTGATGAAGGCGCAAGCCGAAACGTTGAACTATAATGTAATTATATAGCAGACACCTGATGAAGGCGCAAGCCGAAACGTTGAATTATAATGTAATTATATAGCAGACACCTGATGAAGGCGCAAGCCGAAACGTTGAACTATAATGTAATTATATAGCAGACACCTGATGAAGGCGCAAGCCGAAACGTTGAATTATAATGTAATTATATAGCAGACACCTGATGAAGGCGCAAGCCGAAACGTTGAACTATGATGTAATTATATAGCAGACACCTGATGAAGGCGCAAGCCGAAACGTTGAACTATAATGTAATTATATAGAAGACACCTGATGAAGGCGCAAGCCGAAACGTTGAATTATAATGTAATTATATAGATGACACCTGATGAAGGCGCAAGCCGAAACGTTGAATTATAGTGTAATTATATAGATGACACCTGATGAAGGCGCAAGCCGAAACATTGAATTATAATGTAATTATATAGCAGACACCTGATGAAGGCGCAAGCCGAAACGTTGAATTATAATGTAATTATATAGCAGACACCTGATGAAGGCGCAAGCCGAAACGTTGAACTATAATGTAATTATATAGCAGACACCTGATGAAGGCGCAAGCCGAAACGTTGAATTATAATGTAATTATATAGCAGACACCTGATGAAGGCGCAAGCCGAAACGTTGAATTATAATGTAATTATATAGAAGACACCTGATGAAGGCGCAAGCCGAAACGTTGAACTATAATGTAATTATATAGCAGACACCTGATGAAGGCGCAAGCCGAAACGTTGAATTATAATGTAATTATATAGCAGACACCTGATGAAGGCGCAAGCCGAAACGTTGAACTATAATGTAATTATATAGCAGACACCTGATGAAGGCGCAAGCCGAAATGTTGAATTATAATGTAATTATATAGCAGACACCTGATGAAGGCGCACGCCGAAACGTTGAACTTTGATGTAATTATATAGCAGATACCTGATGAAGGCGCAAGCCGAAACGTTGAACTATAATGTAATTATATAGATGACACCTGATGAAGGCGCAAGCCGAAACGTTGAATTATAATGTAATTATATAGCAGACACCTGATGAAGGCGCACGCCGAAACGTTGAACTATGATGTAATTATATAGCAGACACCTGATGAAGGCGCAAGCCGAAACGTTGAACTATAATGTAATTATATAGAAGACACCTGATGAAGGCGCAAGCCGAAACGTTGAATTATAATGTAATTATATAGCAGACACCTGATGAAGGCGCAAGCCGAAACGTTGAATTATAATGTAATTATATAGCAGACACCTGATGAAGGCGCAAGCCGAAACGTTGAATTATAATGTAATTATATAGCAGACACCTGATGAAGGCGCAAGCCGAAACGTTGAATTATAATGTAATTATATAGAAGACACCTGATGAAGGCGCAAGCCGAAACGTTGAATTATAATGTAATTATATAAAAGACACCTGATGAAGGCGCAAGCCGAAACGTTGAATTATAATGTAATTATATAAAAGACACCTGATGAAGGCGCAAGCCGAAACGTTGAACTATAATGTAATTATATAGCAGACACCTGATGAAGGTGCAAGCCGAAATGTTGAATTATAATGTAATTATATAGCAGACACCTGATGAAGGCGCAAGCCGAAACGCTGAACTATAATGTAATTATATAGCAGACACCTGATGAAGGCGCAAGCCGAAACGTTGAACTATGATGTAATTATATAGCAGACACCTGATGAAGGCGCAAGCCGAAACGTTGAACTATAATGTAATTATATAGATGACACCTGATGAAGGCGCAAGCCGAAACGTTGAATTATAGTGTAATTATATAGATGACACCTGATGAAGGCGCAAGCCGAAACATTGAATTATAATGTAATTATATAGCAGACACCTGATGAAGGCGCAAGCCGAAACGTTGAATTATAATGTAATTATATAGCAGACACCTGATGAAGGCTCAAGCCGAAACGTTGAACTATAATGTAATTATATAGCAGACACCTGATGAAGGCGCAAGCCGAAACGTTGAATTATAATGTAATTATATAGAAGACACCTGATGAAGGCGCAAGCCGAAACGTTGAATTATAATGTAATTATATAGCAGACACCTGATGAAGGCGCAAGCCGAAACGTTGAACTATAATGTAATTATATAGCAGACACCTGATGAAGGCGCAAGCCGAAACGTTGAATTATAATGTAATTATATAGCAGACACCTGATGAAGGCGCAAGCCGAAACGTTGAATTATAATGTAATTATATAGCAGACACCTGATGAAGGCGCAAGCCGAAACGTTGAAACACCTGATGAAGGCGCAAGCCGAAACGTTGAATTATAATGTAATTATATAGAAGACACCTGATGAAGGCGCAAGCCGAAACGTTGAATTATAATGTAATTATATAAAAGACACCTGATGAAGGCGCAAGCCGAAACGTTGAATTATAATGTAATTATATAAAAGACACCTGATGAAGGCGCAAGCCGAAACGTTGAACTATAATATAATTATATAGCAGACAGCTGATGAAGGCGCAAGCCGAAACGCTGAACTATAATGTAATTATATAGCAGACACCTGATGAAGGTGCAAGCCGAAATGTTGAATTATAATGTAATTATATAGCAGACACCTGATGAAGGCGCACGCCGAAACGTTGAACTATGATGTAATTATATAGCAGACACCTGATGAAGGCGCACGCCGAAACGTTGAACTATGATGTAATTATATAGCAGACACCTGATGAAGGCGCAAGCCGAAACGTTGAACTATCATGTAATTATATAGATGACACCTGATGAAGGCGCAAGCCGAAACGTTGAATTATAGTGTAATTATATAGATGACACCTGATGAAGGTGCAAGCCGAAACATTGAATTATAATGTAATTATATAGCAGACACCTGATGAAGGCACAAGCCGAAACGTTGAATTATAATGTAATTATATAGCAGACACCTGATGAAGGCGCAAGCCGAAACGCTGAACTATAATGTAATTATATAGCAGACACCTGATGAAGGCGCAAGCCGAAATGTTGAATTATAATGTAATTATATAGCAGACACCTGATGAAGGCGCACGCCGAAACGTTGAACTTTGATGTAATTATATAGCAGACACCTGATGAAGGCACAAGCCGAAACGTTGAATTATAATGTAATTATATAAAAGACACCTGATGAAGGCGCAAGCCGAAACGTTGAATTATAACGTAATTATATAGACTGACCATGTTTATTTTGGCCTTTGTCTCCAGGAACATATATTGTTTGTAGGATGAGAAAGGAAGGAGTACACCTTTCATACTCCTCACCCCCACCGCCTCTTTCCCCATCTCACTCTCTCTCTAGCAGGTGGTGGAGGGATGGAGGAGACCTGCTAGAGAGAGAGTGAGTACACCTTTCATACTGCTCACCCCCACCACCTCTTTCCCCATCTCACTCTCTCTAGCAGGTGATGGAGGAGGGGTACACCTTTCATACTGCCCACCCCCACCACCTCTTTCCCCATCTCACTCTCTAGCAGGTGATGGAGGAGGGGTACACCTTTCATACTGCTCACCCCCACCACCTCTTTCCCCATCTCACTCTCTATCTAGCAGGTGATGGAGGAGGAGTACACCTTTCATACTCCTCACCCCATCTCTCAATAGGGTGGAGGAAGGGAAGAAGTGCACCTTTCCTACTCCCCCCCTCCCTCCTAGAGAGGAGGGGGAGATGGAGTGGAGGTATGAAAGGTGTATCCCTCTCTCCCTACTCCATCTCTCAATAGGGAGAAAGTGGGTGGGGTGAGAGGAAGAAAGAGAGTGTGTGAGGGGGAGAGAGAGTGGGGGGGGAAATAGTCCCCGCTCCCCCCCCCCTCTCTCTCTCTACCCCCGACTCCATCTCACTTCTTCGTTTCACCGCTAATTGCGCCACTTTAGAAATTTTCAAAACAAATTGAAAAATTCTCCGAAATCTCTTTTTGACGAATAAACCTACACGTTAGTGGAAACACATTTTATTGATAATGTTATTCAGTTAAAACTCTCCCGTGTCCTAGTATGCAAATGTGACCTGCTATGGCCAATGTCTGTGGCAATTGTTCGCTATGGCCAATGTCTGTGGCAATTGTTCGCAAAGTATACATGCACGCAGCTTAAAGTTGTGTTTTATTTGAAGAACAATATAAAGACTCGGGATAGATTTGTACAAAATTGTTTCAGATAGGGCCATTTTACTGATCGATACGAAATCTGACATCCCACAGAGTAGAATCCCTGTACTTAAATATATATACTAGTACCCCCAAACGTGCCGATTAAATATGTTTAAACCAATGACCATATAGTTGGACAGACAACTACAATCCTCAAATAGTGCGAGAAGATTTAAAATAAATCATTTGCTAAATCTGGGTGTATTGCATTGATCCATTCAAAAATGGATTTCATAGTCGTACACAATTCAAATCTACAGGTATTTGGAAACTGTGCTTTTACCTCTTTCGGCAAAAGGAAGTAGAATTCAGGCATCCCGTGAGTTAACAGGCCAACGACTTCGTTGTTATTGGTAAGGGCTGGAGCCCCTGATGCACCTTTCTCCATGAAACAGTCTATCAACATTTTCATAGGACTGTTGTAAACTTGGTAACCACATTTTACTAATTCTGGATCTATTCCCAATTTTTGAATTTCCGATTGATAATATACCAGGTTGGCCTGTAACCATTCATTCGCCAACTTTATTTTGTCAGAGAATGGGTAAATAATTTGGCACCTTGGATCCAAACATTTATCATTGTGTGTCAAGTGCCCATACCCTACCAGCGACACATGAGTTATTCGTAATTCACCAATGTCATATCTCCTCAGATTCATCTTCATCGGTAAATTGGTGGACAGGTTTGATAGTTCTATTACTACTACATCGAGTTCTTCATTTGCTAAAAACGTATTCGTTAGGCGGAATTGGTTCACGGATTGACCTATGCCGAGCGACCCATCAAAGGTTATGAAAATACTGGCACTTTCTAAACGATCGTCTGCAAATGCGCTGTTCTGTTTGGGATCTGCAAATGAGAAAAACACATGGTGAAAACAATACAATGCTTTTTTTAATTGGATTTATTTGATTTTTTGGGGTATTTTAATAGATTTACTTTGAGGTTTATGCATATATACGATGTTCCTAAACAATATACATTTTGGGTAATTTATTTACAAACAGAACACGTGAGTTTTGGGTCTATAATGTTTTTTTTAATTCTTTTGATTTAAATCATGGTGTTTTTGATCTTTGGATTAAAAATGCACAGGCAAATTCCATATGTTGCCTTTACTGTAATTGTTGGTGACGGAGATGATATCAATCTATCACCCATGAGTCATTGACCTAGGACATACAGCTGTTCAATCTATCACAGCTGTGATAATTTCAATTTCTGAAAATGTGTGCAAGGCGTGTGCTTTATAATGAGACAACCAATCAAATTTAATACATGCATAGATCACAGGCATTATGCCATTGATTGATTGCATAATTGAATTAAAATTTATGACTTCCAGAATCGCTGTGAAAAATAATCATTAGGCCTACTGTATGGATGAAATCATTCAGTTTGTGTGTAAACACCAATGCCTATACATTATTTTTGATGATTTTTACAGCAGTGAAAAGGTAAATAAGTGTCTTCTTTCCAAATGTCTTTACTTGATAGAAATATCTTGATTAAAAGGCACATATAGCTATATATACAGCATACCCTGAAACATTTAGCATGGCTGTATCTGTCTCAATATCCAGATATTAGGACATTCATTGTCTTTATAACCTAATTGAAAAAGACAGGCTTACCATACAAATATGAGTTTGATACTGTTAGAGAGAATTTTATTCTCTACAAACTTTACATTGACCAAAATTCAGTTTAAATAAACAAAGTCGAATATAATAATTATTCTCCAAAACCTGCATGTCCAATATTTACACCTCCGTGTTTTTATTCTTACCATAAATATATACTGTATTGGGCTGGAGAACCTGATATGACTGTTTTATTATGAGGGAAAGGGAGATCTTCCATTGTGTTGGTATGATCAAAGAAGAAGTATAAAATAAAGTAGCATATGAATTAAAGATCTACACCTTCAGATACCACCAGAGGGGCTCCCACCATTCACAAAATGCAAATGTTTTTCAGGGGGAACCCCCAGCTGGATGCGCTTCGCGCGCACAGTGCCAATAATTTTATTAGTCTGGGATTTTTTTTTTTTTGATATTTCTGCCTAATACTGTGCCCACGAGTCATTGACCTAGACCATACAGCTGTTCAATCTATCACCCATGAGTCATTGACCTAGACCATACAGCTGTTCAATCTATCACCCATGAGTCATTGACCTAGACCATACAGCTGTTCAATCTATCACCCATGAGTCATTGACCTAGACCATACAGCTGTTCAATCTATCACCCATGAGTCATTGACCTAGACCATACAGCTGTTCAATCTATCACCCATGAGTCATTGACCTAGACCATACAGCTGTTCAATCTATCACCCATGAGTCATTGACCTAGACCATACAGCTGTTCAATCTATCACCCATGAGTCATTGACCTAGACCATACAGCTGTTCAATCTATCACCCATGAGTCATTGACCTAGACCATACAGCTGTTCAATCTATCACCCATGAGTCATTGACCTAGACCATACAGCTGTTCAATCTATCACCCATGAGTCATTGACCTAGACCATACAGCTGTTCAATCTATCACCCATGAGTCATTGACCTAGACCATACAGCTGTTCAATCTATCACCCATGAGTCATTGACCTAGACCATACAGCTGTTCAATATATCACCCATGAGTCATTGACCTAGACCATACAGCTGTTCAATCTATCACCCATGAGTCATTGACCTAGACCATACAGCTGTTCAATCTATCACCCATGAGTCATTGACCTAGACCATACAGCTGTTCAATCTATCACCCATGAGTCATTGACCTAGACCATACAGCTGTTCAATCTATCACCCATGAGTCATTGACCTAGACCATACAGCTGTTCAATCTATCACCCATGAGTCATTGACCTAGACCACAGCTGTTCAATCTATCACCCATGAGTCATTGACCTAGACCATACAGCTGTTCAATCTATCACCCATGAGTCATTGACCTAGACCATACAGCTGTTCAATCTATCACCCATGAGTCATTGACCTAGACCATACAGCTGTTCAACTATCACCCATGAGTCATGACCTAGACCATACAGCTGTTCAATCTATCACCCATGATCATGACCTAGACCATACAGCTGTTCAATCTATCACCCATGAGTCATTGACCTAGACCATACAGCTGTTCAATCTATCACCCATGAGTCATTGACCTAGACCATACAGCTGTTCAATCTATCACCCATGAGTCATTGACCTAGACCATACAGCTGTTCAATCTATCACCCATGAGTCATTGCCCTAGACCATACAGCTGTTCAATCTATCACCCATGAGTCATTGACCTAGACCATACAGCTGTTCAATCTATCACCCATGAGTCATTGACCTAGACCATACAGCTGTTCAATCTATCACCCATGAGTCATTGACCTAGACCATACAGCTGTTCAATCTATCACCCATGAGTCATTGACCTAGACCATACAGCTGTTCAATCTATCACCCATGAGTCATTGACCTAGACCATACAGCTGTTCAATCTATCACCCATGAGTCATTGACCTAGACCATACAGCTGTTCAATCTATCACCCATGAGTCATTGACCTAGACCATACAGCTG
Source organism: Archivesica marissinica (assembly GCA_014843695.1). Lineage (NCBI taxonomy): Eukaryota > Metazoa > Mollusca > Bivalvia > Venerida > Vesicomyidae > Archivesica > Archivesica marissinica. Next base: position 23,280,967 of record CM026386.1, on the reverse strand, counting down.
TTCAATCTATCACCCATGAGTCATTGACCTAGACCATACAGCTGTTCAATCTATCACCCATGAGTCATTGACCTAGGATATACAGCTGTTCAATCTATCACCCATGAGTCATTGACCTAGGATATACAGCTGTTCAATCTATCACACATGAGTCATTGACCTAGGACATACAGCTGTTCAATCTATCACCCATGCGTCATTGACCTAGGACATACAGCTGTTCAATCTATCACCCATGTGTCATTGACCTAGGACATACAGCTGGTCTCCAGTGTCACACCTATGATGGACTGGCTTACTGGGAAGTAGAGATGTGATTGTTAACGAAAAATGTCAACAATGGGCAAAGTAATAGTATGGCCGTAATTACTGAGGTCAGCTGTATCTCCGGCAGCTACATGCAATAAGTCATATTCTCAACAAACTTGGGGCCTTTGTGGCTAAGGTCGTTGACTCCCCTGGCTGTCAAATCACTTGCTGTAAGTTGGAATCACCCTGGAGGTGTAGAATTCTTTCATTTCTGGAGGCCGACTTGCGAATTATATTTCACCGAAAGCGACGCAATTGTGTTCTAAATGGCGAGAACGTCGTGTTTAGTCGACTATAAATGACTCGATGCCGAAAACGTTCACGCTAACAACATGCAGCGGCTAGGTTTCTCACGTGCAATGCAGTGTTATTCCATTGTCAACTGCCATATTTTAAATTTCAGGAAAGCATAAATAATAATAGTATCTCACCAATAAATGGCCTAATAACATGCAGCGCTGTCATCACAGATCTGCTTCCAACACGGAACACTGTCCCTATCGGATTACCATTGACAATGAGAACACCAACAGAATCCATATGTGCGCGTAGCGCATCGAACATTGTCTGAGTAAGCGTATCATCCCACTCTTTATTGAGCGGTTGTCCCGAGGCTCTGCAATTGCCAGGCAATGACCTTCCAACATCATTGGGATTGTCGCTC
>CM026386.1:23211689-23278994 GCA_014843695.1 Archivesica marissinica | reverse complement strand
CAAGCCGAAACGTTGAACTATGATGTAATTATATAAAAGACACCTGATGAAGGCGCAAGCCGAAACGTTGAATTATAATGTAATTATATAGCAGACACCTGATGAAGGCGCAAGCCGAAACGTTGAATTATAATGTAATTATATAGAAGACACCTGATGAAGGCGCAAGCCGAAACGTTGAATTATAATGTAATTATATAGAAGACACCTGATGAAGGCGCAAGCCGAAACGTTGAACTATAATGTAATTATATAGAAGACACCTGATGAAGGCGCAAGCCGAAACGTTGAACTATGATGTAATTATATAGAAGATACCTGATGAAGGCGCAAGCCGAAACGTTGAACTATGATGTAATTATATAGAAGACACCTGATGAAGGCGCAAGCCGAAACGTTGAACTATGATGCAATTATATAGAAGACACCTGATGAAGGTGCAAGCCGAAACGTTGAACTATAATGTAATTATATAGAAGACACCTGATGAAGGCGCAAGCCGAAACGTTGAATTATAATGTAATTATATAGCAGACACCTGATGAAGGCGCAAGCCGAAACGTTGACTTATAATGTAATTATATAGAAGACACCTGATGAAGGCGCAAGCCGAAACGTTGAACTATAATGTAATTATATAAAGACACGATGAAGGCGCAAGCCGAAACGTTGAACTATGATGTAATTATATAGAAGACACCTGATGAAGGCGCAAGCCGAAACGTTGAACTATGATGTAATTATATAGAAGACACCTGATGAAGGCGCAAGCCGAAACGTTGAACTATGATGCAATTATATAGAGACACCTGATGAAGGCGCAAGCCGAAACGTTGAACTATGAATGTAATTATATAGCAGACACCTGATGAAGGCGCAAGCCGAAACGTTGAATTATGATGTAATTATATAGCAGACACCTGATGAAGGCGCAAGCCGAAACGTTGAAATATAATGTAATTATATAGAAGACACCTGATGAAGGCGCAAGCCGAAACGTTGAACTATGATGTAATTATATAGAAGACACCTGATGAAGGCGCAAGCCGAAACGTTGATCTATGATGTAATTATATAGAAGATACCTGATGAAGGCGCAAGCCGAAACGTTGATCTATGATGTAATTATATAGCAGACACCTGATGAAGGCGCAAGCCGAAACGTTGAATTATAATGTAATTATATAGCAGACACCTGATGAAGGCGCAAGCCGAAACGTTGAATTATAATGTAATTATATAGCAGACACCTGATGAAGGCGCAAGCCGAAACGTTGAATTATAGTGTAATTATATAGCAGACACCTGATGAAGGCGCAAGCCGAAACGTTGAATTATAATGTAATTATATAGAAGACACCTGATGAAGGCGCAAGCCGAAACGTTGAACTATGATGTAATTATATAGCAGACACCTGATGAAGGCGCAAGCTGAAACGTTGAACTATAATGTAATTATATAGAAGACACCTGATGAAGGCGCAAGCCGAAACGTTGAATTATAATGTAATTATATAGCAGACACCTGATGAAGGCGCAAGCCGAAACGTTGAATTATGATGTAATTATATAGCAGACACCTGATGAAGGCGCAAGCCGAAACGTTGAACTATAATGTAATTATATAGAAGACACCTGATGAAGGCACAAGCCGAAACATTGAATTATAATGTAATTATATAGCAGACACCTGATGAAGGCGAAAGCCGAAACATTGAATTATAATGTAATTATATAGCAGACACCTGATGAAGGCGCAAGCCGAAACGTTGATCTATGATGCAATTATATAGAAGACACCTGATGAAGGCGCAAGCCGAAACGTTGAACTATGATGTAATTATATAGCAGACACCTGATGAAGGCGCAGCGCAAGCCGAAACGTTGAATTATGATGTAATTATATAGAAGACACCTGATGAAGGCGCAAGCCGAAACGTTGAACTATGATGCAATTATATAGAAGACACCTGATGAAGGCACAAGCCGAAACGTTGAATTATAATGTAATTATATAGCAGACACCTGATGAAGGCGCAAGCCGAAACGTTGAATTATAATGTAATTATATAGCAGACACCTGATGAAGGCGCAAGCCGAAACGTTGAACTATAATGTAATTATATAGAAGACACCTGATGAAGGCGCAAGCCGAAACGTTGAACTATGATGTAATTATATAGAAGACACCTGATGAAGGCGCAAGCCGAAACGTTGAACTATGATGTAATTATATAGCAGACACCTGATGAAGGCGCAAGCCGAAACGTTGAATTATAATGTAATTATATAGCAGACACCTGATGAAGGTGCAAGCCGAAACGTTGAACTATAATGTAATTATATAGCAGACACCTGATGAAGGCGCAAGCCGAAACGTTGAATTATAATGTAATTATATAGCAGACACCTGATGAAGGCGCAAACCGAAACATTGAACTATGATGAAATTATATAGAAGACACCTGATGAAGGCGCAAGCCGAAACGTTGAATTATAATGTAATTATATAGCAGACACCCTGATGAAGGCGCAAGCCGAAACGTTGAATTATATGTAATTATATAGAAGACACCTGATGAAGGCGCAAGCCGAAACGTTGAATTAATGTAATTATATAGAACACCTGATGAAGGCGCAAGCCGAAACGTTGAACTATGATGTAATTATATAAAAGACACCTGATGAAGGCGCAAGCCGAAACGTTGAACTATGATGCAATTATATAGAAGACACCTGATGAAGGCGCAAGCCGAAACGTTGAACTATGATGTAATTATATAGCAGACACCTGATGAAGGCGCAAGCCGAAACGTTGAATTATTATGTAATTATATAGCAGACACCTGATGAAGGCGCAAGCCGAAACGTTGAATTATAATGTAATTATATAGAAGACACCTGATGAAGGCGCAAGCCGAAACGTTGAACTATGATGTAATTATATAGAAGACACCTGATGAAGGCGCAGCGCAAGCCGAAACGTTGAACTATGATGTAATTATATAGAAGACACCTGATGAAGGCGCAGCGCAAGCCGAAACGTTGAACTATGATGTAATTATATAGCAGACACCTGATGAAGGCGCAAGCCGAAACGTTGAATTATAATGTAATTATATAGCAGACACCTGATGAAGGCGCAAGCCGAAACGTTGAATTATAATGTAATTATATAGCAGACACCTGATGAAGGCACAAGCCGAAACGTTGAATTATAATGTAATTATATAGCAGACACCTGATGAAGGCGCAAGCCGAAACGTTGAACTATGATGTAATTATATAGCAGACACCTGATGAAGGCGCAAGCCGAAACGTTGAACTATGATGTAATTATATAGAAGACACCTGATGAAGGCGCAAACCGAAACATTGAACTATGATGCAATTATATAGAAGACACCTGATGAAGGCGCAAGCCGAAACGTTGAATTATAATGTAATTATATAGCAGACACCTGATGAAGGCGCAAGCCGAAACGTTGAACTATAATGTAATTATATAGCAGACACCTGATGAAGGCGCAAGCCGAAACGTTGAATTATAATGTAATTATATAGCAGACACCTGATGAAGGTGCAAGCCGAAACGTTGAATTATAATGTAATTATATAGCAGACACCTGAGGAAGGCGCAAGCCGAAACGTTGAATTATAATGTAATTATATAGCAGACACCTGATGAAGGCGCAAGCCGAAACGTTGAACTATGATGCAATTATATAGAAGACACCTGATGAAGGCGCAAGCCGAAACGTTGAATTATAATGTAATTATATAGCAGACACCTGATGAAGGCGCAAGCCGAAACGTTGAATTATAATTTAATTATATAGAAGACACCTGATGAAGGCGCAAGCCGAAACGTTGAATTATAATGTAATTATATAGCAGACACCTGATGAAGGCGCAAGCCGAAACGTTGAATTATAATGTAATTATATAGAAGACACCTGATGAAGGCGCAAGCCGAAACGTTGAATTATAATGTAATTATATAGAAGACACCTGATGAAGGCGCAAGCCGAAACGTTGAACTATAATGTAATTATATAGAAGACACCTGATGAAGGCGCAAGCCGAAACGTTGAACTATGATGTAATTATATAGAAGACACCTGATGAAGGCGCAAGCCGAAACGTTGAATTATAATGTAATTATATAGAAGACACCTGATGAAGGCGCAAGCCGAAACGTTGAACTATGATGTAATTATATAGCAGACACCTGATGAAGGCGCAAGCCGAAACGTTGAATTATAATGTAATTATATAGCAGACACCTGATGAAGGCGCAAGCCGAAACGTTGAATTATGATGTAATTATATAGCAGACACCTGATGAAGGCGCAAGCCGAAACGTTGAACTATAATATAATTATATAGCAGACACCTGATGAAGGCGCAAGCCGAAACGTTGAACTATGATGTAATTATATAGCAGACACCTGATGAAGGCGCAAGCCGAAACGTCGAATTATAATGTAATTATATAGCAGACACCTGATGAAGGCGCAAGCCGAAACGTCGAATTATAATGTAATTATATAGCAGACACCTGATGAAGGCGCAAGCCGAAACGTTGAACTATAATGTAATTATATAGCAGACACCTGATGAAGGCGCAAGCCGAAACGTTGAATTATAATGTAATTATATAGAAGACACCTGATGAAGGCGCAAGCCGAAACGTTGAACTATGATGTAATTATATAGAAGACACCTGATGAAGGCGCAGCGCAAGCCGAAACGTTGAACTATGATGTAATTATATAGCAGACACCTGATGAAGGCGCAAGCCGAAACGTTGAACTATGATGTAATTATATAGCAGACACCTGATGAAGGCGCAAGCCGAAACGTTGAATTATAATGTAATTATATAGCAGACACCTGATGAAGGCGCAAGCCGAAACGTTGAACTATAATGTAATTATATAGCAGCCACCTGATGAAGGCGCAAGCCGAAACGTTGAATTATAATGTAATTATATAGCAGACACCTGATGAAGGCGCAAGCCGAAACGTTGAATTATAATGTAATTATATAGCAGACACCTGATGAAGGCGCAAGCCGAAACATTGAATTATAATGTATTTATATAGCAGACACCTGATGAAGGCGCAAGCCGTAACATTGAATTATAATGTATTTATATAGCAGACACCTGATGAAGGCGCAAGCCGTAACATTGAATTATAATGTATTTATATAGCAGACACCTGATGAAGGTGCAAGCCGAAACGTTGAATTATAATGTAATTATATAGCAGACACCTGATGAAGGCGCAAGCCGAAACGTTGAACTATAATGTAATTATATAGCAGACACCTGATGAAGGCGCAAGCCGAAACGTTGAATTATAATGTAATTATATAGCAGACACCTGATGAAGGCGCAAGCCGAAACGTTGAACGATAATGTAATTATATAGCAGACACCTGATGAAGGTGCAAGCCGAAACGTTGAATTATAATGTAATTAAATAGCAGACACCTGATGAAGGCGCAAGCCGAAAAGTTGAATTATAATGTAATTATATAGCAGACACCTGATGAAGGCGCAAGCCGTAACATTGAATTATAATGTAATTATATAGAAGACACCTGATGAAGGCGCAAGCCGAAACGTTGAATTATAATGTAATTATATAGCAGACACCTGATGAAGGCGCAAGCCGAAACGTTGAATTATAATGTAATTATATAGAAGACACCTGATGAAGGCAGGCGCAAGCCGAAACATTGAATTATAATGTAATTATATAGCACGTTGAACTATAATGTAATTATATAGCAGACATTTGTTGTGTTTGATTTTGTCCACATTATATTGAAATAACAATCACTCAAAATATCATTACCTTCACTACTCGCTTCTACATTATTTGGTCCAGAACTCTCTGCCATACTGTCCATCTCACTGGATGTGCCAACATCAGTCTGCGGCACAACTGTTGCCGGCGCAGTCACCACACCAGACGACTCCACCTCGGCCAGTTCCATAGGCGACGTTGGTCACTTGCTCTTAGTCTCCATGTTTATCTAGTAACTAAAATGTGCAGTTTTTTCTTTTTAAATAGTTAATTTAGGCTCGAATTCCAACAGAATCTACCACTAAAAAACAATTTAACAAAAAACAACACTTGGTCACAGAGGGTTTCGAACCTGGACCTCTTAGATAGAAATCACACGATCTCCATCAGGCTACCAGACCTACCACGCTACATACTGTAATACAATCGGTGACACAACAGGTGAACTGCAACCGTTGCTTTAGTCAGTTCCATTTATTTTCGTGCTCGGCCCCTTTGTATCAAGTGCACACAATAGTACATATAGAAAAATCAGAGTGCCATATTTAGATCTGACATAACTGTTGCCGGCGCAGTCGCGACCACACCAGACGATCTGACACAACCGTTGCCGGCTCAGTCGCGACCACACCAGACGATCTGACACTACTGTTGCCGACGCAGTCGCGACCACACCAGACGATCTGACACAACTGTTGCCGGCGCAGTCGCGACCACACCAGACGATCTGACACAACTGTTGCCGGCGCAGTCGCGACCACACCAGACGATCTGACACAACTGTTGCCGGCGCAGTCGCGACCAAACCAGACGATCTGACACTACTGTTGCCGGCGCAGTCGCGACCACACCAGACGATCTAACACAACTGTTGCCGGCGCAGTCGCGACCACACCAGACGATCTGACACTACTGTTGCCGGCGCAGTCGCGACCACACCAGACAATCTGACACTACTGTTGCCGGCGCAGTCGCGACCACACAAGACGATCTGACACTACTGTTGCCGGCGCAGTCGTGACCACACCAGACGATCTGACACTACTGTTGCCAGCGCAGTCGCGACCACACAAGACGATCTGACACTACTGTTGCCGGCGCAGTCGCGACCACACAAGACGATCTGACAAGTTGATTTATCTAATTAAAAGCATTTTAACGTATACACTTTGTATATTTATTTATCAATTTAAACTATTACCGGTAATGATTCTTAAATTTAGTACTTTGACAGGTCAGCAAACACTTCCTATAAATAACTGTAAAAATCTCGTATACATGTACATAGTTTTCATGTGACGTCATCATTCCTACTGTGGCTATTCAGTTTTATGCTATTCAGTGGCTAATACTCTCCTTGCCTTCCCTCTTGTATATATACAGTGACCAGCACTAAGTACCACCATCCAACTCCCTTGCCTTCCCTCTTGTATGTATACAGTGACCTGCACTAAGTACCATCATCCAACTCCCCTTGCCTTCCCCCTTGTATGTATACAATGACCAGCACTAAGTACCATCATCCAACTCCCCTTGCCTTCCCCCTTGTATATATACAGTGACCAGCACTATGTACCATCATCCAACTCCCTTTGCCTTCCCTCTTGTATATATACAGTGACCAGCACTAAGTACCACCATCCAACTCCCTTGCCTTCCCTCTTGTATGTATACAGTGACCTGCACTAAGTACCATCATCCAACTCCCCTTGCCTCCCCCTTGTATATATACAGTGACAAGCACTATGTACCACCATCCACTCCCTTTGCCTTCCCTCTTGTATGTATACAGTGACCTGCACTAAGTACCATCATCCAACTCCCTTGCCTTCCCTCTTGTATATATACAGTGACCAGCACTATGTACCATCATCCAACTCCCCTTGCCTTCCCTCTTGTATATATACAGTGACCAGCACTATGTACCACCATCCAACTCCCCTTGCCTTCCCTCTTGTATATATACAGTGACCAGCACTAAGTACCATCATCCAACTCCCCTTGCCTTCCCTCTTGTATATATACAGTGACCTGCACTAAGTACCATCATCCAACTCCCCTTGCCTTCCCTCTTGTATATACAGTGACCAGCACTAAGTACCACCATCCAACTCCCCTTGCCTTCCCCCATGCATATATACAGTGACCAGCACTATGTACCACCATCCAACTCCCTTGCCTTCCCTCTTGTATATATACAGTGACCAGCACTATGTACCATCATCCAACTCCCCTTGCCTTCCCTCTTGTATATATACATTGACCAGCACTAAGTACCATCATCCAACTCCCCTTACCTTCCCCCTTGTATGTATACAGTGACCTGCACTAAGTACCATCATCCAACTCCCCTTGCCTTCCCCCGTGTATATATACAGTGACCAGCACTAAGTACCATCATCCAACTCCCTTTGCCTTCCCCCATGCATATATACAGTGACCAACACTATGTACCATCATCCAACTCCCCTTGCCTTCCCTCTTGTATATATACAGTGACCAGCACTATGTACCATCATCCAACTCCCCTTGCCTTCCCTCTTGCATATATACAGTGACCAGCACTAAGTACCACCATCCAACTCCCCTTGCCTTCCCCCTTGTATGTATACAGTGACCAGCACTAAGTACCATCATCCAACTCCCCTTGCCTTGCCTCTTGTATATATACAGTGACCTGCACTATGTACCATCATCCAACTCCCCTTGCCTTCCCGCTTGTATGTATAGAGTGACCAACACTAAGTACCATCATCCAACTCCCCTTGCCTTCCCTCTTGTATATATACAGTGACCTGCACTAAGTATCATCATCCAACTCCCCTTGCCTTCCTCCATGTATATATACAGTGACCAACACTAAGTACCATCATCCAACTCCCCTTGCCTTCCCCCATGTATATATACAGTGACCAACACTAAGTACCATCATCCAACTCCCCTTGCCTTCCCCCATGTATATATACAGTGACCAACACTAAGTACCATCATCCAACTCCCCTTGCCTTCCCTATTTCCCCTTGTATATATAGAGTGACAAGCACTATGTACCATCATCCAACTCCCCTTGCCTTCCCTCTTGTATATATACAGTGACCAGCACTAAGTACCACCATCCAACTCCCCTTGCTTTCCCTCTTGTATGTATACAGTGACCAGCACTATGTACCACCATCCAACTCCCCTTGCTTTCCCTCTTGTATGTATACAGTGACCAGCACTATGTACCATCATCCAACTCCCCTTGCCTTCCCCCTTGTATATATACAGTGACCAGCACTAAGTACCATCATCCAACTCCCCTTGCTTTCCCTCTTGTATATATACAGTGACCTGCACTATGTACCACCATCCAACTCCCCTTGCGTTCCCTCTTGTATATATACAGTGACCAGCACTAAGTACCATCATCCAACTCCCCTTGCTTTCCCTCTTGTATATATACAGTGACCTGGACTATGTACCACCATCCAACTCCCCTTGCGTTCCCTCTTGTATGTATACAGTGACCAGCACTATGTACCACCATCCAACTCCCCTTGCCTTCCCTCTTGTATATATGCAGTGACCAGCACTAAGTACCATCATCCAACTCCCCTTGCCTTCCCCCTTGTATATATAGAGTGACAAGCACTATGTACCACCATCCAACTCCCTTGCCTTCCCTCTTGTATATATACAGTGACAAGCACTATGTACCATCATCCAACTCCCCTTGCCTTCCCTCTTGTATATATACAGTGACGAGCACTATGTACCATCATCCAACTCCCCTTGCCTTCCCTCTTGTATGTATACAGTGACCAGACCTGAGCTAATACAAGTTATATTTCACTGTACTTAAAGCGACACTACATTGTAAAAAGAATATAAAATGCATTTTTCATGTATAAATGTATTGCTACTACAAATTCTTCCGAACACATTCGAACACTAACATTGAATCAATAAACAGTGTTTTTGTGGTCTGAAAGCTTTCCAAATTAAAAGTAGGATGTCATATAACGGTCATCCATGCTCCTGAATTGACGTTTATTTGTCATTGGAGTCAATACTAAACACGATTTAATGACGTTTAGAGATAATTTAACTAAGATTAGTCTACAAATAAATATACATAGGCACAAATGTGAGATAGGTAGTGAATGGCAATTGGGTTCATTAAGAAACACAGTCTGACGTGGAAGATAGAGACCTCGATTGGAATGAAAATGATTCATTCTGGGAAACGGTGCTACCAAGCATAAACGCCACACGCTCAGACCAGACGTAAATTATCCTGTGAAATAGTAGCTGCTATTAGGTACCCAATAGGTAAGTTCCCTGATCCTGCAATTACTACTTTAGATATAACGGCAAATCTGTTCCATACATCGTGTTATTCATGATACACGAGTTGTATTACGCTTGGATGTCGACCCTATTTACATTATATTGTAATGTCAACAAACCGCGTATACGGCGTTTGTTTATTAGTTGAAATGCTCAGTTTTTGAGGCAAATATTTAGCAAAAAGGAAAACCATATCCCGGCGTGAAGAGTTTTCGCCCAGAACAGGTTTTCGTCTAACCGTTATGTACTACATTGTCGGTAACCAGTAACACCGGGATATAATAGGAAAATACATTCTGTAAAAATTTGTGTTTTCAATGATATAGTGTCACTTTAATAATTTTTTGTCCATGGTGTAGATTCGTGAGTAATGCATATCTCCCCACGCGGGAAAAAAAACTTATCCAGTGTTTTTGCATTGCGAGATCAATACCCCCCCTGTGGCAAAATCCGCGCGATACTGTACGTGTCTGATCCAGTTCAACAACCCGGAACTGTTTATTGGAATAAGACAATATGAGCCATTTACTTGGTTCTTTAGTCGCTTTGTCCTGGAGGCGCGACTCTCAATTTCTTCTTGAAAGTATAGCCACTTTGTGCAGAAACTGTGTCTTCTGAGAGATTATTCCAGGGTGAGACTACCCGATTGGAAAAGATATTTTTCCGGATGTCTGAGCGAAAGCTAACCTTGTGTAGTTTAAGTTGGTGACCACAAAGTCTTTTCAATGGTCGATAAAATAGAGTGTCTGGATTTATGTTGTATTTGTTATGAAGCATTTTATAAGTTTCACACATGTCAGTATTTTTCCTGCGCGACTCTAAACTATCGAGTGTTGGTGGATCAGCACACAAGGCTAAACAGCAGTTCTGCACTTTTTGTAGCATATCAATATCTTTTTTTATAGCTAGGATTCCACACTACTGAAGCGTACTCCAGCAGTGGGCGTATTGTTGATGTATACTGAGTCAAAAAAGAAACGATACCAAACTAAAAATGACGTAAAACGGATAAAACCATAGAAAGGTTTAATATATTATTACGTATCAGTACCGGGTATCTTATTGCAACGTCAGCCAACCATAAACACTGGTAAATAAACACCTGATATCCTGGAACGCCGAATTTCCGATTTGCACGTGCTCCTCAACAAAGACAACTTCCTACACATGTACAAATCGGAAAACCGGTTTATTGTACTGGTATTGCATTATCATCGAGGAAAAACACCTTACATACCCATTGTTACCTCTAACAAAATGCCTAGGCTAAACCGCAATCAGAGAATGCGTGCCATTGGCATGATTGACGGTTTACGTCAGCGTGACGTCGCAAATCGACTCGGGGTTACGCGGATCACGATAACACGTCTACTTCGACGTTATCGAACACATGGATCGGTGGACGACCGTCTCCAAGATCTGGTCGACCACGTGTGACGACGCGTGAACAGGACCGTCACATTCGGACGTCACATTTACGTGACCGGTTCCTACCTGCTACGCACACAGCTGCCGTTACTCCTGGGATGACCAACAATCGCATCAGTGCACAAACAGTCAGGAACCGGCTCGGTGAACGTGGCATTCGTGCCTATCGGCCATACGTTGGACCCATCCTGACACGACGTCACCGTGATGTACGGCGGGAATGGACGACGGAACGTGCTCGCTGGACTCGGTTACAGTGGAATTCGGTGATGTTTAGCGATGAATCGCGGTTCTGTTTGCGTCGAGCGGATGGCAGAGAGCGGGTATATCGCAGACGCGGTGAACGTTACGCCGACGCATGTGTACGTCAGGTCGATCTGTTCGGGGGAGGAAGCGTTATGGCGTGGGGCTGTATCACCTTCGGCAGTCGCACTGAACTGTTAGTGGTGGACGGGAACCTAGACGCCCAGCGGTACTGTGATGAGATCCTTGCGCCAGTTGTTGTGCCGTTCTTTAACGCCAACAGAAACGTCACACTGTTCCAACAGGACAACGCCAGGTGTCATACTGCTCGGATTTCCACCACATTATTGGAGCAGAACAATATTGAAACCCTGCCGTGGCCTGCTTTGTCACCAGACTTGTCACCCATAGAACATTTGTGGGATACGTTAGACCGCAGCGTCAGACGACGTCGGCCGGTAACGTTAAACCAACTGAGGGATGTTTTGCGTCAGGAGTGGACAAATATTGACCAGCAAGAGATTCAGACACTCTTCCGTTCGATGCGACGGCGGTGCATTGCAGTGAGAGACGCAAATGGTGCCCATACTCGGTATTGACGTCTGTGTGAAAACTCCATTAGACCCCTGTCCGACGAATTACGTCATCATGCAGCAGACAGTTTCGGAGGCTCATTATGCTTTATGTGCTCCTCTTTCAAACATGTTGGACTATCATCTTATGAATTTTCAAAGAATTTTCTTAATAAATGTTGAAATTATAGACACATAAACCCCAGGTATCGTTTCTTTTTTGACTTAGTATATAAAGAATTGTCACTTTTCTTTGGGTTAAGTTTGTAAAACAACGTCTGATTAGTCCCACTCTTTGGGAAGCCCTTTTCGTTATTTCAGTAATGTGTTTACTAGGCTTTAAGTCACTAGAGATTAACACACCCAGGTCCTTTTGTTCATGAACATTTAGTAATTCAACACCATTTAATGTGTACACATATTCCAACTTCCAATAGCAACCACCACGCATCTTTACTGCGCATTATTGCGCAATCGGTGTTCCGATAAAAAACTGACTCCAAAATATGTCCTGTGTATTACGGTCTTGTATGAACAGAGCAAAGGCTTTCCGATTGAAATATTTGCATAAGTGGGAGGAGATATGACCAAATATGGCGTATATGCCCATTTGGCTGTTACGCAGTATATATTTACAGTTCAAAACTGAAAATTTCAAATATCATAAATTTGTCCAAAACGGCCATATACGCTAATGAAATTGGTATTTTATGATAGATATATCAGTATTCTTTTCATTCTGGGCACTTCCAAGAATGTAATTTGACGTATATCCTGTTTATTTGGCTCGCATCCGAGTGACATGACAAGTCTCACCGGACAAGGGAAGTAATCAAACTTAACCATTACCAATATTCCACTACCGCCGTCCCGAATCGTAATTCATGCAGAGTAAAAAAAATATTAAAATATTACAGTGTGTCCTTCTCTCAAGCTCGATTGAGGTATAAATAGTCTAGATCGGTATTGTGGTTTGGAATAAATGCAAATATGCATTTGCGCTGACTAAAGATTAATTAGCTTGTATTTGCAATTTTCTAAAATCAAAATGGCTGTTCGTACACCGTTCATTCGTACTCGGTTACGAGTCGATATATTAAAACTATTAACTTATAAACTATTAACTTATAAGTGTGTTGTAAGTACTGTGTGCATAAAATTGTTACAGAACAGGTGAGAAATGTTTATAGAAGAAAATAACACTGACTACTATGTAGAATACCGTTTCATGATCAAGTAATAAGCTGGGGTCAACTTTTTTAAGAAATTGAAAATTAAGCCTTTTCCTACTGCAATTTTTCATCATTTACAAGTCCATTATTTTCAAAATTTGTGGTGTAACAAAGTTAAACTATACATTTTTGCAAATGGTTTGATGAGATCTACCAGAAAATGTATAGTTTTACATGTATCCCGGTGTTACTGGTTTCCGACGATGTAGTACATAACGGACTCCTATAGGTTTAGAATTGTCATACACTGCAAACAATTTTATGTCACCAAATAAACAATATTTTACCATTCATTCACAAAAATCTCGAAGAAAATCGAATGTTTACTTTTTGAGAAAAGTTGACAAAATAGCGGTACCTCATTCTCAGTAATCCGGAATGACGTCACATGTTTTCGTTTAACTGTGGAAATTGCCTACAGTGCGAACATTAGTATGTAAGCAACAGTTTTTTTTAACAAAACAATATAAATAAGGAAGACTTACTTTAATAATAGGCTTAATTTATCATTTTCACTCAAAATTCATTTGTTGGAGAGCATTTTGTCTATATACTGTATCTAAAACACTAATTTAGTTTAACTAAGACAAACACACGGGGCATAAGAAGTCGTCACCCATCCTAATTACTCTGACTGGGTGCAGAACCGTAACTGGACCCATCCATCGAACACATCACACGGTGCCTAACAGAGAATAACTAGGTTTACACAACCATGTATATTAGTTGGAGAACCTCTGTGACAACACATGGACCTGAAGGCGAAAAACGGTGAAAATCGATATTATGCATAAGGACCTCTTGTGTGTGTAATAACGGGCGAAACTCGTAAACACGGAGCAATGAGACTATAATGACATTTTTATTCGTAAATATATTGGCATGGCAGACGATGCATATGTCATTTTGGAGAAAAAATTGCCAATTTCTTTAAAAAATGATATTTATATGGTGACATAAAACGGATATAGTGAAATTAGTGAAAACTGGGGTAGGTTTAAAGTTTTCACCGCTAATTTACCTTGTCTGATCTATTATGATCAGTTAGAAATAGATTGGAAGTGCACAATGTATGTTTATTTATAATTCCGGTAACTGGAGCGTGAAATATTGCGTGATCTCTCGCGACTTGCTATTCCCACAGTTGGGCGTAAACCTGTTCTGGGCGAAAACTCTTCACGCCGGGATATTATAGCTGTTAATAAAATCATTGAATGTTGCTACTTCCAAGTTCCAAGGCCTAACGCCACAGGCACAATTTTTTTTTTATTTTTGGCCTATGGTCATATAGTATCCCGGTGTTACTGGTTTCCGACGATGTAGTACATAACGGACTCCTATAGGTTTAGAATGGTCATACACTGCAAACAATTTTATGTCACCAAATAAACAATATGTTACCATTCATCCACACAAATCTCGAAGAAAATCGAATGTTTACTTTTTGAGAAAAGTTGACAAAATAGCGGTACCTCATTCTCAGTAATCCGGAATGACGTCACAGGTTTTCGCCTAACTGTGGAAATTGTCTACAGCGCCACCATTAGTATGTAAGCAACAGTTCTTTTTTAACAAAACAATAAACTAAGGAAGACTTACTTTAATAAGAGGCTTAATTTATCATTTTCACTCAAAATTCATTTGTTGGACAGCATGTTGTCTATATACTGTATCTAAAACACTAACATTTAATTTAACTAGGTCAAACACACGGGGCATAAGAAGTCGTCATCCCTCCTAATTACTCTGACTAATGCAGAACCGTAAATGAACACATCACACGGTGCCCAACAAAGAAAAACTAGGTTTACACAACCATATATATCAGTTGGAGAACCTCTGTGACAACCCGTGGACCTGAAGGTGAAACACGGTGAAAAAATCGATTTTATTAATAAGGACCCCTTGTGTGTAATAACGGACATAACTCATAAACACGGAGCAGTGAGACTATAATGACATTTTTATTCGTAAATATATTGGCGTGGCAGACGATGCATATGTCATTTTGGAGAAAAAATTGCCAATTTCTTTAAAAAATGATATTTATATCGTGACATAAACGGATATAGTGAAGTTAGTGAAAACTGGGGTAGGTTTAAAGTTTTCACCGCTAATTTACCTTGTCTGATATATTATGATCAGTTAGAAATAGATTGGAAGTGCACAAGGTATGTTTATTTATAATTCCGGTAACTGGAGCGTGAAATATTGCGTGATCTCTCGCGACTAGCTATTTCCACAGTTGGGCGAAAACCTGTGCTGGGCGAAAACTCTTCACGCCGGGATAAGTAATATATATTACTTACTATATGACCATAGGCCAAAAATAAAAAAAGTTTGTGTCTGGTGCCTGTGCCTAACGCAGTTTCAAAACCACACACATTGTTTTTATTATTTTGGCAGTTGAAAGCTACACTAGGAGATATTATTTTTAATTTAGAATATAACAAGCTGCCGGAGACAACATACCATAGGTCATAGGATTTATATTTATACCTTTCCGACAATAAGCGATTGTTAACACAGCAGCAGATCTGTCAGCCATTTTCAATATGTAGACTGGTTTACGCGGGTATCACAGAGCCAGTTCAGTTGACTTACTAGAGTAATTGACCTTTCTGCAAACGCTACTTAGGCACGCCCCCCATAGTTACAGGTGCTCGCTGTAACCACGCGAGACAAGCTATCTAACAAAATGGCGTCTAACGCAGACCTGCATCGAGTTGATCTAGATAAAATTCCGTCGAATTCTCGGTTTTATTTCACCCAGATAAGAATATCTCGTTGAAAGCAAGACAGCAAGGATTTAGGTTCTTTAGTGAAGGTTATTTCTCTAAAGTACAGATCTATTTAACTGATGAGGACGTGTTAAGTGTTCGTGGAAAATGCTTTCGCAGTCAACGGAAGAGTGAACCACCACATCGTGTAAACTTTGACATCAAAAGAAATGAAATATGCTACGCATATTGCTCTTGTCAAGCAGGGTATGTATTTTGTATTTGACAATAGATCTAATTATTCCGTGACTTACTCGTTATACATGCACTGTATTGAAATCAAATTTTGTGTCTTGACCTACTTTCGAAAATATCCTGAAATTGCAAATGGCGACGCTCGTTTTTTTTTTTTTTATCTACATGTATGAGGAATATTCCGACCAACATATTCTTACTAATACAAGGTGTGACCAGGGATCATCTTGGTGTTCCATAATTGGAAGGACATACGGAGGAAAAGAAGAAAGAAAGAAGTAACTAGTCAGTAGGCCTACTAGTCACTTCCGCCAACGTCTGAAAATAGTTTTAGTATAGCGGTGTTGCTAAATCATTTATATTAATCATTATGATTACAACAAATAGCGTTTCTGAAAATACCAGTGCCCCGGTCGGGATTCGAACCAGGGATACCTGGATTGGTAGTCTAGCTATATATCAAATGTTTTTCAATAAATAACGAGAGCCTACACGGAGTGCTAAATAATTATACACATGTTTATAACTGTGTCTTCAAAGCAGATATAGCAGTTATAAAATGTAACAGGGTGAGCAAAATGGGCAGTCTGACTGGGGCTCGAACCCGGGACCATTCACTTACAGGGCGACTGAGCTATCCGGCCGCCTACACAAGTTTCTCACCTATTAGTAATTATAACCTATAGACACTACTACATATGAATGGATACAACTCACTAACACTCCTCCCATTTTTTATATTTGGTCTCTTCATAAGATTGATAGTGATCCCATGTATAGTCTGATTGTATCGAAGTAACAAGTAAAAGTACAAATTGCATTTTGTTTGTTGATATATTTCAGACTGAGTGGTTCCTGCTCACATGTGATTGGTTTAGTAACAGCGGTACATCAGTGGCAACTGATGGGCTTTGCCAGTATCCCTGAAGAAGTTTCGTGTACGTCATTACCACAGGCGTGGCATGCTCCGCGAGGGCCGAAGATTGAACCAGAGCCTGTTTCTAGTATACGTTTCGTGAACCCGAAGATGGATCGAAAGCGTGTTCCAGTGCAGAACAAACAAATAACAGAATGCAGGTACTGTTTCATAGTTATTAACAGAATTTTAATGTTGCCATACATGATACTTGGATAATTCGGTCATACAAAATATATATTCAATAAATATAAAATTGTCTCATGCGCATATCAAACTATTTTTTTCAGGGGATCAATCTCAATACCTTGACATTTCTGTACCGGTATTGTGCATTACAGTAAAACCTCAGCTTAAAACCACCTCAATAACATGACCACCTCAAAATAAAGACCACAATTTTCAGGTCAATTTCTACTGTTTTTGCACTTTATTTAACCTCAATATTAAGACCAACTCAATAATGAGACCAATTTTCAAGGGTCCCAAGGGTGGTCTTATTATTGAGGTTTTTCGCCAATTGGACCCCAGTCTCCCTCTGGATATGCGCATGGACCAAGCAGGCCTCGACAAATGTTTAATTTCTTACTCGTCCTACTGGGCGAGTGATGCCACTGTCCCACTCGTCCAGATTGGACTATCACTCGTCCCATGTATTTTAGGAAAATTAAAAATTGTCACAGAATTGCACTTTAATTTATTAATAAATACAATTATGTTGCAGCATAAACACATTAAAATATCCTCGGTGATTTCCCATTATGACGCCTGGTAATCATTCCGAAGAAAGTAAAACGGATATTATTTTATTTTGTTCCTTCGATTTGTATTGGATATTTAGCTGAAATTTTCACTCGTCCGACTGGGCAAGCGACTTGGAATTTCTACTAGTCCAGATCAAAAAGTCACTCGTAAATACGAGCGGACGAGTGGATTTGTCGAGCCCTGCCAAGTAAACAATAAGAATAAGACATTATGTTCTTTAGATACTAATTTTATTTTTATTGAATTACATTTCTAAAACATATTTTTGCAAACAATAATTCATCATCATAATTTAACAACAACAGCCCATACCATAAATATGTTTCACAACATTCATAACTATCATGTGTCTGACATGAAAGTCCTTTACATTCCAGAAAAATCCGTGTCAAAGAAGAAGATGTAACTTTTCTTCAATCAACGAGTGATTGTGCAATCAGCTACCTGGTGTCCAAACCACCATTGACTGTCAACACACATCTTGGAAATGTACCTGTTGGTAGTACACTTGCAACACAGGTATGTACAGTTAATTTTTAAGACTTTATACACAGTGGCATAAAATTGGTTAAAAATGAGCAGACATTCCAAATTTGATTTACACTAGACATATGAACAACTGGAAATCTATTAGTCATTATTTTAAATGACTTGATTCTTCTGATTGCACGTTCAACATGTACGCGGTGTTTGGCGATTTTTCTTGTTGTAGCAACATCATTCTCACTCATTTGCATCCCACTGACAGCAAAAGGAGGGATGTTCAATTTTAAGTTCAATTCTTCCACACAAGATTCTATATTGAAACCCTTGTCGGCCATTAATCCATCTCCAGGCTTTAGATAATTACAGTCAATCAACTGGAGTAATTGTTCTTTTATTCCACATTGTTCAAACAGTTGTTTATCAGATACGAGGAGAAAATAACCGATCCTCGGGGATCCACTATAACCAGGGATTTCAGGGTGTTGCTCGATTTATAGTCACTATAAGTTTGTGATTGTGCCTTCAGTGATGCGGGCTTCTGTATTTTTATTTCCGTACAATCTAAAATTGCGAAAGTGTTTGGAAAGTCTGATTTATATTCAGGTGGCATATTTTCCGCAATAATTTCTCTATCTGGCCAGATAGGTACTTCACCAAATCTCAGAAACATGAAGTTAATCCATGAATTGAATATCACCCCAGCCGTATGTTGAGATATGGAAAACCGAAGACCAAGGTCGACTAAATCAAAGTCATTTCTCAGTTTGCATAGTGTTATTAGCAACTGGTTTTTTAATGTGACACTTTTGATTTCTTTCAACTTTCCTTTTCCCACATACGTTAATGGTTCAACAGACTCGTCTGGTACCAGGATGAAAGTGTAAATATTCATGAATGCCTGCTTTGTAAATCCTGTATAATATTTAATGAGTTTTTCGTCATTAATGATAAGTTCTAAGCAGAATGTTGGCACTGGTGCTTGTACTTTCTTGGGCCTTGAAACTTGTCGTGGCATGTCAATAAATTCCAATGTAGTCTTCGCAACTTTCTGCTGTAATGACTTGTTTTCGGCTACCAATACCATAACCCCTGTAATGTAAAGAAATATGACTATGTATCAGGTACTAAAATGAATATCTGTTGTATTTGTAGGCAAAATTCTATGTGGAAGAGTGTCATCAACAGCCAGTAACATCAAATTGTGGTGACATCCGGTACCCAAAACCATCTGTAATTAATGTTACGGACATGAATTTCGTGCCAACTTTGACAATGGAGCAATGCTGCAAGTTGGAGGAAGCTACACGCGACCAAGCGGACTGTAGTATGTGGGCTCAGGAGAGGAAACACAGACTGACATCATCACAGTTTGGTCTTATTATGAAAAGGAAGAAATTTATTGACATGTTGAAAAATCCTAAGCCTTTCACCGCTAAGGCCACTTCTTACGGAAGTGCAAATGAAAGAAAAGCATTAACTGAATACTGTGCGAAAAAGGGTTATCATGTACATAAGTGTGGGTTGATTGTGAACCCAAAGTTCTCATTCCTTGGAGCTTCCCCGGATTCAAAAGTTTGTGTTGGTGACGGACAAAGTGGGTTGGTTGAGGTTAAATGCCCGTTCAGTGCAAGAGACAAAACAATCATAGACGCTTGTGAAATTAGAGATTTCTGCCTTGCGCAAGTTGATGGTCAGGTTCTTTTGAAAAAGAACCACAACTACTTTTACCAGGTACAAGGTCAACTTCTTATAAGTGGTGCTGAATTTTGTGACTTTGTTGTGTACACAAAGAAAGATCTCTTCACACAAAGGATTACAACTGACACTGAGTTCTGTCAAAATATGGTGCAGTGTTTGTACAGGTTTTACTGTAAATATATAAAAGATTGATTAATATAAATGCTTACATGAACTCTCTGTTTGTGAAGCGATGTCATTTGGAGTTCTATCTTCTATAGGTGGTAACTGGTTTTCCTGGTTGCTCTCGTGACTGTTGTTCTCTGTTAATGGTCCACCATCTATCCTAGTCTCTGATTGTGTGCTGAAAAGGAAAACATGTTTGTTAATATTTCTAGATACATAAGTATAGGTCATGCTACTTTGTGCATGTGTTAACCCTTTCAACACCACATACCTCTAAATAGGCTTACAAAAAGTGTAGATCCAGATGAGACAGGATCTGCACTTTTTGCCAGTGATATGACTATTTTTAGACATAAATACCCATTTTGATAAATGAACTTGTCCAAATGTGATTTATTGGTTTATGAATATCATGGACCAGTCCATGTGAGTTATTTGGTGTTGAATGGGTTAAGTTTGTATTTGTTAACAATAAATAATCATATGGCAATCTTCACGAAACTTTGCCAGAGTTTGTCTGACACCGGTCAGACAAATGATTAAAATGCACTTAAACTTTCAATATATTTTGTCTGACCGAAGGATTGTTGACCAGGCGGTCCTACGGATTTCGGGAAGACTGATATGGAAATAATTCATTTCTGTCAAACCTCAATAACAAGACCACCTTGAAGTTGAGACCCTTGAAAACTGGTGTGTGTCATTAAATTGTAGCATTGAGATTTAAAAAACCCTGTTGAATCAATGGAATCAAACTCCTCATTATGATCTTAATTTAGAGGTGGTTGTTAAGTGAGGTTTTACTGTAATGTTAATACTAGGATAGTCAAAACATTTGGTTTTCAGTTACTTGCTTGTTTTAACCAGTTGGTTTTTTTCCTACATGTACATTTCATTTCTGTGAAACTTTATTTGTCCGAAATTAATCTGGCAAAATAATGCAGCACACGAGCATGAACAAGTTATTCCATATTTCTTGTAGATATGAGTGGGTTATGCTTAGTGTGTGAATCATGCCTGGATCCAGCAATTGCATGTATTAGTGTATAAGTGCTTGTGAGTTCATGTGCATGCGTTTGTTTTAAATACCAATATATTTATAAATGTAATCTATTGATAATTAATAAAAATAAAAGTTAAATGAGTGACTGGTTCGTTTTAATTCCTGCACATTTTATTATGACAATAGTTAATAAAACAACATGAATGTCGGTTTTGGCTTATAGTGTTTGCATAAAATATTGGTACTGACCCAAGTTCGATTCATGGTCGTATAAATTATCTAGTCAAACTATACCAAAATCAAGCGGACATGTCTGGCAGGTGTCAACATACATATGACTGGCAATAAAATCATTTATACCTTGGTGGAGTGTGATACAGAAGTCGCCTTCTTTTCAATGGTAGAGCTCTCTGTGGCTTAGGTCGTGGTGTGTAAGGATCTGCCGGTTCTGGATCTGGGAATTCCTGAGTAGGCCACTGATGGTCGACGAAGTGCTGAAAAAATAACATTTATAAATCTAAACGTATGTCATACACTAAACTGGCAACATTACATCATTAAACCATGGAGAAAAGTACTGTTGATAGACTCTGACCTATGCATACTAGAACGTAAGAAGACTTCTTCAACACTGGTACAGTATGGTGCTCTCTCATATTGGAAACCAGCAACATATTTAAGTTAATCATTGAGAAAAACTGCATTTTTCCGTCTTGAGAGACTCGACCCTATGCCTCCTAGAAGACTCGAACATTATTAGGCCCATAAACTGAACACCAGTACGTTCACTGAGCTAATATGGGAATCCCACAGCTCTGCACATGCATGGGTACTATTACTACTATCTGATCCCTAGTCCACCATCCACGACAATATGTATGAACCACATGTATAATTTGAATCACCATTATACTCACATATCTCTTGTGAACAGTAGATCTATAAATGCAGAATATATTTTTTGGAAATATTTTATTCTGTATAAATAAATTAATTTCAACTTACTTTTGTGCAAATATATCTGTTTGCATTAATTTTGGATGTATTTAGCTGGTCGTTTGGTCGTCCACACAGCTTGATCCACCTTAGACATTTTTCCAGATTTGTCTTAGGTTTCGGAAATGGCACGAATTTTACGTCACCTATCAATCGATCTAGATATCTACTATCACTGTCACACAGCCCGTAACTACATCGTTTCACCATTATCAATGACAGACAGCATTAATTGCAATTAATTTGTAATTTATTTCAGATCACGATCACTCGTTATCAGATTTGATTAAAATGTTACTATAAATCTGATTAAAATGTTACTAAATAACTCGTGTGTCTGACAACGATAAAACAATGACTCGGTAATCAATATTATAAATATGGGCACACATTTTATAACTGACCAATTAGCACAATCAGTGCTAAATTCCGATGTGCAATACTTTGATCTTGATAATTCAATATTCAACTTGTTTATTGCATAAAGCATATACATGCAGATAATAGCAGTATCGGGATATTTTATCAGTCGGCGATCTCTGTGATGTACCAGTAGTCGGGTAAGTTGTTGATTACTTTCCTGCAATCAACAGTGCTGACAGCTTAAATTGATTGTATAGTGTTTACGCAAACAAATGACAGTATTCGGGTCAGTTGGATGGGTTTTTATAATTCATTATGTTTTAAACAGCTGTCTGGTATTTTGTGTCCTTCACTATACCCAACATTTTTAGATATGTCCAAGGATTTTGAAATGGGTTGAATTTAACGTCGATCACCAGGATATCGACTAATTTTGTACTATAACTAACCCAGACACCAAAGCTACACATTTTCAACATCATCAAAACAATTTTAAACCCGTATTTTCGATCAAATTCACGCCTTTTCAAATTTGTCTACTCGTTACTAGTTTGTCTAATATGCATTGTTTGTCTAACAAAATGGCGGCGCTAAAGCGTTGCCGGGGGTGCGTGCGAATGGTGCGATGCGATTGGCTAACGTCAGCTGTCAATCAAAATCGGGTGTTTTGTTCAAACTACAAATTCGTCAAACTTACTAGTGTGTAAGAAATTCCTGGATCTAAAACATTTAGTGCGGAAAGAGGTCAAAGAGGCTTATCATCAATACCTAGAAAACATCCTAAATCTAAACAGTGATGATGCCTCCCATCCTTACAGGCCAAACGTCCGTGGTCCAGTGGTAGAGCGTCGGATTTGGAATCGAACGGTCCCGGGTTCGATACTCGGTCAGGCCACGTATGTAGTGCCATTGAGCAAGGCACCTCACACACATTGCTTAGTACTGGTTAATCGCTTAGGTCGGCTAAGCCTGCCCAGGAAAACATGTCTAAGTCCCCGCGAGGGGTTTGATATTAAAGGAACATACATACAAACACCAAGAAACGTTATTCCATCCTTAAGCATTCCAACAAGATTCCAAATCAATGCCACCCCTAAAGCATGAAAACAAATTCCATCATGAAGAAGCTGCTAAAGCCACAGCACTGAACAAACAGTTTCAGTCTGTCTTCAGCTCTAAATCCCCACTAAGACTTACCTCCATTTGTAAAATGAAAATTCAGGACACATATGGAAACCTGAATGGTCAATCCACGCCACACATGAATGAGATCACAGTAAGCTCAAATGGCATAGAAAAACTTCTCAATAACCTGAACCCCCACAAGGCTAGTGGTCCTGACCTAATTAAGCCAATCATACTTAAAACACTGTCTAAAGAACTCTCACCTATCCTTGAAGTCTTATTCCAAAAATCCTTCAACGAAGGATCACTGCCTGCCCAGTGGAAGTCAGCAAATGTTGCTCCCATTTGCAAAAAAGGGGACAAGTCAAACCCCGCCAACTATAGGCCTATCTCACTGACATGTGTTCTATGCAAGGTACTAGAACATATAGTTTCCTCCTCGATAGCAAAACACTTCACTAACCACAGTATTCTGTACCATTTGCAGCACCGTTTTAGAGAAAAACGGCCATGCGTGACCCAATTAGTAATGCTAGTCAATGACTTGGTTACCTCTGTCTACAATAAGCATCAGGTAGATCTCATCCTGTTAGACTTCAGTAAGGCTTTCGATAAGGTCAATCACGAGAAAGTACTACTAAAAATGCATGAATATGGAGTCAGAGGTCAAACATTCAGGTGGATTAAGAGTTTTCTAGATAATAGACTCCAGTCAGTTGTCCTTAATTGTATTAGTTCAGAGGCCATTCCGGTGTCCTCTGGAGTCCCACAGGGATCCGTACTTGGACCCCTGCTTTTCCTAGCCTACATAAACGACCTCCCACAAAACATCAGTTCCAAAGTCCGCATCTTTGCAGATGATACTGCAGTATATCTATCACTGACATCTGCAAATGAATCGGTCACACTCCAAAATGATCTTAAGAGATTAGAAGAGTGGGAGCTGGAGTAGGACATGGAATTTAACCCCTCCAAATGTCAAGTTATCCACGTCACCAGAAGGAAACATCCTATTCCCAGCAAATATAAACTCCATGGAGTCCTACTTGAGTCGGTCACCTCAGCCTTGGCGTGGATATCTCAAATAACCTGTCGTGGGACACCCACATAAAAAGGTCAACAAAGAAAGCAAACCAAACATTAGGATTTCTACGTAGAAACCTCCAGGTCAAATCTGAGCCCATTAAGACCATGGCTTACCAGACACTAGTGAGACCCCAGCTTGAATATGGCTCCGAGATCTGGTCGCCCCATACCCAAACATTGATAGACCAAATTGAAGGTGACCAGCGAAGAGCAGCCCGTTGGATAAAGGCTGACTTCTATCGTACCTCTAGTGTTACAGACATGCTACATTCCCTAAATCTACGCAGACTTGATCAACGGCGTATTGACAATAGGTTATCCCTTATGTATAACATTCATAATGATCTTGTTGCTATTCCCATTGAAAATTACCTAGTTCCCCTCTCCCGTCCTACTCGCCATTGCCATTCCTTAAGCTATAGGTTAATTACAGCAACTACTGACTAGTTGTTCTGCGTAGCTGCTTTTAAACTTTTACCACAACTTATTTTCATTTCCTACACTTAGTCAACTGAGGACCACCCCTTCGAAAACCACAGAATTACGGTGCCGGGCCTCTTTGGTACTGTGTAGCGAGCAAAGTAGGCGATGTGACCCCACAAGACCGGGTATACGTATGTAGCCTGGTATCATAGCTGCTAAGTGACACCAAGTATGCCTCTCCATCTTGACCTGCGTGGACCCTACACTTAGTCAACTGACGACCACCCCTTCGAAAACCACATAATTACGGTTCCGGGCCTCTTTGGTACTGAGTAGCGAGCACAGTAGGCGATGTGACTCCACAAGACCGGGTATACGTATGTAGCCTGGTATCATAGCTGCTAAGCGACATCAAGTATGCCTCTCCATCTTGGCCTGGGTGGACCCTACACTTAGTCACCTGACGACATGACCCTTCAAAAACCACATAATTACGGTTCCGGGCCTCTTTGGTACTGTGTAGCGAGCAAAGTAGGCGATGTGACCCCACAAGACCGGGTATACATATGTAGCCTGGAATCATAGCTGCTAAGTGACACCAAGTATGCCTCTCCATCTTGACCTGCGTGGACCCTACACTTAGTCAACTGACGACCACCCCTTCGAAAACCACATAATTACGGTTCCGGGCCTCTTTGGTACTGAGTAGCGAGCACAGTAGGCGATGTGACTCCACAAGACCGGGTATACGTATGTAGCCTGGTATCATAGCTGCTAAGCGACATCAAGTATGCCTCTCCATCTTGGCCTGGGTGGACCCTACACTTAGTCACCTGACGACATGACCCTTCAAAAACCACATAATTACGGTTCCGGGCCTCTTTGGTACTGTGTAGCGAGCAAAGTAGGCGATGTGACCCCACAAGACCGGGTATACATATGTAGCCTGGAATCATAGCTGCTAAGCGACATCAAGTATGCCTCTCCATCTTGGCCTGGGTGGACCCTACACTTAGTCACCTGACGACCTGACCCTTCAAAAACCACATAATTACGGTTCCGGGCCTCTTTGGTACTGTGTAGCGAGCAATGTAGGCGATGTGACCCCATAAGATCGGGTATACCTATGTAGCCTGGTATCATAGCTGCTAAGTGACACCAAGTATGCCTCTCCATCTTGGCCTGGGTGGACCCTACACTTAGTCAACTGAGGACCACCCCTTCGAAAACCACAGAATTACGGTTCCGGGCCTCTTTGGTACTGAATAGCGAGCAAAGTAGACGATGTGACCCCACAAGATCGGGTATATGTATGTAGCCTGGTATCATAGCTCTACATCTTGGCCTGGGTGAACCCTACACTCATGGCACGACTAGTTACACGTTCATTTTGTTACAAAAGATGTAATGCATGTAACTTATAACATTCAAACTTGTATATTAACATTACATGAATGTAACAAGATATTTGTTTTTCATATGAAGAATAATCATAATCCAATCAGAACGCTCGTGTCAACGCTCGTTTCAACGCGAATTGCGCCTGCTTTAGAAATTATCAAAACAAATTGAAAAATCTACGAAATCTCTTTTTGACGTACATTTTTGCCGAATAAACCTACACGTTAGTGGAAACACATTTTATTGATAATGTTATTAACAGTTAAAACTCTCCCGTCGAAGATTTTTTGTTGTTGCTGACAGAACCCGTGTCCTAGTGTGGAAATGTGACCTGATATGGCCAATGTCTGTGGCAATTGTTTGCAAAGTATGCATGCATGCAGCTTAAAGTTGTGTTTTATTTGAAGAACAATATATAAAGACTCGGGATAGGCGTTATATTTGGACAGATTTGTACAAAATAGTTTCAGATAGGGCCATTTTACTGATCGATGCGAAATCTGACATCACACAGAGTAGAATCCCTGTACTTAAATATATATACTAGTACCCCCAAACGTGCCGAATCCCTGTGTTAAAAACGGATACGAGTCCATGTGTGTTTAGTGTATATAGCGATTGGCAGTACCAATTGGAACCCCCCCCCCCAAGGTGGTCTGATCAATAGCGTTCTGGGGGTAGCTTGTTCCAGAGTACTATGGATGCAGGAAAGAAGCTGTTCTGGTATATGTTTGTACGGGCTCTGATTTGACAGTATCGGTGGTTGTGTCCTCGGGTGGTCCTGCCGTAACTAAAGGTGTGCTTGGATTGATGTCGACTAGGTTGTGGAGGGTCTTATATAGCCTGGTTAGACATGTGGTTTCGCGGCGTTGTTCTAAGGTGGTCCATGCCAGGTCGTGCATCACGTTTGTTACACTGCTGGTTGTGGAGTAGTCGTTCTTGACAAACCTAGCAGCTCTCCGCTGGATCATTTCCAGTTGCTTGAGGAGATTTTCTGAGCAGGGCGACCAGACAGAAGAAGAATACTCCACACACGGACGGACATAGGTATTGGTGTTCATAAATACCTGGTTACACCTGCCCTGTTTATTTGTTCGTGATGTTCATAAATACCTGGTTACACCTGCCCTGTTTATTTGTTCGTGATGTTCATAAACACCTGGTTACACCTGCCCTGTTTATTTGTTCATGGTGTTCATAAATACCTGGTTACACCTGCCCTGTTTATTTGTTCGTGGTGTTCATACATACCTGGTTACACCTGCCCTGTTTATTTGTTCATGGTGTTCATAAATACCTGGTTACACCTGCCCTGTTTATTTGTTCATGATATTCATAAACACCTGCCCTGTTTATTTGTTCATGGTGTTCATAAATACCTGGTTACACCTGCTCTGTTTATTTGTTCATGATGTTCATAAATACCTGGTTACACCTGCCCTGTTTATTTGTTCATGGTGTTCTGGTTACACCTGCCCTGTTTATTTGTTCATGGTGTTCATAAATACCTGGTTACACCTGCCCTGTTTATTTGTTCATGATGTTCATAAACACCTGGTTACACCTGCTCTGTTTATTTGTTCATGATGTTCATAACCACCTGGTTACACCTGCCCTGTTTATTTGTTCATGGTGTTCATAAATACCTGGTTACACCTGCCCTGTTTATTTGTTCATGATGTTCATAAACACCTGCCCTGTTTATTTGTTCATGGTGTTCATAAACACCTGGTTACACCTGCCCTGTTTATTTGTTCATGGTGTTCATAAATACCTGGTTACACCTGCCCTGTTTATTTGTTCATGGTGTTCATAAATACCTGGTTACACCTGCCCTGTTTATTTGTTCATGGTGTTCATAAATACCTGGTTACACCTGCCCTGTTTATTTGTTCATAAACACCTGGTTACACCTGCCCTGTTTATTTGTTCATGATGTTCATAAACACCTGGTTACACCTGCCCTGTTTATTTGTTCATGGTGTTCATAAATACCTGGTTACACCTGCCCTGTTTATTTGTTCATGATGTTCATAAACACCTGGTTACACCTGTCCTGTTTATTTGTTCGTGGTGTTCATAAATACCTGGTTACACCTGCCCTGTTTATTTGTTCGTGGTGTTCATAAATACCTGGTTACACCCGCCCTGTTTATTTGTTCATGATATTCATAAACACCTGCCCTGTTTATTTGTTCATGGTGTTCATAAATACCTGGTTACACCTGCCCTGTTTATTTGTTCATGATGTTCATAAATACCGGGTTACACCTGCCCTGTTTATTTGTTCATGATGTTCATAAATACCTGGTTACACCTGTCCTGTTTATTTGTTCATGATGTTCATAAATACCTGGTTACACCTGTCCTGTTTATTTGTTCATGATGTTCATAAACACCTGGTTACACCTGCCCTGTTTATTTGTTCATGATGTTCATAAATACCTGGTTACACCTGCCCTGTTTATTTGTTCATGATGTTCATAAATACCTGGTTACACCTGCCCTGTTTATTTGTTCATGGTGTTCATAAATACCTGGTTACACCTGCCCTGTTTATTTGTTCATGATGTTCATAAACACCTGGTTACACCTGCCCTGTTTATTTGTTCGTGGTGTTCATAAATACCTGGTTACACCTGCCCTGTTTATTTGTTCGTGGTGTTCATAAACACCTGGTTACACCTGCCCTGTTTATTTGTTCGTGGTGTTCATAAATACCTGGTTACACCTGCCCTGTTTATTTGTTCATGGTGTTCATAAATACCTGGTTACACCTGCCCTGTTTATTTGTTCATGGTGTTCATAAATACCTGGTTACACCTGCCCTGTTTATTTGTTCATGATGTTCATAAACACCTGGTTACACCTGCCCTGTTTATTTGTTCATGATGTTCATAAACACCTGGTTACACCTGCCCTGTTTATTTGTTCATGGTGTTCATAAATACCTGGTTACACCTGCCCTGTTTATTTGTTCATGATGTTCATAAACACCTGCCCTGTTTATTTGTTCATGGTGTTCATAAACACCTGGTTACACCTGCCCTGTTTATTTGTTCATGGTGTTCATAAATACCTGGTTACACCTGCCCTGTTTATTTGTTCATGGTGTTCATAAATACCTGGTTACACCTGCCCTGTTTATTTGTTCATGATGTTCATAAACACCTGGTTACACCTGCCCTGTTTATTTGTTCATGATGTTCATAAACACCTGGTTACACCTGCCCTGTTTATTTGTTCATGGTGTTCATAAATACCTGGTTACACCTGCCCTGTGTATTTGTTCATGATGTTCATAAACACCTGGTTACACCTGTCCTGTTTATTTGTTCGTGGTGTTCATAAATACCTGGTTACACCTGCCCTGTTTATTTGTTCGTGGTGTTCATAAACACCTGGTTACACCTGCCCTGTTTATTTGTTCGTGGTGTTCATAAATACCTGGTTACACCTGCCCTGTTTATTTGTTCATGGTGTTCATAAATACCTGGTTACACCTGCCCTGTTTATTTGTTCATGATGTTCATAAACACCTGGTTACACCTGCCCTGTTTATTTGTTCATGGTGTTCATAAACACCTGGTTACACCTGCCCTGTTTATTTGT
The DNA here is from genome assembly GCA_014843695.1 of Archivesica marissinica. Lineage (NCBI taxonomy): Eukaryota > Metazoa > Mollusca > Bivalvia > Venerida > Vesicomyidae > Archivesica > Archivesica marissinica. The sequence continues at coordinate 23,248,353 of CM026386.1, read as the reverse complement.
TCATGGTGTTCATAAATACCTGGTTACACCTGCCCTGTTTATTTGTTCATGATGTTCATAAATACCTGGTTACACCTGTCCTGTTTATTTGTTCATTATGTTCATAAATACCTGGTTACACCCGCCCTGTTGAGTTGTTCATTATGTTCATAAATACCTGGTTACACCCGCCCAGTTTATTTGTTCATTATGTTCATAAATACCTGGTTACACCTGCCCTGTTTATTTGTTCGTGATGTTCATAAACACCTGGTTACACCTGCCCTGTTTATTTGTTCATGGTGTTCATAAATACCTGGTTACACCTGCCCTGTTTATTTGTTCGTGGTGTTCATACATACCTGGTTACACCTGCCCTGTTTATTTGTTCATGGTGTTCATAAATACCTGGTTACACCTGCCCTGTTTATTTGTTCATGATATTCATAAACACCTGCCCTGTTTATTTGTTCATGGTGTTCATAAATACCTGGTTACACCTGCTCTGTTTATTTGTTCATGATGTTCATAAATACCTGGTTACACCTGCCCTGTTTATTTGTTCATGGTGTTCATAAATACCTGGTTACACCTGCCCTGTTTATTTGTTCATGATGTTCATAAACACCTGCCACTGTTTACTTTGTCAGGGTGTTCATAAACACCTCGGTTACAACTGCCATGTTTATTTGTTCCTGGTGTTTCAGAAATACCTGGTTAACCTGCCCTGTTTATTGTTCATGGGGTTATAACTAATTACCTGGTACCACGACCTGTTTATTTGTTCATGCGTGTTAATAAATACCTGGTTACACTGCCCTGTTTATGGGTCATAAACACCTGGTTTACAAATGCCCTGTGTATTTGTCATGATGTTCAAACACCTGGTACCACCTGCCCTGTTATTTGTCATGGTGTTTCATAAACCTGGTACACCTGCCCTGTTATTGTTCATGATGTTCATAAACACCTGGTTACACCTGTCCTGTTTATTTGTTCGTGGTGTTCATAAATACCTGGTTACACCTGCCCTGTTTATTTGTTCGTGGTGTTCATAAATACCTGGTTACACCCGCCCTGTTTATTTGTTCATGATATTCATAAACACCTGCCCTGTTTATTTGTTCATGGTGTTCATAAATACCTGGTTACACCTGCCCTGTTTATTGTTCATGGTGTTCATAAATACCTGGTTACACCTGCCCTGTTTATTTGTTCATGGTGTTCATAAATACCTGGTTACACCTGTCCTGTTTATTTGTTCATGATGTTCATAAATACCTGGTTACACCTGTCCTGTTTATTTGTTCATGATGTTCATAAACACCTGGTTACACCTGCCCTGTTTATTTGTTCATGGTGTTCATAAATACCTGGTTACACCTGCCCTGTTTATTTGTTCATGATGTTCATAAATACCTGGTTACACCTGTCCTGTTTATTTGTTCGTGGTGTTCATAAATACCTGGTTACACCTGCCCTGTTTATTTGTTCGTGGTGTTCATAAACACCTGGTTACACCTGCCCTGTTTATTTGTTCGTGGTGTTCATAAATACCTGGTTACACCTGCCCTGTTTATTTGTTCGTGGTGTTCATAAATACCTGGTTACACCTGCCCTGTTTATTTGTTCATGGTGTTCATAAACACCTGGTTACACCTGCTCTGTTTATTTGTTCATGATGTTCATAAACACCTGGTTACACCTGCCCTGTTTATTTGTTCATGGTGTTCATAAATACCTGGTTACACCTGCCCTGTTTATTTGTTCATGATGTTCATAAACACCTGCCCTGTTTATTTGTTCATGGTGTTCATAAACACCTGGTTACACCTGCCCTGTTTATTTGTTCATGGTGTTCATAAATACCTGGTTACACCTGCCCTGTTTATTTGTTCATGGTGTTCATAAATACCTGGTTACACCTGCCCTGTTTATTTGTTCATGGTGTTCATAAACACCTGGTTACACCTGCCCTGTTTATTTGTTCATGATGTTCATAAACACCTGGTTACACCTGCCCTGTTTATTTGTTCATGGTGTTCATAAATACCTGGTTACACCTGCCCTGTTTATTTGTTCATGATGTTCATAAACACCTGGTTACACCTGTCCTGTTTATTTGTTCGTGGTGTTCATAAATACCTGGTTACACCTGCCCTGTTTATTTGTTCGTGGTGTTCATAAACACCTGGTTACACCTGCCCTGTTTATTTGTTCGTGGTGTTCATAAATACCTGGTTACACCTGCCCTGTTTATTTGTTCATGGTGTTCATAAATACCTGGTTACACCTGCCCTGTTTATTTGTTCGTGGTGTTCATAAATACCTGGTTACACCTGTCCTGTTTATTTGTTCGTGGTGTTCATAAATACCTGGTTACACCTGTCCTGTTTATTTGTTCATGGTGTTCATAAATACCTGGTTACACCTGCCCCTGTTTATTTGTTCATGATGTTCATAAACACCTGGTTACACCTGCCCTGTTTATTTGTTCATGGTGTTCATAAATACCTGGTTACACCTGCCCTGTTTATTTGTTCATGATGTTCATAAACACCTGCCCTGTTTATTTGTTCATGGTGTTCATAAACACCTGGTTACACCTGTCCTGTTTATTTGTTCATGGTGTTCATAAATACCTGGTTACACCTGCCCTGTTCATTTGTTCATGATGCTCATAAATACCTGGTTACACCTGCCCTGTTTATTTGTTCATGGTGTTCATAAACACCTGGTTACACCTGCCCTGTTTATTTGTTCATGGTGTTCATAAACACCTGGTTACACCTGCCCTGTTTATTTGTTCATGGTGTTCATAAATACCTGGTTACACCTGCCCTGTTTATTTGTTCATGTGTTCATAAATACCTGGTTATACCTGCCCTGTTTATTTGTTCATGATGTTCATAAACACCTGGTTACACCTGCCCTGTTTATTTGTTCATGGTGTTCATAAATACCTGGTTACACCTGCCCTGTTTATTTGTTCATGATGTTCATAAACACCTGGTTACACCTGCCCTGTTTATTTGTTCGTGGTGTTCATAAATACCTGGTTACACCTGTCCTGTTTATTTGTTCGTTGATTTGTTCATGATGTTCATAAATGCCTGGATAGGCCTACACCCGCCTAGTGTATTTGTTCATGCGTATAAATTAGTATGTGGCAAGTGAACATCGCTCACCAGGTTGTACAGTATGATAGCGGACCAATGGTTCGCTGGGCTTGTAATACAGGATTCGCATGTCCGATCCCCGCTATGCCACACTAAATTGACTATTATCGCAGTCGTTCGTATGACAGGCCCATAGCCACACTGAGGCAAATGCCTCGGTTAGAATTTAGCAAGTAACGACAGTTATTGGAACACTCTGATAAAACTGCCTTCAGAATGCACACAGACGCATCCACAAAATAATTCGGGGGGGGGGGGTTGCCTCGGTTATTTTCAGATTCTGGCTACGGTACTGTATGTGATATTAATCCTGGTTCTCGCGTCGGTGCTTTAGGCCTACATCGTGCATGTAAAATAGCCACAGGATTACACAAACCACTATGATGCAACACGGCATAAACGACGGCTGTCCGATGAGCGAACTCTCTTATCGCCAATGCAACTCGGAGTCGATCCTCGGACTGGCAAGCAGGCTGGTACGGCGGTGGTCGCTAGATCGGACTGGTTCTATTTCATTGACATTTCTATGTTCCTGACCACGCCGACATGAGTGATTAATATAAGTTGTTATATAAAGTTTGTTTCACAATTGTTGTAAAATATAATATTATAACGTTTATACTAACACATAAAACGGACACAACTTTCACCTGTAGTGACGATAAATAAACGCATAACATATGAAAACTAACACAGTATCTCGGATGCAGTTACGGTTCTTGCATTGTACAGAGTCGCACGTTATTAAATCATTTACATGTTCTGTCTTACGCATGGTGCGTTATCAATATTTTGTTGCAATTCGTATTGCATATATGCATATAGATGTACACATCGCAATAGATGATTGATTCCCAAATGCGAGCTTTAATTGATTTACTGCATATGAATATATCTATACGTTCGATGTATGCATATATCACAACTGCTTGAAATAACACCCGCAGTAAAACCGATATATAAATCCGTTAGTGCACTGAAACATTATTGGAGGTCCGCTGTACACTGTATATCTATGAGCAAACGACTACGGTCAACCTTGATATGAAACAGAAATTTGTAATACAAATACCTACTGCCGTGTACGTCCCTTGACCTTCACTTTTGTTTTGATTTGGTCAAATATAGCATGAATATTCAGTGTCAAGTATCGGGTAGCATCAGTATGGGATCTAGTAACTGTATGGTATCTAGTATCAGTATGGTATCTAGTATAAGTATGGTATACAGGTATCTAGTATCAGTATGATTATCTAGTATCAGTATGATATCCAGGTATCTAGTATAAGTATGGTATACAGGTATCTAGTATCAGTATGGTATCCAGGTATCTAGTATCAGTATGGTATATATGTATCTAGTATAAGTATGGTATCCATGTATCTAGTATAAGTATGGTATACAGGTATCTAGTATCAGTATGGTATCCATGTAGCTAGTATCAGTATGGTATGCAGGTATCTAGTATCAGTATGGTATCCAGGTATCTAGTATCAGTATGGTATCCAGGTATCTAGTATCAGTATGGTATCTATGTATCTAGTATAAGTATGGTATACAGGTATATTGTATCAATATGGTATCTAGTATTAGTACGGTATCTAGTATCAGTATGGTATACAGGTATATAGTATAAGTATGGTATCTAGTATCAGTATGGTATCCAGGTATCTAGTATCAGTATGGTATACATGTATATAGTATAAGTATGGTATCTAGTATCAGTATGGTATCCAGGTATCTAGTATCAGTATGGTATACAGGTATATAGTATAAGTATGATATCTAGTATCAGTATGGTATCCAGGTATCTAGTATCAGTATGGTATCCATGTATCCAGTATCAGTATGTTATCTAGGTATCTAGTATCAGTATGGTATCTAGGTATCTAGTATCAGTATGGTATCTAGGTATCTAGTATCAGTATGGTATCCAGCTATCTAGTATCAGTATGGTATACGTGTATCTAGTATCAGTATGGTATCCAGGTATCTAGTATCAGTATGGTATACATGTATCTTGTATCAGTATGGTATCTAGTATCAGTATGGTATACATGTATCTAGTATCAGTATGGTATACAGGTATCTAGTATCAGTATGGTATACATGCATCTAGTATCAGTATATTATCCAGGTATATAGTATCAGTATGGTACCCAGGTATCTAGTATCAGTATGGTATCCAGGTATCTAGTATCAGTATGGTATCCAGGTATCTAGTATCAGTATGGTATCCAGGTATCTAGTATCAGTATGGTATCCAGGTATCTAGTATCAGTATGGTATCCATGTATCTAGTATCAGTATGGTATCCATGTATCTAGTATCAGTATGGTATCCAGGTATCTAGTATCAGTATGGTATCCATGTATCTAGTATCAGTATGGTATCCATGTATCTAGTATCAGTATGGTATCTAGTATCAGTATGGTATCTAGTATCAGTATGGTATCCAGGTATCTAGTATCAGTATGGTATCCAGGTATCTAGTATCAGTATGGTATCCAGGTATCTAGTATCAGTATGGTATTCATTTATCTAGTATCAGTATGGTATCTAGTATCAGTATGGTATCCATGTATCTAGTATCAGTATGGTATCCATGTATCTAGTATCAGTATGGTATCCATGTATCTAGTATCAGTATGGTATCCAGGTATCTAGTATCAGTATGGTATCTAGTATCAGTATGGTATCCATGTATCTAGTATCAGTATGGTATCCATGTATCTAGTATCAGTATGGTATCCAGGTATCTAGTATCAGTATGGTATCCATGTATCTAGTATCAGTATGGTATCCAGGTATCTAGTATCAGTATGGTATCCATGTATCTAGTATCAGTATAGTATCTAGTATCAGTATGGTATCCAGGTATCTAGTATCAGTATGGTATCCAGGTATCTAGTATCAGTATGGTATCCATGTATCTAGTATCAGTATGGTATCTAGTATCAGTATGACATCCATGTATCTAGTATCAGTATGGTATCTAGTATCAGTATGGTCAATGTGGGTTTGATATTATCTGGTAGTGATACATTGAACGTGGACGATAACAATTCATTAAAGCGACATTACATCGCAAAAAGTAAAAACAATACATTGTTTACGTATAAATAGTTTACTATTACAAATTCTTCCGAATACATTCGAACACAAATATTGAATCAATAAACAATGTGTTTGTGGTCTACAAACTTTCAAAGGTGAATGTAGGATTTCATATACCGGTCATTCACGCTCCTGAATTGACATTTCTGTGTCATTGTAATCAATACTAAACACGTGATACTGTCGCTTAGAGATAATAAATTTAAGATTAATCTACAAATAAATATGCATAGGCACACATGTGAGATATAACGGTACATCGGAACCATACACCTCGTTATTCGGGATACACAGGTTGTATTACGCATGCATGTCGACCCTGTTTACATTATTTTGTTATGTCATCAAACCGCGTATACGATGCTTGTTTATTAGCTGAAATACTCAGTTGTTGAGGCAAATATTTGGAAAAACATTATAACATATAAAAGGAAATTACATTCTGTATAAGTTTGTGTTTCACTGATGTAGTGTCGCTTTAAGCATTCAAAACATTTTAGCTACTAATATATTGCACATTTTTTCATTGTGTTGGAAACACTGTATCCACGCTATAGTTCTTTTATTTATATAGTTGATGAGGGTGTTATCTGCGAAACTGGACCTTAGATTCGGCAGTGGGGGGGGGGGGGATCAACACGAGGGGTTATGCATTAATTACGAACTATTCTTTATTATTTATACTAAACTTGTAAACTATACATGAAATATCTGAAATCAACGACCGTAACCACTAGACCAAGCAGGCCTCCAGAACATATTGAATATATAAAATAAAATTATTATAAGTAAGATTTCGGTTAAAATAGTAGGCCCTCTACTTGTGTTCGGATTGCAATATCTCGGGTACAGGCACGGTAGTGAATCATTTTAAGCTTGTACCTGTCATGTTTTGTTCTAGCTACATGCTATTAATTGCAGGTATAATTTCTCGACCTATAGCCTATGTAGACGAGATGTTTATCAATTCCAGAAAACAATGACTCCTGGATCAAAATACTCGCCACGTAAACGGTAACTAGTGTCTAATTAACGGACGCGTTCTGTCAAAGTTTTGTTGTCAGAATGACTTATTGGACCATCAGCGATACGCAGTCAATGTAAACAAAACAAGAAGGGTTCTGTCAATTATAAACTTTCTCACCTGTTATTAAGTCTGTTGTGATTTTCTAGATCAGCAGTTACGTTAATTAAACGTCTCGGAGATTCTTGTTTAACAACGGGAAATGGAACGCGGCGGTAGTTACTTCGCTAATAAAGCAAAACATACGCCATTCAAATAGTACTACATTGTTCATGTCAAAATAAGAAAACAATGATCGACACTTGCACTGCCATTGTTTAAAGAGTGAGAACACGCATTTGGCTTTCTGGATCGCCTACTGGTTTTTGGTTTAATTATTTTCTATGACAATTAAAAGGTAATGTGTGGGAGGAAGTCGCGAAAGCGCGAGAGGATACGGAAGTGTTGGTGACCATCCGGAGACAATATAGTTGAAACAAACAGCCCGACGCGTCTCTATAAAGGTCAGGGAAGTCTAGTCTGTATGTGTAGATCTGTAGTTCAGTGGTAACACGCTGGACTGGTAATCCAGGGATCGCAGGTTCGATCCCCCGTCTGACCCTAATAAAATTAACAGTCTTTCAGATGGGACGTTAAACCGAGACGTCTCGTGTCGGTGCTTTACATCGTGCACGTAAAAGAACCAGAGGAGATTCTGGAATTGGTCTCTGTCTGTATCATTGCACTATCCTCCAAAATCTAAAATAACTAAGCTCTTCAGGAGGCGTCGCTCATATGGGCAACCGGTAGCGACGATAAATAAACGTAATCAAATCTATATGTGTAATACGGACGGATACGTAGTCCAATGGCTAACACAATTGACTGGGAATCCAGTGATTTTAAACTTTATTTATTTTACAACGATTGCCAAGCAAGTTTTAACAACATATATTAATCACTCTCGTTGGCGCGGATGAAAGCGTAAATGTGGTCATTCGTGTGGGAGGAAACCGGAGTACCCGGAGAAAACCGACGTGTCCCATCTGGCGATCATCGTACCATCTCACATACTTCCCGGTCGGGGGATCGTGCAATACATACTAATGCATCGTGTCCCTCGCCTTGCAATAAATACTAATGCATCGTGTACCTCGCCTTGCAATAAATACTAATGCATCGTGTACCTCGCCTTGCAATAAATACTAATGCATCGTGTACCTCGCCTTGCAATAAATACTAATGCATCGTGTACCTCGCCTTGCAATAAATACTAATGCATCGTGTACCTCGCCTTGTACCTCGCCTTGCAATAAATACTAATGCATCGTGTACCTCGCCTTGCAATAAATACTAATGCATCGTGTACCTCGCCTTGCAATAAATACTAATGCATCGTGTACCCTACCTCGCCTTGCATAAATACTAATGCATCGTGTACCTCGCCTTGACCCGCCAATAAATACTAATGCATCGTGTACCTCGCCTTGCAATAAATACTAATGCATCGTGTACCTCGCCTTGTACCTCTACCTCGCCTTGCAATAAATACTAATGAATCGTGTACCTCGCCTTGCAATAAATACTAATGCATCGTGTACCTCGCCTTGCAATAAATACTAATGCATCGTGTACTCGCCTTGTACCTCACCTCGCCTTGTAATACATACTAATGAATCGTGTACCTCGACTTGCTATAAATACTAATGCATCGTGTACCTTGCCTTGTCCCTCGCCTTGCAATAAATACTAATGCATCGTGTCCCTCGCCTTGCAATAAATACTAATGCATCGTGTCCCTCGCCTTGCAATAAATACTAATGCATCGTGTCCCTCGCCTTGCAATAAATACTAATGCATCGTGTACCTCGCCTTGCAATAAATACTAATGCATCGTGTCCATCGCCTTGCAATAAATACTAATGCATCGTGTCCCTCGCCTTGCAATAAATACTAATGCATCGTGTCCCTCGCCTTGCAATAAATACGAATGCATAGTGTCCCTCGCCTTGCAATAAATACTAATGCATCGTGTACCTCGCCTTGCAATAAATACTAATGCATCGTGTACCTCGCCTTGTACCTCGCCTTGCAATACATATTAATGCATCGTGTCCCTCGCCTTGCAATACATACTAATGCATCGTTTACCTCGCCTTCTAATAAATACTAATGCATCGTGTACCTCGCCTTGCAATAAATACTAATGCATCGTGTACCTCGCCTTGCAATAAATACTAATGCATCGTGTACCTCGCCTTGCAATAAATACTAATGCATCGTGTACCTCGCTTTGCAATAAATACTAATGCATCGTGTACCTCGCCTTGCAATAAATACTAATGTATCGTGTACCTAGCCTTGCAATACATACTAATGTATCGTGTACCTCACCTTGTACCTCACAATGCAATACATACTAATGCATCGTGTACCTCGCCTTGCATTCATCGTGTACCTCGCCTTGCCATGAATACTAATGCATCGTGTACCTCACCTTGTACCTCGCATTGCAATAAATACTAATGCATCGTGTACCTCGCCTTGTACCTCGCCTTGTACCTCGCCTTGCAATAAATACTAATGCATCGTGTACCTCGCCTTGTACCCCGCCCTGCAATAAATACTAATGCATCGTGTACCACGCCCTGCAATAAATACTAATGTATCGTGTACCTCACCTTGTACCTCGCCGTGCAATAAATACTAATGTATCGTGTACCTCACCTTGTACCTCGCCGTGCAATAAATACTAATGTATCGTGTACCTCACCTTGTACATTGCCTTGCAATAAATACTAATGCATCGTGTACCTCGCCTTGTACCTTGCCTTGCAATAAATACTAATTTATCGTGTACCTCACCTTGCAATAAATACTAATGTATCGTGTACCTCGCCTTGCAATAAATACTAATGTATCGTGTACCTCGCCTTGTACATCGCCTTGCAATAAATACGAATGCATCGTGTACCTCGCCTTGTACCTCGCCTTGCAATAAATATTAATGCATCGTGTCCCTCGCCTTGCAATAAATACTAATGTATCGTGTACCTCGCCTTGTACCTTGCCTTGCAATAAATACTAATGTATCGTGTACCTCGCCTGGTACCTCGCCTTGCAATAAATACTAATGCATCGTGTACCTCGCCTTGCAGTAAATACTAATGCATCGTGTACCTCGCCTTGCAATAAATACTAATGCATCGTGTCCCTCGCCTTGCAATAAATACTAATGCATCGTGTCCCTCGCCTTGCAATAAATATTAATGCATCGTGTACCTCGCCTTGCAATAAATACTAATGCATCGTGTACCTCGCCTTGCAATAAATACTAATGCATCGTGTACCTCGCCTTGCAATAAATACTAATGCATCGTGTACCTCGCCTTGCAATAATACTAATGCATCGTGTACCTCGCCTTGCAATACATACTAATGGATCGTGTACCTCGCCTTGCAATAATACTAATGCATCGTGTACCTCGCCTTGCAATAAATACTAATGCATCGTGTACCTCGCCTTGTAATAAATACTAATGCATCGTGTACCTCGCCTTGCAATAAATACTAATGCATCGTGTACCTCGCCTTGCAATAAATACTAATGCATCGTGTACCTCGCCTTGCAATAAATACTAATGCATCGTGTACCTCGCCTTGCAATAAATACTAATGCATCGTGTACCTCGCCTTGTACCTCGCCTTGCAATAAATACTAATGCATCGTGTACCTCGCCTTGCAATAAATACTAATGCATCGTGTACCTCGCCTTGTACCTGCCTTGCAATAAATACTAATGCATCGTGTACCTCGCCTTGCAATAAATACTAATGCATCGTGTACCTCGCCTTGCAATAAATACTAATGTATCGTGTACCTCGCCTTGCAATAAATACTAATGTATCGTGTACCTCGCCTTGTACCTCGCCTTGCAATAAATACGAATGCATCGTGTACCTCGCCTTGCAATAAATACTAATGTATCGTGTACCTCGCCTTGCAATAAATACTAATGTATCGTGTACCTTGCCTTGCAATAAATACTAATGTATCGTGTACCTCGCCTTGCAATAAATACTAATGTATCGTGTACCTCGCATTGTACCTTGCCTTGCAATAAATACGAATGCATCGTGTACCTCGCCGTGCAATAAATACTAATGTTTCGTGTACCTCGCCTTGCAATAAATACTAATGCATCGTGTACCTCGCCTTGTAATAAATACTAATGCATCGTGTACCTCGCCTTGCAATAAATACTAATGCATCGTGTACCTCGCCTTGCAATAAATACTAATGCATCGTGTACCTCGCCTTATACCTCGCCTTGCAATAAATACTAATGCATCGTGTACCTCACAGTGCAATACATACTAATGCATCGTGTACCTCGCCTTGCATCATCGTGTACCTCGCCTTGCCATGAACTAATGCATCGTGTACCTCACCTTGTACCTCGCATTGCAATAAATACTAATGCATCGTGTACCTCGCCTTGCAATAAACACTAATGCATCGTGTACCTCGCCTTGTACCTTGCCGTGCAATAAATACTAATGCATCGTGTACCTCGCCTTGCAATAAATACTAATGCATCGTGTACCTCGCCTTGCAATAAATACTAATGTATCGTGTACCTCGCCGTGCAATAAATACTAATGCATCGTGTACCTCGCCTTGTTCTTCGCCTTGTACCTCACCTTGCAATAAATACTAATGCATCGTGTACCTCGCCTTGTACTTTGCCTTGCAATAAATACTAATGCATCGTGTACCTCGCCTTGTACCTCGCCTTGCAATAAATACTAATGCATCGTGTACCTCGCCTTGTACCTCGCCTTGTATCTCGCCTTGCAATACATACTAATGCATCGTGTACCCCGCCATGCAATACATACTAATGTATAGTGTACCTCGCCGTGCAATAAATACTAATGCATCGTGTACCTCGCCTTGTACCTTGCCGTGCAATAAATACTAATGCATCGTGTACCTCGCCTTTCAATAAATACTAATGCATCGTGTACCTCACAGTGCAATACATACTAATGCATCGTGTACCTCGCCTTGCATTCATCGTGTACCTCGCCTTGCAATGAATACTAATGCATCGTGTACCTCACCTTGTACCTCGCCTTGCAATAAATACTAATACATCGTGTACCTCGCCTTGTACCTCGCCTTGTACCTCGCCTTGCAATAAATACTAATGCATCGTGTACCTCGCCTTGTACCTTGCCGTGCAATAAATACTAATGCATCGTGTACCTCGCCTTTCAATAAATACTAATGCATCGTGTACCTCGCCTTGCAATAAATACTAATGTATCGTGTACCTCGCCTTGCAATAAATACTAATGTATGGTGTACCTCGCCGTGCAATAAATACTAATGCATCGTGTACCTCACCTTGCAATAAATACTAATGTATCGTGTACCTCGCCGTGCAATAAATACTAATGCATCGTGTACCTCACCTTGCAATAAATACTAATGCATCGTGTACCTCGCCTTGCAATAAATACTAATGTATCGTGTACCTCGCCTTGTACCTCGCCGTGCAATAAATACTAATGCATCGTGTACCTCACCTTGCAATAAATACTAATGCATCGTGTACCTCGCCTTGTGCTTCGCCTTGTACCTCGCCTTGCAATAAATACTAATGCATCGTGTACCTCGCCTTGTGCTTCGCCTTGTACCTCGCCTTGCAATAAATACTAATGCATCGTGTACCTCGCCTTGTACCTTGCCTTGCAATAAGTACTAATGCATCGTGTACCTCGCCTTGTACCTCGCCATGCAATACATACTAATGCATCGTGTACCTCGCCTTGTACCTCGCCTTGCAATAAATACTAATGCATCGTGTACCTCGCCTTGCAATAAATACTAATGTATCGTGTACCTCGCCTTGCAATAAATGCTAATGTATCGTGTACCTCGCCTTGTACCTCGCCTTGCAATAAATACTAATGCATCGTGTACCTCGCCGTGCAATAAATACTAATGCATCGTGTACCTCGCCTTGTACCTCGCCGTGCAATAAATACTAATGCATCGTGAACCTCGCCTTGTACCTCGCCGTGCAATAAACACTAATGCATCGTGTACCTCACCGTGCAATAAATACTAATACATCGTGTACCTGTAGTGATGGGAAGTGTGAAGCGCCAAGTGTAGGCTGCTAAAATTTGTGCTGTGATTATTGGATTATAAAGTGAAAACTAGGAACACTAGAAACTTGATTTTTGTTACAGATCGATATTAAAGTTACAGGAAACTGACTTTTAGTTTATTTTGTGGAAATTTTATTTCTAACACTGGATAATTAGCTTGTAACAGTTGGATCTATATATTACCTATAATAATATAAATAGGATATTTTACCATACTTTGGTGAACACATTCTCAAGGGATATAATGTGTGTTATTAAATATAAAAGAGACCAATTATTGGATTTATCTAATGCACACCGAAAACATATATTACCAAACAAAGAAGCTTTGACAATTTTGAAGCAACTTAATCTTTTGTAATATAGAGGTGCCCGAGGTGGTCGGGATCAAGAGATTCGTACATGGGACAAAAATGAAGGAGTGAATACCAACAACCTAAAATCTTTACCTGAGGCAATTCCTACAATTAAATTGGCAAAAGTAATAAATATACAAACAAACACAGATCAAACCAGAACACTTGAAACGATAAAATATGAATCAACGACCGTAGTTAAAGGCTAGAAACAGATTGACATTTGCTGTATAAACCCAAGATCAGTCAAAAACAAAACTATAGCATTTTGTGACTTTATTCTATCTAATGATTTTGATCTCGTTGCTGTCACGGAAACCTCCATTGATAAAGCATGTCTTTGTGAACTTTTACCAAACGGTTACAATATCAAATATGTCCCTCGTCCTGGTATAAGGCGTAGTAAAAAGGGTGGTGGGGGTGATGTTGCACTCATCTACAAGGCAACTATAAATATCCGCATAGTAGCTTCAACACGTGACAAAGATTTCTCTACTATTGAATATATGGATTGCAGTGTTGAAATAAAAGACTACTCACTCCAATTGGTTGTCATATACAGACATCCTCCATCTAAAGAAAATGGTTTAAAGACCAGTGTGTTCCTTAATGATGAATGGCCTCAATTTCTGGCAAGATACGCAACAATAGACAAAAATGTTATCATAACTGGAGATTTAAACCTACATCTAGATAATATAGCAGTTTACGATACCACCAAGTTTACAAATATTTTACAGTCCTGTGGAATGTTACAGCATGTGCACGAACCAACACATGTGCATGGACGCACACTAGATGTGGTCATTACCAGAGATACGGACAAAACTGTTTCGAACATTGATGTTAAAGACCCGGGATTATCAGACAGTTCTGAGAAGGTGGCAAAAGATCATTATGCAGTGATATTTAATGCAACCGCTGCAAAACCATTGCCAGTTAGGAAAACCATATCATTTAGAAAACTTCGGTCCATCAACGTTGATTCGTTCAAAAATGACATTCTAACATCTGAAGCTTTGTGTAGTAGTATGCAATGTACTGATGCCGACGAGCTTGTGAGTACTTTTACAAATGAACTATCAGCTTTGATAGATAAGCATGCCCCCTTACGTACAAAAACAATAACACAAAGACCTACTTGCCCTTGGTACACAGAAGAGCTTCATAACGCTAAACACACCAGGCGTAAGCTTGAACGCAAATGGCGTAAAACTAGACTCACAATTGACCACGAAATTTATAGGAGACAATGTGCCGATGTAAACAAAATGCTTCGCAAAACGAGAGTAGACTACTTCGCAGATAAAGTTGCGTCTTGCGGACGTGATCAAAAGAGTCTATTTAAGATCACTAAACACCTATTGGAAGGTCCTAGTGCAGTTTCACTACCATCTGGCAAAACATCTGAGGAACTAGCACAGGATTTCAGTGACTTCTTTATCAATAAGGTAGAAGGCATTCGAAATGATATAACATCAAACAATCATTCCAATGCAAGTGCTGTAGACACAGAAACTGAACATCAAGCTGATATTAGCCGTTTGCTAGAACTCAGTCCCGCATCAGAGGAGGAAGTCAAAAAACTGATAGTTCGTTCATCAAATAAATCCTGCGAGCTTGATCCAATCCCGACTTGGCTCCTGAAATCTTGCTTGACAGAACTTTTACCTATATTGACAAAAATTGTAAATATATCTATGGAAACTTCCAATGTACCAAAGTCTTTCAAAAGCTCTCATGTACGACCACTTTTGAAAAAACCAAGTCTTGATGAAAACACACTTAAAAACTACAGACCTGTATCAAATATACCTTATGTCTCAAAGATTCTAGAAAAAGTAGTCAGCTCTCGCATTGAAGAACATTTGACACAAAACAATCTCCATGAAGAGTATCAATCAGCATACAGAAAATTACATTCAACAGAAACCGCATTACTGAAAGTTCAACATGACATCCTTCAATCTCTGGACCAGAACAATGTTACAATATTAGTTGAACATGACATCCTTCAATCTCTGGACCAGAACAATGTTACAATATTAGTTCTACTCGATCTGTCAGCTGCATTCGATACAATTGATCACGACACGCTGCTACACCGCCTGGAACACCATTTTGGTATTACTGACCAACCGCTCTCATGGATACGATCATAGTTGACCGATCGTAGTCAAACTGTGTGCATTGATGACAAACGTTCAAAACCAGTTAACATGCATTTCAGTGTGCCCCAAGGATCAGTGTTGGGTCCAACATTGTATACAATGTATACAAAACCTGTTGGTTCTATTTGCAAAAGGCATGGACTTCACCATCATTTCTATGCTGACGATTCACAGCTATACCTATCTTTCAAACCAACAGACAATCTATGTCAAACAGAAACAATACACCGCATTGAAAGCTGTCTTCAGGAAATTGTATCTTGGATGCATAACAATATGCTAAAATTGAACTCTGACAAAACAGAAGTTATCGTTTTCGCTTCAAACCAAAATGCCAAAATGATTTAAAACATGTCAGTAACTGTTGGAAACTCCACAGTTGAACCATCTTCATGTGTTAGAAACCTTGGGGCAATGCTCGACTCAAGGCTGAACATGGAGCAGCATGTCAACTCTGTCTGCAGGTCCTGCTATGGCCAAATACGGCAAATCGGTCATATTAGAAAATTCCTAACAGCTGATGCAACAAAAACTCTAGTCAACTCATTAGTTACATCACGGTTAGACTATTGTAATATGCTGCTGACTGGGGTACCAAATACAAGTCTGAAAAAATTACAGAACGTCCAGAATACAGCAGCGCGCCTAATTACAAAAACGTCCCGATACGATCACGTGTCTCCAATCCTGAAGGAGCTCCATTGGCTGCCATTACAATATAGGGTCCAGTATAAGATCCTTACTCTGACCTACAAAGCACTACATCATCAGGCACCGGAGTATATCACTAACCTCCTGAGTGTATATCAACCAACACGAAACTTAAGATCAAAGAATAGCTCACTTCGACTCGTGATACCAAAAGTCGAACAGTAACATACGGAGACAGGAGTTTCGGAACAGCTGTGCCGAAATTATGGAATGCGCTACCACCAGGAATAAGAGACTCTGAGACATTGTGTTCATTCAAAAGATCATTGAAAACTCACTATTTTGTGCAAGCACATGGAGATTAATGTTCGACAATATTCTGGACGTGCATAAAGTGACTGTGTGTATATAACATATTATTAATTATTTTGGATTTGTAACTACACTTATTTAATTTCGGATATACATGTTTTTTTTATCACTGCTAAAATGACTTGTTTATCTATGTATAATAGATTTATTTTACTTCATATTGTAATGTTGAAACACTTTTTGTTTTATTAGTATGTCCTTTTGTATTTGTTCTTAAACTTTATCTGTAAATTGCAATCATTATTTTAAGTATAAGGTTTATCTGTACTTTTACCACTTGACTTCTATTGTTGTACATTTTATTCTATATGTGTTAATTGTTACATGAACATGTAAAGCGCTTTTGAACGTATACTTTTATATGATACAGGCGCTATATAAATATGGTAAAATAAATAATAATAATACCTCGCCTTGTACCTCGCCTTGCAATAACTACTAATGCATCGTGTACCTCGCCTTGTACCTTGCCGTGCAATAACTACTAATGCATCGTGTACCTCGCCTTGTACCTTGCCGTGCAATAACTACTAATGCATCGTGTACCTCGCCTTGTACCTTGCCGTGCAATAACTACTAATGCATCGTGTACCTCGCCTTGTACCTTGCCGTGCAATAACTACTAATGCATCGTGTACCTCGCCTTGTACCTTGCCGTGCAATAACTACTAATGCATCGTGTACCTCGCCTTGTACCTTGCCGTGCAATAACTACTAATGCATCGTGTACCTCGCCTTGTACCTTGCCGTGCAATAACTACTAATGCATCGTGTACCTCGCCTTGTACCTTGCCGTGCAATAACTACTAATGCATCGTGTACCTCGCCTTGCAATAAATACTAATGCATCGTGTACCTCGCCTTGCAATAAATACTAATGCATCGTGTACCTCGCCTTGCAATAAATACTAATGCATCGTGTACCTCGCCTTGTACCTCGCTTGACTCGCCTTGCAATAAATACTAATGCATCGTGTACCTCGCCTTGCAATAAATACTAATGCATCGTGTACCTCGCCTTGCAATAAATACTAATGCATCGTGTACCTCGCCTTGCAATAAATACTAATGCATCGTGTACCTCGCCTTGCAATAAATACTAATGCATCGTGTACCTCGCCTTGTACCTCGCCTGTACCTCGCCTTGCAATAAATACTAATGCATCGTGTACCTCGCCTTGCAATAAATACTAATGCATCGTGTACCTCGCCTTGCAATAAATACTAATGCATCGTGTACCTCGCCTTGCAATAAATACTAATGCATCGTGTCTGTACCTCGCCTTGCAATAAATACTAATGCATCGTGTTACCTCGCCTTGCAATAAATACTAATGCATCGTGTACCTCGCCTTGCCTCGCCTTGCAATAAATACTAATGCATCGTGTACCTCGCCTTGCAATAAATACTAATGCATCGTGTACCTCGCCTTGCAATAAATACTAATGTATCGTGTACCTCGCCTTGCAATAAATACTAATGCATCGTGTACCTCGCCTTGTACCTCGCCTTGCAATAAATACTAATGCATCGTGTACCTCGCCTTGCAATAAATACTAATGCATCGTGTACCTCGCCTTGCAATAAATACTAATGTATCGTGTACCTCGCCTTGTACCTCGCCTTGCAATAAATACTAATGCATCGTGTACCTCGCCTTGCAATAAATACTAATGCATCGTGTACCTCGCCTTGCAATAAATACTAATGCATCGTGTACCTCGCCTTGCAATAAATACTAATGTATCGTGTACCTCGCCTTTACCTCGCCTTGCAATAAATACTAATGCATCGTGTACCTCGCCTTGCAATAAATACTAATGCATCGTGTCCCTCGCCTTGCAATAAATACTAATGCATCGTGTACCTCGCCTTGCAATAAATACTAATGCATCGTGTACCTCGCCTTGTAATAAATACTAATGCATCGTGTACCTCGCCTTGTACCTCGCCTTGCAATAACTACTAATGTATCGTGTACCTCGCCTTATACCTCGCCTTCTAATAAATACTAATGCATCGTGTACCTCACCTTGTAATAAATACTAATGTATCGTTTACCTCACCTTGTAATAAATACTAATGTATCGTGTACCTCGCCTTGCAATAAATACTAATGTATCGTGTACCTCGCCTTGTACCTCGCCTTGCAATAAATACTAATGCATCGTGTACCTCGCCTTGCAATAAATACTAATGCATCGTGTACCTCGCCTTGCAATAAATACTAATGTATCGTGTACCTCGCCTTGTACCTCGCCTTGCAATAAATACTAATGCATCGTGTACCTCGCCTTGCAATAAATACTAATGCATCGTGTACCTGCCTTGCATAAATACTAATGCATCGTGTCCCGCTTGTACCTCTTGCAATAAATACTAATGCATCGTGTACCTCGCCTTGCAATAAATACTAATGCATCGTGTACCTCACAGTGCAATAAATACTAATGCATCGTGTACCTCGCCTTGCAATACATACTAATGCATCGTGTACCTCGCCTTGCAATAAATACTAATGTATCGTGTACCTCGCCTTGCAATAAATACTAATGCATCGTGTACCTCGCCTTGTACCTCGCCTTTCAATACATAATAATGCATCGTGTCCCTCGCCTTGTACCTCGCCTTGCAATAAATACTAATGCATCGTGTACCTCGCCTTGCAATAAATACTAATGCATCGTGTACCTCGTCTTGCAATAAATACTAATGCATCGTGTACCTCGCCTTGCAATACATACTAATGCATCGTGTACCTCGCCTTTCAATACATACTAATGCATCGTGTCCATAGTCTTGCAATTAAACAATACTCGATCTTGCATAATGTCAGGCTTATATTACATGCTATACCAAGGGAGACAAGTATTACTAACACGTCGGCAGTTAACATTTAATAGTTGTCTCCCTTCTGTAAAATAGTTTTTAAAAAATATATATAACACAAAGCAGGTATGTACTATAAGGCACTATTAACTGATTAAAGCCACGGTTCAGTAGATTGTCCCCGAAAATGGATAATCTAAAACCCCGAACATGCAATAATAACTGCAGGGGTGGGGTATGATGGGGGGGTACATCTATGAAAATATCGAAATTTGAACACCTAAGACGTATATTAAAATGCGTAAGAGTGCACCATTAATGTTCTACGATTCAAGCCCCATATCTTCACTGCTCAATTAATAAGTCGGGCCTGCATATTCAATATCGCTAGCTACGCCACTGCAAAGCACAGCACAATATATAGCAACAATCATTGTAAAAATTGTAATGTATCGACTAATCGTGAGCATTGCTCAGCGTTTAATTAAGATAGACGGGTTTCTGCTGCCGTGTGGTTAAATGCTGTCGACTTAGAATCACTAACCAGTCACTACTGTATGTTGATGTGTCATTTAATTTAATCAAACGTTAGCTTGACTATCTGGTACGTACGGGCCGTTGTCTAATGTTGTTAAAACGTGTGGCCCAAACCATTTGTATTTTCATGCTATGCATTGTATATGTATGTGTATGGCATATGTATTATTGATTTGCAATACAATCTGGTTAAATTCAATGATATACTCTAATTGTCTATTACCTCCCTTGGCAGATAAAGTCTGATTTATTCCAAAATGCGAACACGTTCTTTTAGTTAAAATCCTTTGTTGTTACTGTTGTTCCCTAACCAGATGTTGCGGTATGATAAATTTGATGTTATCAAAATCGTGTTAATTAACTGATAACATTCTTTTACAAATTTTAGACATTGCATATACTGTAGGAGATATGTCGAGATATAGTAATTTAATACTAATTAGAGGCGATAATGGAATAATATTGCTAGCATGGTGTGCAAAGGAAACAGCGATACAAACAGAGGAAAACACTTAATAGGACCTACCTACATTTAGAGAGTATTCAGGGACAGTAACTGACCGATGTCTCTTATTCCTTCACGTGGAAAGGTTACCTCCCTTACATATGAAATACTGTCTTGGAGTGTCACCATGTACACGCCTTGAAATAAACATATGTTCTGTTCTGTTCTGTTCCCCAAGGTCGTCTTCTATGGGGCGCCGTTTTGCTATGTATTCGTTATTTTTGGATATCCATAATATATTATTGGATATCCATAAATATATTATTGGATATCCATAAATATATGATTGGATATTCATAATTCGAGATTTGCATATCCATAATTCGAAATTTGGATATCCATAATTCTTTATGATTATTGGATATCCATATATATATGATTGGATATCCATAAATCGATTATTAGATATCCATAATTCGAGATTTGGATATTCATAATTCCTTTTGATTATTCGAATTATGGATATCCATATATATTGAATAAATACCAAAACGGCGTCCCATTGTCTTCCACCCGTTTTTTTAATTTAAGTTTATTTAACAAGTATACCGGTTTCTCATTTGAGCGACGGGCAGTTTACCTAACAACACCTTTCCTGTGCAGGCTCCAGCGGTTAACCAGTACTTGGTGCACCAACCTCCGTAAGAAACGGCCAACTTTTTCATATAAATGAGACACGGTCTGAGCGGGGCTCGAACTCGTGACCATTAGAGATGATAGGTTACAGTGGTATACAAGTCAGCGACCTTAACCACTCGACCACGGAGGCGGTCTCTTTCACCCATAATGTGTGTGTGTTTTATGTTTATTTATCGTCGCTACCGGTTGCCCATATGAGCGACGCCTCCTGAAGAGATTAGTAATTTTAGATTTTGGAGGATAGTGCAATGATACAGACAGAGACCCATTCCAGAGTCTCCTCTGGTTCTTTTACGTGCACGGTGTACAGCACCGACACGAGACCTCGGTTTAATGTCCCATCTGAAAGACTGTTAATTTTATTAGGGTCAGACGGGGGGGGGTGTCGAACCTGCGATCCCTGGATTACCAGTCCAGCGTTTTACCACTGGGCTACAGATCCGTCTGTTCTTCCACCCATCACAGTTTGAGAGTTGTTATATAGTATAAGCTACCGTTGCGGATGAGCAACATCGCTGGCTTTTCTATTACCTCCCTTGGCAGATAAAGTCCGATTTATCCCGAACTGTATATTGGTCCTATTAGTTGGAATCCAGTGCGTTTACTGTGGTTTACTAAGCAGATCTTGCGGTATTGTAAATGTGATTTTATCAAAGTAAAGTAACTTATAACGTTTTTTACAGTAAATAGTCCATTTGATTCGAGCTTTAGTTATTTAATAATTATAAGACGAGAAGGTCGATGAAAGTTGATATCAATGTAGCTTAAAGAAAACAACAATAAAAACATAGGAACCTAATTAAGAGGGTATTTTTAAAGGGTATTCAGAACTGACAAATATCTCTCATTTAAACCTAGCCCCC
The DNA here is from genome assembly GCA_014843695.1 of Archivesica marissinica. Taxonomy (NCBI): domain Eukaryota; kingdom Metazoa; phylum Mollusca; class Bivalvia; order Venerida; family Vesicomyidae; genus Archivesica; species Archivesica marissinica. The sequence goes on along the minus strand of CM026386.1, from coordinate 23,225,968 downwards.
CCCCCCCGAATATAAAACGACAGCAAGCGTCTACCAATCTTAACCACGTGACCCAATCTTAATCACGTAAGCGTCTACCAATCTTAACCACGTGACCCAATCTTAATCACGTAAGCGTCTACCAATCTTAACCACGTGACCCATTCTTAATCATTAAGCGTCTACCAATCTTAACCACGTGACCCAATCTTAATCACGTAAGCGTATACCAATCTTAACCACGTGACCCAATCTTAATCACGTAAGCGTCTACCAATCTTAACCACGTGACCCAATCTTAACCACGTGTCATGATAAGTGTAGATACTACTTAATGACGTATGTAGGAATAGGAACACCCATGTCTCTCCTCCACAACGTACCCTAAGCACAGCTCACAGCAGGAATATGGGTCAAGGACTTCGCTGACGGAAGTCGCGCTATCGGAACAGTAGAAGTCGCGTGACTCTATACGAGTGTCAACATACTTACTAACTTACCTACTTGGCGAGACAGCAATGCTCGGTGCTGGCGACGGCGGATAACTGGCGATTGTTTTAGCCGGCTCCTTCAAGGGAACGGTGAGACGTGACTTCTAGATAGCGATGAGCACCAACAGCGAAGAAACAGAAACCATTATTGCTGTTGTGAGCTGACAAATGGTGGAGGATGTGACCCTAAAAAGGACCACCTTCGAAAGAAAGGATACAGAGCTTGTCACCCTGGGAAGAACGAAGATGCCTCCGAAGATGTCTACACAAGCATCGTAACAGTCAACAACTCAACATATACTACTTAGAGAAACCAGTCGCCCACATGCCTCGACTATAAAGAAAGCTACAACATCATCATCCAACCACCAGACGGATCTGTAGTCCAGTGGTAACACGCTGGACTGGGAATCCAGGGATCGCAATAATTTGGTTACATGTCGACGTCATAGCTAGATTACACCATTATTTACATGAAAAGCTTAGGATTCAAGAATTGTTTTAATTGTTGTATTGTTTAAAGCGAAACATCGCAAAAAGCAAATAAAATGGGGGGGGGGTGTTCACGTATTGCTACTACAAATTCTACCGAATACATTCGAATATTAACATTGAATCAATAAATTGTGTTTTGTGGATTTAAAGTATGATTTCATATAACGGTCATCCATGCTCCTGAATTGACTTGTTTTGTCATCGTTGTCAATAATAAACGCGAGATAATGTCGTTTAGAGATACATGTACAAATAGTCTACAAATATATAGGCACACATGTGAGATATAACGGTAAATGTCTACCATAAATCGTGTTATTCAGGATACACTAGTTGTATTGTTTGGCAATATTAAACTGAGATATTTGCATATTCCGTGAACTTACTTCGTTAATAATCGATTTCCGAAGTAAAATATGAGCTTTAGATTATTGTATACTGACTTGATTCAAATATTAACGGTAAAACCCTAAAGTATGTCCTGGTCGTAGTTCACGAAAACTCACGAAGGCTTTGGCGAAGATTAATTAGTATTACAATATTACGCATGGATGTTTACATTATTTTGTTATGTCAACGAACCTCGTATACGACGTTTGTTTATTAGTTGAAATACTCAGTATTTGAGGCAAATATTTGGAAAAAATTTATACTATATAATAGGAAAATACATTCTGTAGAAATGTGTGTTTTCACTGATGTAGTGTCGCTTTAACGTAGCGTCAACAACTTAGGTCATATATGCATGGCGACTGTCGAACTATGAAGGAAGACCCCCATATGCCCCACTGAGCAATATTTCAGGCACGGGCGAGCAACCTCACTTGAAAAGATTCGACATTCCCTGTGTGATTCGAACATGCAGCGGTAGTGATTTAAAGTCAGATACTTTAACCACTCGGCCACTGAGGCCACTACTGGGCTAAGCACTTGTATAGTTCATTGCGAGACATTACACAAGGCTGCAAGGGAGACTACTGTTGAAAACATTATGATTTAATATACAACAATTGTCTCCCATTACATAGATCGGCAGGTTGATGAATCGTGCAACACAAATATATAATTGATTAGTATTTGTCTCCCTACAGTTGTCTTTCGAACCGCAACTTGCTGTCCGATTAGCGCAGTGGTTAGCACGCTAGCTTCTCACCAACCACCCCACCCCGGGTTCTCAGGTTTCCTACCACACGAATGACCACATATACGCTTTCATCCGCGCCAACGAGAGTGATTAATATAACTTGTTAAAACTTGGTTCGCAATCGTTGTAAAATAAATATATAGTTCAAACTTATCCTGCGGTTCTTACAGTAAGGGGGTGGGGTATTCATACACTCACGCATTTCGGTCAACATATTTCTGTCTTGATGATGATTGTGTTTATTTACCCTCGCTGCCGGTAAACCATATGGGCGAGTCTTGGGCCTTATGCCCTCTATTTATACACTAAATTTTGTGAATGTCAATCGCATACGACTCTACTACAGACGGATATGTAGTCCAGTGGTTATGTTATGTTTCGGGTTTTACGCCTGCATTAGCACCATTTTGGGCTATATCGCCGGCGGGCAGTTTACCTAACACCTTTCCTGGGCAGGCTCCAGTGGTTAACCAGTACTTGGGTGCACGAACCTCCGTAAGATACTGCCAACTTGTTCATATAAATGAGACACGGCCTGAGCGGGGCTCGAGCCCGTGACCATCAGTGATGATAGGTTACAGTGGTATACAAGTCAGCGACCTTAAGAAGTTCAGTGGTAACACGCTGGATTTGTAATCCAGGGATCGCATGTTCGATCCCCCGTCTGACCATAATAAAAATTAACAGTCTTTCAGTTGGGACTTTAAACCGAGGTCTCGTGTCGGTGCTTTACACTATGCACGTAAAAGTACCAGACGAGACTCTGGAATGGGTCTCTGTCTGTATCATTGCACTATCCTCCAACAATCTAATACGACTAATCTCTTCAGGAGGCGTCGCTCATATGGGCAACCGGTAGCTACGATAAATAAACGTAAAACACACACACAATGAAGGAACACATAATAATGTATTACAAATTAAGCATTCTGCTGGGACTCACGGGGGCGCGAAGGCGTTGTATGACAACATATATATTACAAAATATGACAATTTAAGGAGGGGCTGTCCGATTAGCGCAGTGCTACTAACCAATGCAACCTGGGTTCGATCCTCGGACCGGGAAGTATGTGAGATGGTACGGTGGTCGCCAGATCGGACAGGTGGGTTTTCTCCGGGTACTCCGGTTTCCTCCCATACTTGACCACCTCAACATTTAGTTACGCTTCCATCCGCGCCAACGAAAGTGATAAATATAAAAAATGGTGCTGATGAAGGCATAAAACCCGAACAAACAAACAAACAAACTTTGAATTATTTATGCAGGCAGCACAGTAGGATTTCTGTTATGCCTGCCCCAATACCTGTATGTGACCCCAACATAATTATACTTGGTATTCCTTTGTGGCGCTTTAGTTGTCCTTAGCAGTCCTTAGTTGTTTTTCTAGTAGTCAAACACCCGTTTACCGTCATTTGCTATGTATACCGCGCACATTTATTACTAAAATCCTTGTACAATTTGTCTAGTGCGCGGTATACACAGCAGTGCTCGAAAAATAGGATAGCCCGGGGGCCCCTCAAAATCCAAGTTGGGCCTGTCTCTCCTTAAATCTGAAAGGCCCACAGGCCTGTGCCTAAAAAAACAAAATTGTTCAGATGGGACAGTCTGTTAAAAATATTTTCCGTGAGCACTGCACAGGTCCAGACTACAAGACCTTTTTTTCAAGATAAAATTTTCCAAAATGTAGCGAATATCAGCAAAAAATTCGACCCACAGCGGCCCCATAACGATTAAACAAGTTGCTATGTTCGGTAAGCATTATATAATAACTATTAAAACCATTCTTCTCATAGCTTTTCAAGATTGACCCATCTTAATCATCATGTCCCTATTCTCTCATCGACTGAAATACTGTTAAATGGGCCGTAAAACCCAAAATCCATCCATCGATAAGGTCAGGGTTCATTTAGAATTTAAAGTGGGCCAAAATACCATTGGACCATTACACTGGTAAAATGTACCTTATTTGATAGAATATACTGAGTCAAAAAAGAAACGATACCTGGTGTTTATGTGTTTATAATTGCAACATTTATTAAGAAAATTCTTTGAAAATTCATAAGATGATAGTCCAACATGTTTGAAAGAGGAGCACATACAGCATAATGAGCCTCCGAAACTCTCTGCTGCGTGATGACGTAATTCGTCGGACAGGGGTCTAATGGAGTTTTCACACAGACGTCAATACCGAGTATGGGCACCATTTGCGTCTCTCACTGCAATGCACCGCCGTCGCATCGAATGGAAGAGTGTCTGAATCTCTTGCTGGTCAATATTTGTCCACTCCTGACGCAAAACATCCCTCAGTTGGTTTAACGTTACCGGCTGACGTCGTCTGACGCGGCGGTCTAACGTATCCCACACATGTTCTATGGGTGACAAGTCTGGTGACAAAGCAGGCCACGGCAGGGTTTCACTATTGTTCTGCTCCAATAATGTGGTGGAAATCCGAGCAGTATGACACCTGGCGTTGTCCTGTTGGAACAGTGTGACGTTTCTGTTGGCGTTAAAGAACGGCACAACAACTGGCGCAAGGATCTCATCACAGTACCGCTGGGCGTTTAAGTTCCCGTCCACCACTAACAGTTCAGTGCGACTGCCGAAGGTGATACCGCCCCACGCCATAACGCTTCCGCCCCCGAACATATCGACCTGACGTACACATGCGTCGGCGTAACGTTCACCGCGTCTGCGATATACCCGCTCTCGGCCATCCGCTCGACGCAAACAGAACCGCGATTCATCGCTAAACATCACCGAATTCCACTGAAACCGAGTCCAGCGAGCACGTTCCGTCGTCCATTCCCGCCGTACGTCACGGTGACGTCGTGTCAGGATGAGTCCAACGTATGGCCGATAGGCACGAATGCCACGTTCACCGAGCCGGTTCCTGACTGTTTGTGCACTGATGCGATTGTTTGTCATCCCAGGAGTAACGGCAGCTGTGTGCGTAGCAGGTAGGAACCGGTCACGTAAATGTGACGTCCGAATGTGACGGTCCTGTTCACGCGTCGTCACACGTGGTCGACCAGATCTTGGACGGTTGTCCACCGATCCATGTGTTCGATAACGTCGAAGTAGACGTGTTATCGTGATCCGCGTAACCCCGAGTCGATTTGCGACGTCACGCTGACGTAAACCGCCGTCAATCATGCCAATGGCACCATTCTCTGATTGCGGTTTAGCCTAGGCATTTTGTTAGAGGTAACAATGGGTATGTAAGGTGTTTTTCCTTGATGATAATGCAATACCAGTACAATAAACCGGTTTTCCGATTTGTACATGTGTAGGAAGTTGTCTTTGTTGAGGAGCACGTGCAAATCGGAAATTCGGCGTTCCAGGATTATCGGGTGTTTATTTACCTGTGTTTGTGGTTGGCTGACGTTGCAATAAGATACCCGGTACTGATACGTAATAATATATTAAACCTTACTATGGTTTTATCCGTTTTACGTCATTTTTAGTTTGGTATCGTTTCTTTTTTGACTCAGTATATATTAATAGATTATTTTAGTTTATACAAATTTATTTTTAGCTCGATTGTGAAACAGCTTATATTAATCATTCTCGAGACCCCATTCCTGAATACATTCCATATACATCAATAGTGCGAGGACTCTATCACATTATGACTTGTACAGAAGTCCAGGAATAGAAACCATCCAACAGTACTCCATTACATGAAAATAAGATTCTATCATAACACATATACATTGGAACTCGTACAGTGTGAGAAGCATTATGCTACATAGTACAAACTTGTTTTCCAAAATTTCTCATATTGCATGTAGCTTCCAAATATTCCATTACATTCTTACACACTGAAATATGCTTAGAACTGATAAATGTATGATACATTGTGCATACCATGACTGAGCACAGTAACCGAGCTGGGACATGCTAGCAATGGTTCAGAAGTTTCACTGTCTTCAACATCAGGTATATAAGTGGTCTACGAGTCTTATATCCGAAGATCTTTGTTATCATCTGAAAGCATCACAATTAAAAGGTTGCGTGTCTGAATCCCGCTAGACGATTCTTCTCATAGCTTTTCAAGATTGACCCATCTTAATCATCATGTCCCTATTCTCTCATCGACTAAAATACTGTTAACCCTTTCAACACCACAGACCTCTAAATAGGCTTACAAAAAGTGTAGATCCAGACGAGCCGTATAACGTAGAGATAACGGTAAATCATGTGAGCGTGCAGGTGGTCGTTGGTGAGCTGTCGAATAAAATTCCGGAATATGTTTTAATTTCGAATTGGAAAGTGGATATTTATATACTGTTAAACGGGCGGTGATAAATGCTAACTGTTGGTGTGTTTCTTTTAAAAATTGATATAGGAAAAGGGAATTTATTGTGAGTAAAAAATTTTTGATATTGGATTATTGTGTTATCGATCCAAGGTGGTGGACATTGTGTACCGGCCGCCATTACTCATCTTCACGGTTTGTGCTTTTGTATTGTGTGTAAACTTTTTGAAAATGTCGGACGGTGAGAAAAAAAGGAAAGAACCATATTCTCCGGTAGATGTTAGCATGGAGTTCTCTAAACTTTCTAAAACCAGTGATGCTCGTGTATTTGATACCAAATCGTTTACGGAGATGATGATAAACGCAGTGAACGAGAAGTCTTTCCAGAATGCTTTCATTCCAGTTATACAAGCTTCAATTCAAACTGCATTTGAGTTGTATAAAAAGACTATTGTGGATCCATTGGTTGAAACAAATAACCGACTCATGGACACCGTAGAAAAACAACAAGAGACAATTACTAATCAGTCCAAAGCTATAGATGAACACAAACGAGAAATCGGGGCAAATTATAAACGTATTAACGATATACGTATGGACATAAACGAGATGCAACAATATAGTAGGCGTACGTCTCTTCGTATATTTAACCTAGATGTCCCAAACGAGATCCAAGATGAGAGTCAACTGACCAAACATGTAGTCTCTTTCATAAACGATAATATACTGAAAAAGAAATCAGTAACACCAAAGGGTATAGGCGCCAGTGAGGATCGTGATGTTGAACCCCAGGTTGAAGGTGAGGAAACCAGCATCAAAGGACGACAACGTAGTTTAGCAACCTCTTTGTTGAGTGTTGCTGATATTGAACGATGTCACCCTATCGGCCAGGGTAAAAAACATATCCTTGTTAAATTTGTGTCCTACCATGTGAAATCGAAGGTATTTTCATTCAAGACGAATCTCAAGTTCCACCCAAGAAAGGTATTTATTACTGAAGACCTGACAAAGTATAACCATTCACTTGTGCAAAACTTATGATTGCAAAATCCAGGAGTGACATCAACTCGTTTTGGACTTTCAATGGCAAGATATTTGCCAAGTACAGGGCCATGGACAATCCAGTGCGTATTTCCAGTGAGTACGACATTAGAGGAGTTTCTGACCATAGTGGACACTGAGGTCCGTGAACATATTGATTTCTAGTCATCCGATCCCTAGCATAGCTTATTGTGCGACACATTATTAACTGATTAGTTTATAAGTAAACGCAAAGAGATGTTTTAAGTATAGATTAGAGTTCTTTTTGTTTCGTTGTATCTGTATACTGATGTAGCGTATTCATATGTTTGACTAATAGTTTGTTCTGTTCTGATGCATTTTTGAAATTAAATTCGTCAGGTGCGGCAGTAAATTAACTAAATGTACCTTTGTAAAACAGTAATACCAGTTGTGTTATTTTGACCACATTAAAAAATAAATAAATAAACATATACAAATACTACAACTTAACGTTTGCTGCGAGGTTAAACATCGCAGGTTAAACATCGCATTATTATTGCACGAGCACCGATAATAATAAAAAAAACATTGTATAAATATTATTAGTTTAAATAAATTGTGACATGATAAATTACTGTCCAGCGATCATCGTTATTATTCGTGAACTTACTTCGCTTTATTACACAATATAGATTATATTTGAACAGTTTGTAGTCACGTGCACCAATTGCGTGTACAAGGTAGTACGCTTGTTAAACGACCGTGGAGCGGTATTTGCATATGAATGAATTAGATAGGCGATTGGAAACTTTTTCTAGTCACGTGAACGAATCACAAAGAGTTTTATTTTACTAAAGTTAAAAAAAATGACCATGGAGCGTGCCTGCTTATGAATGACCATATAGTCAATATACATTATTATCCGGAGTTTTACTCGATGATGAATTCGTTATTACGAATTTGGTCATCTTGTATCGGTCACAAATTTTACTATACGTTTGTTTGTACCACAAACAGGTTACTTTTTTGAATGATGAAACTTGAGAAAATATATAATGATGACGATAATGAGGTGGTGTTCACAAATACGATGATAATGATGATGAATTGCATTGGTGAAATGCTATATCAGTGGAAAAGCTGCTAGAACCTGTATATGTTTATCGATTAAACAATAATAATAAGGTGGTGTTCACGAATATGAAGATGATGATGAATTGAATTATTAGTATATATATTGTTTTATATACCCTACGTTTATAATTCTATTATGACACATGAGCAAGCACATGGTAATTGCGGTGGTACTCACGACTATGATGATGATGATGAATTGCATTTGAGTTGGTTAGATGCTGTATTAAGTGGTATGGCTTTTTGTACCTTTTGTTTGAATATCGATTATGAAACATGATCAACTACATGCTTATTGTGATGATGACGATGATGATGATGATAATGTGGTGGCGTTCACGACTATGATGAGGATGAATTGCATTTGAGTTGGTTAGATGCTGTATTAAGTGGTATGGCTTTTTGTACCTTTTGTTTGAATATCGATTATGAAACATGATCAACTACATGCTTATTGTGATGATGACGATGATGATGATGATAATGTGGTGGCGTTCACGACTATGATGAGGATGAATTGCATTTGAGTTGGTTAGATGCTGTATTAAGTGGTATGGCTTTTTGTACCTTTTGTTTGAATATCGATTATGAAACATGATCAACTACATGCTTATTGTGATGATGACGATGATGATGATGATAATGTGGTGGCGTTCACGACTATGATGATGATGAATTGCATTTGAGTTGGTTAGATGCTGTATTAAGTGGTATGGCCTTTTGTAACTTTTGTTTGAATATCGATTATGAAACATGATCAACTACATGCTTATTGTGATGATGACGATGATGATGATGATAATGCGGTGGCGTTCACGACTATGATGATGATGATGATGAATTGCATTTGAGTTGGTTAGATGCTGTATTAAGTGGTATGGCTTTTTGTACCTTTTGTTGAATATCGATTATGAAACATGATCAATTACATGCTAATTGTGATGATGACGATGATGATGATGATGATGATGATAATGTGGTGGCGTTCACGACTATGATGATGATGAATTGCATTTGAGTTGGTTATATGCTGTATTAAGTGGTATGGCTTTTTGTACCATTTGTTTGAATATCGATTATGAAACATGAACAACTACATGCTTATTGTGATGATGAGGATGCTGATGATGATAATGTGGTGGCGATCACGACTATGACGATGATGATGATGAATTGCATTTGAGTTGGTTAGATGCTGTATTAAGTGGTATGGCTTTTTGTACCTTTTGCTTGAATAACGATTATGAAACATGATCAACTACATGCTAATTGTGATGATGACGATGATGATGATGATGATAATGTGGTGGCGTTCACGACTATGATGATGATGATGATGATGATGATGAATTGCATTCAAATTGGTGAAATGCTGTATTAGTGGTACAGCTTGTAGACCTTCTGTGTATATACTGATTATGAATCTTAAATAAGAGCATGGTAATGATACAACTTTAATATCGTTTGTTTGTATATTGATTAAGAACACTTAAAAACTACAAGTAACGATGTTGATGGAAATGAGGTGGTGTTCACGAAAATGATGATGATGAAGAATTGCATTCAAATTGGTGAAATGCTGTATTTGTGTATTGGTTTTTACACCCTTTGTTTGTATATCGATTATGATGATGGTGCATTTGTGAAATGCTGCACTTAATGGCAGCACAGACGTACTTTGCTCACAATATCATGAGCTATATTTACTGTATAATTACAGCCATATTGTAAAATTATAGCCATCTTTTTTAAAGTCCCAATGTGCTTTTATTTTTTTTCTTTAATTTGAAAAAGTAGAATGTAATTCTGATGCAAACTGATTCTAATGTTATATATTTTGAAACCAGTTCTTTCTGGACACATGTCTTAATTCCTATTAAATAGCACATAATGGGATTTTAAAATGTAGAATTAAAATTTATTCCACATGTCGTATCAGTTAGGAACTTGTTTGACATTTCACCTTAGACCTATACATTCATGCAGTTGTTATTTTAATGAGAATAATATTGCTAGTCTGGTTATGTTTCTCGTGCTATTGTGCTTTTTGTGCTGCTCGTTACTCGTGTGCGATCTCGAAAAAACCCGTGTTTTTTATTATAGATGTGTGTCAGTGTTTGTTTCCCAGGAATCACCGTTTGAATGTATGTTTGTTACCTAATGGATAATTATATAATTAGAAGGGAGACAGAGACTGTTACACTTGATACGCGAATATGCCTTAAATTTAACTCAACATTTATAGGAAAATGCGAGTATTCGTTTTCTCTAAGTGTCTTTAGAAAGTTAATATTGTTAAAAAGCGGTGATATTGAATCAAATCCGGGACCTGCTAACCAAAATCACAGTTTGGGGATAATGCACTTAAATATACGTAGTATACGAAATAAACTAGAATTTATAAAAGATAATTTTAATGACTTTGATATATTATGTTTCACTGAAACTCACCTAGACAATAATGTATTAGATGAAACGCTTTCTATTGATGGCTACAATCAGTTTTATCGTAATGATATTTCGTCCCACTCTGGTGGAATATTGATATACTTATCTTCAAAATTACACACAGAACGATTGAACGAATTTGAAATACTGATACCAGATTCTATATGGATAAGAGTGAAAAATAAAGGCGAGGATTTAATTATTTGTGTAATTTATAGACGACCAAACTCAAACGTTCAGTTCTGGGAAAATTTAAATATTGGTATAGAAAGAGAAGGTGAACAATGTCGCCACTTCATTTTATTAGGAGATATAAATGAGGATCAATTGAATAATACTAACCGCAAATTACGAGATATACTTGAGTTAAATAATTTAAATAATGTAATTAACGAACCTACAAGAGTGACTGAAAATACATCTACTTCCATAGACCCGATTGTCTTATCGCAAGATCTCAACGTTATAAATTCGGGTGTAATATTAATTCCTGTAGAAATAAGCGACCATCGGGCAACATATGCAATTTTGCCTTTTAGTTATAATCTAAGTAATTGCTATGAACGACATGTTTGGATATATAAAAAAGCGAATTTTGCTCAGTTAAATGATATGATTGCAAATACTGACTGGACTTTTTTAAATAATGGTGATCTAAACGAATGTTGTCTAGAATTTAATAACACTTTTCTTAAACTTGCGAAAACATGTATTCCAAATAAAAATATCTTAATAAGGCCCAATGACAAACCCTGGTTTGATTCTGAATTGAGAAAACTAATAAAAGCAAGAGACAAAATAAGAAAAAAAGCGTTAATGACCAAGAGTATAGATGGTTGGAATGAGTTTAAAAAAATGAGAAACAAAGTTAACAATTATGTAAAGCATGCTAAAACAAGATTTTATAATAATATTGAAGACTCGTTAGTAGACGCACAACAAACAAATAAACTAAAATATTGGAAGCTTGTAAAGGATTTTGTAAAACAAAATAAAGTCAGTCATAAAATTCCGCCTCTAATTACATCTCTTCCAAATGGAGATACAAAATACTCAGTCACTGACATAGAAAAAGCAAATTGCCTAAATACATATTTTTCTGCTATATCCAACGTTGACGATTCCAATGCAACTCTTCCTGTACGTGAACTTAAAACAAATGCAACACTGGAAATCATACATATAACAGAAATTGAAATTTGTGATGTTTTAAAAAACCTTGATATTAACAAAGCAAATGGTCCTGATGGTATCAGTTACAACATGTTAAAGGAAACAGCGGATTATATTGTCAAACCTTTATCTGTCATTTTTAATAGATCATTTCAAGAAGGAGTATTTCCCTCTTTATGGAAAAACGCTAATGTTATTCCTCTATTTAAAAAGGGTCCGGCCGAAACTCCTAGTAACTATAGACCAATTTCACTTTTGAGTTGTTTAGGTAAGGTTATGGAAAGAGTTATTTATAAACATATTCACAATCATTTGATTTTTAATAACCTTATATACTATAACCAGTGCGGCTTCAGACCTAATCATTCTAGTGTTTATCAACTGATAAAAGAAATTTATCATCAAATATGCCAGACCTTAGACTCAAAACAATTTATGTGCATGATCTTCTGTGATATTTCTAAAGCTTTTGACAGGGTTTGGCATAAAGGTTTATTATTTAAATTGAAACAAAATGGTATAACTGGAATGCTATTAAGCTGGATAGAAAATTATTTATCAAATAGGACTCAAAATGTAGTAGTAGGGTCCAGCATATCAAACAGTGAAACTATTAGCTCTGGTGTACCACAAGGATCGATCCTCGGACCTTTATTTTTTCTCGTTTATGTTAATGATATAGCGGACAATTTATTAAGTATAACTAGGTTATTTGCTGACGATACATCATTGGCCCAAACGACATCAACTATTCAAGATCTAGAGGGAATACTGAATCATGATTTGAGGTTAATATCCGATTGGTCTAAACGTTGGTTGGTAAATTTTAATCCCAATAAGACAGAAGCTATGTTCTTTCGCACCTCTAGGGAACAAAACTATCCAGTATTATTTTTTGATGGGATTCAGTTACCCTTTGCTGAACACCACAAACATTTAGGTGTAACTTTAAGCAACAATGGTAAATGGCACGAGCATATAGACAATATTTTTAAATCGGCATCAAAGGTACTAAATTTAATGCGAGCGTTAAAATTTACAATCAACAGGAAAACATTAAATCAAATTTATATATCTTATATGAGGCCACTGTTAGAATATGCTGCAGTAGTATGGGACAGTTGTACTGAACTCGATAAGAATAGACTAGAAAAATTACAATTTGAAGCAGCTCGTGTTGTCACTGGTTTAACTCGATCGGTTTCTATAAATAACTTGGTAGAAGAAATAGGCTGGATCTCCTTAAATGATAGAAGAAAACTTCAGAAATTAGTCATAATGTACAAACTAAAAAACGGTCTACTGCCGGAGCATTTTTCAACAATTTTTCCAAGGGTAGTCGGTGAAGAAAACAATTACAATTTAAGAAATGCCGATAATTTCATAGTAATGGCAAGAAGAACAGCTCTCTTCTCGAATTCCTTTGTACCATCAAGTGTTGATTTATGGAATACATTAACAGAGAATATCCGAACATCACCTACGTTATCTAGTTTTAAGTATCGACTGAAATGTGCATTATTTAAGCAAAATGAAGTACCTTCATATTACTACAAAGGTTCAAGATCTCTAACCGTTCTCCAAACACGCATAAGAAATGGCTGCAGTAATTTGAATGCGGACTTATGTAATAATCACTTAAAAGATGACCCGATTTGTGAGTGTGAACGTGGCATCGAAGATGCCGAACATTATTTTTTCAAATGTCCTCTATTTTTAAATCAAAGGATAGCACTATTCAGATATACACGTCAATATCATCCACTTAGTGTAAGCACTCTACTTAAAGGTAAAGAAGAACTCTCAGATGAACAGAACCTAAGTATTTTTAATTCAGTTCAAAAGTTTATACATGATACTGCGAGGTTTTCAAATTAGCGTAATAATAGTATTTCTATTTCTTATTATGCGTGGGGGGTTTCGAGATCGCGGACCGGGGCGAGCATCACACGAGCACATTCACGTGAATACTTCTGCTGGCATTTTTTCTTTAAAATAACATATCTTTTTCTTAACTGTACTTTTGTAGCCATAATATATTTCTGTAAATGAATTGTATTGGGGAGGGCCGTTTTATAATGTGTATAGCACTTGTGGCCCAAACCTTTTGCTGTATATATTTGGCAATAAATTATGTTTAAACAAAAAAAAAAA
>CM026386.1:23186908-23210689 GCA_014843695.1 Archivesica marissinica | reverse complement strand
ACACATTTTATACAAACCTATATACAGGAGTGTGTATACACATTTTATACAAACCTATATACAGGAGTGTGTATACACATTTTATACAAACCTATATACAGGAGTGTGTATACACATTTTATACAAACCTATATACAGGAGTGTGTACACAAACCTATATACAGGAGTGTGTATACAAACCTATATACAGGAGTGTGTATACACATTTTATACAAACCTATATACAGGAGTGTGTACACAAACCTATATACAGGAGTGTGTACACAAACCTATATACAGGAGTGTGTATACAAACCTATATACAGGAGTGTGTATACACATTTTATACAAACCTATATACAGGAGTGTGTACACAAACCTATATACAGGAGTGTGTACACAAACCTATATACAGGAGTGTGTATACAAACCTATATACAGGAGTGTGTATACACATTTTATACAAACCTATATACAGGAGTGTGTACACAAACCTATATACAGGAGTGTGTATACACATTTTATACAAACCTATATACAGGAGTGTGTATACACATTTTATACAAACCTATATACAGGAGTGTGTATACACATTTTATACAAACCTATATACAGGAGTGCGTATACACATTTTATACAAACCTATATACAATTACTTTAGGTCCACAATAATTTAGTAGCTATACTTTCTAGACCGATTTTTATTGATGTCTAATGAGAAATGGACATTGCTAGCGGACACGGCTCACCTGTCGCCTCCACACTCGTCATCACATAATACGTTCTCTCTTCGACGGGTGTATTAAAATTATATGTCATGATAAAGGTGCGAAAGGCCCAGAGTGCTGGAGCAGTTACAATTGTGATCTTAGGCAAGGCATTTAAATACCACGTTTCCTCTTCGCTCTCCCTCGTGGCGATGGATTCCATCAGGAATGAGATCTCGAGAGTGATTAACATAAGTTGTAAGAACTTGTTTCGCAATCGGGCTAAAAAAATTTGTATAAATTAAAATAGATTTTATAGTGTTGAATAGGGCCTTTGAAAACTTTACGAAAGGATATTAATTTCTAGTTTTAGTCTATTATATGTCTCATTTAACAACACATGTTTAAACTGTTTGACACTTATAGTATAGTTGTATCGATAGCAGCCAGCTTTGAATAAGGTTATAATACAGTATAGATCTCTTTAATAATATTTCAAAATTTTCCAATATTTAATCATGTATGTACATTGACATGCAAGCAAGTGACTGGTGCCTGAATGGAAAGAACTGTTATTTAGCAACATAAAATTAGTGCTTATAAACCCAATACTCTTTGACATGTAAAAATAGGACTAGGTTCAGTGGCCTCTGTGACTTTAAACCTGCTGTACACCCGTGACCGTGCACGTAAAAGAACCAGAGGAGACTCTGGAATGGGTCTCTGTCTGTATCATTGCACTATCCTCCAAAAATCTAAAACGACTAATCTCTTCAGGAGGCGTCGCTTAGATGGGCAACCGTTATGATCAGGATCTATGTTGTTTGCTATTCAGCCAAGTGTTTTAGCTCCACTGACCGAAATGCAAACAGTATAGAGCCTGATCAGACTGCATGTGCTGTTCCGTTTGATCTGGCTCTATGCTGTTTGTGATTTTATCTGTCACTAGCATGCAAAGGGTTATTAACCCTTTCAACACCACATACCTCTAAACAGGCTTACAAAAAGTGTAGATCCAGATGAGCCGGCTCCGTCTCATCAGGATCTGCACTTTTTGCCAGTAATATTACTATTTTTAGACAAAATTACCCATTTTGATAAATGAACTGGTCCAAATGTAATTTTCGGATTAATTTATTGGTCTAATAATATCATGCACCAATCCATGTCAGTTACTTGGTGTTGAATGGTGTACAAGGAGAAACGTTGTTGATTTAGTGTATCTAAAGTGTCTAAGTGTCTTCTATATATTCAATATGAAAAAATCTTCTCCCAGGACTCAAAAATAGAGAAGTGAGGACAGCTCATGGAGACTGTTTCTCCCAAATCACACTAGCTCCACCCCCTGGAAGGAAACAGTTCAGACAGACTATTTCTCCCAAATCACACTAGCTCCACCCCCTGGAAGGAAACAGTTCAGACAGACTGTTTCTCCCAAATCACACTAGCTCCACCCCCTGGAAGGAAACAGTTCAGACAGACTGTTTCTCCCAAATCACACTAGCTCCACCCCCTGGAAGGAAACAGTTCAGACAGACTGTTTCTCCCAAATCACACTAGCTCCACCCCTGGAAGAAAACAGTTCAGACAGATTATTTCTCGCAAATCACACTAGCCCCACCCCTGGAAATGAAAACAGTTCAGACAGACTATTTCTCCCAAATCACACTAGCACCACCCCTGGAAGGAAACAGTTCAGACAGACTATTTCTCCCATATCACACTAGCTCCACCCCTGGAAGGAAACAGTTCAGACAGACTATTTCTCCCAAATCACACTAGCTCCACCCCTGGAAGGAAACAGTTAGACAGACTATTTCTCCACCCCTGGACTAGCTCCACCCCTGGATAGAGCAAAAATTAATTTGTCACTACTGTATACCAGGATCTATTTGATTGACAGGATCATGTCATGGTGGTGTAATCTCAGTTCTCGGAATGTGCTAACAAGATACAGTCTGCATCCGTTATATCAAAGTCGGTTATGTCGAATTCTCTGGTTATCTCGAAGTCGGATAAAAGTCATGTTTCACTTTACATATAACTGGCTCCGTTTATATCGAATTTTGTTAAGTCAAATTTCGGTTATGTCGAAGCATTTTGTTGGTCCGACGGAATTTGACATAACGGATGTAGACTGCCACGGCTGATCAGCATCTAGGTTGTTTGCTATTCAGACAAGTGGTTTAGCTCCACTATCCGAATAGCAAACAGTATAGAGCCTGATCAGACGACACATTCTGTGCCATCTCATCTGGCTCTATGCTGTTTGCAAAAACAACTTTAGTTGTCATTGGCAGGTTAAGAGGTCACAGTCCAATTAGCACAGTGGTTAGCGCACTCGCTTCTCACCAATGCATCCCGGGTTTGATCCTCGACCGGGAAGTATGTGAGATGGTACGGTGGTCGCCAGATCGGACAGGTGGATCATCCGCGCCAATGAGAGTGATTAATATAAGTTGTTAAAACTTGCTTCGCAATCGTTGTAAAATAAATAATGTTTTAAAAAGAAATCCATGTTTACTGGTGGGTGTGTGGGGGGGGGGGGAGTGGGTACAGTTGCATTAATTTAAATTGGGTTTACAGAAAGCTTAGCAACCATCGGGAAGATAGAATGATGATCTATTTCTTGTAGACGTTAACAATTATTTGTGAGGTGTAAAATAAATAAAGTTTAAAAAAAGAGAGGCCACAGTCATGATTCAATCAATATTTCAAGGTCCTATTTCTATGACCTATAAAGTACACCATACAATGTCATACAGTTCCATAGCCATATCCACAAAACATTATAATTATGTGATCAAAATATTTACTACAGCTCTATGGGGATGATACAACTTATAATGACGCGCTAACCTTCTATACCTCTAAACCAATCTATATCTGCATTCTTAAAATAATCATTTACTGCCCTTTAGCACAATGTCTATCAATAAGTGCACACGTGAACAATAAAGACTGAACGCAAACAAAAGGACCATTAATTTTAGATCATAGAATAATCCTTGCTTAACAGGTCACCGTTTCATACTTGAAAAAAAAGAAACTAATATGAAAAAGGAAAAATCAATCGGCATAGGAAATTGCCATGTTCATGTTCATTATACAAGCACATAAACACTAATACTAAATGGTTATCAGGGATCATTCTAGAGTGAGATGTGGGCGACATTGTCGCCCTAGGGACCCTGACTTCGCCCTCCGGGGGCCCCACTTCTCCCTAAAAAAAATATTTAAAAAAATTTATGTTTTGGTATTTACGATTTTCAAACAAATTTTGTCTAGTAAGATAGACTAGACTGGCCCATTATAAAGCACTCCTTCTATTCAAATGTTGTATTTAATGGTTGTACTGTGCATTTTAACCCTATTTTTCAGAAATATATTAAAGAACGCCATTTAAGGACGCGATCGCGCGCTTTCTCACTTCTCCCAAAAATTCTGACCTGGAATGAACCCTGGTTATAAGATTAACTATTGCCTTGTATTAACATATATAGCAGGTTATATTTTCAAATTGATTATTTCAGGTAAACATTAACACTAAAGGGTTACACTATTAACCTGCCAATCATGACTAAAGTCGCTTTTGTAAACAGCATAGAGCCAGATCAGATTGGACATAATGTTCCGTCTGATCAGGTTCTATGTTGTTTGATATTTGTATAGTGGAGCTAAATCACTTGTCTGAATAGCAAACAACATATACCCTGATCTGGATCTATGTTGTTTGCACATTGCTCATATCTAAATTATTAGGTCACAAGCTCAGAGACTATATGTAAATTATTAGGTTACAAGCTCAGATATTATATGTAAATTATTAGGTTACAAGCTCAGAGATTATATGTAATTTATTAGGTGCCAAGCTCAGAGATTATATGTAAATGATTAGGTTACAAGCTCAGATATTATATGTAATTTATTAGGTCACAAGCTCAGAGATTATATGTAATTTATTAGGTCACAAGCTCAGAGATTATATGTAATTTATTAGGTCACAAGCTCAGAGATTATATGTAATTTATTAGGTTACAAGCTCAGATAGTATATGTAAATTATTAGGTCACAAACTTTAGACATTATATGTAATTTATTATGTTACAAGCTCAGAGATTATATGTAAATTATTAGGTCCCAAGCTCAGAGATTATATGTAAATTATTAGGTGCCAAGCTCAGAGATTATATGTAAATTATTAGGTTACAAGCTCAGAGATTATATTTAAATTATTAGGTTACAAGCTCAGAGATTATATGTAAATTATTAGGTTACAAGCTCAGAGATTATATGTACATTATTAGGTTACAAGCTCAGATAGTATATGTAATTTATTAGGTTACAAGCTCAGAGATTACATGTACATTATTAGGTTACAAGCTCAGATAGTATATGTAAATTATTAGGTCACAAGCTCAGAGATTATATGTAATTTATTAGGTTACAAGCTCAGAGATTATATGTAAATTATTAGGTCCCAAGCTCAGAGACTATATGTAATTTATTAGGTCCCAAGCTCAGAGACTATATGTAATTTATTAGGCTACATGTACAGAGACTATATGTAATTTATTAGGTCCCAAGCTCAGAGACTATATGTAATTTATTAGGTTACAAGCTCAGATATTATATGTAATTTATTAGGTTACAAGCTCAGAAATTATATGTAAATTATTAGGTTACAAGCTCAGAGATTATATGTAATTTATTGTGTTACAAGCTCAGATATTATATGTAAATTATTAGGTTACAAGCTCAGAAATTATATGTAAATTATTAGGTCCCAAGCTCAGAGAGTATATGTAATTTATTATGTCAGAAGCTCAGAGATAATATGTAATTTATTAGGTGCCAAGCTCAGAGAGTATATGTAATTTATTAGGTCCCAAGCTCAGAGATTATATGTAATTTATTAGGTCCCAAGCTCAGAGATTATATGTAATTTATTAGGTCCCAAGCTCAGAGATTATATGTAATTTATTAGGTCCCAAGCTCAGAGATTATATGTAATTTATTAGGTCCCAAGCTCAGAGATTATATGTAATTTATTAGGTCCCAAGCTCAGAGAGTATATGTAATTTATTAGGTTACAAGCTCAGATAGTATATGTAAATTATTAGGTCACAAACTTTAGACATTATATGTAATTTATTATGTTACAAGCTCAGAGATTATATGTAAATTATTAGGTGCCAAGCTCAGAGATTATATGTAAATTATTAGGTTACAAGCTCAGAGATTATATGTAAATTATTAGGTGCCAAGCTCAGATATTATATGTAAATTATTAGGTTACAAGCTCAGAGATTATATGTAAATTATTAGGTGCCAAGCTCAGAGATTATATGTAAATTATTAGGTCCCAAGCTCAGATAGTATATGTAAATTATTAGGTTACAAACTCTGAGATTATATGTAATTTATTAGGTGCCAAGCTCAGAGATTATATGTAAATTATTAGGTTACAAGCTCAGAGATTATATTTAAATTATTAGGTTACAAGCTCAGAGATTATATGTAAATTATTAGGTTACAAGCTCAGAGATTATATGTACATTATTAGGTTACAAGCTCAGATAGTATATGTAATTTATTAGGTTACAAGCTCAGAGATTATATGTAAATTATTAGGTTACAAGCTCAGATATTATATGTAAATTATTAGGTCCCAAGCTCAGAGACTATATGTAATTTATTAGGTCCCAAGCTCAGAGACTATATGTAATTTATTAGGTCCCAAGCTCAGAGACTATATGTAATTTATTAGGTTACAAGCTCAGATATTATATGTAAATTATTAGGTTACAAGCTCAGAAATTATATGTAAATTATTAGGCTACAAGCTCAGAGATTACATGTAATTTATTGTGTTACAAGCTCAGATATTATATGTAAATTATTAGGTTACAAGCTCAGAAATTATATGTAAATTATTAGGTCCCAAGCTCAGAGAGTATATGTAATTTATTATGTCAGAAGCTCAGAGATAATATGTAATTTATTAGGTGCCAAGCTCAGAGTATATGTAATTTATTAGGTCCCAAGCTCAGAGATTATATGTAATTTATTAGGTCCCAAGCTCAGAGATTATATGTAATTTATTAGGTCCCAAGCTCAGAGATTATATGTAATTTATTAGGTCCCAAGCTCAGAGATTATATGTAATTTATTAGGTCCCAAGCTCAGAGATTATATGTAAATTATTAGGTCACAAGCTCAGAGGTTATATGTAATTTATTAGGTCCCAAGCTCAGATATTAATTATTCGGTGCCAAGCTCAGAGATTATATGTAAATTATTAGGTCCCAAGCTCAGAGAATATATGTAATTTATTAGGTCCCAAGCTCAGAGATTATATGTAATTTATTAGGTCCCAAGCTCAGATATTAATTATTCGGTGCCAAGCTCAGAGATTATATGTAATTTATTAGGTCCCAAGCTGAGATTATATGTAATTTATTAGGTCCCAAGCTCAGAGACTATATGTAATTTATTAGGTCCCAAGCTCAGAGACTATATGTAATTTATTAGGTCCCAAGCTCAGAGACTATATGTAATTTATTAGGTCACAAGTTCAGAGACTATATGTAATTTATTAGGTCCCAAGCTCAGAGACTATATGTAATTTATTAGGTCCCAAGCTCAGAGAGTATATGTAATTTATTAGGTCAGATGCTCAGAGATTATATGTATATTATTAGGTTACAAGCTCAGATAGTATATGTAATTTATTAGGTTACAAGCTCAGATAGTATATGTAAATTATTAGGTCACAAACTTTAGACATTATATGTAATTTATTATGTTACAAGCTCAGAGATTATATGTAAATTATTAGGTGCCAAGCTCAGAGATTATATGTAAATTATTAGGTTACAAGCTCAGAGATTATATGTAAATTATTAGGTGCCAAGCTCAGATATTATATGTAAATTATTAGGTTACAAGCTCAGAGATTATATGTAAATTATTAGGTGCCAAGCTCAGAGATTATATGTAAATTATTAGGTCCCAAGCTCAGATAGTATATGTAAATTATTAGGTTACAAACTCTGAGATTATATGTAATTTATTAGGTGCCAAGCTCAGAGATTATATGTAATTTATTAGGTTACAAGCTCAGAGATTATATTTAAATTATTAGGTTCCAAGCTCAGAGATTATATGTAATTTATTAGGTTACAAGCTCAGAGATTATATGTAATTTATTAGGTTCCAAGCTCAGAGATTATATGTAATTTATTAGGTCCCAAGCTCAGATATTATATGTAATTTATTAGGTCCCAAGCTCAGAGATTATATGTATTATTAGGTTACAAGCTCAGAGATATATGTAATTTATTAGGTCCCAAGCTCAGAGATTATATGTAATTTATTAGGTTCCAAGCTCAGAGATTATATGTAATTATTAGGTCCCAAGCTCAGAGATTATATGTAATTTATTAGGTCCCAAGCTCAGAGACTATATGTAATTTATTAGGTCCAAGCTCAGAGATTATATGTAATTTATTAGGTCAAGCTCAGAGATTATATGTAATTTATTAGGTCCCAAGCTCAGAGATTATATGTAATTTATTAGGTCCCAAGCTCAGAGATTATATGTAATTTATTAGGTCCCAAGCTCAGAGATTATATGTAATTTATTAGGTCATAGGGTCAAATATTATATGTAATTTATTAGGTCCCAAGCTCAGATATTATATGTAATTTATTAGGTCCCAATCTCAGAGATTATATGTAATTGATTAGGTCATAGGGTCAAAGATTATATGTAATTTATTAGGTCCCAAGCTCAGAGATTATATGTAATTTATTAGGTCCCAACCTCAGAGATTATATGTAATTTATTAGGTCATAGGGTCAAATATTATATGTAATTTATTAGGTCCCAATCTCAGAGATTATATGTAATTTATTAGGTCCCAATCTCAGAGATTATATGTAATTTATTAGGTCATAGGGTCAAAGATTATATGTAATTTATTAGGTCCCAAGCTCAGAGATTATATGTAATTTATTAGGTTACAAGCTCAGAGATTATATTTAAATTATTAGGTTACAAGCTCAGAGATTATATGTAAATTATTAGGTTACAAGCTCAGAGATTATATGTACATTATTAGGTTACAAGCTCAGATAGTATATGTAATTTATTAGGTTACAAGCTCAGAGATTACATGTACATTATTAGGTTACAAGCTCAGATAGTATATGTAAATTATTAGGTCACAAGCTCAGAGATTATATGTAATTTATTAGGTTACAAGCTCAGAGATTATATGTAAATTATTAGGTCCCAAGCTCAGAGATTATATGTAATTTATTAGGTCCCAAGCTCAGAGACTATATGTAATTTATTAGGTCCCAAGCTCAGAGACTATATGTAATTTATTAGGCTACATGTACAGAGACTATATGTAATTTATTAGGTCCCAAGCTCAGAGACTATATGTAATTTATTAGGTTACAAGCTCAGATATTATATGTAAATTATTAGGTTACAAGCTCAGAAATTATATGTAAATTATTAGGTTACAAGCTCAGAGATTACATGTAATTTATTGTGTTACAAGCTCAGATATTATATGTAAATTATTAGGTTACAAGCTCAGAAATTATATGTAAATTATTAGGTCCCAAGCTCAGAGAGTATATGTAATTTATTATGTCAGAAGCTCAGAGATAATATGTAATTTATTAGGTGCCAAGCTCAGAGAGTATATGTAATTTATTAGGTCCCAAGTTCAGAGATTATATGTAATTTATTAGGTCCCAAGCTCAGAGATTATATGTAATTTATTAGGTCCCAAGCTCAGAGATTATATGTAATTTATTAGGTCCCAAGCTCAGAGATTATATGTAATTTATTAGGTCCCAAGCTCAGTTATGTTATATGTAAATTATTAGGTCCCAAGCTCAGAGGTTATATGTAATTTATTAGGTCCCAAGCTCAGATATTAATTATTCGGTGCCAAGCTCAGAGGTTATATGTAAATTATTAGGTCCCAAGCTCAGAGAATATATGTAATTTATTAGGTCCCAAGCTCAGAGATTATATGTAATTTATTAGGTCCCAAGCTCAGATATTAATTATTCGGTCCCAAGCTCAGAGACTATATGTAATTTATTAGGTCCCAAGCTCAGAGACTATATGTAATTTATTAGGCTACATGTACAGAGACTATATGTAATTTATTAGGTCCCAAGCTCAGATATTATATGTATATTATTAGGTTACAAGCTCAGAAATTATATGTAAATTATTAGGTCCCAAGCTCAGAGAGTATATGTAATTTATTATGTCAGAAGCTCAGAGATAATATGTAATTTATTAGGTGCCAAGCTCAGAGTATATGTAATTTATTAGGTCCCAAGCTCAGAGATTATATGTAATTTATTAGGTCCAAAGCTCAGAAATTATATGTAATTTATTAGGTCCCAAGCTCAGAGATTATATGTAATTTATTAGGTCCCAAGCTCAGAGATTATATGTAATTTATTAGGTCCCAAGCTCAGAGATTATATGTAATTTATTAGGTACCAAGCTCAGAGATTATATGTAAATTATTAGGTCCCAAGCTCAGAGGTTATATGTAATTTATTAGGTCCCAAGCTCAGATATTAATTATTCGGTGCCAAGCTCAGAGATTATATGTAAATTATTAGGTCCCAAGCTCAGAGAATATATGTAATTTATTAGGTCCCAAGCTCAGATATTAATTATTCGGTGCCAAGCTCAGAGATTATATGTAATTTATTAGGTCCCAAGCTCAGAGATTATTTGTAATTTATTAGGTCCCAAGCTCAGAGACTATATGTAATTTATTAGGTCCCAAGCTCAGAGACTATATGTAATTTATTAGGTCCCAAGCTCAGAGACTATATGTAATTTATTAGGTCACAAGTTCAGAGACTATATGTAATTTATTAGGTCCCAAGCTCAGAGATTATATGTAATTTATTAGGTTACAAGCTCAGAGATTATATGTAATTTATTGTGTTACAAGCTCAGATATTATATGTAAATTATTAGGTTACAAGCTCAGAAATTATATATAAATTATTAGGTCCCAAGCTCAGAGAGTATATGTAATTTATTATGTCACAAGCTCAGAGATAATATGTAATTTATTAGGTGCCAAGCTCAGAGAGTATAGGTAATTTATTAGGTCCCAAGCTCAGAGATTATATGTAATTTATTAGGTCCCAAGCTCAGAGATTATATGTAATTTATTAGGTCCCAAGCTCAGAGATTATATGTAATTTATTAGGTCCCAAGCTCAGAGATTATATGTAATTTATTAGGTCCCAAGCTCAGAGATTATATGTAATTTATTAGGTCCCAAGCTCAGATATTATATGTAATTTATTAGGTCCCAAGCTCAGAGATTATATGTAATTTATTAGGTCCCAAGCTCAGAGATTATATGTAATTTATTAGGTCCCAAGCTCAGAGATTATATGTAATTTATTAGGTACGAAGCTCAGATATTAATTATTCGGTGCCAAGCTCAGAGATTATATGTAATTTATTAGGTCCCAAGCTCAGAGATTATATGTAATTTATTAGGTCCCAAGCTCAGAGACTATATGTAATTTATTAGGTCCCAAGCTCAGAGACTATATGTAATTTATTAGGTCCCAAGCTCAGAGACTATATGTAATTTATTAGGTCACAAGCTCAGAGACTATATGTAATTTATTAGGTCCCAAGCTCAGAGACTATATGTAATTTATTAGGTCCCAAGCTCAGAGACTATATGTAATTTATTAGGTTACAAGTTCAGAGATTATATGTAATTTATTAGGTGCCAAGCTCAGAGATTATATGTAATTTATTAGGTCCCAAGCTCAGATATTATATGTAATTTATTAGGTCCCAAGCTCAGAGATTATATGTAATTTATTAGGTCCCAAGCTCAGAGATTATATGTAATTTATTAGGTCCCAAGCTCAAATATTAATTATTCGGTGCCAAGCTCAGAGATTATATGTAATTTATTAGGTCCCAAGCTCAGAGATTATATGTAATTTATTAGGTCCCAAGCTCAGAGATTATATGTAATTTATTAGGTACGAAGCTCAGATATTAATTATTCGGTGCCAAGCTCAGAGATTATATGTAATTTATTAGGTCCCAAGCTCAGAGATTATATGTAATTTATTAGGTCCCAAGCTCAGAGATTATATGTAATTTATTAGGTCCCAAGCTCAGAGATTATATGTAATTTATTAGGTCCCAAGCTCAGAGACTATATGTAATTTATTAGGTCCCAAGCTCAGAGATTATATGTAATTTATTAGGTCCCAAGCTCAGAGATTATATGTAATTTATTAGGTCCCAAGCTCAGAGATTATATGTAATTTATTAGGTCCCAAGCTCAGAGATTATATGTAATTTATTAGGTCCCAAGCTCAGAGATTATATGTAATTTATTAGGTCACAAGCTCAGATATTATATGTAATTTATTAGGTCCCAAGCTCAGAGATTATATGTAATTTATTAGGTCCCAAGCTCAGAGATTATATGTAATTTATTAGGTCACAAGGTCAGAGATTATATGTAATTTATTAGGTCCCAAGCTCAGAGATTATATGTAATTTATTAGGTCCCAAGCTCAGAGATTATATGTAATTTATTAGGTCACAAGCTCAGAGATTATATGTAATTTATTAGGTCCCAAGCTCAGAGATTATATGTAATTTATTAGGTCCCAAGCTCAGAGATTATATGTAATTTATTAGGTCACAAGCTCAGAGATTATATGTAATTTATTAGGTCCCAAGCTCAGAGATTATATGTAATTTATTAGGTCCCAAGCTCAGAGATTATATGTAAATTATTAGGTCCCAAGCTCAGAGATTATATGTAATTTATTAGGTCCCAAGCTCAGAGATTATATGTAAATTATTAGGTCCCAAGCTCAGATATTATATGTAAATTATTAGGTTACAAGCTCAGAGATTATATGTAATTTATTAGGTCCCAAGCTCAGAGATTATATGTAATTTATTAGGTCCCAAGCTCAGATAGTATATGTAAATTATTAGGTTACAAGCTCAGAGATTATATGTAATTTATTAGGTCCCAAGCTCAGAGATTATATGTAAATTATTAGGTCCCAAGCTCAGAGATTATATGTAAATTATTAGGTCACAAGCTCAGAGATTATATGTAAATTATTAGGTCCCAAGCTCAGAGATTATATGTAATTTATTAGGTCCCAAGCTCAGAGACTATATGTAAATTATTAGGTCCCAAGCTCAGAGATTATATGTAATTTATTAGGTTACAAGCTCAGAGACTATATGTAATTTATTAGGTCCCAAGCTCAGAGACTATATGTAATTTATTAGGCTACATGTTCAGAGACTATATGTAATTTATTAGGTCCCAAGCTCAGAGACTATATGTAATTTATTAGGTCACAAGCTCAGAGATTGCATTATGATTAAGTCACACATTCAGATTTTATATAATTTATTAGGCTACATGCGGCAGAGGTTATATGTAATTTATTAGGTTAGTAGGTCAGAGATTATATGTGAATTATTAGGTTACAAGTTAAGAGATTGTATGTAATTTATTAGGTCAGTAGGTCAGAGACTAAATGTGAATTCTTAGGTAACAAGTTAAGAGATTGTATGTAAATTATTAGGTCACACATTCAGAGATTATATGTAAACATAATATAAATCATAGTACATGTATTCCCCATTTGTAAAGCTAAGCCGATTGGATTAATAGACATGCAACCATTTCTGACCTTATGTAGTGTGAGCCTGGTCTTGCAGGTACAGACCTGATTATTGTACATGACATGTCACATGGTCTGCTCATGCCCATCAATTCAAAAGTATGGAGTGACTATAAAATACTGCACATAGTTTTGACCTATTTCTACCCCAATCAAAATACTGCAACTATTGCTGACCTATTTCTGCACCAATCACAATACTGACCTATTTCTACCCCAATCAAAATACTGCACCTATTTCCGACATATTTCTACCCCAATCAAAATACTGCACACATTGCTGACCCATTTCTACACCAATCAAAATATTGCACACATTGCTGACCCATTTCTACACTAATCAAAATACTGCACACATTGCTGACCCATTTCTACCCCAATCAAAATACTGCACACATTGCTGACCCATTTATACACCAATCAAGGCTATGTCTCCATAAGAATATTAACCATTTTATATTTTGAATGCTAGTGAAAGACACAGAGGATGCCATAATGGCCACTTTGGTCAAAATCGGTGCCAAGTTTTAATGGGAAATTGAAAATGGATGATCCTACATGTGTACTATAAAATTAGAACAAAGTTGAATTAATCCTTCATCTCTTTGAAATGCTAAACAACCACCCCCAAAATGCTAAACAACCACCCCAAAATGCTAAACAACCACCCCCAAAATGCTAAACGACCACCCCCAAAATGTTAAGCAACCGCCCCCAAACCTATTTCTACCCCAATCAAAATACTGCAACTATTTCTGACCTATTTCTGCACCAATCACAATACTGACCTATTTCTACCCCAATCAAAATACTGCAACTATTTCTGACCTATTTCTGCACCAATCACAATACTGACCTATTTCTACCCCAATCAAAATACTGCAACTATTTCTGACCTATTTCTGCACCAATCACAATACTGACCTATTTCTACCACAATCAAAATACTGCAACTATTTCTGACATATTTCTTTTGTTTTACCCCAATCAAAATACTGCAACTATTTCTGACCTATTTCTGCACCAATCAAAATACTGACCTATTTCTACACCAATCAAAATACTGCAACTATTTCTGACCTATT
Organism: Archivesica marissinica; assembly: GCA_014843695.1. Lineage (NCBI taxonomy): Eukaryota > Metazoa > Mollusca > Bivalvia > Venerida > Vesicomyidae > Archivesica > Archivesica marissinica. Next base: position 23,196,156 of record CM026386.1, on the reverse strand, counting down.
TCTGCACCAATCACAATACTGACCTATTTCTACCCCAATCAAAATAATGCAACTTTTTCTGACATATTTCTACCCCAATCAAAATACTGACCCATTTCTACACCAATCAAAATACTGCACACATTGCTGACCCATTTCTACACCAATCAAAATACTGTACACATTGCTGACCCATTTCTACACCAATCAAGGCTATGTCTCCATAAGAATATTAACCATTTTATATTTTGAATGCTAGTGAAAGACACAGAAGATGCCATAATGGCCACTTTGGTCAAAATCGGCCCCAAGTTTTAATGGGAAATTAAAAATGGATGATCCTACATGTGTACTATAAAATTAGAACAAAGTTGAATTAATCCTTCATCTCTTTGAAATGCTAAACAACCGCCCCCAAAATGCTAAACAACCACCCCCAAAATGCTAAACACTGCCCCCAAAATGCAAAGCAACCGCCCCCAAAATACTAAACAACTGCCCCCAAAATGCTAAACAACCGCCCCTAAAATGCTAAGCAACCGACACCAACATGCTATACAACCGACACCAACATGCTAAAAAACCACCCCCAACATGATAAACAACCGACACCAACATGCTAAACAACTGCCCCCAAAATGCTAAACAACTGCCCCCAAAATGCTAAACAACTGCCCCCAAAATGCTAAACAACCGCCCCTAAAATGCTAAACAACTGCCCCCAAAATGCTAAACACCAACCCCAACATGCTAAACAACCACCTCCAAAATGCTAATCAACCAACGCAAAATGCTAAACAACCACCTCCAGTAACAACTGCCCAAAATGCTAAACAACCACCTCCAAAATGCTAAAAACCAACCCCAACATGCTAAACAACTGCCTCCAAAATGCTAATCAACCGCCCCAAAATGCTAAAAACCAGCCCCAAAATGCTAAACAACCGACCCAAATGTTAAACAACCGCTCCAACATGCTAAACAACTGCCCCCAAAAGCTAATAATCAGCCCCAAAATGCTAAATAACTGCCCTCAAAATGCTAATCAACCGGCCCCCCCAAAAAATGCTAAGCAACCGCCCCCAAAATGCTAAACAACTGCCCCCAAAATGATAAACAACTGCCTCCAAAATGCTAAACAACCAACCCCAAAATGCAAAACAATTACCCCCAAAATGCTAAACAACCGAACCAAAATGCTAAACAACTGTCCCCAAAATGCATGTGACGGCATTAAAAACCAGCCATGATGAACCAACCCCATGTAGGCAATTTCAGGCACATACGGGACAACAAAGTGAATATTGAAATTTTTTAACCAGTGAAGCATACTGCTGACAAAATACAGCTTACACCTGACAAAATTCTGCTGACGACTGATAACATACTGCTGACCACTGACAAAATACTGCTGATCACCAACAACTGACAACAAACAAATACTGCTGATGACTGACAACTGACCACATATTACTGACCACCGACAACATACTACTAACCACCGACAACATACTACTGACCACCGACAACATACTGCTGACCACCGACAACATACTACTAACCACCGACAACATACTACTGACCACCGACAACATATTACTGACCATTGACAACATACTACTAACCACCGACAACATACTACTGACCACCGACAACATATTACTGACCATTGACAACATATTACTAACCACCGACAACATACTACTGACCACCGACAAGAAAGGCGACAACATACTACTGACCACCGACAACATACTACTAACCACTGACAACATACTACTGACCACCGACAACATACTACTGACCACCAACAACATACTACTAACCACCGACAACATACTACTGACCACCGACAACATACTACTGACCACCGACAACATATTACTGACCATTGACAACATACTACTAACGACCGACAACATACTACTGACCACCGACAACATATTACTGACCACCGACAACATACTACTAACCACCGACAACATACTACTGACCACCGACAACATACTACTGACCACCGACAACATACTACTAACCACCGACAACATACTACTGACCACCGACAACATACTACTGACCACCGACAACATACTACTAACCACCAACAACATACTACTGACCACCGACAACATACTACTGACCACTGACAACATATTACTAACCACCGACAACATACTACTGACCACCGACAACATACTACTGACCACCGACAACATACTACTGACCAACGACAACATACTACTAACCACCGACAACATACTACTGACCACCGACAATATACTACTGACCACCGACAACATACTACTGACCACCGACAACATACTACTGACCACCGACAACATACTACTAACCACCGACAACATACTACTGATCACAGACAACATACTACTGATCACAGACAACATACTACTGACCACCGACAACTGACCATTGACAACATACTACTGACCACCGACAACTGACAACATACTGCTGACTACCAACAAAATACAGCTTACAACTGACAATATACTGCTGACAATCATAACAATACTGCTGACAACTAATAACATATTGCTGACCACTGACAACATACTGCTGACAACTGACAACATACTGCGGACCACCAACAATATACTGGTGACCACTGACAACATACTGCGGACCACCAACAATATACTGGTGACCACTGACAACATACTGCTGACCACAGAAAACATACTGCTGACCACTGACAACATGCTGCCAACCACCAACAACATACACCTCACAACTGACAACAAACTGGTGACCACTGACAACAAACTGGTGACCACTGACAACATATTGGTGACCACTGATAACATACCTCTGACCACTGATAACATACAACTGACCACTGCCAACATACCTCTGACAATTGACAACATACATCTAACCACAGACAATATACTGCCACCAACCGGCAACATACAGCTGATCACCGACAATCTACTGCTGACCACCAACAACATATTGCTGACAATTGACAATCTACTGCTGACTACTGACAACATACTGCTGACAACCGACAACATACTGCTGCCCACGATAACCTATAGCTGACCAATGAGGTATACTGCTGACCATCGATAACCTACAGCTGACAAGTGTGGTATACTGCTGACAAATGACAACCTATAGCTGACTAGTGTGGTATACTGCTGCCAACCGATAACCTATAGCTGACTAGTGTGATATACTGCTGCCAACCGATAACCTATAGCTGACTAGTGTGGTATACTGCTGCCAACCGATAACCTATAGCTGACTAGTGTGGTATACTGCTGCCAACCGATAACCTATAGCTGACTAGTGTGGTATACTGCTGCCAACCGATAACCTATAGCTGACTAGTGTGGTATACTGCTGCCAACCGATAACCTATAGCTGACTAGTGTGGTATACTGCTGCCAACCGATAACCTATAGCTGACTAGTGTGGTATACTGCTGCCAACCGATAACCTATAGCTGACTAGTGTGGTATACTGCTGCCAACCGATAACCTATAGCTGACTAGTGTGGTATACTGCTGCCAACCGATAACCTATAGCTGACTAGTGTGGTATACTGCTGCCAACCGATAACCTATAGCTGACTAGTGTGGTATACTGCTGCCAACCGATAACCTATAGCTGACTAGTGTGGTATACTGCTGCCAACCGATAACCTATAGCTGACTAGTGTGGTATACTGCTGCCAACCGATAACCTATAGCTGACTAGTGTGGTATACTGCTGCCAACTGATAACCTATAGCTGACTAGTGTGGTATACTGCTGCCAACCGATAACCTATAGCTGACTAGTGTGATATACTGCTGCCAACCGATAACCTATAGCTGACTAGTGTGATATACTGCTGCCAACCGATAACCTAAAGCTGACTAGTGTGGTATACTGCTGCCAACCGATAACCTATAGCTGACTAGTGTGATATGCTGCTGCCAACCGATAACCTATAGCTGACTAGTGTGGTATACTGCTGCCAACCGATAACCTATAGCTGACTAGTGTGGTATACTGCTGCCAACCGATAACCTATAGCTGACTAGTGTGGTATACTGCTGCCAACTGATAACCTATAGCTGACTAGTGTGGTATACTGCTGACAACCGATAACCTATAGCTGACCAGTGTGGTATACTGCTGCCAACCGATAACCTATAGCTGACCAGTGTGGTATACTGCTGCCAACCGATAACCTATAGCTGACCAGTGTGGTATACTGCTGCCAACCGATAACCTATAGCTGACTAGTGTGGTATACTGCTGCCAACCGATAACCTATTGCTAACCAGTGAGGTATACTGAACATCATCGACAACCTACTGCTGCCAACCGATAACCTATAGCTGACCAGTGTGGTATACTGCTGCTAACCGATAACCTATTGCTGACCAGTGAGGTATACTGAACATCATCGACAACCTACTGCTGCCCACCGACAACCTATAGCTGGCAAGTGTGGTATACTGCTGCCAACCGATAACCTATAGCTGACCAGTGTGGTATACTGCTGCTAACCGATAACCTATTGCTGACCAGTGAGGTATACTGAACATCATCGACAACCTACTGCTGCCCACCGACAACCTATAGCTGGCAAGTGTGGTATACTGCTGCCAACCGATAACCTATAGCTGACCAGTGTGGTATACTGCTGCCAACCGATAACCTATTGCTGACCAGTGAGGTATACTGAACATCATCGACAACCTACTGCTGCCCACCGACAACCTATAGCTGGCAAGTGTGGTATACTGCTGCCAACTGATAACCTATAGCTGACCAGTGTGTTATACTGCTGCCAACCGATAACCTATAGCTGACTAGTGTGGTATACTGCTGCCAACCGATAACCTATAGCTGACCAGTGTGGTATACTGCTGCCAACCGATAACCTATAGCTGACCAGTGTGGTATACTGCTGCCAACCGATAACCTATTGCTGACCAGTGAGGTATACTGCTGCCAACCGATAACCTATAGCTGACCAGTGAGGTATACTGAACATCATCGACAACCTACTGCTGCCCACCGACAACCTATAGCTGACAAGTGTGGTATACTACTGACCACAGACAATTTACTGCTGACCAGTGAGGTATACTGCACATCACAAATAACCTATAGCTGACCAGTGAGGTATACTGCTGACCACTGACAAGCTATAGATGACCAGTGAGGTACATGTATACTGCACCCCACTGACAACCTACTGCTGACCAGTGAGGTATACTGCACACCACCGACAACCTACAGCTGACCAGTGAGGTATACTGCTGACCACCGACAACATGCTGATGGCATAATTCTGATAACTGACAATATTGCTTGTTACTGACAAAATATAACAATATCTCACATTATATACCGTCATTTGCTATGTATACCACACACATTTATAACTAAAATCCTTGTAAAATTTGTGCGCACTATACACAGGTACAACCGATTATTTAAGATAAACTTGTCCAAAATATAGCGAAAATCGGAAAAAGTTATGTTCGGTAAGTGTCATAAAATAACTATGATAGCTGCCGATAGTTCAAATATAACTAGAATTAAAAATACAACGATGTTCAATGCATTACGATGCCGAGCCTGCGTTCCAGTCAGACGATATTTCACTGGTGGCAAAACGACATTGATATTCAGTTTGTGATAATACCGACGTGTCGAGATTGGTAAATTCAATCATGCGTGACTGTGACTCGGTATACAGAACAAAAGAAAAGTACATTATGTGATGAAAAATTGACCCCTGAGGAACTCCTGGTCATATATTAAAAGGTGCTTAGAAGTATGATTATTTCAGACGGATCTGTAGTCCAGTGGTAACACGCTGGACTGTTGATCCAGGGATCGCAGGTTCGATCCCCCGTCTGACCCTAATGAAATCAAGTCTTTCAGATGGGACTGTAAAACCGAGGTCTCGTGTCGGTGCTTTACACCGTGCATGTAAAAGAACCAGAGGAGACTCTGGAATGGATCTCTGTCTGTATCATTGCACTATCCTCCAACAATCTAAAATAACTAATCTCTTCAGGAGGCGTGGCTCATATGGGCAACCGGTAGCGACGATAAATAAATGTAAAACACACAGATTATTTCAGCTATTGATAATACTGACAAATCTAGATTAGGAAATTCAATTACCATATGTGTGTCTGTGACTGGCCATTGTTTGCAACTTGGAAACAAAATAAGAAATATTATGTATGTCCGGGTGTGAATTTGTGGACGATTTGGGAATAGTATAAATTGATTGTATATCCATTGTCATCTTTATGAGACTATTTACCGACTTTTTCTCATTTTTGTGTGTGCACATTTGATTGGATCTTGAACAATTTTGCATGTGGAATTGCTATTTCCAAGTATGACGGTACGAGTTATACATCGTGTCCGATTAGCGCAGTGGTTAGCGCGCTCACTTCTCACCAATGCAACCCGGGTTCGATCCTCGGACCGGGAAGTATGTGAGATGGTACGGTGGTCGCCAGATCGGACAGGTGGGTTTTCTCCGGGTACTCCGGTTTCCTCCCACACGAATGACCACATTAACGCTTTCATCCGCGCCAACAAGAGTAATTATAATAAGGTGTTAGAACTTGCTTCGCAATTATTGTAAAATAAATAAAGTTTAAGTAAGTTACATATCGGAACTCCGTTTTTTTCACCCGATTTTTTTCTTACGCCAAACTGGCGGTGTGTGTTATACATGATAGCACGCTACTCATTGATAAACATGGTATGTGTCCTACCTGCTGGTGGCATTCATTTTTGTTGAGGCGACGGTTCTGTTCCTGGTTCCCTCCTCCATTCTTTGTTCTATCTCCTTATAACTGCCAACAGCAAGGTCCTTCAAGCCATCAGCTGAAATGTAACCAGACAATTTGTTTGTTTGTTCGGGTTTTATGCTTTCATCAGCACCATTTTGGGCTACAGTCAAACCTGTGTTAAGCAGCCAGCCAAGGGAATCACAGAAAGTGGCTGCTTAGGACAGGTGCTTGCTTAATAGGGGTAACATTTATATTAAAACAACATATTGGGAATCTGGAAACTGGCTGATTAACACAGGTTGGCTGCTTAACTCTTTCAACACCAAGTAACTCACATGGACTGGTCCATGACATTCTTAGACCAATAAATTAATAAGAAAATTAAATTTGGACCAATTCATTTTATTAAAATGGGTTCGCCTATTTAGGAAGTGAAGATATACAGATAAGTCTGCCTCCGTGGTCGAGTGGTTACAGTCACTATACGGGTTCGAGCCCCGCTCAGACCGTGTATCTTCATATGAAAAAGTTAGCAGTTTCTTACGGAGGTGGGTGCACCAAGTACTGGTTAACTGCTGGAGCCTGCCCAGAAAAGGTGTTGTTAGGTAAACTGCCTGTCGCTCATATGGGTAACCGGTAGCGACGATAAATAAACTTAAATAATAAAAAAAGACTTGAATGCATCATCTGGAGAAGATACATCTACATTAGGTGCATGCATATAGTATTTCTCATCTACGTAGATTACACTTAACCCATTCAACACCAAGTAACTCCATGGACTGGTCCATGATATTTTTAGACCAATAAATTAATAACAAAATTACATTTGGATCAGTTCATTTATCAAAATGGGTAAAAAAATTTCTAAAAATAGTTATATCACTGGCAAAAAGTGCAGATCCTGATGAGACGGCTCGTCGAGCCGGCTCATCTGGATCTACACTTTTTGTAAGCCTATTTAGAGGTCTGTGGTGTTGAAAGGGTTAATGGAGGTGACCATTAACACAGGTTTGACTGTATATCGCCGGCGGGCAGTTACCCTAACAACAGCTCTCCTGGACAGGCTCCAGTACTTGGTGCAGCAACCTCTGTAAGTAACTGCCAACTTTTTTCATATAAATGAGGCATGGCCTGAGCAAGGCTCGAAGCCGTGACCATCAGTGATGATAGGTTACAGGTATACAAGTCAGCGACCGTAACCGCTTGATGGCGCAGGTGGTCTTTGTAACCGGACAAGGACACTGTACAGAATACATGGAATTATTATGATAAATGAATGTGTGTGTATTGAGTATGCATAGATCTGACCACTGAAGTGAGAGACTCACGCATTGAGGCATGACCCCCAACGTGTACCAAACACAGGTTTGACTGTACAAATAATATTTTGATGCTAACATGACCAAAATTTCTAATAAGCTCAACATTAGTTGGTGGTCTTATTTATGACATTACAATACGAAACTACAAAAATGCTGGTAAAATGACATCATGTTTGACATCATGCACTAAACCATGTTTTATTGCATTGTTTATAAAACACGGTAAATTCCTTTTTTGCGCACACAGGTAAAATGCCGAGTCATGTTAGAATACTATATAAACAGTTACCATAAAAGCCCAGTGTAGGATGCTTGAATACTATATAAACAGTTACCATAAAAGCCCAGTGTAGGATGCTTTAATACTATATAAACAGTTACCATAAAAGCCCAGTGTAGGATGCTTTAATACTATATAAACAGTTACCATAAAAGCCCAGTGTAGGATGCTTTAATACTATATAAACAGTTACCATAAAAGCCCAGTGTAGGATGCTTTAATACTATATAACAGTTACCATAAAAGCCCAATGTAGGATGCTTTAATACTATATAAACAGTTACCATAAAGCCCAGTGTAGGATGCTTGAATACTATATAAACAGTTACCATAGAAGCCCAGTGTAGGATGCTGTCTGACTCTCAAGGCATTTTTACTCCCGCCTGAGATAAGAAGATCCCTCACTTGCTCGTTGTAGATTTCTAACATGCTAAACGTAACCTGCAATAACATTACATGTCATTTCAAAATACAGTCAAACCTGTCTATAAAGGCCACCCTCTGGAAAGTCAAAAAGTGGCCTTTGTTGGCAGGTGGTCTCTCAATAGAGGGTTAAAATGCATTGTAAATGGCTCAATGGGAGAGAAAAATGGTGGTCTTTAGAGACAGGTTTTTCATATGCGGTCTTTATTCGGAGGTGACCTTTAGCACAGGTTTGACTGTACTGTGAAGAATATTCCAAAATTATATATTGGATCTTACATGAGTGGTGATTTCATACCATATTAAATAAAAAAGTTTTGGAATTTTGATTTTGCTATTAACCCTTCATAGAGATTTAGGTTAATATACTATTATATCTCCATGCAAACGATAGCCATTTAGCTATCATGCAGTGGATAAGTAGTCGCCATATCTATCCCACCTCCATAGATATTAC
>CM026386.1:23059623-23185908 GCA_014843695.1 Archivesica marissinica | reverse complement strand
GGTGTGGAGACCTGGGCCACCACCCATGACAGATTTCCTCTAACATCTACAGAAGGGAACATTTACTACGCACCTGTTGGTTGGTGTTGACGGTGTGGAGACCTGGGCCACCACCCATGACAGATTTCCTCTAACATCTACAGAAGGGAACATTTACTACGCACCTGTTGGTTGGTGTTGACGGTGTGGAGACCTGGGCCACCACCCATGACAGATTTCCTCTAACATCTACAGAAGGGAACATTTACTACGCACCTGTTGGTTGGTGTTGACGGTGTGGAGACCTGGGCCACCACCCATGACAGATTTCCTCTAACATCTACAGAGGGGAACATTTACTACGCACCTGTTGGTTGGTGTTGACGGTGTGGAGACCTGGGCCACCCATGACAGATTTCGTCTTCTTGATGCCGCCGGCCTTACGTTTCACATCTTTCTGATCACCCCATAGTTGAACTATTACCGCCCCTTTCTTCAAAAAGTCCACAGACTGAAATAGACATAAACATCACATGGTGTATACATTAGACGTACGTGTACTGTATTGTAGTTGTTTGTTTCAAGAAAACCCAACCCTACCTGAGATTTTGACTCGGTGCAGTTGTTTGTCTCAGAAAACCCAACCCTACCTGAGATTTTGACTCGGTGCAGTTGTTTGTCTCAGAAAACTCAACCCTAGTGTTTCCCCTAAGCAGGAATAGGAGGGCGGCCCGCCCTGCCCCTTTTTGGGCCGCCCTTGTGCTCGAAATTCCAAAAATACCCGCCCTCATGTGCCTAAATTCTCAATAAAACTTGATGATGAGTATCACAGGCTCTTCGACAGTTAAATCAAGGTTACTTAAATTACAGAAAAAGGGACATACCTCTTGTGTTCCTGGAAAGGAGATAACTCTATCATGCTTGAAGTCTGGGTTCGTAGTATCCTTGATGGGCTTTGTCTGCGTGTACTTCTCTTCCAAATACACCTTGTACTTACAGTACACACCCTACAACACAAACACATCTTTCATATAACTCTATATTCCATTTTTATATACACACAAACACACTCTTTCATATAACTCTATATTCCATTCTTATATACACACAAACACATCTTTCTTTCATATAACTCTATATTCCATTTTTATATACACACAAACACATCTTTCATATAACTCTATATTCCATTTTTATATACACACAAACACATCTTTCATATAACTCTATATTCCATTCTTATATACACACAAACACATCTTTCTTTCATATAACTCTATATTCCATTTTTATATACACACAAACACATCTTTCATATAACTCTATATTCCATTCTTATATACACACAAACACACTCTTTCATATAACTCTATATTCCATTTTTATATACACACAAACACATCTTTCATATAACTCTATATTCCATTTTTATATACACACAAACACACTCTTTCATATAACTCTATATTCCATTTTTATATACACACAAACACATCTTTCATATAACTCTATATTCCATTTTTATATACACACAAACACATCTTTCATATAACTCTATATTCCATTTTTATATACACACAAACACATCTTTCATATAACTCTATATTCCATTTTTATATACACACAAACACATCTTTCATATAACTCTATATTCCATTTTTATATACACACAAACACATCTTTCATATAACTCTATATTCCATTTTTATATACAGACAAACGCATCTTTCTTTCATATAACTCTATATTCCATTTTTATATACAGACAAACGCATCTTTCTTTCATATAACTCTATATTCCATTTTTATATACAGACAAACGCATCTTTCTTTCATATAACTCTATATTCCATTTTTATATACAGACAAACGCATCTTTCTTTCATATAACTCTATATTCCATTTTTATATACAGACAAACGCATCTTTCTTTCATATAACTCTATATTCCATTTTTATATACAGACAAACGCATCTTTCTTTCATATAACTCTATATTCCATTTTTATATACAGACAAACGCATCTTTCTTTCATATAACTCTATATTCCATTTTTATATACAGACAAACGCATCTTTCTTTCATATAACTCTATATTCCATTTTTATATACAGACAAACGCATCTTTCTTTCATATAACTCTATATTCCATTTTTATATACAGACAAACGCATCTTTCTTTCATATAACTCTATATTCCATTTTTATATACAGACAAACGCATCTTTCTTTCATATAACTCTATATTGCATTTTTATATACAGACAAACGCATCTTTCTTTCATATAACTCTATATTCCATTTTTATATACAGACAAATGCATCTTTCTTTCATATAACTCTATATTCCATTTTTATACATAAACAAATTCATCATTCACATCAACCAAAGTATCATTATACATACAGATAAAAATGCATCATTCACATTGAACAAATCTATTTGTATGACCTCTAAGAAGGCCAAGTCTATGTGTATGACCTATAAGAAGGTCAAGTCTATTCTATGACCTCTAAGAAGGAGAAGTATATTTATATGACCCCCAAGAAGGTCAAGTCTATGTGTATGACCTCTAAGGACAGGATATTGTGCACTAACTATTGCTGTAATAAATAAATACTGAGATATGATGGTGTAACCAAGGTTTTACACATATCTACACATATGTACTCTCGGAAGATACTCAATTCACAATACTAGTAACAACGGTCATGACCTATTTAAATAGCTATAAAACATACCGTGAATCTATTCGGAAGTCCTCTTGCATTTACAATCTTCAATTTGAAGTCAATATTTTTACCGACGAGAGAATCAGGATTCTCAACAAATTTGTTGTCTTTTTCCGTGAATTCTTTACCCTTGGGGTCACATGGGAACACAGCAATCTGATAGAAGGAAAAAATATATTATTTTATACGAAAACATCAACAATATTCATGTTAATCTTAAACAATAAAGCTTACCAAAACATTACATGTGGTGAAAGAATTTTGAAGATCTCACTGTAAATAAAGAAATTATGACAAGGTTGATTATCTCAATAAAAAATGATGGAGGCGCCATCTTGGATTAACCAAGTCACATGACTTTAGACAAGGGGTAAGTGATGTGATTGTTGGCCATTTTTATCGGTGCTATATTTATGTCATATTTTATCAGTGCTATATTTATGCCATATTTTATCGGTGCTATATTTATGCCATATTTTATCGGTGCTATATTTATGTCATATTTTACTGGTGCTATATTTATGTCATATTTTATCGGTGCTATATTTATGTCATATATTATCGGTGCTATATTTATGTAATATCTTATCAGTGCTATATTTATGTCATATTTTATCGGTGCTATATTTATGTCATATTTTATCGGTGCTATATTTATGTAATATCTTATCTGTGCTATATCTATGTAATATCTTATCGGTGCTATATTTATGTCATATTTTATCAGTGGTGCTATATTTATGTCATATTTTATCGGTGCTATATTTAAGTCATATTTTATCGGTGCTATATTTCTGTCATATTTTATCGGTGCTATATCTATGTAATATATTATCGGTGCTATATTTCTGTCATATTTTATCGGTGCTATATTTAAGTCATATCTTATCGGTGCTATATTTATGTCATATTTTATCGGTGCTATATTTCTGTCATATTTTATCGGTGCTATATTCATATCATATTTTATCAGTGCTATATTTATGTCATATTTTACTGGTGCTATATTTATGTCATATATTATCGGTGCTATATTTATGTCATATATTATCGGTGCTATATTTATGTCATATATTATCGGTGCTATATTTATGCCATATTTTATCGGTGCTATATTTATGTCACATTTTACTGGTGCTATATTTATGTCATATATTATTGGTGCTATATTTATGTCATATATTATCGGTGCTATATTTATGTCATATATTATCGGTGCTATATTTATGCCATATTTTATCGGTGCTATATTTATGTCATATTTTACTGGTGCTATATTTATGTCATATATTATCGGTGCTATATTTCTGTCATATTTTATCGGTGCTATATTCATATCATATATTATCGGTGCTATATTTATGCCATATTTTATCGGTGCTATATTTATGCCATATTTTATCGGTGCTATATTTATGTCATATTTTACCGGTGCTATATTTATGTCATATATTATCGGTGCTATATTTATGTCATATATTATCGGTGCTATATTTATGTAATATTTTATCGGTGCTATATTTATGTCATATTTTATCGGTGCTATATTTATGTAATATTTTATCGGTGCTATATTTATGTAATATCTTATCTGTGCTATATTTATGTAATATCTTATCGGTGCTATATTTATGTCATATTTTATCGGTGCTATATTTATGTCATATTTTATCGGTGCTATATTTAAGTCATATCTTATCGGTGCTATATTTATGTAATATTTTATCGGTGCTATATTTATGTAATATCTTATCGGTGCTATATTTATGTCATATTTTATCGGTGCTATATTTAAGTCATATCTTATCAGTGCTATTTTTATGTCATATTTTATCGGTGCTATATTTAAGTCATATCTTATCAGTGCTATTTTTATGTCATATTTTATCGGTGCTATATTTAAGTCATATCTTATCGGTGCTATATTTATGTCATATTTTATCGGTGCTATATTTCTGTCATATTTTATCGGTGCTATATTCATATCATATTTTATCAGTGCTATATTTATGTCATATTTTACTGGTGCTATATTTATGTCATATATTATCGGTGCTATATTTATGTCATATATTATCGGTGCTATATTTATGTCATATATTATCGGTGCTATATTTATGCCATATTTTATCGGTGCTATATTTATGTCACATTTTACTGGTGCTATATTTATGTCATATATTATTGGTGCTATATTTATGTCATATATTATCGGTGCTATATTTATGTCATATATTATCGGTGCTATATTTATGCCATATTTTATCGGTGCTATATTTATGTCATATTTTACTGGTGCTATATTTATGTCATATTTTACCGGTGCTATATTTATGTCATATATTATCGGTGCTATATTTATGTCATATATTATCGGTGCTATATTTATGTAATATTTTATCGGTGCTATATTTATGTCATATTTTATCGGTGCTATATTTATGTAATATTTTATCGGTGCTATATTTATGTAATATCTTATCTGTGCTATATTTATGTAATATCTTATCGGTGCTATATTTATGTAATATTTTATCGGTGCTATATTTATGTAATATCTTATCTGTGCTATATTTATGTAATATCTTATCGGTGCTATATTTATGTCATATTTTATCGGTGCTATATTTATGTCATATTTTATCGGTGCTATATTTAAGTCATATCTTATCGGTGCTATATTTATGTAATATTTTATCGGTGCTATATTTATGTAATATCTTATCGGTGCTATATTTATGTCATATTTTATCGGTGCTATATTTAAGTCATATCTTATCAGTGCTATTTTTATGTCATATTTTATCGGTGCTATATTTAAGTCATATCTTATCAGTGCTATTTTTATGTCATATTTTATCGGTGCTATATTTAAGTCATATCTTATCGGTGCTATATTTATGTCATATTTTATCGGTGCTATATTTCTGTCATATTTTATCGGTGCTATATTCATATCATATTTTATCAGTGCTATATTTATGTCATATTTTACTGGTGCTATATTTATGTCATATATTATCGGTGCTATATTTATGTCATATATTATCGGTGCTATATTTATGTCATATATTATCGGTGCTATATTTATGCCATATTTTATCGGTGCTATATTTATGTCACATTTTACTGGTGCTATATTTATGTCATATATTATTGGTGCTATATTTATGTCATATATTATCGGTGCTATATTTATGTCATATATTATCGGTGCTATATTTATGCCATATTTTATCGGTGCTATATTTATGTCATATTTTACTGGTGCTATATTTATGTCATATTTTACCGGTGCTATATTTATGTCATATATTATCGGTGCTATATTTATGTCATATATTATCGGTGCTATATTTATGTAATATTTTATCGGTGCTATATTTATGTCATATTTTATCGGTGCTATATTTATGTAATATTTTATCGGTGCTATATTTATGTAATATCTTATCTGTGCTATATTTATGTAATATCTTATCGGTGCTATATTTATGTCATATTTTATCGGTGCTATATTTATGTCATATTTTATCGGTGCTATATTTAAGTCATATCTTATCGGTGCTATATTTATGTAATATTTTATCGGTGCTATATTTATGTAATATCTTATCGGTGCTATATTTATGTCATATTTTATCGGTGCTATATTTAAGTCATATCTTATCAGTGCTATTTTTATGTCATATTTTATCGGTGCTATATTTAAGTCATATCTTATCAGTGCTATTTTTATGCCATTTTTTATTGGTGTTATATTTATGTCATATTTTATCGGTGCTATATTTATGTCATATTTTATCGGTGCTATATTTATGTCATATATTATCGGTGCTATATTTATGTAATATTTTATCGGTGCTATATTTATGTAATATTTTATCGGTGCTATATTTATGTAATATTTGATCGGTGCTATATTTATGTCATATTTTATCGGTGCTATATTTATGTCATATTTTATCGGTGCTATATTTATGTCATATTTTATCGGTGCTATTTTTATGTCATATTTTATCCGTGTTATATTTATGTCATATTTTATCAGTGCTATATTTATGTAATATTTTATCGTTTCTGTGCGAATATTTGGACATTTTTAAACACAGTCATTGGAAATCATATTCTTTAAAAACTAGGCGCATTTTATCTAAAAAAGACATTTTATGTCGATTTAGTGTCACTTTAAATATCAACTCACATTCATTTTGCCGCATGGTGACCCTTTAAAATCTGTAATGTCCAACGTTTCATTGGCTTCAATCTGAAAAAAAGAAGACATACTATTAATATTTTATCTTTCGACAACAATTAGCCCCGTAACCTTAGCCCGTAACCGTAACCAGCACAACTTAAAGTCACTTTGCAAACAGCATAGAGCCAGATCAGACGGCACAGAATTTTAAATTT
The DNA here is from genome assembly GCA_014843695.1 of Archivesica marissinica. Lineage (NCBI taxonomy): Eukaryota > Metazoa > Mollusca > Bivalvia > Venerida > Vesicomyidae > Archivesica > Archivesica marissinica. Next base: position 23,178,782 of record CM026386.1, on the reverse strand, counting down.
TAATTTGTGCCTCTAAAATTCTGGCATTAATTTTAATCTGTGCTTGTGAAATTCTGGCATTAATTATTGTTTTTAAGTGTCCCAAATTACAGCTATAACTTAATTACTTACCATGTAAGACAGAGATTGCAGCCATATTTTCACACTACCAATATGGAAATCCGCTTCAGGATCATCATGAAATGGATCCTTATCCTAAAATAGAAAATACCATAACGTGAAGTTTACACATACATACACTGGGATGAATGACACAAGATTTTAATTTCATTAACTACGACAATTGGCCTGTATGGATCAGAAATGTTTATCTGTTTTGGTTGCCATACCAATGACCTGGATAGATCAGAATAGTGCATGCTTATCTGATTGGTTGCCATGACAACAATGGCTTGTATGGATCAGAATGGTGCATGCTAAATAATTGGTTGCCAGGACAATGGCCTGTATGGATCAGAATGGTGCATGCTTATCTTTTTTGGTTGCCATGACAATGACCTGTATGGATCAGAATAGTGCATGCTTATCTGATTGGTTGCCAGGACAATGGCCTGTATGGATCAGAATGGTGCATGCTTATCTGTTTTGGTTGCCATGACAATGACCTGTATGAATCAGAATAGTGCATGCTTATCTGTTTGGTTGCCAGGACAATGGCCTGTATGGATCAGAATGGTGCATGCTTATCTGTTTTGGTTGCCATGACAATGACCTGTATGGATCAGAATAGTGCATGCTTATCTGATTGGTTGCCAGGACAATGGCCTGTATGGATCAGAATGGTGCATGCTTATCTGTTTTGGTTGCCATGACAATGACCTGTATGGATCAGAATAGTGCATGCTTATCTGATTGGTTGCCAGGACAATGGCCTATATGGATCAGAATGGTTATTTGAACATTTCTAAATACCAGAATGTTTACTTGTTACCTAGCAACACATTTTCACCAAAATAAAAATAGTTCACTAATCTGCATGACCTGTCAAGTTTCACTTACCATTGGCAGTTGACAAGTTTCACTTACCATTGGCAGTTGACAAGTTTCACTTACCATTGGCAGTTGACAAGTTTCACTTACCATTGGCAGTTGACAAGTTTCACTTACCATTGGCAGTTGACAAGTTTCACTTACCATTGGCAGTTGACAAGTTTCACTTACCAGTGGCAGTCGACAAGTTTCACATTTGACAAGTTTCACTTCCATGTAGGAATGAATAGTTTCACTTAGAATAGTTTCACTTCCATGTAGGAATGAATAGTTTCACTTACATGTAGGAATGAATAGTTTCACTTACTTGTATGAATGAATAGTTCACTTACTTGTAGGAATGAATAGTTTCACTTACTTGTATGAATGAATAGTTCACTTACTTGTAGGAATGAATAGTTTCACTTACATGTGGGAATGAATAGTTTCACTTACTTGTGCGAGTGAATAGTCCTCTCCATCCTCATATTTATCAAACATTTCAGACATAATACATTTACGGTCCATGAATTTCGCATGGCTCCACATCCATTCATGCTTCGTTTCTTGGTCAGTCATTCTCACCATAACCTGCAATTAATTACGACAATATAATCTTTAAAGCATCAGTATGTGTTTATTTAGAATGTGCTGCAGACTGAGGTATTCTCCGGTATTGATGATAAGAATGTACTGCACACTGAGGTATTCTCCGGTGTGGATGATTAGAATGTACTGCACACTGAGGTATTCTCCGGTGTGGATGATTAGAATGTACTGCACACTGAGGTATTCTCCGGTGTGGATGATTAGAATGTAGGCTACTGCACACTGAGGTATTCTCTGGTGTGGATGATTAGAATGTACTGCACACTGAGGTATTCTCCGGTGTGGATGATTAGAATGTACTGCACACTGAGGTATTCTCTGGTGTGGATGATTAGAATGTACTGCACACTGAGGTATTGTAAGGTGTGGATGATTAGAATGTGCTGCACACTGAGATATTGTAAGGAGTGGATGATTAGAATGTACTGCACACTGAGATATTGTAAGGTGTGGATGATTAGAATGTGCTGCACACTGAGATATTGTAAGGAGTGGATGATTAGAATGTACTGCACACTGAGATATTGTAAGGAGTGGATGATTAGAATGCACTGCACACTGAGATATTGTAAGGAGTGGATGATTAGAATGTACTGCACACTGAGATATTGTAAGGAACGGATGATTAGAATGCACTGCACACTGAGGTATTCTCCGGTATTGATGATTAGAATGTACTGCACACTGAGGTATTCTCCGGTGTGGATGATTAGAATGTACTGCACACTGAGGTATTCTCCGGTGTGGATGATTAGAATGTACTGCACACGTGAGGTATTCTCCGGTGTGGATGATTAGAATGTACTGCACACTGAGGTAATCTCTGGTGTGGATGATTAGAATGTATTGCACACTGAGGTATTCTCCGGTGTGGATGATTAGAATGTACTGCACACTGAGGTAATCTCTGGTGTGGATGATTAGAATGTATTGCACACTGAGGTATTCTCCGGTGTGGATGATTAGAATGCACTGCACACTGAGGTATTCACAGGCATCTCAGTTTTTATGAGTCATTGACAACGATGCCGCCCACAAGCATAGCTACTGTAGCCATTATGTTATTTTACAATATTATAATGAATGATCACTTGTTTAAATAAGCTTTTCTTTAGTTGCCACGGCAGCAGACAGGTTGAGGACAACCATTCTCACATCATGAGGCATGACATCCAAGCTTAGGCACAGAGAACCCTTGAAGACCATCTGCGCCACGACAGCGGCGTGGTACATGTCCTTTACAATATTCTTTTCAGGCATATAAAAAGGATCTACTACAATCTTCAGATGACTAGCACTCGGAGGTGCGATCGCATTTACTGTGTCGTTGTCGCGCAGGCGTGAGCGAGAAACAGCAGAAGTATTGCGTCCTTGGCGCAGACGCATCACAGTAATATTCCCCGGCAAGTCCAGTGGTTGAGAGTTCCATATCCTATCAAACCATAATATTCAGTCTTTCGGATGAGATTATAAACAGGTATTCTATGTATCAGAGCAATACAAAGAAACATAATTGGAGTGTCCATGAAGGCAGCGATATATCAACCATGTGTGTGTGTGTTTTACGTTTATTTATCATGGCTACCGGTTGCCCATATGAGCGACGTCTCCTGAAGAGATTAGTCATTTTAGATTATTGGAGGATAGTGCAATGATACAGACAGAGACCCATTCCAGAGTCTCATCTGGTTCTTTTACGTGCACGGTGTAAAGCACCGACACGAGACCTCAGGTTAAAGTCCCAATTGAAAGACTGCTAATTTTATTAGGGTCAGATGGGGTATCGAACCTGCGATCCCTGGATCAAACCTGCGATCCCTGGATTACCAGTCCAGCGTGTTAGTAATGGACTACAGATCTGTCAGATCCATGAGTATACAATATGTGTAGAGATTCAGTTATGAACTTATTCTGACAACATTTCTGGGGGAGTGAATTGTACCTCAGTCTTGCCGTGTAGTTCTCCACGAGCCTCGGGCGACACAATCATTAGGTCAAAGCGTTTCTTCTTTTCAAGACTGTCGGAGACACTGTTTGCTTCTTCTACTGCAGGCAGAACTTCGATTAGGTTAGCCTGAAGGATTGCCTCATCTGTAGAAAGTACACAAACATTATTGTATGAAAATTATGTAAAAATATGACAATTAATAATTGATCCATTATTGTATGAAAATTGTGTCAAAATACAAATATAATATTATTTTATGAAAATTATTTGTTAAAATAGAAATATAATATTATTTTATGTACAATGGCTTCTAAAACTGCTGGCTTGTTGGTTTTGGATATATTTTTGACTTGATTCTAAAGACCAAAACTATTTTAATACTAGTTTACAAACTTACATGTACACATGACTCAATATCAAATACAGATTATTATTAAATTTATGATATATTCCGTCAAAATCAACTTCATATCTTATTGTTATTTTGTAGATTTAACTACAAACCCTCTTGGCCATGATGGCCCTGTATCACTCACCCTCGAGGTCACCATCTTAACACCCTTGAAAGAGCATTATACATAATCATTGCTACTAAATGTTGCCAATTTGTGTTATTTTTAGACGATAGCCATCATTTATTCGCGATAGCCTAAATTTAAGCAAATCTGAAAATGCTTCACACATGGACCATAACTGAAATTTGGCTATCATTGGTTTGGGTGAAGACAATTGTTGAGGCCTATAATAAAAGAACAATCTTTTGACCTTTTGGCAGCCATCTTGAATCTGATTTTGCCAACAATTGCTTCAGAGCGATTGCCTCGTGAATACCTTCGCTTTGATAAATGACATGACCATATTCACGCAAAAATAAAATTTCACCCCTACTTGACCACCCGGGCCGGGCCACGCCCATTTTTGATCCCGGGGTCACCATTTGAACAACTTTGAAAGAGCATTGTACATAGATCATGTACCAAGATTCGTCAAAGTCCGGCTGGCGGTTCGTGAGAAGAATTTTGGCGAAATTATGGTATTTTGTGGCCATCTTGGATATACTTAATGATGTGATTTTAACAATTATATAATCCCACAAATATCCAAGTATAATGACCATAAATGATGGCTATAGAACCAAACGTTACAGAGAAGACTTTTGAAAATGTTGATGGACGACAGACAGACATATAGCTTACACGAGCTTTGCTCCGGTGAGCCAAATGAAAATGTTCATGGACGACAGACAGACGTATAGCTTACACAAGCTTTGCTCCGGTGAGCCAAATGAAAATGTTCATGGATGACAGACAGACAAATAGCTTACACGAGCTTTGCTCTGGTGAGCCAAATGAAAATGTTGATGGACGACAGACAGACATATAGCTTACACGAGCTTTGCTCCGGTGAGCCAAAAATGTATCTACTGGGAACAATCTGTTGTGTTTTTGTTGTGTTTTGTTTAACGTTGTACCAACAGCTTCGGTCATAGGCGAGTCTCCAGATATTATTGGTGGAGGAAGAGCCCGGATTTACCGGTAAGCCTTTTAAATAACCCTTTCCAATATAGACACTGAAGGAAGAAGATATAGTAGCTACAACTGAAGGATGGAGATATAGTAGCTACAACTGAAGGATGGAGATATAGTAGCTAGACACTGAAGGATGGAGATATAGTAGCTAGAACTGAAGGATGGAGATATAGTAGCTAGAACTGAAGGATGAAGATATAGTAGCTACAACTGAAGGATGGAGATATAGTAGCTAGACACTGAAGGATGGAGATATAGTAGCTAGAACTGAAGGATGGAGATATAGTAGCTAGACACTGAAGGATGGAGATATAGTAGCTAGACACTGAAGGATGGAGATATAGTAGCTAGAACTGATGGATGGAGATATAGTAGCTACAACTGAAGGATGGAGATATAGTAGCTACAACTGAAGGATGGAGATATAGTAGCTAGACACTGAAGGATGGAGATATAGTAGCTAGAACTGATGGATGGAGATATAGTAGCTAGAACTGAAGGATGAAGATATAGTAGCTACAACTGAAGGATGGAGATATAGTAGCTAGAACTGAAGGATGAAGATATAGTAGCTACAACTGAAGGATGGAGATATAGTAGCTACAACTGAAGGATGGAGATATAGTAGCTAGACACTGAAGGATGGAGATATAGTAGCTAGACACTGAAGGATGGAGATATAGTAGCTAGACACTGAAGGATGGAGATATAGTAGCTAGACACTGAAGGATGGAGATATAGTAGCTAGAACTGAAGGATGGAGATATAGTAGCTAGACACTGAAGGATGGAGATATAGTAGCTAGACACTGAAGGATGGAGATATAGTAGCTACAACTGAAGGATGGAGATATAGTAGCTAGACACTGAAGGATGGAGATATAGTAGCTACAACTGAAGGATGGAGATATAGTAGCTACAACTGAAGGATGGATATATAGTAGCTAGACACTGAAGGATGGAGATATAGTAGCTAGACACTGAAGGATGGAGATATAGTAGCTAGACACTGAAGGATGGAGATATAGTAGCTAGACACTGAAGGATGGAGATATAGTAGCTAGAACTGAAGGATGGAGATATAGTAGCTACAACTGAAGGATGGAGATGATTTTGTTGCATCGCATCACGTAGTATGCAGACACTCACCCTGGGTTTTGTTTCCTCCAGACATATCAAAACCTCCAGATTTTGTTGCAATTTCAGCCTGAGCCATCTCAAAATCTGGGTTCTCCACTTTGCACCCAGCTGTATTCTTCGGGTTACAGAACACAAAGTACTGTGTAGTTCCAAACACTAGACGGTCGTGATGCTTCAAGGTTTTTGTCTCATTTGTGACAGCCTTGCCATTGCGTAGTGTACGTGCATTTGGGAATGTCTCGATTGTAAACACCCCGTCCTTGTGTATGATCTGACAATGCGGATCCATTATACTGTAAATATCCATAGCATTTATGTTATGTTATATTTCTGGTTTTACGCCTGCATCAGCACCATTTTGGGCTATATCGCCAACGGGCAAATTTACCTAACAACACCTTTCCTGGGCAGGCTCCAACGGTTAACCAGTACTTGGATGCACCAACCTCTGTAAGATACTGCCAACTTTTCATATAAATGAGACACGGTCTGAGCGGGGCTCGAACCCGTGACCATCAGTGATGATAGGTTACAGTGGTATACAAGTCAGCGACCGTAACCACTCAACCACGGAGGCGGACCTAAATATCCATAGCAATAATCAATGTTAATCCATTGTCCGATTAGCGCAGTGGTTAGCACGCTTGCTATCTAAATGATAGTGTACGAGTGTAGTTATATCCAACGAATGTGCTATCCGATTAGCGCAGTTGTTAGCGTGCTCGCTTCTCACCAAAGCAACCCGGGTTCGATCCTCGGACTGGGAAGTATGTGAGATGGTACGGTGGTCGCCAGATCGGACAGGTGGGTTATCTCCGGGTAGTCCCGTTCCCTCCTAAACGAATGACCACATTTACGCTTTCATCCTCGCCAACGAGAGTGATTAATATAAGTTGTTAAAACTTGCTTCGCAATCGTTGTAAAATTAATAAAGTGAAGAAAAATAATCCAACTTGAGACAATTGAAATGGTTCAGAGTCGCTCACATGAGAAGCCAACTGTTCAGAAATGGAGCATTCAAATAATTCTTATAGTACTATAGAGCCCACATTAAGCACAGAAACCATTGTTGGTGAATCTGTATATGTGATACAAATAACTATTAACGCATTACGGAAAGAGAACTGCAACACTTTGAACACTGCACCTAGTGGCATATCGTCTTTATTGAAGCTGTCGATGATCGAAAGGAACAAAGCTTTCATCAAAACATCAGATCAATATTGGAATGCAGAATGCTAAATACAAAGAGGTCATGATAACAACAAAGGTGACAAAGATGACATTGATGATAAAAATGATATCGATAACAAACATGACATTGATGACAAAGATGACATTGATGATATTGATAACATTGATGACAAAGATGAAATAGATAACAAAGATGACATTGATTATAAAGATGACAAAGATGACATTGCTGATAAAGATGACCAATATTACATTGATAACAAAGATGCCCAAGATGGCATTGATAACAAAGATAGCACTGGTGACAAAGATGACATTGATGACCAAGATTACATTGATAACAAAGATGCCAAAGATGGTATTGATAACAAAGATGCCCAAGATGGCATTGATGACCAAGATAACATTGATAACAAAGATGCCAAAGATGGCATTGATGACCAAGATGACATTGATAACAAAGATGCCCAAGATGGCATTGATGACCAAGATGACATTGATAACAAAGATAACACTGGTGACAAAGATGACATTGAAAATTAGCTAAGTTGAGCTTCAGGGGAAGCTGAGCAAGCAGATTTGGCCATGAATCAGGAATTTCAGAATTGCAACAAACAGTTAGAGAAAGTAGAAGTTCCTACCTGCCACCTCGTAATGTAAGGTCAGTTCCTTCAGCCTTTCCTTTACCAATTATAGTACAATCATCATTGATGATGAAATGGATGAGCCTTCCTGTCATCTGAGGGTCCATGTTTAAGTTGTATAAATGAGGGCATGTCTTCTTCTTCTCATTGATGTCGGCGATACTCTGATAGTCACTCTGATAAAATAATAAAAACATTGATGTCGGCGATACTCTGATAAAATAATAAAAACATTGATGTCGGCGATACTCTGATAAAATAATAAAAATATTGATGTCGGCGATACTCTGATAAAATAATAAAAATATTGATGTCGGCGATACTCTGATAAAATAATAAAAATATTGATGTCGGCGATACTCTGATAAAATAATAAAAATATTGATGTCGGCAATACTCTGATAAAATAATAAAAACATTGATGTCGGCGATACTCTGATAAAATAACAAAAATATTGATGTCGGCAATACTCTGATAAAATAATAAAAATATTGATGTCGGTAATACTCTGATAAAATAATAAAAATATTGATGTCGGCAATACTCTGATAAAATAATAAAAATATTGATGTCGGCGATACTCTGATAGTCACTCTGATAAAATAATAAAAATATTGATGTTGGCGATACTCTGATAAAATAATAAAAATATTGATGTCGGCAATACTCTGATAAAATAAGATAATAAAAAATAATAATAATGCAATATTATGTTTGAATGTGTTTGAATATGTGTATCAGGAAATGTTGATTCACCAATTGTTAAAAATAATGATAAGATTTATATACATGTGTGTTACAGACTGGGGGATCGAATCTGTGATGAATGCTAGCCACAGCCTCATAAAGAATGTAACTTAATGCTAGCCACATCCTCATCAAGAACAAAAAATGTAACTTAATGCTAGCTATCAAGAACTAACAACGTAACTTAATGCTAGCTGCAGCCTCATTAAAAACAATGTAACTTAACACTAGCTGCAGCCTCATTAAAAACAAACAATGTAACTTAACACTAGCTGCAGCCTCATTAAAAACAAACAATGTAACTTAACACTAGCTGCAGCCTCATTAAAAACAAACAATGTAACATAATGCTAGCTGCAGCCACATCAAGAACAAACTGTAACTTAATGCTAGCTGCAGCCTCATCAAGAACAAACCATGTAACTTAATACTAGCTGCAGCCTCATCAAGAACAAACAATGTAACTTAATGCTAGCTGCAGCCACATCAAGAACAAACAATGTAACTTAATGCTAGCTGCAGCCACATTAAAAACAAACAATGTAACTTAATGCTAATGGCAGCCTCATTAAAAACAATGTAACTTAATGCTAGCTGCAGCCTCATTAAAAACAATGTAACATAATGCTAGCTGCAGCCTCATTAAAAACAATGTAACTTAATGCTAATGGCAGCCTCATTAAAAACAATGTAACTTAATGCTAGCTGCAGCCTCATTAAAAACAATGTAACATAATGCTAGCTGCAGCCTCATTAAAACAATGTAACTTAATGCTAATGGCAGCCTCATTAAAACAATGTAACATAATGCTAGCTGCAGCCTCATTAAAAACAATGTAACATAATGCTAGCTGCAGCCTCATTAAAACAATGTAACATAATGCTAGCTGCAGCCTCATTAAAACAATGTAACATAATGCTAGCTGCAGCCTCATTAAAACAATGTAACATAATGCTAGCTGCAGCCTCATTAAAACAATGTAACATAATGCTAGCTGCAGCCTCATTAAAACAATGTAACATAATGCTAATGACAGCCTCATTAAAAACAAACAATGTAACTTAACACTAGCTGCAGCCTCATTAAAAACAAACAATGTAACATAATGCTAGCTGCAGCCACATCAAGAACAAACTGTAACTTAATGCTAGCTGCAGCCTCATCAAGAACAAACCATGTAACTTAATACTAGCTGCAGCCTCATCAAGAACAAACAATGTAACTTAATGCTAGCTGCAGCCACATCAAGAACAAACAATGTAACTTAATGCTAGCTGCAGCCACATTAAAAACAAACAATGTAACTTAATGCTAATGGCAGCCTCATTAAAAACAATGTAACTTAATGCTAGCTGCAGCCTCATTAAAAACAATATAACATAATGCTAGCTGCAGCCTCATTAAAAACAATGTAACTTAATGCTAGCTGCAGCCTCATTAAAACAATGTAACATAATGCTAATGGCAGCCTCATTAAAACAATGTAACATAATGCTAGCTGCAGCCTCATTAAAACAATGTAACATAATGCTAGCTGCAGCCTCATTAAAACAATGTAACATAATGCTAGCTGCAGCCTCATTAAAACAATGTAACATAATGCTAGCTGCAGCCTCATTAAAACAATGTAACATAATGCTAGCTGCAGCCTCATTAAAACAATGTAACATAATGCTAATGGCAGCCTCATTAAAACAATGTAACATAATGCTAGCTGCAGCCTCATTAAAACAATGTAACATAATGCTAGCTGCAGCCTCATTAAAACAATGTAACATAATGCTAGCTGCAGCCTCATTAAAACAATGTAACATAATGCTAGCTGCAGCCTCATTAAAACAATGTAACATAATGCTAGCTGCAGCCTCATTAAAACAATGTAACATAATGCTAGCTGCAGCCTCATTAAAACAATGTAACATAATGCTAGCTGCAGCCTCATTAAAACAATGTAACATAATGCTAGCTGCAGCCTCATTAAAACAATGTAACATAATGCTAGCTGCAGCCTCATTAAAACAATGTAACATAATGCTAATGACAGCCTCATTAAGAACAAACAATGTAACACTTACCGTAGCCTGTGCATCTGAAAGACGCTTTTCAAATTCAGACTGCATGTTTGCCATGTCAGATGCATTCTTCTCTAACATACTCTCGTATTCTGCCTTCAAATCATTCTTCAGTTCTGCCTTTTCTGAAAGATGGAAACAAGTGGTGAAAGTAGGCATATAAGTTAAATGTTCTTGTGAAAGTAGGCATATAAGTTAAATGTTCTTGTGAAAGTAGGCATATAAGTTAAATGTTCTGGTGAAAGTAGGCATATAAGTTAAATGTTCTGGTGAAAGTAGGCATATAAGTTAAATGTTCTTGTGAAAGTAGGCATATAAGTTAAATGTTCTTGTGAAAGTAGGCATATATGTAAAATGTTCTGGTGAAAGTAGGCATATAAGTTAAATGTTCTGGTGAAAGTAGGCATATAAGTTAAATGTTCTGGTGAAAGTAGGCATATATGTAAAATGTTCTGGTGAAAGTAGGCATATAAGTTAAATGTTCTGGTGAAAGTAGGCATATGAGTTAAATGTTCTGGTGAAAGTAGGCATATATGTAAAATGTTCTGGTGAAAGTAGGCATATAAGTTAAATGTTCTGGTGAAAGTAGGCATATATGTAAAATGTTCTTGTGAAAGTAGGCATTAAGTTAAATGTTCTTGTGAAAGTAGGCATATAAGTTAAATGTTCTGGTGAAAGTAGGCATATATGTAAAATGTTCTTGTGAAAGTAGGCATATAAGTTAAATGTTCTGGTGAAAGTAGGCATATAAGTTAAATGTTCTGGTGAAAGTAGGCATATATGTAAAATGTTCTGGTGAAAGTAGGCATATAAGTTAAATGTTCTGGTGAAAGTAGGCGTATAAATTAAATGTTCCAAGTTTGTGATCATGCTCAGTGAGATGTTTGATGTTAAACGCCATCACACAACTAGCTACCATCTGCAAGCAAATACAACTGCGGAAAAGTTCAACGGCAAGCTAGCTCGAAATCTAAGGGCATAAGTTTCGAAGGATCAATTGGCCTTCTCTACTACCCAGTTTAATGATGGCTAATTTGGAAAGATTACTACCATTGGCTCATGAGAAGAAGTAATCTGAATAATCTGAATCATAAATTTAATATGTTATATTTAGGGTTTTACGCCTGCATCAGCACCATTTCGGGCTATATCGCCGGCGGGCATTTACTTAACAACACCTTTCCTGGGCAGGCTCCAGCGGTTAACCAGTACTTGGGTGCACCAACCTGCGTAAGAAACTGCCAACTTTTTCATATAAATGAGACACTGCCTGAGCGGGGCTCGAACCCGTGACCATCAGTGATGATAGGTTACAGTGGTATACAAGTCAGCAACCTTAACCACTCGACCACGGAGGCGGACAATCATTAATTTAAACATATTTTATTTCCCAATATAATACATATTGAACAATGCATACATCACACATAATCAGAATACAGAAACAGGATTAGAATGGAAGACAGAGTCTTATATACCGTCATTTGCTATGTATAACGCGCACTTTTATTACTGAAATCCTTGAGGAATTTGTCAAAAAGTGGGTGCATACATGATAGCGCGTTATACATAGATAATTACGGTAATTCATCTCCTCTGAATACAATCATTGCTGGATGGCGAACGGCGACGCCGGATTCTTCCATGCTCACAACAGCTTCGGTGAGCTATGAATCCCACAGAACAAATCTACACATATTCAACATAAAGTGGACATAAAAACTGTACCTTCGTCTGTCATTTCATCATCATCATCTGCGCTTCCTCCTTTCAGAAGGGACATGTCAATATTTCCAGTTTCCAGCATTTTCTTCAGGGCTTCATTCTCCTCTTGCAGTTGTCTGATCACAGCTGCCGTTGGATCTTCATTCACCTTGGCCTTACATTTGATCTGTTTTGCACGATCGGCTGCAAATTAAAAAATACAACCAATTTTAATAGAATTTTATTGCATTTTTTCATACAATTACATATATACATACAATACTAAGAACAAATCAGAGATTAATATGTAATTATATTGCAGTATACGATACATTTGTTTTGTCGAGGGAAAAAAAGCAAATGGGTTGAGCTACAAGTTATAACAACATTATTTACAGCCCTCCCCGTATATACAACCAATAGTTCATCTTTCACCTTTTCATGTGAATTAAAATACTCATTTACAAGTGACATATAAGTTCATTGTAAAACCACAGTTTTGGGCTATATCACTGGCAGGTAGTTTACCTAACAACATTTTTACTGGACAAGCTACAGCGGTTAAGCAGTACTTGGTGCACCAACCTCCGTAAGAAACTGCCAACTTTTTCATATAAATGAGACACTGCCTGAGCGGGGCTCGAATCCGTGACAATCAGTGATGATAGGTTACAGTGGTATACAAGTCAGCAAAGTTAACAACGGAGGCGGACTATCGCAGGTTCAATCCCTCGTCCGACCCTACTAATACTAAGTCTTACAGATGGGACTATCAACCGAGGTCTCCAAACAAAAAAATGATTAATATATTTTTGGAGGTACATCCCGATCAATCAGGGGGGGGGGCACAGGGGGCGATAAATAAACGTATTAAAACAAAAATGACATACCATATCTGAGTGTTGAAAGCGTCTCATCATAGTTGATATCTGCCGGACTGAGGGCAGCAATCTACAGAAATAACAAATAGAATACGGATAACAGAAGAGAAACATTTTTGAAAGGGATGGTAAGTAGCCTACATATCGTCCATAAGTCTAAACTTTATTCATTTTATGTAGCCTACATAACGTCCATAAGTTTAAACTTTATTCATTTTATGTAGCCTACATACCGTCCATAAGCTTAAACTTTATTTATTTTATGTAGCCTACATAACGTCCATAAGCTTAAACTTTATTTATTTTATGTAGCCTACATAACATCCATAAGTTTAAACTTTATTTATTTTATGTAGCCTACATAACGTCCATAAGTTTAAACTTTATTTATTTTATGTAGCCTACATAACGTCCATAAGTTTAAACTTTATTTATTTTATGTAGCCTACATAACGTCCATAAGCTTAAACTTTATTCATTTTATGTAGCCTACATAACGTCCATAAGTTTAAACTTTATTTATTTTATGTAGCCTACATACCGTCCAACAACTTATATTAATTACTCTCGTTGGCGCGGATGAAAGCGTAAATGTGGTCATTCGTGTGGGAGGAAACTGGAGTACCCGGAGAAAACCCACCTGTCTAATCTGGCGACAACCGTACCATCTCACATACTTCCTGGTCCGAGGATCGAACCCGGGTTGCATTGATGAGAAGCAAGCGCACTAACCACTGCGCTAATCGGACAGCCAACATACCGTCCATACTCGTCTATAAGATGATCACCCCCCCCTACTTTGGTCCTGAAATCTGTGGGTTTTGGCATGCACATGCACTTGATAAAATGGACATAAGTATAAATTGCATGTTTGCCCAGTGCAATTTAAAGAAATGTTCAGTGTCAGAGTGCTTTCTTTTCTAAAACGTAATTATGGATACCATTTGACACATTAAAAAAAAGTTTTTTAAGCTCTCACTTATAAGACGGGAAGCCACTTTGAGGCCGTAATTTGGTGGTAAAAAAACTGGTCTTTAAGGCTTATAGGTGGATATGGATGGCAGGTGGGATTTGATAATTGTTCTGTTAATATTGAGAGAGTTTATGTAAAATGCACGTTTTCTAGCCACACCAATGTACCATGTTAACTTATGAGCGAGGTAACCTTATGGCCGAAGATATACAGGAACATTAAAATTAATGAAAGCAATTAAATATTTAAGATGAAAAGATGAAACATCTTGTGTTTTATGTTTATTTATCGTCGCTACCGGTTGCCCATATGAGCGACGCCTCCTGAATAGATTAGTCATTTTAGATTTTTGGAGAATAGTGCAATGACACAGACAGAGACCCATTCCAGAATCTCCTCTGGTTCTTTTACGTGCACGGTGTAAAGCACCGACACAAGACCTAGGCTTAAAGTCTGTTAATTTTATTAGGGTCAGACGGGGGATCGAACCTGCGATCCCTGGATTACCAGTTCAGCGTGTTACTACTGGACTACAGATCCGTCTGTAAACATCTTTACACTTACAGAAAAAAGTAATCTGGTGGTTAAAAGTTTGTCTTATAGGCGAGCATGGATGGTATTCAATCGAGAGCAGAATATGCCCAGTTTATTAGCCCTTTCCTACATAGCAGAATATGCCCAGTTTGTTAGCCCTTCCCTACATAGCAGAATATGTCCAGTTTATTAGCCCTTTCCTACATAGCAGAATATGCCCAGTTTATTAGCCCTTCCCTACATAGCAGAATATGTCCAGTTTGTTAGCCCTTCCCTACATAGCAGAATATGCCCAGTTTATTAGCCCTTCCCTACATAGCAGAATATGCCCAGTTTATTAGCCCTTCCCTACATAGCAGAATATGCCCAGTTTATTAGCCCTTCCCTACATAGATGCCTCTCTCGATGCCATTACCAATACAACCACACATTAGGAGCCAATCCAATACTCCTGATACAGGCCAGAATCTCATGTAGTCCCAGTAATATCTATGTAGGTGGGGTAGATATGCTGACTGCCTATCCACTAATTGAAAGCTAGATCATGGTTCCCGCAATTGCGACAAAAAACAAATATTGGCGCTAAATTGGCGAACATATTTGGGGCAACTTTTATTTTTTTTATTTTTTGGCACATGTTTTGTCAAATACATGTTTGCTTCACATATTTACATAGTTGGCTCCAAGTTTTTTAAATTGGCTCCAGTGTTTTTCAATTGGTGACAGAAGTGGCGCAGACAAACATTCAGACAGAGGGAACCCTGCTAGATGGCTGTCATATTCATTCCTGCGTGCCACCAAGTGCAGTATAACAGGTATAATACAGTTGCAAAATAAATAAAGTTTTTACTAAGAGCAGGGATCATTCTAGAGGGCGATGTGGGCGAAATTGTCGCCCTAGGGACCCTGACTTCGCCCTCTGGGGGCCCCACTTCTCCCTAAAAAATAAATTATTTTTTGTTTGTTACGATTTTGAAACAAAATTTTGTCTAGTAAGATACACTGGCCCATAATAAAGCACTCCTATTCAAATGTTGTATTTAATGGTTGTACTGTGCATTTTAACCCTATTTTGCATAAGTATATTAAAGAACACCATTTAAGGAAGCCATCAAGCGCTTTCTCACTTCTCCCAAAAATTCTGACCTAGAATGAACCCTGACCTAGAATGAACCCTGACCTAGAATGAACTTTGCTAAGAGTGAAGCCAGTTTTAGTTCTTCGTATATCCATGTGACATTCACTTACCATGATAGTTTTACTATTTCCACCGAGGGCATTCTTTAACAGTTTCGTGAGAACGGAGTTTCTGTAAGGCACTCTGGTGTTTTTGCCGCCGGCTCTGTCTGCGAGGGCAGATATACAGTTTCCCAGACTGGATAGGGACTGATTAATGGCTGCCCCTTCCTTGAGACGGTCGCCTGTTGCACCTGTACTTTCAGCTCTCTCACTGTAGGTACGAAAGTAATGGGATAAACAACAATAAGTATACAATCAATAATAAACAACAGAAACTCAGAAAAAAAGAGTGAAATTTGCTTGAATGTTAATCTGTATTAAACTGAGAAACCATGTTCTATTAACGCTTTCTCTCATAGAAGCACCTCTTGATGCCATTAGCCAATACGACATACATTGACAATGTAGTAGCCAAACCAATGTTCATAAACCCTTTCCCTCATAGAAGCACCTCTTGATGCCATTAGCCAATATGACATACATTGACAATGTAGTAGCCAAACCAATGTTCATAAACCCTTTCCCTCATAGAAGCACCTCTTGATGCCATTAGCCAATACGACATACATTGACAATGTAGTAGCCAAACCAATGTTCATAAACCCTTTCTCTCATAGAAGCACATCTTGATGCCATTAGCCAATACGACATACATTGACAATGTAGTAGCCAAACCAATGTTCATAAACCCTTTCCCTCATAGAAGCACCTCTTGACGCCATTACCAATACGACATACATTGACAATGTAGTAACCAAACCAATGTTCATTAACTCTTTCTCTCATAGAAGCACCTCTTGACGCCATTACCAATACGACATACATTGACAATGTAGTAGCCAAACCAATGTTCATTAACTCTTTCTCTCATAGAAGCACCTCTTGACGCCATTACCAATACGACATACATTCACAATGTAGTAGCCAAACCAATGTTCATTAACCCTTTCTCTCATAGAAGCACCTCTTGACGCCATTACCAATACGACATACATTCACAATGTAGTAGCCAAACCAATGTTCATTAACCCTTTCTCTCATAGAAGCACCTCTTGACGCCATTGCCAATACGACATACATTGACAATGTAGTAACCAAACCAATGTTCATTAACCCTTTCCCTCATAGAAGCACCTCTTGACGCCATTACCAATACGACATACATTCACAATGTAGTAGCCAAACCAATGTTCATAATAAAGGCCAGACTCTCATGTAGTTCCAGTAATATCTATGAAGGTGGGATAGATATGGCGACTACTTATCCACTGCATGATAACTAAATTGCTGTCGTTTGTATGGAGATATAATAGTATATTATCCTAAATCTCTATGTTGTCCCAGTAATACCTATGGAGGTGGGATAGTTATGGCAGCTACTTATCCACTGCATGATAGCTATACAGCTGTCAGATGTATGGAGATATAGTAGTACCGTTATTAACCTAAATCTCTATGAAGGAAAGTGTTAAACTGAGCAACCATATTTTATTTAAGAAATGATGCAAAACAATGTTTTACTGGAGATATAAACATGGTAAATAGCTACTTTGCGGATACAGACAAAATGCCGAGTCATGTTAGAATAAACAGTTGAATGGCTGCTTTTAACAGTTTTCATTGCTAATACAATGTTTTACTGGAGATATAAACATGGTAAATAGCTACTTTGTGGATACAGACAAAATGCCGAGTCATGTTAGAATAAACAGTTGAATGGCTGCTGTTAACAGTTTTCATTGCTAATACAATGTTTTACTGGAGATATAAACATGGTAAATAGCTACTTTGTGGATACAGACAAAATGCCGAGTCATGTTAGAATAAACAGTTGAATGGCTGCTTTTAACAGGTTCATTGCTAATACATGCCACTGAACATGAAAATTGATTAAATAAGTGAAGTTGGGTTTCAGGTTCAATTGTTTTAACTATACATAGTACACTCAATATATTGTATCAGTCCATTAGAATGATATCAGCACCATACCTGCCAGCCAAATCGACGAGGTTGACCTCTGATGTCTTTGCCATTTCTTCACCGGCTTCATTTTCAGATTTTTGGACAAATTTGATGCTTACGATTGTGTGAGCACGGCTGAAACAGAAGGAAACAACAATACAGGAGTGTGTACACAAACCTATATACAGGAGTGTGTACACAAACCTATATACAGGAGTGTGTATACAAACCTATATACAGGAGTGTGTATACAAACCTATATACAGGAGTGTGTACACAAACCTATATACAGGAGTGTGTACACAAACCTATATACAGGAGTGTGTATACAAACCTATATACAGGAGTGTGTATACAAACCTATATACAGGAGTGTGTACACAAACCTATATACAGGAGTGTGTATACAAACCTATATACAGGAGTGTGTACACAAACCTATATACAGGAGTGTGTATACAAACCTATATACAGGAGTGTGTACACAAACCTATATACAGGAGTGTGTACACAAACCTATATACAGGAGTGTGTATACAAACCTATATACAGGAGTGTGTACACAAACCTATATACAGGAGTGTGTACACAAACCTATATACAGGAGTGTGTACACAAACCTATATACAGGAGTGTGTATACAAACCTATATACAGGAGTGTGTACACAAACCTATATACAGGAGTGTGTACACAAACCTATATACAGGAGTGTGTACACAAACCTATATACAGGAGTGTGTATACAAACCTATATACAGGAGTGTGTACACAAACCTATATACAGGAGTGTGTATACAAACCTATATACAGGAGTGTGTACACAAACCTATATACAGGAGTGTGTACACAAACCTATATACAGGAGTGTGTACACAAACCTATATACAGGAGTGTGTATACAAACCTATATACAGGAGTGTGTACAAAACCTATATACAGGAGTGTGTATACAAACCTATATACAGGAGTGTGTACACAAACCTATATACAGGAGTGTGTATACAAACCTATATACAGGAGTGTGTATACAAACCTATATACAGGAGTGTGTACACAAACCTATATACAGGAGTGTGTACACAAACCTATATACAGGAGTGTGTACACAAACCTATATACAGGAGTGTGTACACAAACCTATATACAGGAGTGTGTACACAAACCTATATACAGGAGTGTGTACACAAACCTATATACAGGAGTGTGTACACAAACCTATATACAGGAGTGTGTACACAAACCTATATACAGGAGTGTGTATACAAACCTATATACAGGAGTGTGTATACAAACCTATATACAGGAGTGTGTATACAAACCTATATACAGGAGTGTGTACACAAACCTATATACAGGAGTGTGTACACAAACCTATATACAGGAGTGTGTATACAAACCTATATACAGGAGTGTGTATACAAACCTATATACAGGAGTGTGTATACACATTTTATACAAACCTATATACAGGAGTGTGTATACACATTTTATACAAACCTATATACAGGAGTGTGTATACACATTTTATACAAACCTATATACAGGAGTGTGTATACACATTTTATACAAACCTATATACAGGAGTGTGTATACACATTTTATACAAACCTATATACAGGAGTGTGTATACACATTTTATACAAACCTATATACAGGAGTGTGTATACAAACCTATATACAGGAGTGTGTATACACATTTTATACAAACCTATATACAGGAGTGTGTATACACATTTTATACAAACCTATATACAGGAGTGTGTATACACATTTTATACAAACCTATATACAGGAGTGTGTATACACATTTTATACAAACCTATATACAGGAGTGTGTACACAAACCTATATACAGGAGTGTGTATACAAACCTATATACAGGAGTGTGTATACACATTTTATACAAACCTATATACAGGAGTGTGTACACAAACCTATATACAGGAGTGTGTACACAAACCTATATACAGGAGTGTGTATACAAACCTATATACAGGAGTGTGTATACACATTTTATACAAACCTATATACAGGAGTGTGTACACAAACCTATATACAGGAGTGTGTACACAAACCTATATACAGGAGTGTGTATACAAACCTATATACAGGAGTGTGTATACACATTTTATACAAACCTATATACAGGAGTGTGTACACAAACCTATATACAGGAGTGTGTATACACATTTTATACAAACCTATATACAGGAGTGTGTATACACATTTTATACAAACCTATATACAGGAGTGTGTATACACATTTTATACAAACCTATATACAGGAGTGCGTATACACATTTTATACAAACCTATATACAATTACTTTAGGTCCACAATAATTTAGTAGCTATACTTTCTAGACCGATTTTTATTGATGTCTAATGAGAAATGGACATTGCTAGCGGACACGGCTCACCTGTCGCCTCCACACTCGTCATCACATAATACGTTCTCTCTTCGACGGGTGTATTAAAATTATATGTCATGATAAAGGTGCGAAAGGCCCAGAGTGCTGGAGCAGTTACAATTGTGATCTTAGGCAAGGCATTTAAATACCACGTTTCCTCTTCGCTCTCCCTCGTGGCGATGGATTCCATCAGGAATGAGATCTCGAGAGTGATTAACATAAGTTGTAAGAACTTGTTTCGCAATCGGGCTAAAAAAATTTGTATAAATTAAAATAGATTTTATAGTGTTGAATAGGGCCTTTGAAAACTTTACGAAAGGATATTAATTTCTAGTTTTAGTCTATTATATGTCTCATTTAACAACACATGTTTAAACTGTTTGACACTTATAGTATAGTTGTATCGATAGCAGCCAGCTTTGAATAAGGTTATAATACAGTATAGATCTCTTTAATAATATTTCAAAATTTTCCAATATTTAATCATGTATGTACATTGACATGCAAGCAAGTGACTGGTGCCTGAATGGAAAGAACTGTTATTTAGCAACATAAAATTAGTGCTTATAAACCCAATACTCTTTGACATGTAAAAATAGGACTAGGTTCAGTGGCCTCTGTGACTTTAAACCTGCTGTACACCCGTGACCGTGCACGTAAAAGAACCAGAGGAGACTCTGGAATGGGTCTCTGTCTGTATCATTGCACTATCCTCCAAAAATCTAAAACGACTAATCTCTTCAGGAGGCGTCGCTTAGATGGGCAACCGTTATGATCAGGATCTATGTTGTTTGCTATTCAGCCAAGTGTTTTAGCTCCACTGACCGAAATGCAAACAGTATAGAGCCTGATCAGACTGCATGTGCTGTTCCGTTTGATCTGGCTCTATGCTGTTTGTGATTTTATCTGTCACTAGCATGCAAAGGGTTATTAACCCTTTCAACACCACATACCTCTAAACAGGCTTACAAAAAGTGTAGATCCAGATGAGCCGGCTCCGTCTCATCAGGATCTGCACTTTTTGCCAGTAATATTACTATTTTTAGACAAAATTACCCATTTTGATAAATGAACTGGTCCAAATGTAATTTTCGGATTAATTTATTGGTCTAATAATATCATGCACCAATCCATGTCAGTTACTTGGTGTTGAATGGTGTACAAGGAGAAACGTTGTTGATTTAGTGTATCTAAAGTGTCTAAGTGTCTTCTATATATTCAATATGAAAAAATCTTCTCCCAGGACTCAAAAATAGAGAAGTGAGGACAGCTCATGGAGACTGTTTCTCCCAAATCACACTAGCTCCACCCCCTGGAAGGAAACAGTTCAGACAGACTATTTCTCCCAAATCACACTAGCTCCACCCCCTGGAAGGAAACAGTTCAGACAGACTGTTTCTCCCAAATCACACTAGCTCCACCCCCTGGAAGGAAACAGTTCAGACAGACTGTTTCTCCCAAATCACACTAGCTCCACCCCCTGGAAGGAAACAGTTCAGACAGACTGTTTCTCCCAAATCACACTAGCTCCACCCCTGGAAGAAAACAGTTCAGACAGATTATTTCTCGCAAATCACACTAGCCCCACCCCTGGAAATGAAAACAGTTCAGACAGACTATTTCTCCCAAATCACACTAGCACCACCCCTGGAAGGAAACAGTTCAGACAGACTATTTCTCCCATATCACACTAGCTCCACCCCTGGAAGGAAACAGTTCAGACAGACTATTTCTCCCAAATCACACTAGCTCCACCCCTGGAAGGAAACAGTTAGACAGACTATTTCTCCACCCCTGGACTAGCTCCACCCCTGGATAGAGCAAAAATTAATTTGTCACTACTGTATACCAGGATCTATTTGATTGACAGGATCATGTCATGGTGGTGTAATCTCAGTTCTCGGAATGTGCTAACAAGATACAGTCTGCATCCGTTATATCAAAGTCGGTTATGTCGAATTCTCTGGTTATCTCGAAGTCGGATAAAAGTCATGTTTCACTTTACATATAACTGGCTCCGTTTATATCGAATTTTGTTAAGTCAAATTTCGGTTATGTCGAAGCATTTTGTTGGTCCGACGGAATTTGACATAACGGATGTAGACTGCCACGGCTGATCAGCATCTAGGTTGTTTGCTATTCAGACAAGTGGTTTAGCTCCACTATCCGAATAGCAAACAGTATAGAGCCTGATCAGACGACACATTCTGTGCCATCTCATCTGGCTCTATGCTGTTTGCAAAAACAACTTTAGTTGTCATTGGCAGGTTAAGAGGTCACAGTCCAATTAGCACAGTGGTTAGCGCACTCGCTTCTCACCAATGCATCCCGGGTTTGATCCTCGACCGGGAAGTATGTGAGATGGTACGGTGGTCGCCAGATCGGACAGGTGGATCATCCGCGCCAATGAGAGTGATTAATATAAGTTGTTAAAACTTGCTTCGCAATCGTTGTAAAATAAATAATGTTTTAAAAAGAAATCCATGTTTACTGGTGGGTGTGTGGGGGGGGGGGGAGTGGGTACAGTTGCATTAATTTAAATTGGGTTTACAGAAAGCTTAGCAACCATCGGGAAGATAGAATGATGATCTATTTCTTGTAGACGTTAACAATTATTTGTGAGGTGTAAAATAAATAAAGTTTAAAAAAAGAGAGGCCACAGTCATGATTCAATCAATATTTCAAGGTCCTATTTCTATGACCTATAAAGTACACCATACAATGTCATACAGTTCCATAGCCATATCCACAAAACATTATAATTATGTGATCAAAATATTTACTACAGCTCTATGGGGATGATACAACTTATAATGACGCGCTAACCTTCTATACCTCTAAACCAATCTATATCTGCATTCTTAAAATAATCATTTACTGCC
The DNA here is from genome assembly GCA_014843695.1 of Archivesica marissinica. NCBI lineage: Eukaryota > Metazoa > Mollusca > Bivalvia > Venerida > Vesicomyidae > Archivesica > Archivesica marissinica. Next base: position 23,155,342 of record CM026386.1, on the reverse strand, counting down.
CTTTAGCACAATGTCTATCAATAAGTGCACACGTGAACAATAAAGACTGAACGCAAACAAAAGGACCATTAATTTTAGATCATAGAATAATCCTTGCTTAACAGGTCACCGTTTCATACTTGAAAAAAAAGAAACTAATATGAAAAAGGAAAAATCAATCGGCATAGGAAATTGCCATGTTCATGTTCATTATACAAGCACATAAACACTAATACTAAATGGTTATCAGGGATCATTCTAGAGTGAGATGTGGGCGACATTGTCGCCCTAGGGACCCTGACTTCGCCCTCCGGGGGCCCCACTTCTCCCTAAAAAAAATATTTAAAAAAATTTATGTTTTGGTATTTACGATTTTCAAACAAATTTTGTCTAGTAAGATAGACTAGACTGGCCCATTATAAAGCACTCCTTCTATTCAAATGTTGTATTTAATGGTTGTACTGTGCATTTTAACCCTATTTTTCAGAAATATATTAAAGAACGCCATTTAAGGACGCGATCGCGCGCTTTCTCACTTCTCCCAAAAATTCTGACCTGGAATGAACCCTGGTTATAAGATTAACTATTGCCTTGTATTAACATATATAGCAGGTTATATTTTCAAATTGATTATTTCAGGTAAACATTAACACTAAAGGGTTACACTATTAACCTGCCAATCATGACTAAAGTCGCTTTTGTAAACAGCATAGAGCCAGATCAGATTGGACATAATGTTCCGTCTGATCAGGTTCTATGTTGTTTGATATTTGTATAGTGGAGCTAAATCACTTGTCTGAATAGCAAACAACATATACCCTGATCTGGATCTATGTTGTTTGCACATTGCTCATATCTAAATTATTAGGTCACAAGCTCAGAGACTATATGTAAATTATTAGGTTACAAGCTCAGATATTATATGTAAATTATTAGGTTACAAGCTCAGAGATTATATGTAATTTATTAGGTGCCAAGCTCAGAGATTATATGTAAATGATTAGGTTACAAGCTCAGATATTATATGTAATTTATTAGGTCACAAGCTCAGAGATTATATGTAATTTATTAGGTCACAAGCTCAGAGATTATATGTAATTTATTAGGTCACAAGCTCAGAGATTATATGTAATTTATTAGGTTACAAGCTCAGATAGTATATGTAAATTATTAGGTCACAAACTTTAGACATTATATGTAATTTATTATGTTACAAGCTCAGAGATTATATGTAAATTATTAGGTCCCAAGCTCAGAGATTATATGTAAATTATTAGGTGCCAAGCTCAGAGATTATATGTAAATTATTAGGTTACAAGCTCAGAGATTATATTTAAATTATTAGGTTACAAGCTCAGAGATTATATGTAAATTATTAGGTTACAAGCTCAGAGATTATATGTACATTATTAGGTTACAAGCTCAGATAGTATATGTAATTTATTAGGTTACAAGCTCAGAGATTACATGTACATTATTAGGTTACAAGCTCAGATAGTATATGTAAATTATTAGGTCACAAGCTCAGAGATTATATGTAATTTATTAGGTTACAAGCTCAGAGATTATTTGTAAATTATTAGGTCCCAAGCTCAGAGACTATATGTAATTTATTAGGTCCCAAGCTCAGAGACTATATGTAATTTATTAGGCTACATGTACAGAGACTATATGTAATTTATTAGGTCCCAAGCTCAGAGACTATATGTAATTTATTAGGTTACAAGCTCAGATATTATATGTAAATTATTAGGTTACAAGCTCAGAAATTATATGTAAATTATTAGGCTACAAGCTCAGAGATTACATGTAATTTATTGTGTTACAAGCTCAGATATTATATGTAAATTATTAGGTTACAAGCTCAGAAATTATATGTAAATTATTAGGTCCCAAGCTCAGAGAGTATATGTAATTTATTATGTCAGAAGCTCAGAGATAATATGTAATTTATTAGGTGCCAAGCTCAGAGAGTATATGTAATTTATTAGGTCCCAAGCTCAGAGATTATATGTAATTTATTAGGTCCCAAGCTCAGAGATTATATGTAATTTATTAGGTCCCAAGCTCAGAGATTATATGTAATTTATTAGGTCCCAAGCTCAGAGATTATATGTAATTTATTAGGTCCCAAGCTCAGAGATTATATGTAATTTATTAGGTCCCAAGCTCAGATAGTATATGTAATTTATTAGGTTACAAGCTCAGATAGTATATGTAAATTATTAGGTCACAAACTTTAGACATTATATGTAATTTATTATGTTACAAGCTCAGAGATTATATGTAAATTATTAGGTGCCAAGCTCAGAGATTATATGTAAATTATTAGGTTACAAGCTCAGAGATTATATGTAAATTATTAGGTGCCAAGCTCAGATATTATATGTAAATTATTAGGTTACAAGCTCAGAGATTATATGTAAATTATTAGGTGCCAAGCTCAGAGATTATATGTAAATTATTAGGTCCCAAGCTCAGATAGTATATGTAAATTATTAGGTTACAAACTCTGAGATTATATGTAATCTATTAGGTGCCAAGCTCAGAGATTATATGTAAATTATTAGGTTACAAGCTCAGAGATTATATTTAAATTATTAGGTTACAAGCTCAGAGATTATATGTAAATTATTAGGTTACAAGCTCAGAGATTATATGTACATTATTAGGTTACAAGCTCAGATAGTATATGTAATTTATTAGGTTACAAGCTCAGAGATTACATGTACATTATTAGGTTACAAGCTCAGATAGTATATGTAAATTATTAGGTCCCAAGCTCAGAGACTATATGTAATTTATTAGGTCCCAAGCTCAGAGACTATATGTAATTTATTAGGTCCCAAGCTCAGAGACTATATGTAATTTATTAGGTTACAAGCTCAGATATTATATGTAAATTATTAGGTTACAAGCTCAGAAATTATATGTAAATTATTAGGCTACAAGCTCAGAGATTACATGTAATTTATTGTGTTACAAGCTCAGATATTATATGTAAATTATTAGGTTACAAGCTCAGAAATTATATGTAAATTATTAGGTCCCAAGCTCAGAGAGTATATGTAATTTATTATGTCAGAAGCTCAGAGATAATATGTAATTTATTAGGTGCCAAGCTCAGAGTATATGTAATTTATTAGGTCCCAAGCTCAGAGATTATATGTAATTTATTAGGTCCCAAGCTCAGAGATTATATGTAATTTATTAGGTCCCAAGCTCAGAGATTATATGTAATTTATTAGGTCCCAAGCTCAGAGATTATATGTAATTTATTAGGTCCCAAGCTCAGAGATTATATGTAAATTATTAGGTCACAAGCTCAGAGGTTATATGTAATTTATTAGGTCCCAAGCTCAGATATTAATTATTCGGTGCCAAGCTCAGAGATTATATGTAAATTATTAGGTCCCAAGCTCAGAGAATATATGTAATTTATTAGGTCCCAAGCTCAGAGATTATATGTAATTTATTAGGTCCCAAGCTCAGATATTAATTATTCGGTGCCAAGCTCAGAGATTATATGTAATTTATTAGGTCCCAAGCTGAGATTATATGTAATTTATTAGGTCCCAAGCTCAGAGACTATATGTAATTTATTAGGTCCCAAGCTCAGAGACTATATGTAATTTATTAGGTCCCAAGCTCAGAGACTATATGTAATTTATTAGGTCACAAGTTCAGAGACTATATGTAATTTATTAGGTCCCAAGCTCAGAGACTATATGTAATTTATTAGGTCCCAAGCTCAGAGAGTATATGTAATTTATTAGGTCAGATGCTCAGAGATTATATGTATATTATTAGGTTACAAGCTCAGATAGTATATGTAATTTATTAGGTTACAAGCTCAGATAGTATATGTAAATTATTAGGTCACAAACTTTAGACATTATATGTAATTTATTATGTTACAAGCTCAGAGATTATATGTAAATTATTAGGTGCCAAGCTCAGAGATTATATGTAAATTATTAGGTTACAAGCTCAGAGATTATATGTAAATTATTAGGTGCCAAGCTCAGATATTATATGTAAATTATTAGGTTACAAGCTCAGAGATTATATGTAAATTATTAGGTGCCAAGCTCAGAGATTATATGTAAATTATTAGGTCCCAAGCTCAGATAGTATATGTAAATTATTAGGTTACAAACTCTGAGATTATATGTAATTTATTAGGTGCCAAGCTCAGAGATTATATGTAAATTATTAGGTTACAAGCTCAGAGATTATATTTAAATTATTAGGTTACAAGCTCAGAGATTATATGTAAATTATTAGGTTACAAGCTCAGAGATTATATGTACATTATTAGGTCAAGCTCAGAGATTATATGTAAATTATTAGGTTACAAGCTCAGATAGTATATGTAATTTATTAGGTTACAAGCTCAGAGATTACATGTACATTATTAGGTTACAAGCTCAGATAGTATATGTAAATTATTAGGTCACAAGCTCAGAGATTATATGTAATTTATTAGGTTACAAGCTCAGAGATTATATGTAATTTATTAGGTCCCAAGCTCAGAGACTATATGTAATTTATTAGGTCCCAAGCTCAGAGACTATATGTAATTTATTAGGTCCCAAGCTCAGAGACTATATGTAATTTATTAGGTCCCAAGCTCAGAGACTATATGTAATTTATTAGGTCCCAAGCTCAGAGACTATATGTAATTTATTAGGTCCCAAGCTCAGAGATTATATGTAATTTATTAGGTCCCAAGCTCAGAGATTATATGTAATTTATTAGGTACAAGCTCAGAGATTATATGTAATTTATTAGGTCCAAGCTCAGAGATTATATGTAATTTATTAGGTCCCAAGCTCAGATATTATATGTAATTTATTAGGTCCCAAGCTCAGAGATTATATGTAATTTATTAGGTCCCAAGCTCAGAGATTATATGTAATTTATTAGGTCCCAAGCTCAGAGATTATATGTAATTTATTAGGTCAAGCTCAGATATTAATTATTAGGTCCCAAGCTCAGAGATTATATGTAATTTATTAGGTCCCAAGCTCAGAGATTATATGTAATTTATTAGGTCCCAAGCTCAGAGATTATATGTAATTTATTAGGTCACAAGCTCAGAGATTATATGTAATTTATTAGGTCCCAAGCTCAGATATTATATGTAATTATTAGGTCCCAAGCTCAGAGATTATATGTAATTTATTAGGTCCCAAGCTCAGAGATTATATGTAATTTATTAGGTCCCAAGCTCAGAGATTATATGTAATTTATTAGGTCCCAAGCTCAGATATTAATTATTAGGTGCCAAGCTCAGAGATTATATGTAATTTATTAGGTCCCAAGCTCAGAGATTATATGTAATTTATTAGGTCCCAAGCTCAGAGATTATATGTAATTTATTAGGTCCCAAGCTCAGAGACTATATGTAATTTATTAGGTCCCAAGCTCAGAGACTATATGTAATTTATTAGGTCACAAGCTCAGAGACTATATGTAATTTATTAGGTCCCAAGCTCAGAGACTATATGTAATTTATTAGGTCCCAAGCTCAGAGATTATATGTAATTTATTAGGTCACATGCTCAGAGATTATATGTAATTATTAGGTTACAAGCTCAGAGATTATATGTAATTTATTAGGTTACAAGCTCAGATATATATGTAAATTATTAGGTACAAGCTCAGAAATTATATGTAATTTATTAGGTTACAAGCTCAGAGATTATATGTAATTTATTAGGTCCAAGCTCAGAGATTATATGTAAATTATTAGGTTACAAGCTCAGAGATTATATGTAAATTATTAGGTCCCAAGCTCAGAGATTATATGTAATTTATTAGGTCCCAAGCTCAGAGATTATATGTAAATTATTAGGTGCCAAGCTCAGAGATTATATGTAAATTATTAGGTCCCAAGCTCAGATAGTATATGTAAATTATTAGGTTACAAACTCTGAGATTATATGTAATTTATTAGGTGCCAAGCTCAGAGATTATATGTAAATTATTAGGTTACAAGCTCAGAGATTATATTTAAATTATTAGGTTACAAGCTCAGAGATTATATGTAAATTATTAGGTTACAAGCTCAGAGATTATATGTAAATTATTAGGTTACAAGCTCAGATAGTATATGTAATTTATTAGGTTACAAGCTCAGAGATTATATGTAAATTATTAGGTTACAAGCTCAGAGATTATATGTAATTTATTAGGTTACAAGCTCAGAGATTATATGTAATTTATTAGGTTACAAGCTCAGAGATTATATGTAAATTATTAGGTCCCAAGCTCAGAGACTATATGTAATTTATTAGGTCCCAAGCTCAGAGACTATATGTAATTTATTAGGTCCCAAGCTCAGAGACTATATGTAATTTATTAGGCTACATGTACAGAGACTATATGTAATTTATTAGGTTACAAGCTCAGATATTATATGTAAATTATTAGGTTACAAGCTCAGAAATTATATGTAAATTATTAGGTTACAAGCTCAGAGATTACATGTAATTTATTGTGTTACAAGCTCAGATATTATATGTAAATTATTAGGTTACAAGCTCAGAAATTATATGTAAATTATTAGGTCCCAAGCTCAGAGAGTATATGTAATTTATTATGTCAGAAGCTCAGAGATAATATGTAATTTATTAGGTGCCAAGCTCAGAGAGTATATGTAATTTATTAGGTCCCAAGTTCAGAGATTATATGTAATTTATTAGGTCCCAAGCTCAGAGATTATATGTAATTTATTAGGTCCCAAGCTCAGAGATTATATGTAATTTATTAGGTCCCAAGCTCAGAGATTATATGTAATTTATTAGGTCCCAAGCTCAGTTATGTTATATGTAAATTATTAGGTCCCAAGCTCAGAGGTTATATGTAATTTATTAGGTCCCAAGCTCAGATATTAATTATTCGGTGCCAAGCTCAGAGGTTATATGTAAATTATTAGGTCCCAAGCTCAGAGAATATATGTAATTTATTAGGTCCCAAGCTCAGAGATTATATGTAATTTATTAGGTCCCAAGCTCAGATATTAATTATTCGGTCCCAAGCTCAGAGACTATATGTAATTTATTAGGTCCCAAGCTCAGAGACTATATGTAATTTATTAGGCTACATGTACAGAGACTATATGTAATTTATTAGGTCCCAAGCTCAGATATTATATGTATATTATTAGGTTACAAGCTCAGAAATTATATGTAAATTATTAGGTCCCAAGCTCAGAGAGTATATGTAATTTATTATGTCAGAAGCTCAGAGATAATATGTAATTTATTAGGTGCCAAGCTCAGAGTATATGTAATTTATTAGGTCCCAAGCTCAGAGATTATATGTAATTTATTAGGTCCAAAGCTCAGAAATTATATGTAATTTATTAGGTCCCAAGCTCAGAGATTATATGTAATTTATTAGGTCCCAAGCTCAGAGATTATATGTAATTTATTAGGTCCCAAGCTCAGAGATTATATGTAATTTATTAGGTACCAAGCTCAGAGATTATATGTAAATTATTAGGTCCCAAGCTCAGAGGTTATATGTAATTTATTAGGTCCCAAGCTCAGATATTAATTATTCGGTGCCAAGCTCAGAGATTATATGTAAATTATTAGGTCCCAAGCTCAGAGAATATATGTAATTTATTAGGTCCCAAGCTCAGATATTAATTATTCGGTGCCAAGCTCAGAGATTATATGTAATTTATTAGGTCCCAAGCTCAGAGATTATTTGTAATTTATTAGGTCCCAAGCTCAGAGACTATATGTAATTTATTAGGTCCCAAGCTCAGAGACTATATGTAATTTATTAGGTCCCAAGCTCAGAGACTATATGTAATTTATTAGGTCACAAGTTCAGAGACTATATGTAATTTATTAGGTCCCAAGCTCAGAGACTATATGTAATTTATTAGGTTACAAGCTCAGAGATTATATGTAATTTATTGTGTTACAAGCTCAGATATTATATGTAAATTATTAGGTTACAAGCTCAGAAATTATATATAAATTATTAGGTCCCAAGCTCAGAGAGTATATGTAATTTATTATGTCACAAGCTCAGAGATAATATGTAATTTATTAGGTGCCAAGCTCAGAGAGTATAGGTAATTTATTAGGTCCCAAGCTCAGAGATTATATGTAATTTATTAGGTCCCAAGCTCAGAGATTATATGTAATTTATTAGGTCCCAAGCTCAGAGATTATATGTAATTTATTAGGTCCCAAGCTCAGAGATTATATGTAATTTATTAGGTCCCAAGCTCAGAGATTATATGTAATTTATTAGGTCCCAAGCTCAGAGATTATATGTAATTTATTAGGTCCCAAGCTCAGAGATTATATGTAATTTATTAGGTCCCAAGCTCAGAGATTATATGTAATTTATTAGGTCCCAAGCTCAGAGATTATATGTAATTTATTAGGTCCCAAGCTCAGAGATTATATGTAATTTATTAGGTCCCAAGCTCAGAGATTATATGTAATTTATTAGGTCCCAAGCTCAGAGATTATATGTAATTTATTAGGTCCCAAGCTCAGAGATTATATGTAATTTATTAGGTCCCAAGCTCAGAGACTATATGTAATTTATTAGGTCCCAAGCTCAGAGACTATATGTAATTTATTAGGTCCCAAGCTCAGAGACTATATGTAATTTATTAGGTCACAAGTTCAGAGACTATATGTAATTTATTAGGTCCCAAGCTCAGAGACTATATGTAATTTATTAGGTCCCAAGCTCAGAGACTATATGTAATTTATTAGGTTACAAGTTCAGAGATTATATGTAATTTATTAGGTGCCAAGCTCAGAGATTATATGTAATTTATTAGGTCCCAAGCTCAGATATTATATGTAATTTATTAGGTCCCAAGCTCAGAGATTATATGTAATTTATTAGGTCCCAAGCTCAGAGATTATATGTAAATTATTAGGTCCCAAGCTCAGATATTAATTATTAGGTGCCAAGCTCAGAGATTATATGTAAATTATTAGGTCCCAAGCTCAGAGAATATATGTAATTTATTAGGTCCCAAGCTCAGAGATTATATGTAATTTATTAGGTACGAAGCTCAGATATTAATTATTCGGTGCCAAGCTCAGAGATTATATGTAATTTATTAGGTCCCAAGCTCAGAGATTATATGTAATTTATTAGGTCCCAAGCTCAGAGATTATATGTAATTTATTAGGTCCCAAGCTCAGAGACTATATGTAATTTATTAGGTCCCAAGCTCAGAGACTATATGTAATTTATTAGGTCCCAAGCTCAGAGACTATATGTAATTTATTAGGTCACAAGTTCAGAGACTATATGTAATTTATTAGGTCCCAAGCTCAGAGACTATATGTAATTTATTAGGTCCCAAGCTCAGAGACTATATGTAATTTATTAGGTTACAAGTTCAGAGATTATTTGTAATTTATTAGGTGCCAAGCTCAGAGATTATATGTAATTTATTAGGTCCCAAGCTCAGATATTATATGTAATTTATTAGGTCCCAAGCTCAGAGATTATATGTAATTTATTAGGTCCCAAGCTCAGAGATTATATGTAATTTATTAGGTCCCAAGCTCAGAGATTATATGTAATTTATTAGGTCATAGGGTCAAATATTATATGTAATTTATTAGGTCCCAAGCTCAGATATTATATGTAATTTATTAGGTCCCAAGCTCAGAGATTATATGTAATTTATTAGGTCACAAGGTCAGAGATTATATGTAATTTATTAGGTCCCAAGCTCAGAGATTATATGTAATTTATTAGGTCCCAAGCTCAGAGATTATATGTAATTTATTAGGTCACAAGCTCAGATATTATATGTAATTTATTAGGTCCCAAGCTCAGAGATTATATGTAATTTATTAGGTCCCAATCTCAGAGATTATATGTAATTTATTAGGTCATAGGGTCAAAGATTATATGTAATTTATTAGGTCCCAAGCTCAGAGATTATATGTAATTTATTAGGTCCCAAGCTCAGAGACTATATGTAATTTATTAGGTCCCAAGCTCAGAGACTATATGTAATTTATTAGGTCCCAAGCTCAGAGACTATATGTAAATTATTAGGTCCTAAGCTCAGATAGTATATGTAAATTATTAGGTAACAAGCTCAGAGATTATATGTAATTTATTAGGTCCCAAGCTCAGAGACTATATGTAATTTATTAGGTCCCAAGCTCAGATAGTATATGTAAATTATTAGGTTACAAACTCAGAGATTATATGTAATTTATTAGGTCCCAAGCTCAGAGACTATATGTAAATTATTCGGTCCCAAGCTCAGAGACTATATGTAAATTATTAGGTCCCAAGCTCAGAGACTATATGTAAATTATTAGGTCCCAAGCTCAGAGATTATATGTAATTTATTAGGTCCCAAGCTCAGAGACTATATGTAAATTATTCGGTCCCAAGCTCAGAGACTATATGTAAATTATTCGGTCCCAAGCTCAGAGACTATATGTAAATTATTCGGTCCCAAGCTCAGAGACTATATGTAATTTATTAGGCTACATGTTCAGAAATTATATGTAATTTATTAGGTCATAGGGTCAAAGATTACCTATATAAATTATTAGGGCACCAGTTCAGAGATTGCATTATGATTAAGTCACACATTCAGATTTTATATAAATTATTAGGCCACCTGCGGCAGAGGTTATATGTAATTTATTAGGTCAGTAGGTCAGAGACTAAATGTGAATTCTTAGGTAACAAGTTAAGAGATTGTATGTAATTTATTAGGTCAGTAGGTCAGAGACTAAATGTGAATTCTTAGGTAACAAGTTAAGAGATTGTATGTAAATTATTAGGTCACACATTCAGAGATTATATGTAAACATAATATAAATCATAGTACATGTATTCCCCATTTGTAAAGCTAAGCCGATTGGATTAATAGACATGCAACCATTTCTGACCTTATGTAGTGTGAGCCTGGTCTTGCAGGTACAGACCTGATTATTGTACATGACATGTCACATGGTCTGCTCATGCCCATCAATTCAAAAGTATGGAGTGACTATAAAATACTGCACATAGTTTTGACCTATTTCTACCCCAATCAAAATACTGCAACTATTGCTGACCTATTTCTGCACCAATCACAATACTGACCTATTTCTACCCCAATCAAAATACTGCACCTATTTCCGACATATTTCTACCCCAATCAAAATACTGCACACATTGCTGACCCATTTCTACACCAATCAAAATATTGCACACATTGCTGACCCATTTCTACACTAATCAAAATACTGCACACATTGCTGACCCATTTCTACCCCAATCAAAATACTGCACACATTGCTGACCCATTTATACACCAATCAAGGCTATGTCTCCATAAGAATATTAACCATTTTATATTTTGAATGCTAGTGAAAGACACAGAGGATGCCATAATGGCCACTTTGGTCAAAATCGGTGCCAAGTTTTAATGGGAAATTGAAAATGGATGATCCTACATGTGTACTATAAAATTAGAACAAAGTTGAATTAATCCTTCATCTCTTTGAAATGCTAAACAACCACCCCCAAAATGCTAAACAACCACCCCAAAATGCTAAACAACCACCCCCAAAATGCTAAACGACCACCCCCAAAATGTTAAGCAACCGCCCCCAAACCTATTTCTACCCCAATCAAAATACTGCAACTATTTCTGACCTATTTCTGCACCAATCACAATACTGACCTATTTCTACCCCAATCAAAATACTGCAACTATTTCTGACCTATTTCTGCACCAATCACAATACTGACCTATTTCTACCCCAATCAAAATACTGCAACTATTTCTGACCTATTTCTGCACCAATCACAATACTGACCTATTTCTACCCCAATCAAAATACTGCAACTATTTCTGACCTATTTCTGCACCAATCACAATACTGACCTATTTCTACCCCAATCAAAATACTGCAACTATTTCTGACCTATTTCTGCACCAATCACAATACTGACCTATTTCTACCCCAATCAAAATACTGCAACTATTTCTGACCTATTTCTGCACCAATCACAATACTGACCTATTTCTACCCCAATCAAAATACTGCAACTATTTCTGACCTATTTCTGCACCAATCACAATACTGACCTATTTCTACCCCAATCAAAATACTGCAACTATTTCTGACCTATTTCTGCACCAATCACAATACTGTACACATTGCTGACCCATTTCTACACCAATCAAGGCTATGTCTCCATAAGAATATTAACCATTTTATATTTTGAATGCTAGTGAAAGACACAGAAGATGCCATAATGGCCACTTTGGTCAAAATCGGCCCCAAGTTTTAATGGGAAATTAAAAATGGATGATCCTACATGTGTACTATAAAATTAGAACAAAGTTGAATTAATCCTTCATCTCTTTGAAATGCTAAACAACCGCCCCCAAAATGCTAAACAACCACCCCCAAAATGCTAAACACTGCCCCCAAAATGCAAAGCAACCGCCCCCAAAATGCTAAACACTGCCCCCAAAATGCTAAACAACCAATCCCAAAATGCTAAGCAACTGGGGCAAAATGCTAAACAACCACCCCCAAATGCTAAACAACCACCCCCAAATGCTAAACAACTGCCCCCAAAATGCTAACAATCAGCCCCAAAATGCTAAACAACTGCCCCCAAAATGCTAACAATCAGCCCCAAAATGCTAAACAACTGCCCCCAAAACGCTAACAATCAGCCCCAAAATGCTAAACAACCGCCCCAAAATGCTAAACACTACCCCCAAAATGCTAAGCAACCACCCACAAAATGCTAAACAACCGGGGCAAAATGCTAGACAACCACCCCCATAGGCTAAATAACTGCCTCAAAATGCAAACAATTACCCCCAAAAGCTAATAATCAGCCCCAAAATGCTAAACAACTGCCTCTAAAATGCTAAACAACCGCCCCAAAATGCTAAAAATCAGCCCCAAAATGCTAAACAACCGCCCCAAATGCTAAACAACCGCACCAAAATGCTAAACAACTGCCCCCAAAAGCTAATAATCAGCCCCAAAATGCTAAATAACTGCCCTCAAAATGCTAATCAACCGGCCCCCCCAAAAAATGCTAAGCAACCGCCCCCAAAATGCTAAACAACTGCCCCCAAAATGATAAACAACTGCCTCCAAAATGCTAAACAACCAACCCCAAAATGCAAAACAATTACCCCCAAAATGCTAAACAACCGAACCAAAATGCTAAACAACTGTCCCCAAAATGCATGTGACGGCATTAAAAACCAGCCATGATGAACCAACCCCATGTAGGCAATTTCAGGCACATACGGGACAACAAAGTGAATATTGAAATTTTTTAACCAGTGAAGCATACTGCTGACAAAATACAGCTTACACCTGACAAAATTCTGCTGACGACTGATAACATACTGCTGACCACTGACAAAATACTGCTGATCACCAACAACTGACAACAAACAAATACTGCTGATGACTGACAACTGACCACATATTACTGACCACCGACAACATACTACTAACCACCGACAACATACTACTGACCACCGACAACATACTGCTGACCACCGACAACATACTACTAACCACCGACAACATACTACTGACCACCGACAACATATTACTGACCATTGACAACATACTACTAACCACCGACAACATACTACTGACCACCGACAACATATTACTGACCATTGACAACATATTACTAACCACCGACAACATACTACTGACCACCGACAAGAAAGGCGACAACATACTACTGACCACCGACAACATACTACTAACCACTGACAACATACTACTGACCACCGACAACATACTACTGACCACCAACAACATACTACTAACCACCGACAACATACTACTGACCACCGACAACATACTACTGACCACCGACAACATATTACTGACCATTGACAACATACTACTAACGACCGACAACATACTACTGACCACCGACAACATATTACTGACCACCGACAACATACTACTAACCACCGACAACATACTACTGACCACCGACAACATACTACTGACCACCGACAACATACTACTAACCACCGACAACATACTACTGACCACCGACAACATACTACTGACCACCGACAACATACTACTAACCACCAACAACATACTACTGACCACCGACAACATACTACTGACCACTGACAACATATTACTAACCACCGACAACATACTACTGACCACCGACAACATACTACTGACCACCGACAACATACTACTGACCAACGACAACATACTACTAACCACCGACAACATACTACTGACCACCGACAATATACTACTGACCACCGACAACATACTACTGACCACCGACAACATACTACTGACCACCGACAACATACTACTAACCACCGACAACATACTACTGATCACAGACAACATACTACTGATCACAGACAACATACTACTGACCACCGACAACTGACCATTGACAACATACTACTGACCACCGACAACTGACAACATACTGCTGACTACCAACAAAATACAGCTTACAACTGACAATATACTGCTGACAATCATAACAATACTGCTGACAACTAATAACATATTGCTGACCACTGACAACATACTGCTGACAACTGACAACATACTGCGGACCACCAACAATATACTGGTGACCACTGACAACATACTGCGGACCACCAACAATATACTGGTGACCACTGACAACATACTGCTGACCACAGAAAACATACTGCTGACCACTGACAACATGCTGCCAACCACCAACAACATACACCTCACAACTGACAACAAACTGGTGACCACTGACAACAAACTGGTGACCACTGACAACATATTGGTGACCACTGATAACATACCTCTGACCACTGATAACATACAACTGACCACTGCCAACATACCTCTGACAATTGACAACATACATCTAACCACAGACAATATACTGCCACCAACCGGCAACATACAGCTGATCACCGACAATCTACTGCTGACCACCAACAACATATTGCTGACAATTGACAATCTACTGCTGACTACTGACAACATACTGCTGACAACCGACAACATACTGCTGCCCACGATAACCTATAGCTGACCAATGAGGTATACTGCTGACCATCGATAACCTACAGCTGACAAGTGTGGTATACTGCTGACAAATGACAACCTATAGCTGACTAGTGTGGTATACTGCTGCCAACCGATAACCTATAGCTGACTAGTGTGATATACTGCTGCCAACCGATAACCTATAGCTGACTAGTGTGGTATACTGCTGCCAACCGATAACCTATAGCTGACTAGTGTGGTATACTGCTGCCAACCGATAACCTATAGCTGACTAGTGTGGTATACTGCTGCCAACCGATAACCTATAGCTGACTAGTGTGGTATACTGCTGCCAACCGATAACCTATAGCTGACTAGTGTGGTATACTGCTGCCAACCGATAACCTATAGCTGACTAGTGTGGTATACTGCTGCCAACCGATAACCTATAGCTGACTAGTGTGGTATACTGCTGCCAACCGATAACCTATAGCTGACTAGTGTGGTATACTGCTGCCAACCGATAACCTATAGCTGACTAGTGTGGTATACTGCTGCCAACCGATAACCTATAGCTGACTAGTGTGGTATACTGCTGCCAACCGATAACCTATAGCTGACTAGTGTGGTATACTGCTGCCAACCGATAACCTATAGCTGACTAGTGTGGTATACTGCTGCCAACCGATAACCTATAGCTGACTAGTGTGGTATACTGCTGCCAACTGATAACCTATAGCTGACTAGTGTGGTATACTGCTGCCAACCGATAACCTATAGCTGACTAGTGTGATATACTGCTGCCAACCGATAACCTATAGCTGACTAGTGTGATATACTGCTGCCAACCGATAACCTAAAGCTGACTAGTGTGGTATACTGCTGCCAACCGATAACCTATGCTGACTAGTGTGATATACTGCTGCCAACCGAAACCTATAGCGACTAGTGTGGAATACTGCTGCAAAACGATAACCTATAGCTGACTAGTGTGGTATACTGCTGCCAACCGATAACCTATAGCTGACTAGTGTGGTATACTGCTGCCAACCGATAACCTATAGCTGACTAGTGTGGTATACTGCTGACAACCGATAACCTATAGCTGACCAGTGTGGTATACTGCTGCCAACCGAAAACCTATAGCTGACCAGTGTGGTATACTGCTGCCAACCGATAACCTATAGCTGACCAGTGTGGTATACTGCTGCCAACCGATAACCATAGCTGACTAGTGTGGTATACTGCTGCCAACCGAAACCTATTGCTAACCAGTGAGGTATACTGAACATCTCGACAACTACTGCTGCCAACCGATAACCTATAGCTGACCAGTGTGGTATACTGCTGCTAACCGATAACCTATTGCTGACCAGTGAGGTATACTGAACATCATCGACAACCTACTGCTGCCCACCGACAACCTATAGCTGGCAAGTGTGGTATACTGCTGCCAACCGATAACCTATAGCTGACCAGTGTGGTATACTGCTGCTAACCGATAACCTATTGCTGACCAGTGAGGTATACTGAACATCATCGACAACCTACTGCTGCCCACCGACAACCTATAGCTGGCAAGTGTGGTATACTGCTGCCAACCGATAACCTATAGCTGACCAGTGTGGTATACTGCTGCCAACCGATAACCTATTGCTGACCAGTGAGGTATACTGAACATCATCGACAACCTACTGCTGCCCACCGACAACCTATAGCTGGCAAGTGTGGTATACTGCTGCCAACTGATAACCTATAGCTGACCAGTGTGTTATACTGCTGCCAACCGATAACCTATAGCTGACTAGTGTGGTATACTGCTGCCAACCGATAACCTATAGCTGACCAGTGTGGTATACTGCTGCCAACCGATAACCTATAGCTGACCAGTGTGGTATACTGCTGCCAACCGATAACCTATTGCTGACCAGTGAGGTATACTGCTGCCAACCGATAACCTATAGCTGACCAGTGAGGTATACTGAACATCATCGACAACCTACTGCTGCCCACCGACAACCTATAGCTGACAAGTGTGGTATACTACTGACCACAGACAATTTACTGCTGACCAGTGAGGTATACTGCACATCACAAATAACCTATAGCTGACCAGTGAGGTATACTGCTGACCACTGACAAGCTATAGATGACCAGTGAGGTACATGTATACTGCACCCCACTGACAACCTACTGCTGACCAGTGAGGTATACTGCACACCACCGACAACCTACAGCTGACCAGTGAGGTATACTGCTGACCACCGACAACATGCTGATGGCATAATTCTGATAACTGACAATATTGCTTGTTACTGACAAAATATAACAATATCTCACATTATATACCGTCATTTGCTATGTATACCACACACATTTATAACTAAAATCCTTGTAAAATTTGTGCGCACTATACACAGGTACAACCGATTATTTAAGATAAACTTGTCCAAAATATAGCGAAAATCGGAAAAAGTTATGTTCGGTAAGTGTCATAAAATAACTATGATAGCTGCCGATAGTTCAAATATAACTAGAATTAAAAATACAACGATGTTCAATGCATTACGATGCCGAGCCTGCGTTCCAGTCAGACGATATTTCACTGGTGGCAAAACGACATTGATATTCAGTTTGTGATAATACCGACGTGTCGAGATTGGTAAATTCAATCATGCGTGACTGTGACTCGGTATACAGAACAAAAGAAAAGTACATTATGTGATGAAAAATTGACCCCTGAGGAACTCCTGGTCATATATTAAAAGGTGCTTAGAAGTATGATTATTTCAGACGGATCTGTAGTCCAGTGGTAACACGCTGGACTGTTGATCCAGGGATCGCAGGTTCGATCCCCCGTCTGACCCTAATGAAATCAAGTCTTTCAGATGGGACTGTAAAACCGAGGTCTCGTGTCGGTGCTTTACACCGTGCATGTAAAAGAACCAGAGGAGACTCTGGAATGGATCTCTGTCTGTATCATTGCACTATCCTCCAACAATCTAAAATAACTAATCTCTTCAGGAGGCGTGGCTCATATGGGCAACCGGTAGCGACGATAAATAAATGTAAAACACACAGATTATTTCAGCTATTGATAATACTGACAAATCTAGATTAGGAAATTCAATTACCATATGTGTGTCTGTGACTGGCCATTGTTTGCGACTTAGAAAACAAAATAAGAAATATTATGTATGGCCGGGTGCGAATTTGTGGACATATTTGGGAATATAGGAATTTTTGTACATCCATTGTCATCTTTATTTTTGGCGCACATTTTAGCAGATCTTGAACAATTTTTGATTGTGGAATTGCTATTTCCAAGTATGACGGTACGAGTTATACATCGTGTCCGATTAGCGCAGTGGTTAGCGCGCTCACTTCTCACCAATGCAACCCGGGTTCGATCCTCGGACCGGGAAGTATGTGAGATGGTACGGTGGTCGCCAGATCGGACAGGTGGGTTTTCTCCGGGTACTCCGGTTTCCTCCCACACGAATGACCACATTAACGCTTTCATCCGCGCCAACAAGAGTAATTATAATAAGGTGTTAGAACTTGCTTCGCAATTATTGTAAAATAAATAAAGTTTAAGTAAGTTACATATCGGAACTCCGTTTTTTTCACCCGATTTTTTTCTTACGCCAAACTGGCGGTGTGTGTTATACATGATAGCACGCTACTCATTGATAAACATGGTATGTGTCCTACCTGCTGGTGGCATTCATTTTTGTTGAGGCGACGGTTCTGTTCCTGGTTCCCTCCTCCATTCTTTGTTCTATCTCCTTATAACTGCCAACAGCAAGGTCCTTCAAGCCATCAGCTGAAATGTAACCAGACAATTTGTTTGTTTGTTCGGGTTTTATGCTTTCATCAGCACCATTTTGGGCTACAGTCAAACCTGTGTTAAGCAGCCAGCCAAGGGAATCACAGAAAGTGGCTGCTTAGGACAGGTGCTTGCTTAATAGGGGTAACATTTATATTAAAACAACATATTGGGAATCTGGAAACTGGCTGATTAACACAGGTTGGCTGCTTAACTCTTTCAACACCAAGTAACTCACATGGACTGGTCCATGACATTCTTAGACCAATAAATTAATAAGAAAATTAAATTTGGACCAATTCATTTTATTAAAATGGGTTCGCCTATTTAGGAAGTGAAGATATACAGATAAGTCTGCCTCCGTGGTCGAGTGGTTACAGTCACTATACGGGTTCGAGCCCCGCTCAGACCGTGTATCTTCATATGAAAAAGTTAGCAGTTTCTTACGGAGGTGGGTGCACCAAGTACTGGTTAACTGCTGGAGCCTGCCCAGAAAAGGTGTTGTTAGGTAAACTGCCTGTCGCTCATATGGGTAACCGGTAGCGACGATAAATAAACTTAAATAATAAAAAAAGACTTGAATGCATCATCTGGAGAAGATACATCTACATTAGGTGCATGCATATAGTATTTCTCATCTACGTAGATTACACTTAACCCATTCAACACCAAGTAACTCCATGGACTGGTCCATGATATTTTTAGACCAATAAATTAATAACAAAATTACATTTGGATCAGTTCATTTATCAAAATGGGTAAAAAAATTTCTAAAAATAGTTATATCACTGGCAAAAAGTGCAGATCCTGATGAGACGGCTCGTCGAGCCGGCTCATCTGGATCTACACTTTTTGTAAGCCTATTTAGAGGTCTGTGGTGTTGAAAGGGTTAATGGAGGTGACCATTAACACAGGTTTGACTGTATATCGCCGGCGGGCAGTTACCCTAACAACAGCTCTCCTGGACAGGCTCCAGTACTTGGTGCAGCAACCTCTGTAAGTAACTGCCAACTTTTTTCATATAAATGAGGCATGGCCTGAGCAAGGCTCGAAGCCGTGACCATCAGTGATGATAGGTTACAGGTATACAAGTCAGCGACCGTAACCGCTTGATGGCGCAGGTGGTCTTTGTAACCGGACAAGGACACTGTACAGAATACATGGAATTATTATGATAAATGAATGTGTGTGTATTGAGTATGCATAGATCTGACCACTGAAGTGAGAGACTCACGCATTGAGGCATGACCCCCAACGTGTACCAAACACAGGTTTGACTGTACAAATAATATTTTGATGCTAACATGACCAAAATTTCTAATAAGCTCAACATTAGTTGGTGGTCTTATTTATGACATTACAATACGAAACTACAAAAATGCTGGTAAAATGACATCATGTTTGACATCATGCACTAAACCATGTTTTATTGCATTGTTTATAAAACACGGTAAATTCCTTTTTTGCGCACACAGGTAAAATGCCGAGTCATGTTAGAATACTATATAAACAGTTACCATAAAAGCCCAGTGTAGGATGCTTGAATACTATATAAACAGTTACCATAAAAGCCCAGTGTAGGATGCTTTAATACTATATAAACAGTTACCATAAAAGCCCAGTGTAGGATGCTTTAATACTATATAAACAGTTACCATAAAAGCCCAGTGTAGGATGCTTTAATACTATATAAACAGTTACCATAAAAGCCCAGTGTAGGATGCTTGAATACTATATAAACAGTTACCATAGAAGCCCAGTGTAGGATGCTGTCTGACTCTCAAGGCATTTTTACTCCCGCCTGAGATAAGAAGATCCCTCACTTGCTCGTTGTAGATTTCTAACATGCTAAACGTAACCTGCAATAACATTACATGTCATTTCAAAATACAGTCAACCCTGTCTATAAAGGCCACCCTCGGGAAAAGTCAAAAAGTGGCCTTTGTTGGCAGGTGGCCTCTCAATAGAGGGTTAAAATGCATTGTAAATGGCTCAATGGGAGCGAAAAATGGTGGTCTTTAGAGACAGGTTTTTCATATGCGGTCTTTATTCGGAGGTGACCTTTAGCACAGGTTTGACTGTACTGTGAAGAATATTCCAAAATTATATATATAGGATCTTACATGAGTGGTGATTTCATACCATATTAAATAAAAAAAGTTTTGGAATTTTGAATTTTGCTATTAACCCTTCATAGAGATATAGGTTAATATACTATTATATCTCCATGCAAACGATAGCCATTTAGCTATCATGCAGTGGATAAGTAGTCGCCATATCTATCCCACCTCCATAGATATTACTGAGACTACATAGAGATTTCGGTTAATACACTATTATATCTCCATACAAACGACAGCCATTTAGCCATCATGCAGTGGATAAGTAGTCGCCATATCTATCCCACGTCCATAGATATTACTGGGATTACATGAGAGTCTGGCCTTTATTGTGAATATTGGTTTGGCTACTACATTGTCAATGTATGTCGTATTGGTAATGGTGTCAAGAGGTGCTTCTATGTGGGAAAGGGTTAAGCAAGCCTTTTGGAGAGTTTAATAGCAAAATTCCAAACAGAGTTTCATAAAATATGGTATGAAATCATCACAAGATCCTTTTTATCACATTACCGTAGTGCGCTCGTTTTAATAAATAACGCTGCTACTTTCATTTTAGTGCCAAGTGTCAGCGCAAATTGTCAAAATGTTTATTTTATATTTCGGGTTTTACGCCTGCATCAGCACCATTTTGGGCTATATCGCCGGCGGGCAGTTTACCTAACAACACCTTTCCTGGGCAGGCTCCAGCGGTTAACTAGTACTTGGGTGCACCAACCTCCGTAAGAAACTGCCAACTTTTTCATATAAATGAGACACGGCCTGAGCGGGGCTCGAACCCGTTCAAAATGTCAATAAATTGTCACAATGTCACTATGCAAAACAGCGTTATATTTAAGTGCTTAACCCCTTTGATTCTGGACACCGTTCAAACAGTATTTGCAAAGAACATAGAGCCGTCTGATCAGGCTCTATGCTGTTTGCTATTCAGATGATCTTGCTAAGACACTTGGCTATGTAGCAAACAACTTAGATCCTGATCAGCATGCAGCATCACGCTGCGGCTGATCTGAATCTATGTTGTTTGCAAAAACCTTTAAATGTATCCAGAATGAAATGGGTTAAAGAGCGTTATAATTGCGTCGATACTTATTTTATATCATAATCTGTCTTACCATTAACGATACGTACCAATTCAAATAGAAATATGAATACTTTACAGGATTATTCTTTCAACCAATCAGAATCATTCCAGGTGTTATTACACGTGTGTAGATATAAGAAATTATGAGATGACTGTATTACACTGAATACAAGCAAAGTTATGTGAATAACAATTTATATAAATTTCATATTGCACTTTACAATTACACACCTGATGTTTCTCCACCATGTTGAATGCGCGGGCGTACTTTAATCTCACAAGCGGTTACACTGGGAGTTAGTAAACAAAATTATTTTAGTTATTTTACCTCAAAATGTTCTTTTGCTCCAGCACAAATCTTTGCTTCCATTTGTTGGAAGAGATGGTCACAGTACAAAGGTACAATACCTGGAAACACACAGAGGACACAAATGTCAATGACACTATTATGTGTACAAATGGAAAACACACAGAGGACACAAATGTCAATGACACTATTATGTGTACAAATGGAAAACACAAAGAGGACACAAATGTCAATGACAATATTATGTGTACAAATGGAAAACACACAGAGGACACAAATGTCAATGACACTATTATGTGTACAAATGGATAACACACAGAGGACACAAATGTCAATGACACTATTATGTGTACAAATGGAAAACAGACAGAGGACACAAATGTCAATGACACTATTACGTGTACAAATGGAAAACACAGTACACACATGTCAATGACACTATTATGTGTACAAAAGAACATCTCAAATAGTCACGTCTTTAAAATACCCATCTGTTCTATCTCCCAGACTGCATCATTCTCTGAGAAGACACCTTCAGTTTTAACAACTTATATTAATCACTCTCGTTGCTGCATCTAGGTTCACCAGGGATCTGGGTCGAACGTTATAGAACTTTCTCAGATCTCAAGCTCAAGTGATTTGATTGGTTAATTTTGATATATACATTCAGCTGAACCAATCAGAAGATTGAGATTGGAGAACAGTTTTATAACCTCCAGGCCAGGGGTGGTGCTACATGTCAAGTATCAAAGATCTCGGCATTATGGTTTATGAGAAGATTTTTGAAAGATTTATTATATAATTCTATCGGAAATATAGCAAAATATTGACTGGTAATCCAGGGATCGCAGGTTCGATCCCCCGTCTGACCCTAATAAAATTAACAGTCTTTCAGATGGGACGTTAAACTAAGGTCTCGTGTCGGTGCTTTACACTGTGCACTTAAAAGAACCAGAGGAGACTCTGGAATGGGTCTCTGTCTGAATCATTGCACTATCCACTATCCTCCAAAAATCTAAAATGACTAATCTCTTCAGGAGGAGTCGCTCATATGGGCAACTGGTAGCGACGATAAATATACGTAAAACCACACACAATATGATAAAATTACAATACTCACACAACATTAAACACAATGGATTCCTAATACATTTAGGGAATTCAGGGATAAATTAGATAAATAAATCAAATTATTGCCAAAGGGAGGCAATAGAAAATAAGCAATATCTCTCAGTCTGATTACCTACCTTTATTGATGCCATATCCTACCATGGACCAACTCTTGCCCGAACCCGTCTGACCGTATGCAAACAATGTCGAGTTGTAACCATCCCATGCATTCTTTAGGACACCAGCTCCCAATTGATCGAATACTTTTTTCTGTAAATGTAAAGATATCTCATCTTTTCATCTTAAATATTTAATTGCTTTCATTAATTTTCATGTTCCTGAATATATTCGGCCATAAGGTCACTCATAAGTCAATGTGGTACATTGGTGTGGCTAGAAAACGTGCATTTTACATAAACTCTCTCAATATTACACGTAGCCGTTTCAGAAACATAAAATCTCCCATTCCGGAATCCGCACTTAGAAGTGCCTCTCGACGCAATTATCAAATCCCACCTACCGCCTATAAGGTGAGGTTTTTACAACCAGATTATGGCCCCAAAGTGGCTTCCCATCTTAAAAGCGAGTATTAAAAAATATTTCTTGCTGGACAATATCTTGGAGAATATCTAAATAAGCTTTTAGTTTATACAAATTTATTTTAGCTCGATTGCGAAACAAGTTTATTCAACTTATATTATAATTATATTGTAACAACTTGTTTCGCAATCGAGCTAAATTAAATTTGTATAAACTAACTTATATTAATCACTCTCTGGAATCCATCGCCACGAGGGAGAGAGAAGAGGCAACGTGGAATTTTAATGCATTGCTTAAGGGCACAATCGTAACAGCTCCAGCGGGGCTCGAACTCTGGACCATTCACACCTGAAGCGAACGTGCATCCACTGCGCTATCACGACTTCCAATAAGCTTTTAGCTTCCGATTTAATAAATCTGTTTTTGTATAGTACAGGACACGTGATCGAACCCACTCGGCCAATAGGGCACTAATCCTATATGTTTGCTTTAGTGTAAGGAAAGGGATTCGTATAAGTTGCTATGTAACTTTTCCCCCAGTCCTAACTGTGCTATTGCAACTATTCCTATGCTATGTACCATTCTTGAAAATATTGTTTAAACTAACCACTCAGCCAACAGGGCACTAATCCTATACGTTTCTTTTAGTGCATAATCAACTTTTATTAAAATACAAATATATAGAAGACTTGACTCACCTGATCAGCAAATTTCTTTCCATTTGCATGAGATGTGTCTGGAGCAAAGTATCCAGTTCCGTCATCTTTACATCCATCATGTGACCAATAGCTGAAGTCAAAGGTGAACTTCCTCGGGTCATCACTGCTAGCAGGGTCGCTGATTTTCGTCTGGGCTCCAGTCATGTCAATAATACATGTTGCATTTCGGTCTCTCTCGCGTCCATTGTAACCATGGTTAAGGATTGAAACGTGTTTGGTTTCATAAAAAATTGCTCGACTGACAAGTATTTTATATTTTTGGGAGAAGTGAGAAAGCGCGTGATCGCTTCCTTAAATGGTGTTCTTTAATATACTTCTGCAAAATAGGGTTAAAATGCACAGTACAACCATTAAATACAACATTTGAATAGAAGGAGTGCTTTATAATGGGCCAGTGTATCTTACTAGAAATTAAAAAATTGAAAATCGTAAAAACAAAAAACAAAATTTTTAAGGGAGAAGTGGGGCCCCCAGAGGGCGAAGTCAGGTCCCTAGGGCGACAATTTCGCCCACATCGCCCTCTAGAATGATCCCTGCCCGCATAGTATTATTCATAAAGAGTAGGCCTAAAACTATAGCTACAAATGTATGACCGCGATATATCTACAATGAATCCAAATATCAAATATAATGAAACAACAGTGTAAATATAGAACGCAAACAAGACATAACTGGAACATAGGACTATAAATAAATAAATGACATGTGTAAGTCGCTAACTGGAAAGAGGAAAGCTGTTCACAGGACTATAAATAAATGACATGTGTAAGTCGCTAACTGGAAAGAGAAAAGCTGTTCACAGGACTATAAATAAATGACATGCATAAGTCGCTAACTGGAAAGAGGAAAGCTGTTCACAGGACTATAAATAAATGACATGCGTAAGTCTAACTGGAAAGAGGAAAGCTGTTCACAGGACTATAAATAAATGACATGTGTAAGTCGCTAACTGGAAAGAGGAAAGCTGTTCACAGGACTATAAATAAATGACATGTGTAAGTCGTGAACTGGAAAGAGGAAAGCTGTTCACAGGACTATAAATAAATGACATGTGTAAGTCGTAAACTGGAAAGAGGAAAGCTGTTCACAGGACTATAAATAAATGCCATGTGTGTAAGTCGTGAACTGGAAAGAGGAAAGCTGTTCACAGGACTATAAATAAATGACATGTGTAAGTCGTGAACTGGAAAGAGGAAAGCTGTTCACAGGACTATAAATAAATGACATGTGTAAGTCGTGAACTGGAAAGAGGAAAGCTGTTCACAGGACTATAAATAAATGCCATGTCTGTAAGTCGTGAACTGGAAAGAGGAAAGCTGTTCACAGGACTATAAATAAATGACATGTGTAAGTCGTGAACTGGAAAGAGGAAAGCTGTTCACAGGACTATAAATAAATGACATGTGTAAGTCGCTAACTGGAAAGAGGAAAGCTGTTCACAGGACTATAAATAAATGACATGTGTAAGTCGCTAACCGGAAAGAGGAAAGCTGTTCACAGGACTATAAATAAATGACATATGTAAGTCGCTAACTGGAAAGAGGAAAGCTGTTCACAGGACTATAAATAAATGACATGTGTAAGTCACTAACTGGAAAGAGGAAAGCTGTTCACAGGACTATAAATAAATGACATGTGTAAGTCGCCAACTGGAAAGAGGAAAGCTGTTCACAGGACTATAAATAAATGACATGAGTAAGTCGCTAACTGGAAAGAGGAAAGCTGTTCACAGGACTATAAATAAATGACATGCATAAGTCGCTAACTGGAAAGAGGAAAGCTGTTCACAGGACTATAAATAAATGACATGCGTAAGTCGTTAACTGGAAAGAGGAAAGCTGTTCACAGGACTATAAATAAATGACATGTGTAAGTCGCTAACTGGAAAGAGGAAAGCTGTTCACAGGACTATAAATAAATGACATGTGTAAGTCGTGAACTGGAAAGAGGAAAGCTGTTCACAGGACTATAAATAAATGACATGTGTAAGTCGTAAACTGGAAAGAGGAAAGCTGTTCACAGGACTATAAATAAATGCCATGTGTGTAAGTCGTGAACTGGAAAGAGGAAAGCTGTTCACAGGACTATAAATAAATGACATGTGTAAGTCGTGAACTGGAAAGAGGAAAGCTGTTCACAGGACTATAAATAAATGACATGTGTAAGTCGCTAACTGGAAAGAGGAAAGCTGTTCAGAGGACAATAAATAAATGACATGCGTAAGTCGCTAACTGGAAAGAGGAAAGCTGTTCACAGGACTATAAATAAATGACATGTGTAAGTCGCTAACTGGAAAGAGGAAAGCTGTTCACAGGACTATAAATAAATGACATGTGTAAGTCGCTAACTGGAAAGAGGAAAGCTGTTCACAGGACTATAAATAAATGACATGTGTAAGTCGTAAACTGGAAAGAGGAAAGCTGTTCACAGGACTATAAATAAATGCCATGTGTAAGTCGTGAACTGGAAAGAGGAAAGCTGTTCACAGGACTATAAATAAATGACATGTGTAAGTCGCCAACTGGAAAGAGGAAAGCTGTTCACAGACTATAAATAAATGACATATGTAAGTCGCTAACTGGAAAGAGGAAAGCTGTTCACAGGACTATAAATAAATGACATGTGTAAGTCACTAACTGGAAAGAGGAAAGCTGTTCACAGGACTATAAATAAATGACATGTGTAAGTCGCCAACTGGAAAGAGGAAAGCTGTTCACAGGACTATAAATAAATGACATGAGTAAGTCGCTAACTGGAAAGAGGAAAGCTGTTCACAGGACTATAAATAAATGACATGCATAAGTCGCTAACTGGAAAGAGGAAAGCTGTTCACAGGACTATAAATAAATGACATGCGTAAGTCGTTAACTGGAAAGAGGAAAGCTGTTCACAGGACTATAAATAAATGACATGTGTAAGTCGCTAACTGGAAAGAGGAAAGCTGTTCACAGGACTATAAATAAATGACATGTGTAAGTCGCTAACTGGAAAGAGGAAAGCTGTTCACAGGACTATAAATAAATGACATGTGTAAGTCGCTAACTGGAAAGAGGAAAGCTGTTCACAGGACTATAAATAAATGACATATGTAAGTCGCTAACTGGAAAGAGGAAAGCTGTTCACAGGACTATAAATAAATGACATGTGTAAGTCACTAACTGGAAAGAGGAAAGCTGTTCACAGGACTATAAATAAATGACATGTGTAAGTCGCCAACTGGAAAGAGGAAAGCTGTTCACAGGACTATAAATAAATGACATGAGTAAGTCGCTAACTGGAAAGAGGAAAGCTGTTCACAGGACTATAAATAAATGACATGCATAAGTCGCTAACTGGAAAGAGGAAAGCTGTTCACAGGACTATAAATAAATGACATGCGTAAGTCGCTAACTGGAAAGAGGAAAGCTGTTCACAGGACTATAAATAAATGACATGTGTAAGTCGCTAACTGGAAAGAGGAAAGCTGTTCACAGGACTATAAATAAATGACATGTGTAAGTCGTGAACTGGAAAGAGGAAAGCTGTTCACAGGACTATAAATAAATGACATGTGTAAGTCGTAAACTGGAAAGAGGAAAGCTGTTCACAGGACTATAAATAAATGCCATGTGTGTAAGTCGTGAACTGGAAAGAGGAAAGCTGTTCACAGGACTATAAATAAATGACATGTGTAAGTCACTAACTGGAAAGAGGAAAGCTGTTCACAGGACTATAAATAAATGACATGTGTAAGTCGCCAACTGGAAAGAGGAAAGCTGTTCACAGGACTATCTCTATTGCTGTATAATGCATTAACATTGTTGTCAGTTGATTCTGCGTAGGTGATAATTAAATGACAAGGAAAATTCAATACTACTTTGAATGCTGGAGTGACTGGAACTTCTACATTGGTAACCATGCTATTAGAACCCCGGGGGGACAAGCGGGGCAGTATTATACATCTTGTAGTCTAGCACTATACACACATTTACGTCATACAACCACCTCACAATGATTAGATGCAAAACCATAAAATTTAATGTTGTACAATTATTGTGAATGCAGTTTTCATTACTAAAACCCAATCTGTCTCCAGATGCAAACACAAATCTATAGCAATGAATTTATTTTAGCTTGATTGCGAAACAGGTTCCTACAACATTACGTAATGTAGTTTAATAGCTCTCGAGACGACACTCCTGATGTATTCCATTGCCTTGAAGGAGAGAGAAGCGGTAACGTGGATATAGCACCAGGCTGTATGGACTGATACTTGCCCTAAGTACATAACCACCGTGGTTGGGGCGGGGTTCAAACTCACAAATTCTTTATAGTGGGACAGATACATTATCCAGTTCACCATGGATGCTCGTGTATCTACAAATTATGCTTTAGCTCTTCTGACGACAGCCAAACCTGTGTTAGTGGTCACCTCCATTAAGCAGCCAACCTGTATTAGGCATCCAGTTTCCAAATATGTTATTTTATTATACATCTGTCCTCTTCTATTAAGCAGCCACATGTGTTAATCCTTTCCTTCATAGAGAGTTAGTTTAATATACTATTATATCTCGATACAAACGGCAGCCATTTAGCTATCATGCAGTTGATAAGTAGTCGCCATATCTATCCCACCTCCATAGATATTACTGGGACTACATGAGATTCTGGCCTTTATTATGAACATTGGTTTGGCTACTACATTGTCAATGTATGTCGTATTAACCTAAATATCTATGTAGTCCCAGTAATATCTATGGAGGTGGGATAGATATGGCGACTACTTATCCACTGCATGATAGCTAAATGGCTGTCGTTTGTATGGAGATATAATAGTATATTAACCTAAATCTCTATGAAGGAAAGGGTTAACAGATATGGATTGACATTTGATTGGTACCAGGCTGTTGTTGTTTTGTTGTTTATGAATGTTACAATGAAGTTACATTCTAACAATTGGCAGCCTTACAGAGATATTGCAATCAGAGCATTCAAAACTTTGTTTGTCAATCTTGACCAGTGTGTTACTAAGCTTTAATCTTAGTTAGGGTTAGACTGACCTAGTGTAGTGCATGGTGGCAGTTTAAACAGCTTACTGACAGCTTTGTATTAACAGCAAGTATGGCAGTGGGAATCATTTACGTCTTTCGGATGAGACATTAAACAGATGCCTTGTGTCGGAACAAACTTGAAGATAGCCTAATGTGCGCCAAATCAACTGAGAACTTTGGGACAGCCAGTTCTGTCATATTCAGGGTTCCCGCTGCCGGTCGCCAATGTGAAATTTTGTGAATGGCGAAAATATTTGGCGCAACTTTAAAAAAAAATTGTTTAATTGGCTCCAGTGTTTTCAATTGGCGACAGAAGTGGCGCCGATAAACATTCAGACAGAGGGAAGCCTGATATTGTTACAATCTCTCTGTCAGACATTGATATGCCAACAGTATTCTACTTCATACTAATTCAGAAACCATGCAATCTCTCCGTCAGACATTGATATGCCAAAAGTATTCTACTTCATACTAATTCAGAAACCATACAATCTCTCTGTCAGACATTGATATGCCAAAGGTATTCTACTTCATACTAATTCAGAAACCCTGTAATCTCTCTGTCAGACATTGATGTGCCAAAGGTATTCTACTTCATACTAATTCAGAAACCCTGTAATCTCTCTGTCAGACATTGATGTGCAAAGGTATTCTACTTCATACTAATTCAGAAACCATGCAATCTCTCTGTCAGACATTGATATGCCAAAGGTATTCTACTTCATACTAATTCAGAAACCCTGTAATTAGGTTCTTTCTACATCAATTTGGGTTTTTTCTTGAGCGGAATGGCAGGGCGCCCAGCTCTTTTACTTTTTTTAATTTTATTTTTATATAATTTTTTTTATATATATATATATATATTTCGGGTTTTACGCCTGCATCAGCACCATTTTGGGCTATATCGCCGGCGGGAAGTTTACCTAACAACACCTTTCCTGGACAGGCTCCAACGGTTAACCAGTACTTGGGTGCACCAACCTCCGTAAGAAACTGCCAACTTTTTCATATAAATGAGACACGGTCTGAGCGGGGCTCGAACCCGTATTTTTATATAAGACGCAAAAGGTGAGTGCCTTCGGGTGGACAGACTTATATAACTTAACCCATTTCACCAATATGCACTGCCTATTTCATCAATCACCATAAGTCAGCAACATTTTCTAGGGCTTAATCCCAAAATACCCCATTCCGCACCTCATCGCGCCTCAAAATGCACCCTGCCTCTTTTCTGAACCACCCTGCCCCTTTCCATTCTAAAATAAACCCCAAATTCGTACAACCCTACAAAACTAACTGCAACTCTGCATTCACTACATCTTGATTGTGTACAATTCTCAGCTAAAATCTAACACTTCTGCTTCAGTCACAGTATTAGGTTGCAGAACCTATCCGAGAGTATCATTAGCAGAACAGTTTATACAAATTTCTTTTAGCTTCATTATGAACAAGTTCTTAGGGCTCATTCTAGAAGCGACATGGGCGAAGTAGACCCTTGGGACCCTGACCTCGCCCCCTGGGGGCACAACTTCTCCCAAATTTATTTTTGTTACAATTTTCAGACAAAATACACTGGCTATTATTACGCATTCCTTCAGTTTATTAAATAATACAATTATGACGCAATCGCGTGCCTTCATACTTCTCCAAAAAATTTGAGTCTAGCTTGAGCCCTGGTTCTTACAACATTAGATAAATCACTCTAGAAACCTCATTCCTGATTGTGTTTATTGCCAAACGGGAGGGAGAAAAGGCAATGGGAATTTTTTTTTATATACTTTATTTATTTTACAACGATTGCGAAGCAAGTTTGAACAACTTATATTAATCACTCTCGTTGGCTCGGATGTATGCGTATATGTGGTCATTCATGTGGGAGGAAACCAGAGTACCCGGAGAAAACCCACCTGTCCGATCTGGCGACCATCGTACCATCTCACATACTTCCCTGTCCGAGGATCGAACCCGGGTCGCATTGGTGAGAAGAATGGGAATTTTAAATGTCTTGTCTAAGGCAACAGCCACTAAGACGTCTTGCTGGGATTGAACTCACAACTTCTCGGACACTGTATCCATTACGCTTGTAGATCACAGCACGTAGAGGGAATAGTTCACAAGTATTGTAAGCAAAATGTGTGCTAGCTGTCTTGCTCTAAGCATATGGGTTGTCAGTGCCATGACCAAGTATCGAACCTGAGACAAGATTACTGTCAAATCTAACTCCACCACTATACCACACTGTAACCAGACACTGGGTTGTCAGTTCCATGACCAAGTATCGAACCAGAGACAGTTTACTATCAAATCCAACTCCACCACTCTACCACATTGTAACCAGACACTGGGTTGTCAGTGCCATGACCAAGTATCGAACCTGAGACAGTTTACTATCAAATCTGACTCCACAACTCTACCACACTGTAACCAGACACTGGCTTGTCAGTGCCATGACCAAGTATCGAACCTGAGACAGTTTACTATCAAATCTGAGACAGTATGCAGGGTTCATTCTAGGTCAGAATTTTTGGGAGAAGTGAGAAAGCTCGTGATCGCTTCCTTAAATGGTGTTCTTTAATATACTTAAAATGCACAGTACAACCATTAAATACAACATTTGAATAGAAGGAGTGCTTTATAATGGGCCAGTGTATCTTACTAGACACAATTTTGTTTGAAAATCGTAAAAACCAAAAAATATTTTTTTTTAGGGAAAAGTGGGCCCCCAGAGGGTGAAGTCAGGGTCGGTCCCTAGGGCGACAATTTAGCCCACATCGCCCTCTAGAATGATCCCTGCGGTATGGAAGGTTTTCCCCGGATTCCTCCCACACGAATGACCACATATACGCTTTCACTGATAGCGATTTGTTAATGCAATCATTGAAAAATAAATTAAGTTTATACTTTGTGTGGCATCCGTGGTCCAGTGGTAGAGCGTCTGATTTGGAATCGAACGGTCACAGGTTCGATAATCGGTCAGGCTTCGTATGTAGTATCTATCTATCTATCTTCCGTTAATGTCAAACCCCTCGCGGGGACGTAGACATGTTGCGTGTCAAAAATCGCAAAGAAGTTAAAAGTATGAGTAGTTAAAAGTATAATTTAAGAAAGTAATGAAAATAAGTTGTGGAATTGAGCAAGCAAGGCACCTCACACACATTGCTTAGTACTGGTTAATCACGTAGGTGGCTAAGCCTGCCCAGGTGGCTAAGCCTGCCCAGGAAAACATGTCTAAGTCTCTGTGAGGGGTTTGACATTAAAGTTACATACATACATACATACTAAAACAATTCACACAACAAGTCAATTGTAATCAGCATAGAAAACAAGCTTGATCATGCAAGCGTCTGCACTTGAAAATACTCGTTTACATTCCACAAATTGAACACATGTAATCCACTCTATATTAGATATATCAAATATGATATACCAGAAACAAAATCCAACATAGATGTACACAAAATCACTAATCAATATCATACAAAATAATGCTAGAAACTGATTTGTGTTATAATTAATTCCATTCGCCGGTGCTCGTTTTTGCAATTTGCAGATAAAAAGGATATGAATGGACGCACCCTGACCGCCACTTTCACATTTTCGTCCGACATTATCGTTTCGCACAAATATCCAATTTAATTCACATGAGATTATCAAACTTAAAACTGTAATATTGAAATATATCTAAAAAATGACGTGCACTGCTATTCCAGAGCCGCCATATTTACTGACATGTACACGACTGTTTGGCGAAGTTTGATTGGTTGCCAAGCGCGCTTTGATGACGCTTGTAGAGGGTAATTGATACGCAACTTAAAACACATGATACGCATAACGGCAGTAGTGTACCACTGAGTGTGTGTTACAGGTGGATCTGTAGTCCAGTGGTAGCCTGGGTGCCAGTCTGTCGATTTTTCACTTTTTAACTTCTGGCAAAATCAGAATCTCAATACAGCCCAATTAATAGTCTTAAAATATATGTATTTGACTGACCAAACAAACTATACGTTCCCAGGCTAGTTTAGTGGTAAAACGCTGGACTGGTAATACAGGGATCCCAGGTTCGACCACCCGTATGACCCTAATACAAGTCTTTCAAATGGGACTTTAAACCGAGGTCTCGTGACAGACAGACAGACAGACAGACAGACAGACAGACAGACAGACAGACAGACAGACAGACAGACAGACAGACAGACAGACAGACGACAGACAGACAGACAGACAGACAGACAGACAGACAGACAGACAGACAGACAGACAGACAGACAGACAGACAGACAGACAGACAGACAGACAGACAGACAGACAGACAGACAGACAGACAGACAGACAGACAGACAGACAGACAGACAGACAGACAGACAGACAGACAGACAGACAGACAGACAGACAGACAGACAGACAGACAGACAGACAGACAGACAGACAGACAGACAGACAGACAGACAGACAGACAGGTTATCATTGCATGTATTCAAATAGTCACACATTGCATGTCAAACAACAGTCATGCATTTACATGTCAAACAACAGTCATGCATTTACATGTCAAACAACAGTCATGCATTTACATGTCAAAAACAGTGATTGTTATACATATATTAAAACAATCTTCATTTTACATGTACAGTCAAACCTGTGTTAGTGGTCACCTCCATTAAGCAGCCAACCTGTATTAAGCAGCCAGTTTCAAGATTCCCTATATGTTGTTTTACTATACATTTGACCTCTATTAAGCAGCCACATGTGCTAAGCAGCCAGTTTCAAGATTCCCTATATGTTGTTTTACTATACATTTTACCTCTATTAAGCAGCCACCTGTGCTAAGCAGCCACTTTCTCTGACTCTCTTGGTTGGCTGCTTAGTGCAAGATCCTTTTTATGACATTACCATATTTCGCTCGTTTTAATGCTATTTTGGCACAAACTAACATTGTTAATTTCATTTTGGCGCCAAGCGTCAGCGCAAATTGTCATGACGCTACTGAATTGTCATGACGCCACTAATTTGACATGACGTTACTAAGTTACTAAGCACTGCGTGTTTCTGAAAATAGCTCTTATGGTTTATTAATTGTATGCTTGTTAATTGCTGGGGTCAAATATATATATGATTAGGCCTAATATACAAGCCAATCATATATATATGATTAGGCCTAATATAAATTGTCTGTTGGCTTGTATGCGTATGGTATATAATAAGTAAGTACTCTTTATGAGGATCGATATTTAGCGCATATACATAAGTAAGACGTATTATTTAGATCAGTTGTGGTTACAAGCTAAGGATAAAGTGACTATTAAGCTATTAATAATAGATCGACTGTTATAGATAAATCTGATCTACTGACATTATGACGTCATACTCCCACAATTTTGCAAAACCTTGCCAAACTTGATATTTGATAACGTCTACACTGTACATAATAAGTTATTTATTGCTAAATCAGTAGACGGAACTGTAGTCCAGTGGTAACGCGCTGGACTGGTAATCCAGGGATCACAGGTTCGATCCCCCGTCTGATCCTAATAAAATTATCCCCCGTCTGATCCTAATAAAATTAACAGTCTTTCAGATGGGACGTTAAACCGAGGTCTCGTGTTGGTGCTGTACACGGTGCACGTAAAAGAACCAGAGGAGACTCTGGAATGGGTCTCTGTCTGTATCATTGCACTATCCTCCAAAAATCTAAAATGACTAATCTCTTGAGCAGGCGTCGCTCATATGGGCAACCGGTAGCGACGATACGTAAACGTAAAACACACACACAAATCAGTAGATGTCGCTAGTGGCGTTGAGGAGCATTTTGTTGAAGTTGAATAAATACAAAGGCCATATCATATCTCCGTGGCCCAGTGGTTAAGGCGTCCGCCTACGGAGTGGGAGGTCGAAGGTTCGAATCTCGTCAGGGGTTCGTTCTGATATGGCCGGTTGGTGAGCCGCCAGCTAGTTAAATAATGGTTACCGATTGCCTAACCAGCCTGGCGCCTGCCATACGAGCATAGGATTCGGGAAGTACTGATGTTCATATAAAGAGGTGTCTCATACGTCACAAATGGCTGGCCCTTTAAATAGGGGTGAGGTGACACTATAATAAACAAACACTTTTACTTTTTACTTTACTTTATAGAGAATCAAGTTCTCGTTTGTGCCGGTACTTTTTAAAAAAACGTATACGTGTTCAGAGGAGCTCCATGGAGCATATGCGGTTTCGGTATCATTGCATTATCATCCAACACATCTCTACTCGGAGGCGTCGCTCATGTTGGTCAACCGTTATATAAGCACAATCACACATAATGTCGTATACAGTAAATACATGTATATGTCATGCGCTTCGAAACCGATGGGTTGTTCTGGAA
This sequence comes from Archivesica marissinica, assembly GCA_014843695.1. Taxonomy (NCBI): domain Eukaryota; kingdom Metazoa; phylum Mollusca; class Bivalvia; order Venerida; family Vesicomyidae; genus Archivesica; species Archivesica marissinica. The sequence continues at coordinate 23,119,233 of CM026386.1, read as the reverse complement.
TTTGACACCATAGCCACGCGGGTAGTGTTGTCCGTGTTACCGGTAGATCAGTAACGGGCATACTTTACCAGGAACAATCGTTTGTCAGTATGGGATTCAACATAGGCCATCCCCCGGTGGCTACTGGAATGAGTTGCGTGAATGAGAAACGTCTGATGTCTAGCTTGTCGACGAGTATTACTACACCAAAGTTAATGAACGTGTCCAAGATGGATGTGGACGAGTTACTTACTCCTCCAACAATGCCATATGGCACTACTTCGTCCGCTGCACCAGGAAGTCAGTATCCGGGTGTAACAAGGGCACACTCGTTCGAAGGCCGTGAGAGTCCTCTGCCGCTGGTCGGTGAGAGTCTGTACCATGGTGATTACTTTGCTACCCCCGTGCCAAGGTCAACGACGCCGCATCTACCAGCTTCGAGCCCAACCCTGAGCCCAACAGTTGGAAGGCGTTGCTAGAGGTTTATAAACGTTGAGTCTGTGGCATACCGGGCACCATGCTCATCTTGGTACGAGACAATGATATAACCAACCAATTGATGAACAATAGCACAGTTTGTATTGAATACTGACGCAGTAGTTTGTATTGAATACCGACGCAGTAGTTTGTATTGAATACTGACGCAGTAGTTTGTATTGAATACCGACGCAGTAGTATGTATTGAATACTGACACAGTAGCATTGAATACTGATGCAGTAGTTTGTTTTGAATACTGACGTAGTAGTTTGTATTGAATACTGACGCAGTAGTTTTTATTGAATTCCTACGCAGTAGTTTGTTTGTATTGAATGCCGACGCAGTAGTTTGTATTGAATACTGACGCAGTAGTTTGTATTGAATACTGACGCAGTAGTTTTTATTGAATACCGACGCAGTAGTTTGTTTGTATTGAATACCGACACAGTAGTTTGTATTGAATACTGACGCAGTCGTTTGTTTTGAATACTGACGCAGTAGTTTGTATTGAATACAGACGCAGTAGTTTTGTACTAAATACTGACGCAGTAGTTTGTATTGAATACCGATGCAGTAGTTTGCATTGAATACTGCCACAGGAGTTTGTTTTGAATACTGACACAGCAGTTTGTTTTGAATACTGACGCAGCATTTTGTATTGAATACCGACGCAGTAGTTTGTATTGAATACTAACGCAGTAGTTTGTAATGCTAATAAACTTGATGTTATGTTATATAAACAGTAGCGCATGTCCCTTCATGGCACACTTATTAACAATAAATAAGTTGTTTATTCTGGTACGATATTAGGAATGTGCTGTTGGCAATTTATAGTATGAAGAGAATACTAATCAGATATTAATATAGGTCTGTGTGCAAATAAAATGATACGTGTGTGTGGATATGTGTATCTTAGAAAATGTATATGTTGCTTAATAATTGTTATTGTGGTTTTACGGTAATAAATACGACATTGGCAAGAGTTCATCAAATTAACGAAATAAAATAAGTGGTGATAAAACAACACTGGCTATTGGATATATATATACATTAATTTCCCATGATAAAAATCTCAAATTCTATCATGGTGTGATTTCAGGAAATACGATTTAATTTCCAAACATTTCAGTTTTAATTCATTTAAGAGTACGTCTTGTAAATTGCAGACGCTCGAACCTGGCGTCGATATCACTGTATGAAAAGCAGACATATTGAACATATAACAAACTGTGGACGCACTAGATGTATATATAGAGATAATGCGGGCGCTATGGATGTATAGAGAATATGCGGGCGCTATGAAATACATAATTATGCATTAGCGGGCGATATAGCATTTACTTGCGGGCTCGAATTATGATAAAAACTATTTATTTTAAGTTTTAGTTTTATATTGAACATGAGCAAACACACTGGTAAATTGCAGATGCTTCGATATCACTGTATGAAAAGCAGACATTAATAACATATTAAACATATAACAAACTGCGGACGCTATAGATGCATAGAGAAAATGCGGGCGCTATGAGATACATAGGAATTAGCGGGTGGTATACTTCTTACATGCCGGCGCTCGAATAATGAAATAATTTTTAATAAGATATTTCCAACAAGTTTGTGTATGATATTGAACGTAGAACAAACCGCGGACGCTCGAATTATGAGATCATTTTAAATATATTTATTTCAAGTTTTAGCATAAAAATTAATATTCTATAGAACATATATGCATAACAAACTGCGGATGCTATTGATGTATAGAGAACATGTGGGCGCTATTGATGCATATAGAAAATTCGGGCGCTATTGATGCATAGAGAAAATGCGGGCGCTATTGATGTATAGAGTTATTGCGGGCGCTATTGATGTATAGAGAAAATGCGGGAGCTATTGATGTATAGAGAAAATGCGGGCGCTATTGATGCATAGAGAAAATGCGGGCGCTATAGATGTATAGAGAAAATGCGGGAACTATTGATGTATAGAGAAAATGCGGGAGCTATGGATGTATAGAGAAAATGCGGGAACTATTGATGTATAGAGAAAATGCGGGCGCTATTGATGCATAGAGAAAATGCGGGCGCTATTGATGTATAGAGAAAATGCGGGTGCTATTGATGTATAGAGTTATTGCGGGCGCTATTGATGCATAGAGAAAATGCAGGAGCTATTGATGTATAGAGAAAATGCGGGCGCTATTGATGCATAGAGAAAATGCGGGCGCTATAGATGTATAGAGAAAATGCGGGAACTATTGATGTATAGAGAAAATGCGGGTGCTATGGATGTTAGAGAAAATGCGGGAACTATTGATGTATAGAGAAAATGCGGCGCTATTGATGTATAGAGTTATTGCGGGCGCTATTGATGTATAGAGAAAATGCGGGCGCTATTGATGCATAGAGAAAATGCGGGCGCTATAGATGTATAGAGAAAATGCGGGCACTATTGATGTATAGAGAAAATGCGGGAGCTATGGATGTATAGAGAAAATGCGGGAACTATTGATGTATAGAGAAAATGCGGGCGCTATTGATGCATAGAGAAAATGCGGGCGCTATAGATGTATAGAGAAAATGCGGGTGCTATGAAATGCACAGGAATTAGCAGGAAGAATAGCTATTACTTGCGGGCGCTCGAATTATGAGATATATTTAATAAGAATTCTTTCAAGTATTAGTATGACATTGAACATAGAACAAACTGCGGATGCTTGAATTATGAAATCATTTTAGTGTCATATTGAACACTTTATAGTAAATACAGTTTATAACTGTATACATGTACTCCGCAGTTCGTGGTCAATAAAGATGCAATATCATCTCAGTGCTGGCATTTATATTTTATCTATGTTATTATTCATTAACGTCTTTAAAAATAAATAACAGATTTACCGACATTTTGAAATTGCTATATAAATCAATGACGAAAATAATAACAGAATGGGACAAAGAGAGATAGAAAGAAGACTCATACTTTTGAAAGACAAAACATTTTTATAATTCCATCAATAATTTAAAGAAAATAACATTATGAATGAAAGAAGACATCTGACACACTAATGACACGGCGATTATAAGTACGTTTAATCTCACACATTATCTAACACATTTATCAAGTAATACCTATAGCGCCCGGCGCCCGCTTACCCCCTATATATTACATAGCGTCCTTGTGTTTTACTGTTATTTATCGTCGCTACCGGTTGCCTATATGAGCGACGCCTCCTGAAGAGATTAGTCATTTTAGATGTTTGGAGGATAGTGCAATGATACAGACTGAAACCCATTCCAGAGTCTCCTCTGGTTCGTTTACGTGCACAGTGTAAAGCACCGACACGAGACCTCGGTTAAACGTCCCATCTGAAAGACTGTTAATTTTATTAGGGTCAGACGGGTGGATCGAACCTGCGATCCCTGGATTACCAGTCCAACGTGTTACCACTGGACAACAGATCCGTTTATGTCACATAGCGTCCGCATGTTCTCTCTCTATATATAGCGCCCGCATAACGCTTCCGCATTTAGGACGACGGCGTTGAATTGTATCTTTGGGGTAGATTACTTGCTCTTAATTGGGTTGTAATGGCGGACACACAAACAGAAACTGAGATTGTGCTGTGTAAAAACGACGCAGATTTCTTAAAATATTTCCATACAAGTATAAAAGATCTCAGAGGACTTATAATAAGTAACATTGAATTCTATCACCGTGGAAAATCAAGCATACATGCCTGTTTTTATACGACATCTTGTATTTTGTTAGAGAGAACGCAGCTTTTGGAACCAATTGTTTTGAAAATAGTTCCCAAGTTACAGGATTATGATTTTTCTGAAGACGTACAAGCCAGTGGCTATCGGAGCTTCATCAGTATTGTGAATAGGTAAACCGTACGTTATTTTGACCTGCCCAATAGTTTGTGATGTACATGTATTGGTATCACTGGTCAACAGTGATTCATGAACATGTCAGACCATATGTCTATGATAATGAATGATATGTCAACTGCCTGGTATCTTTAATGGCCTTATTCAATGGTAGACTCATACTTGATTTCTATTAATGTGTGGGTCAAGTGGGGGAGTGTCGGATATGGAATTGAACGGTCTCTGGTTCAATACTCGGCCAGGCCATGTATGTAGTGCCATTGAGCAACGCACCTCACACATATTGCTTACATGTAGTACTTGTTAGTCATGTAGGACGGCTATTCCCTAAACCTGCCTGGGAAAACATGTCTAAAACTATGATAAATGTATATTTTATACTATTATACAAGCTTCGCTCTGACCGATTATTTGTCTATGCCACTTACATCACCAATTGTAAAAACTTGGAGCCAACTACGTGCGAAATAGGTCACGGAATTTTTGATTCCATGAGCAGTTTGCTAATGTTGTATATTTTCATGACTTGTGTATTTTTGTTCCAAAACGAGGCTGTGCAAATAATGTTCACTCTCAATTAAACATAATCATATTTATTTTATTGTATGCAATATTAGTTAGTAAGAAATAAATCATAATTAAATCAAAAACAAAGTGAAAGCAACAGCACATGCCTCCATCTTTTATTTACGCGGTGATACCAATAACCGGTGGCGATGTAAATTTCACCTCACAAGTTCATACCAATAAATGCCATATATGGCAATCATGTGACATGAGTAGCGGGCACCTTACAAATGTCAAATGCAGCCGATAGATAACAAATTCATTGAAATTCACATAAATATTGACAACACAAAATGAACATGTGCGGTTCATTTGGATTAATTCTGATATCACCGCTTATTAGTATTCACCGATATTAGGGTCATTGCCTCATTGGGTTATAATTATCATTCTACTGGTCACATGTACTTTTAGTTTAAACATAGTTTATTTGAAACCATACAGCATATACAAATATACAGTTTACACAAAATTTAGATACATGAATGAAAAGGGATTAGAACCGAAAGCTATTGAGTATTATAGCTTATAAAGGTCTTCGCCTATAGCAAGTACGTAATGCAATTGCGATATGACAATGTAACTGTGTTGTAACATTTTCTAAAGTTCTATTAATTTGAAATAATGGTAGGTAAATGTTTTAATCTAAATTAATCATGAACTGTAAATTAGAATATCAATAAGATAAAGAGATTATTAAGTACATATAGTAACTACTTTAGAAGGTTGAAATTTAAATTGACTCAGAAGAAATGATAGAACAAGGGAAAATGTGCTTTTAACAATCTGTGAAAACACATATATTTCTCTTGAAAATGATACGTTGTGTTTATACTAATTTATTTTAGCTCAATTGCGAAACAAGTTCTTACAACTTATATTAATCACTCTCGAGACCTCATTCCTGATGGAATCCATCGCCACAAGGGAGAGAGAAGAGGCAATGTGGAATTCAAATGCTTGCCTAAGGGCACAATCGTAACGACTCCAGCGGGGCTCAAACTCCGGATCTTTCGCACCTGTAGTGAATGCTCTACCACTGCGCTATCATGACTTCCACTGAATGTTACGTTTGGATGGTGGGTGGATGGTCTGTGTGGCAGAGGACTGCTGACACAGGTGCAGAAGGTGACCCAGAGTCTGATCCATGTTTTTACCTTATTGAAATGTTTTTTATTATCAAAATTGTGTTTATTATTTCATATATTAAACATATTATGTATGACAGACTGACAGATACCTGAGCAAAACTACTATGACATAACCCTCTTATCAACATGTACAAATATGTAACCTGCTGGTGTCTTGAAAAACTGTATTGACAGAAAATCAATACTCTACTAAAAGTATGAGTGAGAATGTTGTAAAAATATATTAATTTAAACCAGTGGACCAGCTAGACATTGTGTGTGTGTGTGTGTGTGTGTGTGTGTGTGTGTGTGTGTGTGTGTTGTGTGTGTGTGTGTGTGTGTGTGTGTGTGTGTGTGTGTGTGTGGTGTGTTGTGTGTGTGTGTGTGTGTGTGTGTGTGTGTGTGTGTGTTGTGTGTGTGTGTGTGTGTGTGTGTGTGTGTGTGTGTGTGTGTGTGTGTGTGTGTGTGTGTGTGTGTGTGTTGTGTGTGTGTGGTGTTTGTGTGTGTGTGTGGTTGTGTGTTGTGTGTGTGTTGTGTGTGTGTTGTGTGTGTGTGTGTGTGTGTGTGTGTGTTGTGTATGTGTTGTGTGTGTGTTGTGTTTGTGTGTTGTGTGTGTGAGTTTTGTGTGTTGTGTGTGTGTTGTGCGTTGTTTGGGTATGTGTTGTGTGTGTTTGTGTTGTTTGTGTTGTTTGTGTTGTGTGTGTGTTTTGTGTGTGTTTTGTGTGATTTTTGTGTTTTGTGTGTTGTGTGTGTGTGTGTTGTATTTGTTGTGTGTGTGTTGTGTGTGTTGTGTGTGTTGTGTGTGTGTTGTGTGTGTTTGTGTGTTGTATGTGTGTTGTGTGTGTATGTGTGTGTTGTATGTGTTGTGTGTGTTGTGTGTGTGTTGTGTGTGTGTTGTGTGTGTGTGTGCTTTGTGTGTTTTGTGTGTGTTGTGCGTTGTTTGTGTATGTATTGTGTGTGTGTTATTTGTGCTTTGTGTGTGTTTTGTGTGTGTTTTGTGTGTTTTGTGTGTTTTGTGTGTTTTGTGTGTTTTGTGTGTTGTGTGTGTTGTGTGTGTGTGTGTTGTATGTGTTGTGTGTGTGTTGTGTGTGTGTGTGTGTGTTGTGTGTGTGTTGTGTGTGGTGTGTGTGTGTGTGTGTGTGTGTGTGTGTGTGTGTTGTGTGTGTGTGTGTGTGTGTGTGTGTGTGTGTGTGTGTGTGGGTTGTGGTGTTGTGGTGTGTGGTGTGTGTGTGTGTGTGTGTGTGTGTGTGTGGTGTGGTGTGTGTGTGTGTGTGTGTGTGTGTGTGTGTGTGTGTGTGTGTGTGTGTGTGTTTATATTTTATTTATCGTCGCTACCGGTTGCCCATATGAGCGAGGCCTCCTGAAGAGATAAGTCATAATAAAATAATGTGGAAGTTGTGATAATGCAGTGGTACATGTATCTGATGTGATGGTCCGGTACATGTATGTTCTTATCTGCTGTGAGTGTGATGTACTATGTACATAGATGATCTTATCTGCTGTGAGTGTGATGTATATGTTCTTATCTGCTGTGAGTGTGATGTACATGTATATGTTTTTATCTGCTGTGAGTGTGATGTACATGTACTGGTATGTTCTTATCTTATCTGCTGTGAGTGTGATGTACATGTACTGGTATGTTCTTATCTTATCTGCTGTGAGTGTGATGTACATGTACTGGCATGTTCTTATCTGCTGTGAGTGTGATATACATGTACTGGCATGTTCTTATCTGCTGTTGAGTGTGATGTACATGTACTGGCATGTTCTTATCTGCTGTGAGTGTGATATACATGTACTGGCATGTTCTTATCTGCTGTGAGTGTGATGTACATGACTGGTATGTTCTTATCTGCTGTGAGTGTGATGTACAGTGTACATGTACTGGTATGTTCGTATCTGCTGCGAGTGTGATGTACGGTGTACATGTACTGGTATGTTCCTATCTGCTGTGAGTGTGATGTACAGTGTACATGTACTGGTATGTTCCTATCTGCTGTGAGTGTGATGTACAGTGTACATGTACTGGTGTGTTCCTATCTGCTGTGAGTGTGATGTACATGTACTGGCATGTTCCTATCTGCTGTGAGTGTGATGTACGGTGTACATGTACTGGTATGTTCCTATCTGCTGTGAGTGTGATGTACATGTACTGGCATGTTCCTATCTGCTGTGAGTGTGATGTACGGTGTACATGTACTGGTATGTTCCTATCTGCTGTGAGTGTGATGTACATGTACTGACATGTTCTTATCTGCTGCGAGTGTGATGTACATGTACTGGTATGTTTTATTTCTGTGTTTCAGATGCTGCACACATCTCCTTCAATTATGCCGTCATATCAACGTGAACAAGAACAGTTTGCTCTTCAGATCATCGCATTACCTCAGGGAACTGGAGGCGTATGTGGAAGTCCTCGGGCAATTAATGGCTTGTCTCGGGTAAACTTCTACTCTTTTCAATGGAACAATGCCATTTCCTCTCAAGCACCTCAATGCTCATTCTAGAGGGTAACTTGTGCCAAAATAGTCGCCCTAGGGACCCTGACTTTGCCCCTGGGGGCCCCACTTCTCTCTAAAAGATATACATTGTTGTATATATTTTTTACAATTTGAATACACAATTTTGGCCAGTAAGATACACTGGCCCTTAAGAAAGCTCCCATGCTATTGAAATGTCGTATTTAAATGCTCCTATGTATTTTAACCCTATTTATTAAATAACACAATTTATGGACCCAATCATGCGGTTTCTCACTTCTCCCAACAATTATTACCCGGTACCTAGTTTAAGCCCTGGTCTCTTTATGTACAAAGGTGCAATTTCAAGCCTGCAAATGATTCAATGGTAGATGTATGTAATGGGGGGAGGGTCCATTGTTACTTTGTAATTAGTTTTAATAAATGATTAGCTATGCTACTGCATGTTGGACTATAGTCTTGTATCTCTCTGCATACATTATTTGTTTCTCATGCCTGGAGTGGTCTCCGTGGCACTCATGCCCGAAGTGGTCTCCGTGGCAGTGTTTTTACAGTCATTAACTTCAAATAACTTGCCAGCTCACTGCTGCAGGTTCGAATCCCGCCGTGTTGTCGAATTCTTTCTAGTGAGCTATCCAGCTGGTTTGCAGAAGGTCGGTGGTTCTTCCTCCACAAATAATAAATGGAGAGTGACCATATGACATACAAGACCCAAACAACATCAACATTCTCCAACACGATGCATGTTGAGGTGTACATCTGGAAAAGTATAAAACAATTTGATATGACTATTATATACGCTTACAGGGTTCATTCTAGGTCAGAGTTTTTGGGAGAAGATAGAAAGTGTGCAATTGCGTCCTTAAATGGTGTTCTTTAAAGCAGCATTACATCGTATGAAATAAAAGATATTTGAAAAATGCTGCTACACATTCTAACATTATACTTTGTATGCTTATGTTCATTTGGTAAACAGTGTTTTTTTGCAATAAAACAAACTCGAAACCGAAAGTAGGACTTTCCGAGTCGATCGGTTACGCACTTGTTTACAACCGGAACGCATCGTCCGCACTTGTTTACATTCGGAATGCACCGTCCCCATTTGTCCCACGTTGTATTTTTAATTAAATTACTTGATAGGTTGATTCATGCCTCTGTTAGCTAAGTCTTTTAGTGACATTTCTACATCCCCGCGAGGGGTTCGACATTAGAGGAAGATAGATAGATAGTCTTTCATGTTCAATATATATATACACGTTGTTTTCTACATCCTCTATTGTTTCACGCATGTGCGCTGTGCGTGTTTACATTTGGTGTGTTGATAAACAAATTCGACGGTTTAAATTTATTGGAATTTTTATCATTTCTGAGCGACTATTTCAATTTTTGTAAACACACACACATTAGTATTTATATTTTAGCCAAAACAATCTTTATTACGATGTAAGATGTAATGCTGCTTTAATAAACTTCTGCAAAAAAGTTTTAAAATACACGGTATGACCATTAAATACAACATTTGAATTAGAAGGAGTGCTTTATAATGGGTTGGTGGGGCCAAAAGGGGAGAAGTCAGGGTCCCTAAGGCCCTCTAGAATGAACCCTGCGTGTGAATGTAGAGAAAGTCCTTCTATTCATTGGTGGAACGTTAGAGACATGTACATTTTACAATTCATACATGTATACTGCTCGTCTTTGCTGTCTATGCTACAAAATTCAATGATTATTTATTTGGTGGGAATGCCTCTGTGTTACGAGTGGTTACGGTCGCTGACTTGTATACCACTGTAACCTATCATCACTGATGGTCACTGAGTAGAGCCCCACTCGGGCCGTGTCTGTTACGGAGGTTGGTGCACCAAGTACTGGTTAACCGCTGGAGCCTGTCAAAGAAAGGTATTGTACGGTAAGCTGCCCGTCAGCGATATAGCCCAAAATGGTGCTTGTGAAGGCATAAAACCAGAACAAAACGAACAGAACAAATATGTATTAGGTGATTTGTGGTTTACTCTTTAATCCTTTCAACACCACAGGCCTCTCAATAGGCTTACAAAAAGTGTAGATCCAGATGAGCCAGCTCGTGACAAGCCGTCTCATCAGGATCTGCACTTTTTGCCAGTAATATTACTATTTTTAGACAAAATAAAGATAATAATATATATATATATTTAATATATAAAGATAATAAGATAAATGAACTGGTCCAAATGTAATTTTCTTATTAATTTATTGGTCTGAAAATATTCACCAGTCCATGTCAGTTACTTGGTGTTGAATGGGTTAATGTCCATATTGTTGACATAAATCATGTTACAATGTACAGTACCTGTTTATATCAGAGGATCTCGGACACAAAGCTTGTTTGTTTATCTTGTACATTTGGAATTACATGTAGTTTTGCTGCACGATGAACCTGACATTTTAATACATTACTGGGTACATGTTACGATGTATATGTTATGTTATATTTCGGGTTTTACGCCTGCATCAGCACCATTTCGGGCTATATCGCCGGCGGGCAGTTTACTTAACAACACCTTTCCTGGGCAGGCTCCAGCGGTTAACCAGTACTTGGGTGCATCAACCTCCGTAAGAAACTGCCAACTTTTTCATATAAATGAGACACGGCCTGAGCGGGGCTCGAACCCGTGATCATCAGTGATGATAGGTTACAGTGGTATACAAGTCAGCGACCGTAACCACTCGACCACGGAGGCGGACCATGTTATGATGTAGTACACTCAAATCACTAATGAAATACTACATTTAATTTACATATCTCAAATTTCTAGGATGGAAGTTGGACCGCCTCCGTTGTCGAGTGGTTACGGTCGCTGATATGTATACCACTGTAACCTATCATCACTGATGGTCACGGGTTCGAGCCCCGCTCAGGCCGTGTCTGTTGATATGAAAAAGTTGGCAGTTTCTTACGGAGGATGGTGCACCAAGTACTGGTTAACCGTTGTAGCCTGCCCAGGAAAGGTGTTGTTAGGTAATCTGCCCGCCGGCGATATAGCCCAAACTGGTGCTGATGAAAAAGTTGGCAGTTTCTTACGGAGGATGGTGCACCAAGTACTGGTTAACCGTTGTAGCCTGCCCAGGAAAGGTGTTGTTAGGTAATCTGCTCGCCGGCGATATAGCCCAAACTGGTGCTGATGAAGGCATAAAACCCAAACAAAAAATGCAAAATTTTGAACACAAAGTAATTATATTTTACAGTTACCTTCAACAGTTGATGGAGTACAGTGAGACTGGTGAGCTATTTCTAGAGGATGACCAGACTGTAGGTGATAACTTACTTCTGGAAGTGGAGATGCTCAACACAGACTGCTTCTATGGACGATGTCTCGGCTTTCAGGTTAGTTGTCGTGATGCCAAGGTATCTACGGTTTAACACTAGTCACTACAGAACATGGTTGCATATATGCTGTAATGTACAGAGTGGTATTCCCAACAATACGCGGGTATTATTAACTGATTTCCTTTGTGTAAGTCCAAAAACCCTGTGTTTACGGTTCCCAACCGACCTTTCCCTGAGTGTCTCCGAGGCAAATTGCATGGCATTTCCCCTTGTTGATAGAGTTTCTCAGAGGCGAAAATTACATGCCCCCCCCCCCCGACCCCTGAATTTTATTATGAAATTTTGAAAGACATTTTTTCAAAATTTCGTTTTTCTGTGAGCAAGAATATGGTAAAAACAGTAAACACAGGTATATTGTTTTTGGGCCTAAACTAGATATTGAAGGTAAGCATGTACATGACAAATGGAAGATATCAACAGTGTATGACACAGTCCCCCTAAAATGGCTTTGACAAAATAACTGCTGTTTAGAGTGTATTTCTAGAGTCCAGATGAATGATCCAATCTCACTGTCACTGAGTTAATGCTGATAGTGTTCAGATGTGCTATTTTTTTATACAAATTTATTTTAGCTTGATTGCGAAACAAGTTCTTACAACTTATATTAATCACTCTCGAGACCTCATTCCTGATGGAATCCATCGCCATGAGGGAGAGAGAAGAGGCAATGTGGAATTTAAATGCCTTGCCTAAGGGCACAATCGTAACGGCTCCAGCTGGTCTCGAACTCCAGACCTTTCGCACCTGAAGCAAACGACGCGCATCCACTGCGCTATCACAACTTCCACGACTAAGGATGTGCTATTGTATTATGCATGTAGTAAAATACCAAAGATCTACAAAACTGTGCACTCTCTCCACTTGGTGTAATGGATGCAATGATCTCAACTCATTCAATACATAAAAGCTGTAAGTTGAGGACACATGGTTGAGATAAATACTGTATTCAAAATACAAAAAAGCTGTCATAATTACTGTAAACTACTATAATTTTGTGAACACTTTATTCGCGATTTTCACGAATTTGAACATTTTCAGTTATTTTGCAGAGCTTAGAATTCACGCATCAGTGATGTATCGCGAAAAATGAAGGTGACAGTTTATGTAGATCACTTATAATTGTTGAGATTGTTACCTCAAAGGTCATTGCCTCTTGACTTTCAAAGTCTCGTGAACGCCTAAAAAGAGAAGTTATTTTGTCCAAGCCAATTTTGTGTCATACACTGTTGACATTTGTATTGTTATTTGGCTGCGATATATTTGCAACAATTTATGATGTTTAAACATTCGATGTAGAATCTAAATGTTTAAGCATCATAAATTGTTGCAAATTATCCGCCTATTTACCGGTATGTTAATTAGGCTGGGAATTATGTAAATATGTTTACTTCACGTCGCTGATTGGCTATGTGTATCAATGGTATTAAGTTGATTGGATTACGGCAAGTATCCGGATGTCGGGAGGGTGGGAGATTAGCTTAATTTACGCCTCGTGGCGTGTGAATTTCCAGGCTGTCAAATGACAAAACATATTACCATTAATTAGCAATTATATCCTCCAGAAATAAGGCGAAATGGATGTCGCCCTGATGTCTATTGTCGGCGAAGTGGCGGGAAATAAAGCGACCACTCCGCCCGAATCGCCCTCTATCGTGGGCCCTGTAGATATTTTAAACTTTCGTTTCAGTTCAGCGATTCAATGCAAAAGGTACTGCAGGCTGTTGTGATTGCCATGGCAACGTTCAGCGAGTGCTACGAGGAAGATTCTCAAGTGATTCAGATAGCATCCTCTTTATTTAACAGCGGAAAGTACTATCTGGATTTTGATATGAGGGCTAAACAGGTGCGTTGTTTTATATGTGTGTAGACTCGACCTAGGCTAACACCGGAAAGTAGAATGCCTGCCAATGCATTGAATTTATGCAAATAATTTATGTTGAACAAATAGCCCAGTGGTAGCAAGTTCGCTTCAGGTGCGAAAGGCCCATAGTTTGAGCCCCACTGGAGCCATTACGATTGTGCCCTTAGGAAAGTTTTGAGACAGAGAGTTTTGAGAGAGAGAGATTAATATAAGTTGTAAGAACTTGTTTCGCAATCGAGCTGAAATAAATTTGTATATAAATAAAACAAATAATGTGATTAGATGTTCTACAGATTTGCTACACCAGTAACACCACTATTTATCATGTGTGCAGCTATTTATCATGTGTGTGTAGCTATTTATCATGTGTGCAGCTATTTATCATGTGTGTAGCTATTTACCATGTGTGCAGCTATTTATAATAGCTATTTATCATGTGTGCAGCTATTTATCATGTGTGCAGCTATTTATCATGTGTGTAGCTATTTACCATGTGTGTAGCTATTTATAATAGCTATTTATCATGTGTGCAGCTATTTATCATGTGTGCAGCTATTTACCATGTGTGTAGCTATTTATCATGTGTGTAGCTATTTACCATGTGTGTAGCTATTTATCATGTGTGTAGCTATTTACCATGTGTGCAGCTATTTATCATGTGTGTAGCTATTTACCATGTGTGCAGCTATTTATCATGTGTGTAGCTATTTATCATGTGTGTAGCTATTTATCATGTGTGTAGCTATTTATCATGTGTGCAGCTATTTATCATGTGTGCAGCTATTTATCATGTGTGCCGCTATTGTGCAGCTATTTATCATGTGTGCAGCTATTTATCATGTGTGCAGCTATTTATCATGTGTGCAGCTATTTATCATGTGTGTGCAGCTATTTATCATGTGTGTAGCTATTTATCATGTGTGTGTGTAGCTATTTATCATGTGTGTAGCTATTTATCATGTGTGTAGCTATTTATCATGTGTGTGTGCAGCTATTTATCATGTGTGTAGCTATTTATCATGTGTGTAGCTATTTATCATGTGTGCAGCTATTTATCATGTGTGTGCAGCTATTTATCATGTGTGTAGCTATTTATCATGTGTGCAGCTATTTATCATGTGTGCAGCTATTTATCATGTGTGTAGCTATTTACCATGTGTGTAGCTATTTATCATGTGTGTAGCTATTTACCATGTGTGTAGCTATTTATCATGTGTGTAGCTATTTACCATGTGTGCAGCTATTTATCATGTGTGTAGCTATTTACCATGTGTGCAGCTATTTATCATGTGTGTAGCTATTTATCATGTGTGTAGCTATTTATCATGTGTGCAGCTATTTATCATGTGTGTGCAGCTATTTATCATGTGTGCAGCTATTTATCATGTGTGTGTAGCTATTTATCATGTGTGCAGCTATTTATCATGTGTGTGCAGCTATTTATCATGTGTGCAGCTATTTATCATGTGTGTGCAGCTATTTATCATGTGTGCAGCTATTTATCATGTGTGTAGCTATTTATCATGTGTGTGTGTAGCTATTTATCATGTGTGTGTGTAGCTATTTACCATGTGTGCAGCTATTTATCATGTGTGTGTAGCTATTTATCATGTGTGTGTAGCTATTTATCATGTGTGCAGCTATGTATCATGTGTGTAGCTATTTACCATGTGTGTAGCTATTTATCATGTGTGCAGCTATTTATCATGTGTGTAGCTATTTACCATGTGTGTAGCTATTTATAATAGCTATTTATCATGTGTGCAGCTATTTATCATGTGTGTAGCTATTTATAATAGCTATTTATCATGTGTGCAGCTATTTATCATGTGTGCAGCTATTTATCATGTGTGTGTGTGTAGCTATTTATCATGTGTGCAGCTATTTATCATATGTGTGTAGCTATTTATCATGTGTGTGTGTGTGTAGCTATTTATCATGTGTGTAGCTATTTATCATGTGTGTGTGTAGCTATTTATCATGTGTGTGTGTAGCTATTTATCATATGTGTGTGTAGCTATTTATCATGTGTGTGTGTAGCTATTTATCATGTGTGTAGCTATTTATCATGTGTGCAGCTATTTATCATGTGTGTAGCTATTTACCATGTGTGTAGCTATTTATAATAGCTATTTATCATGTGTGCAGCTATTTATCATGTGTGCAGCTATTTATCATGTGTGTAGCTATTTACCATGTGTGTAGCTATTTATCATGTGTGTAGCTATTTACCATGTGTGTAGCTATTTATCATGTGTGTAGCTATTTACCATGTGTGCAGCTATTTATCATGTGTGTAGCTATTTACCATGTGTGCAGCTATTTATCATGTGTGTAGCTATTTATCATGTGTGTAGCTATTTATCATGTGTGCAGCTATTTATCATGTGTGTGCAGCTATTTATCATGTGTGTGTAGCTATTTATCATGTGTGTAGCTATTTATCATGTGTGTAGCTATTTATCATGTGTGCAGCTATTTATCATGTGTGTGTAGCTATTTATCATGTGTGTGTAGCTATTTATCATGTGTGCAGCTATTTATCATGTGTGTGCAGCTATTTATCATGTGTGCAGCTATTTATCATGTGTGTGTAGCTATTTATCATGTGTGCAGCTATTTATCATGTGTGCAGCTATTTATCATGTGTGTAGCTATTTACCATGTGTGTAGCTATTTATCATGTGTGTAGCTATTTACCATGTGTGTAGCTATTTATCATGTGTGTAGCTATTTATCATGTGTGCAGCTATTTATCATGTGTGTAGCTATTTATCATGTGTGTAGCTATTTACCATGTGTGTAGCTATTTATCATGTGTGTAGCTATTTACCATGTGTGTAGCTATTTATCATGTGTGTAGCTATTTATCATGTGTGCAGCTATTTACCATGTGTGTAGCTATTTATCATGTGTGTAGCTATTTATCATGTGTGCAGCTATTTATCATGTGTGTAGCTATTTATCATGTGTGTAGCTATTTACCATGTGTGCAGCTATTTATCATGTGTGTAGCTATTTACCATGTGTGCAGCTATTTATCATGTGTGTAGCTATTTATCATGTGTGCAGCTATTTATCATGTGTGTGCAGCTATTTATCATGTGTGCAGCTATTTATCATGTGTGTGCAGCTATTTATCATGTGTGTGTAGCTATTTATCATGTGTGTGTAGCTATTTATCATGTGTGTGTAGCTATTTATCATGTGTGTAGCTATTTATCATGTGTGCAGCTATTTATCATGTGTGTAGCTATTTATCATGTGTGCAGCTATTTATCATGTGTGTGCAGCTATTTATCATGTGTGCAGCTATTTATCATGTGTGTGTAGCTATTTATCATGTGTGTGTGTAGCTATTTATCATGTGTGTGTGTAGCTATTTATCATGTGTGCAGCTATTTATCATGTGTGTAGCTATTTATCATGTGTGCAGCTATTTATCATGTGTGTGTAGCTATTTATCATGTGTGTGTGTAGCTATTTATCATGTGTGCAGCTATTTATCATGTGTGTAGCTATTTACCATGTGTGTAGCTATTTATAATAGCTATTTATCATGTGTGCAGCTATTTATCATGTGTGTAGCTATTTACCATGTGTGTAGCTATTTATAATAGCTATTTATCATGTGTGCAGCTATTTATCATGTGTGTAGCTATTTATAATAGCTATTTATCATGTGTGCAGCTATTTATCATGTGTGCAGCTATTTATCATGTGTGTGCAGCTATTTATCATGTGTGTGTGTAGCTATTTATCATGTGTGCAGCTATTTATCATATGTGTGTGTAGCTATTTATCATGTGTGTGTGTAGCTATTTATCATGTGTGCAGCTATTTATCATATGTGTGTGTAGCTATTTATCATGTGTGTGTGTAGCTATTTATCATGTGTGCAGCTATTTATCATGTGTGTAGCTATTTATCATGTGTGCAGCTATTTATCATGTGTGTGCAGCTATTTATCATGTGTGCAGCTATTTATCATGTGTGTGTAGCTATTTATCATGTGTGTGTGTAGCTATTTATCATGTGTGTGTGTAGCTATTTATCATGTGTGCAGCTATTTATCATGTGTGTAGCTATTTATCATGTGTGCAGCTATTTATCATGTGTGTGTAGCTATTTATCATGTGTGTGTGTAGCTATTTATCATGTGTGCAGCTATTTATCATGTGTGTAGCTATTTACCATGTGTGTAGCTATTTATAATAGCTATTTATCATGTGTGCAGCTATTTATCATGTGTGTAGCTATTTACCATGTGTGTAGCTATTTATAATAGCTATTTATCATGTGTGCAGCTATTTATCATGTGTGCAGCTATTTATCATGTGTGTGCAGCTATTTATCATGTGTGTAGCTATTTATCATGTGTGCAGCTATTTATCATATGTGTGACAACATGACAGCTATTTATCATGTGTGTGTAGCTATTTATCATGTGTGCAGCTATTTATCATATGTGTGTGTAGCTATTTATCATGTGTGTGTGTAGCTATTTATCATGTGTGCAGCTATTTATCATGTGTGCCGCTATTTATCATGTTTGCAGCTATTTATAATGTGTGCAGCTATTTATCATGTGTGCCGCTATTGTGCAGCTATTTATCATGTGTGCCGCTATTGTGCAGATATTTATCATGTGTGCAGCTATTTATCATGTGTGCAGCTATTTATCATGTGTGCAGCTATTTATCACGTGTGCCACTATTGTGCAGCTATTTATCATGTGTGCAGCTATTTATCATGTGTGCAGCTATTTATCATGTGTGCAGCTATTTATCACGTGTGCCACTATTGTGCAGCTATTTATCATGTGTGCAGCTATTTATCATGTGTGTGTGTGTGCAGCTATTTATCATGTGTGTGCAGCTATTTATCATGTGTGCAGCTATTTATAATGTGTGCAGCTATTTATCATGTGTGCAGCTATTTATAATGTGTGCAGCTATTTATAATGTGTGCAGCTATTTATCGAAAGAAATTGTTGAAAACAAGATTTAAGTTAATTAAAGTGAGAGGTATGTATTTCTGATATGTTCTTGACTCTAGATTGTTAGTGTCAACGTTACATAATAAAGTAATGTATTTCTGCAGGTTGTTGATACCACTAGATCAGCCGATATAAAGTTCTGCAAGGCATTTTGGTCGATTACAGAGTCCCCTATACTGCATGTAAGTATTGTGTGTGTTCTGTCAGTCTTGTGTTAGCTTGTGTGGTTACAGATTCACCTATACTACATGTAAGTATTGTGTATGTCCAGTCTGGTGTTAACTTGTGTGGTTACAGAGTCCCCTATACTGCATGTAAGTATTGTGTGTGTTCTGTCAGTCTTGTGTTAGCTTGTGTGGTTACAGATTCACCTATACTACATGTAAGTATTGTGTATGTCCAGTCTGGTGTTAACTTGTGTGGTTACAGAGTCCCCTATACTGCATGTAAGTATTGTGTGTGTTCTGTCAGTCTTGTGTTAGCTTGTGTGGTTACAGATTCACCTATACTACATGTAAGTATTGTGTATGTCCAGTCTGGTGTTAACTTGTGTGGTTACAGAGTCCCCTATACTGCATGTAAGTATTGTGTGTGTTCTGTCAGTCTTGTGTTAGCTTGTGTGGTTACAGATTCACCTATACTACATGTAAGTATTGTGTATGTCCAATCTGGTGTTAACTTGTGTGGCCTGCTTAGTAAATAAACTCACATTTGCAAACAACATATATCCAGATCAGCCACTGTTTAATGCTGCATATGATCATGATCTATATTGTTTGCTATTCAGCCAGTGTTTTAGTTCCACTATCTAAATAGCAAACAGCATAGAGCCTGATGAGACGGCATGTTCGGTGCTGTCTGATCTGGCTCTATGCTGTTTGCAAAGTGATTTTATCTGCCGCTAGCATGCAACGGGTTTAGGTGAATGCTTTGTGTCAATTTAATATAATGGTGTTGTTGAGTTACATATGACCATTACACCTTAGGTCATGTCGTACCAATGTGGAGCAAAAATGTGTTCATCATTTTTGTGATACATTTATTTCAAAGTAAAAATGATAATTTGCCATTGTTCATATATGTGGCTCAATGTAATTTATGAATGTTAATTATAAAAAAAGCGCTTCTCTTTTTAAAAAAAAATGTTTTTATGATCAGTTATCCAGTGTTTAACTGACTGCAAATCCAGGGGGTTGTGTGTTCGATAATATAATACTAACATTTCTTTGGATTGCACTATCACCCGAGGTCCAGGGTTCCCTCTTGTCTGAATGTTTGTCTGCGCCACTTTCTGTCGCCAATTGAAAAACACTAGAGCCAATTTAAAAAGCTTGGGCCAACTAAGAGCCGTATAGTTCACAAATAAATATTTGAAGCCATTATTTGACAAAACATGTGCCAAAAAAAAAATGTTGCGCCAAATATTTTCACTAATTCACAAAATTGAGCACCAATATTTGTTTTTTTGTCGCAATTGGCGCCATTATCGGCGACCGACAGCGGGAACCCTGAGGTCCCATGTAGTGTTGTTGTATGCGGGGCATGTAAAAGTACAAAATGTATCGGGTATGCCTCTGGAATTGGAATATTCATGTGAAATATATCTTTATTTCCAGCAACTTCGATCATTTACCTTTCCTTATGTTGAGGTGAGCGAGGAGCTGTCTCTAGAACCAGAGTCTTTTGAACTGCCGACAGTAGAAGGTGAAGATGATACAGTGACGATAACTCCACCCTGTGCTCACACTGGCCCCGCCCCCATCAAAGTCCGCCTCATCTCTCATGCTTTACGAGAAGGAATGGTAAGGACACGTTTATCAGACCTAAAAATGTCGTAAACGTTGTGGGATAAATGTTACCGTAGTTATAAATAATTTTACGCACGTCAACGGTTTATATAATAAAATATTAGTGTCATACTTATTATATATATACGGATCTGTAGTCCAGTGGTTAACACGTTGGACTGGAATTGCAGGTTCGAGCCCCGTCTGACCCTAATAAAAATTAACAGTCTTTCAGATGGGACTTTAATCCGAGGTCTTTACACCGTGCACGTAAATGAACCAGAGGAGACTCTGGAATGTGTCTCTGTCTGTATCATTGCACTATTCTCCAAAAATCTAAATGAAATCTCTTCAGGAGGCGTTGCTCATATAGGCAACCGGTATCGACGATAAATAAACGTAAAACACAAATGCTTGTCATAGTGATTACCCATCTGCAGTTTTATCAACAGTGCCTCTTTCTATCGAATAGATAGAAGGCTTCATCGTATAGCGATAAATTTGAGTGTATTCATGTTCAATATCTTTGTACTATGCATGTATCCGCTAATAAATAGACTGGCCCGAGGTTATATAACGTTCCTTAGATCTCAAGCTCAAGCTTGTGTAATTTGATTTGTTGATTCTGATGTTTAAACTGGCCTGAACCAATCGGAAGTGTGAGATTGAGTTTGAGATTGGTTAACAGTTTTATAACCTCCAATTTGATTGGTTGATTCTGATATTTAAACTGGCCTGAACCAATCAGAAGCATGAGATTGAGTTTGAGATTGGTTAACAGTTTTATAACCTCCAATTTGATTGGTTGATTCTGATATTTAAACTGGCCTGAACCAATCAGAAGCGTGAGATTGAGTTTGAGATTGGTTAACAGTTTTATAACCTCCAATTTGATTTGTTGATTCTGATATTTAAACTGGCCTGAACCAATCAGAAGTTTGAGTTTGAGATTGGTTAACAGTTTTATAACCTCCAATTTGATTTGTTGATTCTGATATTTAAACTGAACCAATCAGAAGCGTGAGATTGAGTTTGAGATTGGTTAACAGTTTTATAACCTCCAAGCCTGAACGGATCAATTCATGAATAATATTTAAGAAATAATAAGTATCAACCGTGGTATATCGCAGAATAACCCTCGTTTGAAGTTCTTATGCGTAGACATATATCACGATGGCCGAAGGCCTGAGTGATATATTTCTACGCATAAGAACGACAAACGAGGGTTATTCTGCGATATACCACGGTTGATACTTATTATTTCGATTCTAACACGACTTACTTTTAATAATTTTAGACGAGAATCAAAGGAGTATTTTCTTCAAACGCAGTGCTACTCCGCTGCATTTGGCTTTCGAAATGTCCTCCCGCGTATGGGGTGATGACGTTATTTTTTATGGAAAATATCAATCTAGTGCATAAATGAACAAAAGTTGTAACTGATCAATAATTTTATTTAGTTTGTCAAATAAAACTGTACAGAATAGTAACTGAAACGTTATGTAACAGAAAAACAAGACGGACAAGAGATTATCTGATTCTAAAAATAGTTCACTTCCGCGAATTCCCACGGTAGTATTTACAAACATCACGTGGCTTTCATTCATAAAACTTTACATGCATTGTATAAATGGAATAGCCAAAACACGGTGCGCGCGCAGCATAGTTCAAGGTAGGTATATCGCAGAATAACCCGAGGTAGGTTTTACTCTACAAGTATGTATGTTATTAGCTGGGTCGTGTTAGAATTACAGATAATTGATTAGTAGATGCTTGAGATTTACTTACAGGATATTGTATTTGTAAGTTTATGGAATTGCTGGGTTGGAGATTGCCGTTTTCAGAAATAGATTTTTACTGAATATCAACTCGTTTTTCATTAGTTTATACAAATTTGTTTTAGCTCGATTGCGAAACAAGTTCTTACAACTTATGTTATTCACTCTTGAGACCTCATTCCTGATGGAATCTATCGCCACGGTAGAGAGAGAAGAGGCAACGTGGAATTTAAATGCCTTACGTAAGAGCACACTTGTGTTTACGTGCACGGTCTAAAGCAGCGACACGAGACCTCGGTTTTTAAAGTCCCATCTGAAAGAATATTAATTTTATTAGGGTCAGACGGGGGGATCGAACCTGCGATCCCTGGATTACCAGTCCAGCGTGTAAACCAATGGCCTACAGATCCGATTTTTGCATGTTTTATTCATTCCCGATTGCAGCAAATAACAAGAAAACGATACCAGCCTAACACTGGAAGCTCCAAGCCCGAACTGCTGCCCAAATCCACCGGGCTTCTATTCCACTGTCACGGAGGAGGGTTTGTGGCTCAGTCCCCACAGTCTCATGAGGTAGGTCAAAGTTTCCACTTGCAGTTTTTCAATGGAATGATCCATCTTTGATTTTGCAACAATTTTTTGGTTTTCTATAGGAGGGTGTTTAACCCATTCAACACCAAGTAACTCGCATGGACTGGTCCATGATATTCATAAACCAATAAATGAATCAAAAAATCACATTTGGACAAGTTCATTTATCAAAATGGGTAATTATGTCTAAAAATAGTCATATCACTGGCAAAAAGTGCAGATCCTGATGAGACGGCTCGTCACGAGCCGGCTCATCTGAATCTACACTTTTTGTAAGCCTATTTAGAGGTCTGCGGTGTTGAAAGGGTTAATGGAATAATTAATTTGGATCTACACTGCGTGTACGTCTGTTTACAGTCAAGCCTGTCTTGAGCAGCCAGACAATGGAAATCACAGAAAGTGGATGCCTCGCACAGGTGGCTGTTTAATAGAGGTCAGATGTATAATAAACAACATATTGAGAAACTGGCTGCTTAACACAGGTCGGCTGCTTAATAGAGGTGACCACTAACATAGGTTTGACTGTAGTGTTCACCAATTGGTAATTGCTCTGAAACAATTTTGTCATAGACAACAAACTCATTGAGCATTCCTTATGTAGATGTTTTAGCTAATTTAATCAAACTTGTATTGTGTCTTAGACAGCTAACAATGATGTATAGTAAATCTTTTCTTGGGGTATTAAACAAGTAGAGGTGAACAAGGTATAAAAACTATTAAGAGAGGGACCTAGTATTATTTGTATATTCTATGCTAATATGGTCATTCAGAGTTCCCTCTGTCGCCAATTGAAATAAACTGGAACCCATTTGAAAAACTTGGAGCCAACCAAGAGCCATATAGTTCACAGATAAATATTTGAAGCCATGTATTTGACAAAATGTGTTATGCCAAAAAAAAAGGAAATAAAAAAAGGGTTGCGCCAAATATTTTCGCCAATTCACAAAATTTAGCGCCAGTATTTAATATTTGGTGCCATTGGCGATCGACAGCGGGAACCCTGGTGATCGACAGCGGGAACCTTGGTGATCGACAGCGGGAACCCTGGCAATCGACAGCGGGAACCCTGTTGATTGTAATAATACAAAGTGAAACCCATTTCATTTACAGGAAAAGCACAACATTTTTTGTAATGAATTCTAGCTCTCATTGTATCTGCAGGAGTCTATGTACACAGTTAATATTTAACCCTTAAAATGTTGAATAAATTGGAAGGAATGTGCAAACAACATAGATCCAATCCAGATTAGCCACGTCGTAGCGTCTGATCAGGCTCTATGTTGTTTGCTATTCAGTGAACTGTTATAGCTCCACTAGCTGAATAGTAAGCAGAATAGAGCCCCACGCTGTTAATTCCGCTAGGTAAATATATATATATATATAAAAGCTATGTATTTGACAAAATGTGTTGTGTCAAAAAAAGTAAATAAAAAAAGGGTTGCGGAAAATATTTTGGCCAATTCACAAAATTTAGCGCCAGTATTTAATATTTGTTGCAATATTTATATTTTTGCAATATTATATATATATACCAGCAATAATTATTACTGAAATTAATTGCATAGTTATGTATGTTTTACTCTTCATGTTTTTCTATTAGATTGTCTTAGAATGTGGACAAGGTACTTAGAACTCTTCTTAGTTTTCAATTTTAGTTTTTCACTTCAAATTCGAGTATATTTTAGGTTTTGGAAGTTATTCTGTTCTGCATCGTCCACGGGACTTGTATGTGTGTAGTAATCACATGTTTGTTTTGAACAATATGCATTTATACTCTGGCAATTAGTAGAACAGCACTCACTTTATTAAATATTTATATTAGCAGTGACCCAGGGTTCATTCTAGGTCAGAATTTTTGGGAGAAGTGAGAAAGCGCGTGATTGCTTCCTTAAATGATGTTCTTTAATATACTTCTGCAAAATAGGGTTAAAATGCACAGTACAACCATTAAATACAACATTTGAATAGAAGGAGTGCTTTATAATGGGCCAGTATTTTTGTTTGTTTTTTGTGTGTTTTTTTTAGGGAGAAGTGGGGCCCCCAGAGGGCGAAGTCAGGGTCCCTAGGGCGACAATTTCGCCCACATCGCCCTCTAGAATGATCCCTGAGCACTAATAATATTGTAGAATATTTCAGGCGTACATTATTTATTGTAATATATGAACTATCGGGGCTCATACTAGTTTATACAAATTTATTTTAGCTTGATTGCGAAAACAAGTTCTTTCAACTTATATTAATCACTCCCGAGACCTCATTCTAGTGTGTGTTTTACGTTTATTTATCGTCGCTACCGGTTGCCCATATGAGCGACGCCTCCTGAAGAGATTAGTCATTTTAGATTTTTGGAGGATAGTGCAATGATACAGACCCATTCCAGAGTCTCCTCTGGTTCTTTTACGTGCACGGTGTAAAGCACCGACACGAGACCTCGGTTTGACGTCCCATCTGAAAGACTGTTAATTTTATTAGTGTCAGATGGGGGATCCAACCTGCGATCCCTGGATTACCAGTCCAGCATGTTACCACTGGACTACAGATCCGTCTGTGCTCATTCTAGAGGGCGACATGGGCGAAGTAGTCGCCGTTGGGATCCTGGCTTCGCCCCTTTGGGGCACCACTTCTACCTTACAATTTTCAGACATATTTTCCAGTAAGATACACTGGCCATCATTACTCACTTCTTCTATTCAAATATTGTATTTAATTGACATATTTAATGGAAATTTATTAAATAATACAATTGGATGACGCAATCGCGCGCTTTTGAGTCTAGCTTGAGCCCTGGAATAGGTTCATATTTGTGTGTGTGGAAGATGTTGATACCTGCACATGTGTACATACAAATCTCCATCTGGAGTACCATTTGTGAGTAGTCTCCCTTAGCCCTCTCCCTTAGCCCTATGTTGAGCTATGGGAGAAGTTTTATCACACAGAATATATAACTCGTGGCTTCTCCCTTATATGCCTTAAGCCTCTACCTACTTTGAAGATTTAGCTTCTGCCCTCACCTGTATTTCTTTATTTAAAATTGTTGTTATTAACCATCATTTTTTAAATGATTAAATTTCAAACTTATCTATTGTACCCCTCGCTTCATGCAGACACAGGCAGATATCGTTATATCGCATGAAATATTTGCGGAAAAATCTTTTAATATAAGAAAGTATTTCATGTGTGCTGTTGTAAAGAATGTTATTTGAGAATGAAATCGCCCGCCACTCACTGCGATTTTATTCTTGAAAGCAATTTGCCGTAGACAAATAATTAATAGCAATAATATACATGTAGTTCTTTTGTATACTATAAGTCCGCCTCCGTGGTCGAGTGGTTAATGCCGCTGACTTGTATACCACTGTAACCTATCATCACTGATGGTCACGGGTTCGAGCCCCGCTCAGGCCGTGTCTCATTTATATGAAAAAGTTGGCAGTTTCTTACGGAGGTTGGTGCACCCAAGTACTGGTTAACCGCTGGAGCCTGCCCAGGAAAGGTGTTGTTAAGTAAACTGCCCGCCGGCGATATAGCCCGAAATGGTGCTGATGCAGGCGTAAAACCGAAATATAACATAACATTTGTATACTATAAAGAATATGGGCATGGCATTTTACCAGTAGCTTTTTAGCCATTGAAAACTTTGTGATGATGCATGTCTATTCTACACTCTATGTTACAAATAACTGCAATACCAGACGAGCGACTTAGGTTTATTGACATGCAATGCAGCCGGATTATGAAGCATTATAGTACAATTGTAGTTACACACTGTGTTATATAACGCACTGTATATATATATATATAGCATCAACTCGTTTCATATCACAACAGACGGATCTGTAGTCCAGTGGTAATACGCTGGACTGGTAATCCAGGGATCACAGGTTTGATCCCCCGTCTGAGCCTAAAATCTAAAATGACTTCAGGAGGCGTCGCTCATATGAGCAACCGGTAGCGACGATAAATAAACATAAAACACACACTTCATATCACAAACACAACCATACATCCACGAATGCAAGAGGAATTTCTTAAACATTTCTCTATTTAAACAAAATAGATTTTTGAAAACCGTTTTACGTATAATTCTTTTAAATATCCATTTAAAGCTTTAATGTCAAACAAGAACATGTTGACCTAAGGCTAACCGACTCACCCAGGAAAACCCAGAGATAAACATGATATAAAACCAAAAAAGACAAATATTTCAAGCTATACTTTTGAACCGCGTGCAATTGAATGTATTCAATGGTAACTGAGATAAGCAAGCATTTATCTATATTACAGAACTACCTGCGTGTGTGGGCGAGGACATTGGAGATGCCAATTGTGTCCGTTGATTATGCCCTCGCTCCAGAACTGCCCTTCCCTAGGGGCCTAGAAGAAAGTTTCTATGCCTACTCGTGGGCATTGAAAAATCCAGAAAAATTAGGTTTGTTACACATTTATAGATTGCTGCAGTGATACACTGAAATGTCATCAAATGGTTATGTTTGCAGCCAGTCTTAAGATTTACAGAAAACGATTACATTACACAGGAGGTTAGTAAATAGTAAAAAACTTAATAGTGGAAGTCGTGGTAGCATGTTCGCTTCAGGTGTGCGAAAGACCCGGAGTTTGAACCCTGCTGGAACCGTTACGACTGTGCACTTACGTACGGCATTTACGTTCCATGTTGCCTCTCGTGGCGATGGAATGAGGTCTCTAGAGTGATTAATATAGGTTGTAAGAATTTACAAGCTAAAATAAATTTGCTTAAGCTATAGTGAAGGTTGTTTAATTAAAGTAAGTTCAAAGAAATGTCAGTTCTTTGATTATTATCCTTTTCTAAATAGGAAATTATTACCAAGAAATATTAAAATGCATTTGTCAACATTTTCTTAGTTTATACAAATTTATTTTAGCTCAATTGCGAAACAAGTTCTTACAACTTAATTACTCTCGAGACTTCATTCCTGATGGAGAGAGAAGAGGCAATGTTGATTATAATGTCTTGCCTAATGGCACAATAGCAACGGCTCCAGCGGGGCTCGAACTCTGTGCCTTTCTTTCCTGAAGCGAACGCGCTACCACTGCGTTATCACGATTTCAACATTATTTTAACAGATAATTTATTATCTCGAAGGACGATTGATAATACATGAATTACTTCCCGTGTCTACTCTTCATTGCAAACCAGAATATGTGGATCTGTGTTAAATATTTTCTGTGTTTTGTATTACTGAACGACATTATAGGAATATCTTTATTTTTATTAATTTATGCATTTAAAAGTTATATAATTATTTTTGAGGATAACATTTCTAGTCACCCTTCCATCAGATACTTATTCTCGTATTGCTCTGGTTTTATTATTCTTTTATGATACCAGATTTGTATAGCTCTCTTTTCATACAGAATTTATACGTTCAAATGTGCTTAACATTAATTTAGAATAGTCAGATATTTTTTATTTCATACATTACACAACAATAGTCAATATTAAGTTAATAATTTGCTAAGAATAAAAAACAAAACAAAAAACTGTATAATAATAAAAATAAAACAATGTATAATAAAACAATGTAAAATGTATGAAAAATATTAAGAAAATTACATAAAATAATAAATGTTAAGAACTAAAATGCAAAATGCTATAGGTACATCGTTAGATGGAACACACCAAACTAAAATCTACTTCCAAGAAGTGTATCACAGAGTGTAGCCGTTCCAGTGGTATAAATTTATTTATGAAATGATTTTCTAGGAATCCATAATTTCCTGAACAAAAAGAAAAGAAATTAATCCAAAATCCATACCAGTATCGGTTTGTCGATTATATTATATAATAAATTTATCTATCTTGTTTTTTGTTAAGGTTGGACTGGAGAGCGCATTTGTTTTGCTGGCGATAGTGCCGGTGGTAACATTGTTATATGTACGGCACTGCGGGCAGTGTCATACCAGATCCGAACACCAGATGGTATCATGGCAGCGTATATACCCAGCCTGGTCCAGTACACGCCATCCCCAGCTCGCCTCATGTCCATGATTGATCCACTACTACCTGTCGGAATACTCACCAGATGTCTTGCCGGTTAGAACATTTTACATTATTATGCAACTCTTGCTCAGTATACAAGTCGGCGACCGTAACCACTCGACCACGGAGTGGTCACACATAGTATGAAATAAAATAATCTAAGCTCTATTCAACTATGTGTGACCGCCTCCGTGGTATTTCATACTGAAATAAAATAATCTAAGCTCTATTCAACTATGTGTGACCGCCTCTGTGGTATTTCATACTGAAATAAAATAATCTAAGCTCTATTCAACTATGTGTGACCGCCTCTGTGGTATTTCATACTGAAATAAAATAATCTAAGCTCTATTCAACTATGTGTGACCGCCTCCGTGGTATTTCATACTGAAATAAAATAATCTAAGCTCTATTCAACTATGTGTGACCGCCTCTGTGGTATTTCATACTGAAATAAAATAATCTAAGCTCTATTCAACTATGTGTGACCGCCTCTGTGGTATTTCATACTGAAATAAAATAATCTAAGCTCTATTCAACTATGTGTGACCGCCTCTGTGGTATTTCATACTGAAATAAAATAATCTAAGCTCTATTCAACTATGTGTGACCGCCTCTGTGGTATTTCATACTGAAATAAAATAATCTAAGCTCTATTCAACTATGTGTGACCGCCTCTGTGGTATTTCATACTGAAATAAAATAATCTAAGCTCTATTCAACTATGTGTGACCGCCTCTGTGGTATTTCATACTGAAATAAAATAATCTAAGCTCTATTCAACTATGTGTGACCGCCTCTGTGGTATTTCATACTGAAATAAAATAATCTAAGCTCTATTCAACTATGTGTGACCGCCTCTGTTGTATTTCATACTGAAATAAAATAATCTAAGCTCTATTCAACTATGTGTGACCGCCTCTGTGGTATTTCATACTGAAATAAAATAATCTAAGCTCTATTCAACTATGTGTGACCGCCTCTGTGGTATTTCATACTGAATAAAATAATCTAAGCTCTATTCAACTATGTGTGACCGCCTCCGTGGTATTTCATACTGAAATAAAATAATCTAAGCTCTATTCAACTATGTGTGACCGCCTCCGTGGTATTTCATACTGAAATAAAATAATCTAAGCTCTATTCAACTATGTGTGACCACCTCCGTGGTATTTCATACTGAAATAAAATAATCTAAGCTCTACTCAACTATGTGTGATTGAGTGATTAATGTCGCTGACTTGTATACCACTGTAACCTATCATCACTGATTGTTCACGGGTTTGAGCCCCGCTTAGACCGTGTCTCTTTATATGAAAAGGTTGTTGCTCATATCCTCTATATGAAAACCCTTCTGCCTGAGCTCTTATCCTCTATATGAAAGCCCTTCTGCCTGAGCTCATATCCTCTATATCAAATCCCTTCTGCCTGAGCTCAAATTATGGATATGTG
Organism: Archivesica marissinica; assembly: GCA_014843695.1. Classification (NCBI taxonomy): domain Eukaryota; kingdom Metazoa; phylum Mollusca; class Bivalvia; order Venerida; family Vesicomyidae; genus Archivesica; species Archivesica marissinica. The sequence continues at coordinate 23,088,861 of CM026386.1, read as the reverse complement.
AAGCTAGGGAGTATATTCCGTGTTAAACCCTGTATCTAATTTGTGTTCCAGTCTGTCGATTTTTCACTTTTTACTACTGGCAAAATGACATGATCAGAAACGCAATACAGTGCAAATTAATTGTCTCGGTGTTAAAAATATATTTATATGATTGACCAGGCAAAATATATCAACGCCTGTTCCCAGACTACCCTGTGCCTATTAATTACCACTAAACCATTACATTCTTGTAACCATTTTCCAGCTTATGCAGGCATATCTGATAAGTTTTCAAGTGCCATAGCCGCACCCACCTTCTGCAATCCTGGAAACTTAGAACAGTGGGAAATCATTGAATCACCTACAGAGAACATGGATGATCCTATTGGTGCTGCAATATCCAATCAGAATTCCTCTGACAATCAAACCGATCAATCAGAAGGTAACAAGCAAACAAGAATGATAACCATTGACGGTCAGCTTTTCAGAAAGTGTTCCGAATGTGTCAATGAAAGTCACAATTGTTTTTGTGGTAAGAAAAATCAGAAAGCCACCAAATCAAAAGTCTTTGAATCAGATGACAATCTTGAATCTGTTTCATGTCCTGACAGCCCAATGAACGAGAATCTACCCGTATGCAAGAGCCTTGAGAATATATCTGACATCGAGTTTGTGATATGTGACAATGAGATGGTTAAGTCAAATACTGTGATTCTAGAGCTGAATGGATGTGATGACGAGGCTATGATAAATGAAGATGTGATACCAGTGAACGAGGAGCCAGACACAATGAAAAATGTGTCCAAAAGTAATTTGTTGTATGGAAAACCTATGACGGATAAATATATTGAAGAAGGAAAGGATAATGAAGAATCTGAATACCAATTAAAGGTTTCAAACGAACTGGTTGATAAAGCTGATAGGGAAAGTGTTACTGTACAACCTACCATTGAAGATGTTTTAAATGAGATAGACTCAATCGTAACAATAGAAGTACATAAAGCAGTAGATGATAAAGAGATGGAACAGTCAGTCGGAGAAAATGCATCAGAAATGTTTGCTGTTTGTCAGGAGTTAACAAATGCCGAGGAAAGAAGTTCTGATGACCTTCGTGATATTAGAAGAAGTTCATGTCATTCGTTAGAAGATGCGTTTGTTGATGAAGCTACAACAGAGTTTGTTTATGGTTGCTCACATTTGATTAATGACAGTGAACTGTTAATGGAAGTAGAGTTGGGAAAAGAGAAGTCTTCAGAAAACAAGAAACAAATGTCATTTTCGGATACTAGTGACAGCGGTATCCATGGTGACGCTGATGATAGTTACCATGACAATCAAAGCATTAACAATTCTACCTCGAAATCGGAAGACCTACAATTCCAGGAGCCCCAAGTGTTCAATTCTCCACAATCTAATCAAAATAAAAGGATGAATCTTCCCAGACCACAAATGGACATCCTAGTTGACACAAGCTCCACACATGACAGTAATTCACCCCCTGTATTGCAGAAAGATGCATGTAAATCACATGTAAGGCACATGTCCCTTGACCTGCCAGAGACCTTTCACGCAGGTCAAAGTTCTGTTGAATCATCGCCACAGAAAATGTCACAGTCACCGGTATCTCCACTACTGTCACCAGTAGCAATGTCGTTTACGCCAAAGATGTACTCGATTCAGAGGAAAATAGCTCAAAGCCCAATACAGTTATTTAGACAGTTGCCCATTGTGAAGAACATGTACATGTCCCCGTTGTTGGCACCGGCTGATGCTCTCAGGCGTCTGCCACCAGTCCATCTAATAGTAAGTTGTTTTCTGTTTCCATTGTAAAAGCATCATGCGCACCCATATTTACCCATTGCTGCTTTGTCCCGTCATAAATGAAAGGGATAATATGGGAATTAATGGCCTCTGTCTGTCCGTTCATGTCTGTTCCATTCATATATATCTCCTAAACCTCTTGGAGGATTTTCACGAAACTTTGGCCAAGTGTTGACATCATCGATATTGCGGAACTCTTGTTGCAACCATGGCAGGTCAAAGGTCAAGTAATTATATGTAGTGACCCCTATCGATTACTGGGAATTATTATGGGTTGTGTTACAATTATCATGATCAATTGATAAACAGTGGACCGTAACGCTACCCTCATAGATTACTGGGAATTATTACAATTATCATGATCAATTGATAAACAGTGGACTGTAATGCTACCCTCATAGTTTACTGGGAATTATTACAATTATCATGATCAATTGATAAACAGTGGACCGTAATGCTACCCTCATAGATTACTGGGAATTATTACAATTATCATGATCAATTGATAAACAGTGGACCATAACGCTACCCTCATAGATTACTGAGAATTAATACAATTATCATGATCAATTGATAAACAGTGGACCATAACACTACCCTCATAGATTACTGGAAATTATTACAATTATCATGATCAATTGATAAACAGTGGACCATAAAGCTACCCTCATAGATTACTGGGAATTATTACAATTATCATGATCAATTGATAAACAGTGGACCATAACGCTACCCTCATAGATTACTGGGAATTATTACAAATATCATGATCAATTGATAAACAGTGGACCATAACGCTACCCTCATAGATTACTGGGAATTATGATGGGTTGTCTTATGTATTGTATTATGGGGTCACCGGATGCTCAGGTTTATTGAGATCTAAACATTTCTTGATATAAAAAAAACAACAGATAAGATTCCAGGAAATCATAGTGAATTTATAGAACATAGACTCTATATCGTTTATGCCAAATATATATAATTTTATATACATGTATTGTGGTATGACATGACTACGTTAAGGTCATGCACATAATTGCCATTATTTGAGTCCAACCGTTGTCTGATTTATTTGCAAGTCGAAACTATCAACCCTGGTCTTTGTTCGGTTAGTAGTTCTACCTGGTCTTTGTTCAGTTAGTAATTCTACCTGGTCTTTGTTCAGTTAGAAGTTCTACCTGGCCTTTGTTCAGTTAGTAGTTCTACCTGGTCTTTGTTCAGTTAGTAGTTCTACCTGGCCTTTGTTCAGTTAGTAGTTCTACCTGGCCTTTGTTCAGTTAGTAGTTCTACCTGGCCTTTGTTCAGTTAGTAGTTCTACCTGGCCTTTGTTCAGTTAGTAGTTATACCTGGCCTTTGTTCAGTTAGTAGTTCTACCTGGCCTTTGTTCAGTTAGTAGTTCTACCTGGCCTTTGTTCAGTTAGTAGTTCTACCTGGCCTTTGTTCGGTTAGTAGTTCTACCTGGCCTTTGTTCAGTTAGTAGTTCTACCTGGCCTTTGTTCAGTTAGTAGTTATACCTGGCCTTTGTTCAGTTAGTAGTTCTACCTGGCCTTTGTTCAGTTAGTAGTTCTACCTGGCCTTTGTTCAGTTAGTAGTTCTACCTGGCCTTTGTTCGGTTAGTAGTTCTACCTGGCCTTTGTTCGGTTAGTAGTTCTACCTGGCCTTTGTTCAGTTAGTAGTTCTACCTGGCCTTTGTTCAGTTAGTAGTTATACCTGGCCTTTGTTCAGTTAGTAGTTCTACCTGGCCTTTGTTCAGTTAGTAGTTCTACCTGGCCTTTGTTCAGTTAGTAGTTCTACCTGGCCTTTGTTCGGTTAGTAGTTCTACCTGGCCTTTGTTCAGTTAGTAGTTATACCTGGCCTTTGTTCAGTTAGTAGTTCTACCTGGCCTTTGTTCAGTTAGTAATTCTACCTGGCCTTTGTTCAGTTAGTAGTTCTACCTGGCCTTTGTTCAGTTAGTAATTCTACCTGGCCTTTGTTCAGTTAGTAGTTCTACCTGGCCTTTGTTCAGTTAGTAGTTCTACCTGGCCTTTGTTCAGTTAGTAGTTATACCTGGTCTTTGTTCAGTTAGTAGTTCTACCTGGTCTTTGTTCAGTTAGTAGTTCTACCTGGCCTTTGTTCAGTTAGTAGTGCTACCTGCGCCTTTGTTCAGTTAGTAGTTCTACCTGGCCTTTGTTCAGTTAGTAGTTCTACCTGGCCTTTGTTCAGTTAGTAGTTCTACCTGGACTTGTTCAGTTAGTAGTGCTACCTGGCCTTTGTTCAGTTAGTAGTTCTACCTGGCCTTTGTTCAGTTAGAAGTTCTACCTCGTTTCCCGTTCCATGTACACTGTATGAAGCAATGCCTGGAAGCAACATGGTTTCTTCAATTTCAATAAAGAAATATTACCAGTTTCGATTATAATGTGTATAGTTACATTTTGTTCTTTCGTTTATAAAGATGCTTTTGTGTTTTCAGGCCTGTCATTTTGATCCACTTCTAGATGACTCGGTCTCGTTCGCCAAGAAGCTTGCAAAATTGGGAAACTCTGTGTCACTGAAAGTGTTTGATAACCTCCCACATGGTTTTCTTAGCTTTTCTGATGCTAGTGTGGAGGCGAGACAAGCGTCTATGTTCTGTGTTGATATCATCAAGGAGGTGCTAGAAACTACACCTAAATATTAGCGGAGCACTTGAAAGGCACTGGATGGTAACACACACAGTCGAATAGGAGACCATATTCATCCAGTATTAGTTTCCAGGTAGTAGTTTCCAGGTAGAGCCGACTGGTTTATTGCATAAATCCTTTGTTTAGGCAGTGCCTTATTCATATTTGAGAATATATCTATGTGACCTGTGTTATTTAATTTACAAGTATTAAGGTCGAGTACAGTAGATTTGGATATACATGCATGGTCATGCCTCTGCAAATTGTGAGCTTGTTTGTGATGTCGTGAATTTGAGAACATGCAACGATTAGCATTCATGTAGGTCTGTGTGGTCACAGTAGGCTGGATAGCAGGAAATGCTTCTTTTCGCAAAGAAATGTACGAGCTTCCAGAAGACGTCAGCACCTAGCATCAAGAACCGATTTAACAAATTCCTTTAGGGAACACACGGGTTGGTTTTGGATACCAAACCGCTAACCCCGAACCCACGGCGATGGAACCTGTGGGGTACAGGTAGATACAGGTAAATTCATTATTTGCGTGCATTTCTGATGGTTGCTGTAGCGATCAAGTGTATTAGCGAGACAACATTAAAATGTGGCTTCAGTTTATTCCTGATCTACAGTATGTGACCTTGGGCATTGCTTTCTTTAAGGAATGAATCGTAAATAGTTTCCATCAGGGTATGAACTATATTGGGCTTGTTTAAAGTGTGTGGAGGCCGAATGCATCCACGCTAACTTTAAGCACACCCAATGTAGTTCATACCCCGATGGAAACTATTAACCCGCGATTCATTATTTATATTTACATTAATTATTGTTTTCAATGGCGCAAAGAAAATATAACATATTTAAATTGTTTTTAGTCTGGATTTGAAACTTACTGTGTGCCGGAACAGGTAAATAGATCATACTTGGAACAGCGTAAACTGTAAGACACACCTTTTCTCGCGACGAACGTTGCCTAACACTGCGAATGCGCATGCTCGTGACTTCGAGTGCGCATGCCAGCTGCATATCATTAGTTGGGAACCCTCATACGTAAATGTATACAATCAGGGAACTTTGCATTTAAAATGTTTTTTGTTCAGATTTGCAACTTACTGTGTGCTGGAACAGGTAAATAGATCATCCTTGGAACAGCGTAAACTGTAAGACACGCCTTTTCTCGCGACAAACACTGCGAATGTGCATGCCCGTAACTTCGAGTGTGCATGTCAGCTGCATATCATTAATTAACCCTCATACGAAAATGTATACAATCAGGGCACATACGTTCATCGAAGGAAATGCAATATCGATGTATATATATATGTTATTTAATTTCTATCTTGCCTGATCTCGATGGTGGGACAAGTGTTTGACATTCATTTGAAATGTTTGCATGGTTTTTCTCTAGTATCATCGCAACAAACCTAACTAACTTTCAAAGGGGGGTCACTGTTCTAGGACTATGTTAATTAAACGGATTCCTGGAAATAACTTCTTCACAGGCCATATTTCTACGTCTGATCAGGATCTATGTTGGTTGCTATTCAGACAAGTGTTTTAACTACACTATCCAAATAGCAATCAACGGCACGATCTGGCTCTATGCTATTTGCAATTGCGTCTTTTGTTGTGATTGGCTGGTTACGAGTTAACTGGACTAAAATAGTATGGTGAGAAATATTGGCATCTCTAGGTTGTCATTCTTGCTGTTAATTTATTTTATTTGATTATTGTGAATATTAAAACATATTTATAATCACTGGATTATCAGGGATCATTCTAGAGACTTCGCCCTCTGGGGGCCCCACTTCTCCCTAAAACAAAATTTGGTTTTTACGATTTTCAAACAAAATTGTGTCTAGTAAGATACACTGGCTCATTATAAAGCACTCCTTCTGTTCAAATGTTGTATTTAATGGTTGTACTGTGCATTTTAACCCTATTTTGCAGAAGTATATTAAAGAACACCATTTAAGGAAGCGATCACGTGCTTTCTCACTTCTACCAAACATTCTGACCTAGAATGAACCCTGATTATGTTTGCTTAACAACATATCGGTACACCCCGTGATGACAGACAAGTTGTATCGTCTGTGTTGTTTATAAAGTGTGTGATCTTGCCGTCCTCATTGATTGGTTCAGCTGCAATGTGGTGCAAGCTGAGATCATATGGATGAGTAGATATTAATATTATACAGGGTTCCCTCTGTCTGAATGTTTGTCTGCGCCACTTCTGTCTCCAATTGAAAAACACTAGAGCCATTTTAAAATGTGCTTTAAAAGTGCTTTACACCGTGCACGTAAAAGAACCAGAAGAGACTCTGGAATGGGTCTCTGTCTGTATCATTGCACTATCCTCCAAAATTCTAAAATGACTAATCTCTTCAGGAGGCGTCGCTCATATGGGAAACCGGTAGCGACGATAACTAAATGTAAAACACACACAGAACAGTAATTATTACTAACATGAGAGGGTTCTAATGAAGATTAGTTCAGAACTAATTAGGTCACCCTCTATAAATAAAGAAATCTATATATGACAAAACTTTATATTAGCCAAAAAATCAGGGAACACCATAAAGAAAAATATTTGTGTTTATTAACCCATTTCATTCTGGATACCGTTCAAACAGTATTTGCAAAGAATATAGAGCCAGGTCAGCTGTCACGGAACTTGCCGTCTGATCAGGCTCTATGTTGTTTGCTATTCAGATGATCTTGCTAAGACACTTGGCTATGTAGCAAACAACATAGATCCTGATCAGCACTCAGCGTCACGCTGCGGCTGATCTGGATCTATGTTGTTTGCAATAGTCTTTAAATGTATCCTGAATGAAATGGCTTAATGTAAGGTAGGATTTGATTTCACCTCGTGATTCATCTGGTGGAAATACAAAGTTCGGTGATCTTCGGTAATTTCGGTGATCTTCTAATATAAAATATTATAATTTATATAATATATTTTTATAATATAAATATCCTCTATTCCTTTGTACACTTCTGTTCTCAATACATGCATCATAATTTGTATTTTACATGTAATGATATATATGTTCCAGCTTGTATTCTGATAACCTTGTTTTACCCGAGTTTTTCTACAATCGTTTTATTTTGGACATACTTATTAAATATGTGTTTTTACAGGTTGCACAGGTTGCATGCAAATGTGGTCAGTATTATTGTACGTCGAAGAAAGTGGAGTATATTGTTGTGGGCTGTTCATTTTCCTGTCCACTCCATATATTTGAAACCGCTGAAGCGATTTTTAATATATCCTCACAAATGTAGCCATATTAAGTTAACCCTTTCAACACCACAGACCTCTAAATTGGCTTACAAAAAAGTGTAGATCCAGATGAGCCGGCTCGTGACAAGTAATATAACAATTTTTAGAAACAAAAAATTACCCATTTTGATAAATGAACTGATCCAAATGTAATTTTGTTATTAATTTATTGGTCTAAAAATATCATGGACCAGTCCATGTCAGTTACTTGGTGTTGAATGGGTTAACATTTCGAGGGCAAGACCCTAGCCTAGGTGCCAGTCTGTCGATTTCTCACTAATTTACTTTTGACAAAATGACATATTATTAGAATCTCAATACGGTCAAATTAATGGTATCGGTGTTCAAATATATGTATATGACTGACCAGGCAAAATATATCAATGCCTGTTCCTAGGCTAGCAAGACCCAGGACCTGCAAGATAAGGGTCACACATACCCATTAATTCAGAAATGGAGGCAATATTTTGTGTCGGCTCTGTATCATTCAAATCAATCTGCTTGTTCACACTACGTTTTACAAACATCTATTGTTATTTACTTATTTTTTTACTTATTTTGGGTTCTGTGGTTTTCATATTTTCTTTTCATTTTATACCAAAATTTGCAATAATTAAGCATTTTATATAATTATGTATTTTGTTAAACTAAATATACTATAGTCTCTTACTGGGACATGTCATACTTTTTAGCTATGTTGGTTAAGCAATTTTTATTTAACCCTTTCAACACCACAGGCCTCTAAATAGACTTACAAAAAGTGTAGATCCAGATGAGCCGGCTCGTGACGAGCCGTCTCATCAGGATCTGCACTTTTTGCCAGTGATATAACTATTTTTAGAATTTTTTTTATCCATTTTGATAAATGAACTGATCCAAATGTAATTTTGTTATTAATTTATTGGTCTAAAAATATCATGGACCAGTCCATGGAGTTACTTGGTGTTGAATGGGTTAAGTGTAATCTACGTAGATGAGAACCTAATGTAGATGTATCTTCTCCAGATGATGCATTCAAGTCTTTTTTTATTATTTAAGTTTATTTATCGTCGCTACCGGTTACCCATATGAGCGACAGGCAGTTTACCTAACAACACCTTTTCTGGGCAGGCTCCAGCAGTTAACCAGTACTTGGTGCACCCACCTCCGTAAGAAACTGCTAACTTTTTCATATGAAGATACACGGTCTGAGCGGGGCTCGAACCCGTATAGTGACTGTAACCACTCGACCACGGAGGCAGACTTATCTGTATATCTTCACTTCCTAAATAGGCGAACCTCGATGTAAAATTTCTGAGTTGACCTGGTGCCTCCACCACAAATTCTGTACACGAGTATAATCCCTTAACCGATTATGTACCAGTGCTCATTCTAGAGGGCGATGTGGGCGAAATAGTCGCCCTAGGGACCCTGACTTCGCACTCTGGGGGCCCCACTTCTCCCTTAAAAATATATTTTTGTTTACAATTTTCATACAGAATTTTGTCCAGTAAGATACACTGGTCCATTATAAAGCACTCCTTCTATTCCAATGTTGTATTTAATGGTTGTACTGTGCATTTTAACCATATTTTGTTGAAATTGATTAAATAACGCCATTTAAAGACGTCATCTCACGCTATCTCAAGTCACCCAAAGATGCTGATCTACAATGATCACAAATGTACACTTTATAGTGTCTTTGAAAATGTGAATTTTTATGATAAGTATCAGTTTTAGTTAGTTTACAAATTTATTTTAGCTCGATTGCGAAACAAGTTCTTATAACTTATATTAATCACTCTCGAGACCTCATTCCTGATGGAATCCATCGCCACGAGGGAGAGAGAAGAGGCAACGTGGAAATTAAATGCCTTGCCTAAGGGCACAATCGTAACCGCTCAAACTCCGGACCTTTCGCACCTGAAGCGAACGCGCATCCACTGCGTTATCACGACTTCCACAGTTTTAGTGGAGTTTAGGCTTGGGGGCACACAATGAAATCATAATCTTTTAAAATACAAACTGACATATAATGATTGGCCAGACTAGATAATGTCGCTGACTTGTATACCATTGTAACCTATCACTGATGGTCAATGACGGGTTCGAGCCCTGCTCCGACTATTTCACTTTATGTGTAAAAGTTGGCTTTTTTTTAAGGAGGTTGGTGCCCCAAGTACTGGCTAACCGCTGGATCCACCCAGGAAAGGTGTCGTTAGGCAAATTGAGCGGCGGTCAAATGGGCAACCGGTAGCGATGTTAAATAAATTTAAATAAAATAAAAAGATAATATCATGTTTCAATGGAATTTGTCCAGGATCAACTCAACTGTGGTAACAAATAATATAAAGTATATAGTGTACAATAGATAATATCATGTTTCAATGGAATTTGTCCAGGATCATACTCAACTGTGGTAACAAATAATATAAAGTATATAGTGTACAATAGAAAGCATTTACTAATTTAAATTAAAAATTGTTTGACCAAAGCGCACAAAGTATGGACATATACTACAGTTGTATCACCTCTTCTTGGTGGCTCGCTAATAATATATTGTAGTTGCTGTTAATATTGTAGTTGCTGTTAATATATGTAAACATTTATGAATGCTTAATTGTAAACATTTATGAATGCTTAATTGTATACATTTATGAAAGATGCTTAATTGTAAACATTTATAAATACTTAATTGTAAACATTTATGAAAGATGCTTAATTGTAAACATTTATGAATGCTTAATTGTAAACATTTATGAAAGATGCTTAATTGTAAACATTTATAAATGCTTAATTGTAAACATTTATGAAAGATGCTTAATTGTAAACATTTATGAATGCTTAATTGTAAACATTTATGAAAGATTCTTAATTGTAAACATTTATGAATGCTGCTTATTTGTAAACATTTATGAAAGATGCTTAATTGTAATCATTGTTGAAAATATTTTGGAATGTTGTTTATTTGTAAATATTTATGAATGTTTATTTGTAAACATTTATGAATGTTTATTTGTAAACTTTATTTATAAACATTTATGAATTTTGTTTGTTTGTAAACATTTGGATTTTTGTTTTGTTTGTAAACATTAATGAATTTTGATTGTACACATTTGGATTTTTGCTTAGTTGTAAACATTTATGAATTTTGTTTGTGTGTAAACATTTGGATCTTTGTTTAGTTGTTAACATTTTTGAATGTTGCTTATTTATAAATATGTATGATTGTTGTTTATTTGTAAACATTTATGAATTTTGTTTGTGTGTAAACATTTGGATTTTCGTTTAGTTGTTAACATTTTTGAATGTTGCTTATTTATAGATATGTATGATTGTTGTTTATTTGTAAACATTTATGATTGTTGTTTATTTGTAAACATTTATGAGTGTTGTTTATTTGTAAACAGTTATGAATGTTGCTGTTATTTTACAGAAATAGTCAATGCAAAACTTGATTTTCATTCCTTGTCCACTTGTCTCGCGCTACATGTATTTATACAAATCGTTATTATTTACTCGCTCGCCAAAATTGATTGCACCTAATATATAGCATTCTGCTTTGCTTGTCCATCTGTCTTGTATCAGTATTAGTTTGCAGGGTAACGTGGGGAATTATAAATCACACTCGTGGGAAATTATAAATCGCACTCGTGGGAAATTATAAATCGCACGTGTGGGAAATTATAAATCGCACGTGTGGGAAATTATAAATCGCACGTGTGGGAAATTATAAATCACACATTGGGAAATTATAAATCACACATTGGGAAATTATAAATCACACTCGTGGGAAATTATAAATCACACTCGTGGGAAATTATAAATCACACACGTGGGAAATTATAAATCGCACACATGGGAAATTATGAATCACACACGTGGGAAATTATAAATCGCACACGTGGGAAATCATAAATCACACACGTGTTCAACACAACGAGATATTATGCTGTTCTTGTACTGTTAATGGTCAGGGTGACATATAGGGATAAATCGTGAAATGAGTCATTTGCACACATGAATTTAGGGAATTATAGCACACTGTAGACGCTACTCTACATTGTATTTGACTCATAGTTACAGAGTGACACATACTTCTATAAAGTATCCATCCATAATGTGGAACATGCATCTGTTCCACCAATTTGCTACTGTCCCATACCAGTTTACTTGTTTTACCTCGTCCGCACTCATAAAATTGTTCTTACATGGCTCGGAGAACAATAGGTTTACTGTTTAGTGTTCTATGGTTAGGAGTTATGGGGGTCTATAAAAGAATTTATTTGAGATCAATTCTGGAGATCAATGATATAGCCACTTATTTACATTTTTGGGTACGTCCGTATGTTTGTCCGCCTCACTGTCGTATCCATGCTGTAGATTTGTCAGGCATAGGGGGATTTTCAGATAACTACACAGAAATGTATGCCACATCAAGGCTATGTGTACCGTCCCAAGACCCGGGTCCTTACCTGAAAGGTCGAGGTCACACTTTGGACAAATATTGTCATAATTCGTGTCTGGGGTGTAGCTTTGGAGGATTTTCAAATAACTACCCACAAATGTTAGCCACATCAAGACGATGAGGCGCATCTAAGACCCGGGTCCCTAACTCTAAGATCGAGGTCACACTTAGCGATTAAATGTCAAATATTGGTCTACATGTAATATAAATGATCGTGTCCGCTCTGTAACTGTGTCATGGTTGACGGGACTCTGAAATAATGTGTCACAAATATTCCCCATATGAACCTGATGTGTCTTGTCCCAACTTCAATGGTCGAGGTCACATTTTGAGGTTGAAGGTCAAATATTGTATATTTAGTGCTGTAGGGCTGTAATTGTGTCATGCTTGGGGTGGATTTTCTAATAACGTACAAATATTCACCACATGAAGATTACGACGTGTTGAGTCCCAAGACCCCAGTCCCTACCTTCAAAGGTCAAGGTCACACTCAGAAGTTAAAGGTTAACTATTGATATATTGAAGTTATCAACAGCATAGCTTGATCATTCATTGTAGAATTTTCCCTCGTACCCCACCCTCTCTCAATTCAGGGATCATTCTAGAGGGCGATGTGGGCGAAATAGTCTCCCTGGGAAAAATATATTTTTTTTGTTTTTTACGATTTTCAAACAAAATTTTGTCTAGTAAGATACACTGGCCCATTATAAAGCACTCCTTCTATTCAAATGTTGTATTTAATGGTTTTGTACTGTGCATTTTAACCCTATTTTGCAGAAGTATATTAAAGAACACCATTTAAGGAAGCGATCACGCGCTTTCTCACTTCTCCCAAAACTTCTGACTCGTGTGACTCATGACATTTATTGTACAAAACAATTTTGTCTTCGCGTATACATATCACTTTATTGCTGTCATCCTGTAGTGGACTTTGTATTGCATGACACTGCTTCATTCACTTGTTTTATAAATTTAAGATGGCCCTAAGGAAGATAAATAAAGAAATCTACAAAAATGTATCTAAATATATACTGCTCTTAACCCATTCAACACCAAGTAACTGCCATAGACTGGTCCATGACATTTTTAGACCAATTAAATTAATATGAAAATTACATTTGGATCAGTTCATTTATCAAAATGGGTAAATTATTTTTTAAAAATTGTAATATTACTTGCAAAAAGTGCAGATCCTGATGAGACGGCTCGTCATGAGCCGGCTCATCTGGATCTACACTTTTTTGTAAGCCTATTTAGAGGTATGTGGTGTTGAAAGGGTTAATGCTTTGAATTGTATTTTTTCATTGTTTAGACCATCGATCACATTTGTTTTCTATACCATAGGGGTTACATTAAGTTTAAACTTTTATTTTACAATGATTGCGAAACAAATTTAACAACTTATATTAATCACTCTCGTTGGCGCGGATGAAAGCGTATATGCGGTCATTCGTGTGAGAGGAAACCGGAGTACCCGGAGAATACCCACCTGTCCAATTTGGCGACCATTGTATCATCTCACATACTTTCCGGTTCGAGGATCGAACCAGAGTTGCATTGGTGAGAAGCGAGCGCGCTAACCACTGCGCTAATCGGACAGCCAATGAACAAGCAAGCATCTCAGTTAGACAAGGGTTGTGTACTCCAGATCCTTTTCCTACAAGGTCACCGTTATTGTCGTTAAATGTTGGATGGCTTTTTTTAAATTTTCTAATATTTTTGCCACCCATTAAGAGATTTGGTAGAAAATACACAAAACTGTTCATCTCTGTCGGATATACACAAAACAAAACTGTTCATCTCTGTCGGATATACACAAAACTGTTCATCTTTGTCGGGTATACATAACTGTTCATCTTTGTCGGGTATACATAACTGTTCATTTCTATTGTATGACAGTGTTTACCTCTCTATTGTATGACAGTGTTTACCTCTCTATTGTATGACAGTGTTTACCTCTATTGTATGACAGTGTTCACTGCCAGTGTTAACCTCTCTATTGTATGACAGTGTTTATCTCTCTATTGTATGACAGTGTTTACTGCCAGTGTTTACCTCTCTATTGTATGACAGTGTTTACCTCTATTGTATGACAGTCAGGGCCGTCGCTGGAGCTATTTTGATGATACGCACGGCCAAATATGCTTGTTCGTCGAGTGAGCATAGCGAGCGAGTATGCTAGGGGGGTCCGGGGGCATGCCCCCCCGGAAATTTGTTGAAATGAGAAAGCAATTTCCTGCATTTCAATGCATTTTGTAACATATAATTGCAGGACTAAATTTCTTAAGACAATCCGTATAAAGGTATAAATTAAGACTAGATGTATATTATACATGATCTGTCCATGGTAGACCGGAGACATCGTATTCATCAAACCTTACTTGGAATGGAAATGCAGCCAGTCTTGCGTGCATCAACGGGGACTGATTTGTGGTCCCCACTGCTTGCAATTCATACCAATGCTACATATGGCAAATAATTTTATCATGACATTGCATATGGGTCTAATAAATATCTCTAAGATTGTAACTGTAAGATTGGGTTCCACACTGCTTATCATTAAAATCAATGCTGTTCAACACATGTGCATAATTATATTCATATGACAAACATCGTACATTGTGTATACATTTATGTGGCTGTTTCTGAGGAAAAAAGGATTATGGCATTTGCGACCAACATATATATCGACACCAACTTAAACTTTAAATAATAATGCCATCCTTCGCTCCTTTCGTCTTGCAAAAATATCTACTATTTCTTGACTGTCTAGTTCTTGTTCCCGGTATATGTTAAGAAGCCCAAGCCCAGAAAGGCGTTTTGTTGACATCGTGCTCCTCAGATATGTTTTCACACGGCGCATTGTGCTAAATGACCGTTCAGCGGTCGCCGTCGCAACAGGCATAGCAGCCAGAACACAAAGGCACGCTCTAACATTTGGATATAGATCCACATTAGCTAAGGATGCCGATTCCGCTAGACTGTCAGTTGGTTTGTCTGTGTTTATCACATCACACCGCAGTTTCCATCGGTGTATCTCCAAGGTGAATTGCTCAAGATTCTCAGTAACATCTGATGCGAAGGCTGAATGGATTTCCTGTATATGCTGAAATATAACGTTTAACGGTACCGTCCGAGATCCATTGAAATCACTGAGTACAACTATCCGGTGACATGATAATTCTGATATTATGGGCAATAGTGCTAGTAGGCTAGTTTTGTGTCATTCACTTAGATATGTCATTTATCTAGGAAAGTGCTACTACTAACCCGAACTTTGCAATCTCCGAAAATAACCGGAATTGTTTGGCTACTTTAGTTATAGATGGTGTTGCAAAATAGCGATTAAAATCGCATTAGAGATCCAGGTAAGTGTTGTTTTGAAGAGATAAATGTCACACCAACATGCAGCCAGAAGAAAATGTTCAGAAGATTTGACTGAGTTTTGTCGCACCCGCTTGCAGACAGCGAGATATAGTCGGCACTTTGGCGTGCTCAATGTTTGTATATAGTTTGTGTACATGCACTTATCGCCAGGAAAACACATTCACTGGATGTGTGATTCGAATCCGTGACCTCCGGCTTTATTAGCATGGCACAGCACGAATACGAGTTATCATGTCTGTGTTTGGTTGGAAAAGTCGAAGTAACATAGAATTCCAGCTTACAAATGTCACGATTTTGACGAGTGACAACATGTCACCGACTTACGGTAGATACTAAATTTAAAGTGTACTATTACTTTTAACACGGATTGAATAGTCCACACACAATATAGACCAATGTGCACACCGTTATGCTTAATATCTACAATTGGCAATTAGAACGTACCTGATCTGTTAGACTTGGCACACGTTTAGGAAGTAGGAACTGGGCTTTGAATCTTTCCCCCTCTTGTATTAGCCGGGTATCTAGTTCAGAGACTAGATGATCTACAAATGGCAGATACATATTCACCCTCCAATATTCAGATATGGTCAGTGCAGGGGCATTCGGTCTGTGCTGTGCTCTGCCGCTTACAGAACGTTTGTTGGTGCGATCAACGTCCATGTCTTGTGCGAGGGCTACGGACTTATCGTACAGTGCTTCCCAGACCAGCTTGTCGTTTCTTTCTTCAGTCATCTGCTTGGACAGTACATGTGCCTCTGTCACAGCTTCTACCAGGTCACATGACTTTCGCTGTAACAACTGGGACAGTGGCACACACGATGATAGAATGTGTTCAATGGAAACTAAGGTTATAATGAAGTCGAAAGACAAGATAGCGTTCCTGTGTGTTGCAGCTTTTGTGTCTCCCCCAGCTGCTAATTCCCCAAGAGCAGCCACGACGGTCCGGAAAGCTGATAGAAACGTGTACAGCGCATCAGCTCTTGCCGCCCACCTTGTTTCGCAAAGAGACTGCAGTTTTGTCCGTCTGTCCATTTCGTCCCGGCTTACAGGGTCGTCCTTCAGCGTCTCCTGGAACTTTAAATGTCGTTTACCTGAATAGTTAAAGGCAAAGGCGATTTCTTGAATTTTGTCCATCATTATCCGCGCAAACCTCTCTTTAGATGCATTTATAATGGCGAGATTGAGGCAATGTGCCTTGCAATGAGTGTAGGCGGCATCTGGCAAAATTTGTTTTATACGCGCCTGTACGACTCTATATTTTCCGGACATATTCGCGGCCCCGTCATAACCTTGACCCCTCATTCGGGAGATGTCAATCCCTGCCGCATTTAGCTGTTCGATGAACGCCTCCGACAATGACTCGCCAGTTGTGCTTTCACATTCAGCAAATTGTAAGAAATCCTCTCTTATCGAATGTGTAGCATCGTCATAAAATCGAATGCAGATTGCCATTTGCTCAATAGTAGCAGCGTCTGTGGCTTCGTCGGCGATGAATCCAAAGCAGAAGGACTGATTGCACTTCCGCACAATTTCGGCTTTGATAAGGTCTCCACAAATGTCAATTAGTTCATTTTGTTTGTGTTTCGGCGGAAGTGTACTTGGTTCTCGGATCGCCATTGCACAAATGTTCTTTCATTACTGGATTATATTTGGCCTGATAATTCAACAGACTAATGAAATTGCTTTTGGCATCATCATCGCCGCGAAATGGCAGGCCCTGCTTGCCAAGTTGTATGACTGTGTCGACTATGCCGACACGTATTTGTCTGTTCTTTTCCACTGCAGCATTATATGCGCTCGAGATACTACAACTAATGTCCTTTTTTTCACCTTTCATCACGCCAATGAAGTTCTCCGCGGCCTCCAGTGACGAAATGTGGATACTTGATTTGGCATGGTTCCCAATCAACTGCAGAAAAGGAAAATCTATACATGTTTGTGGGCAACTCTTAAATTGTAGACACATAGTACTTGTAATGATAATATTGTATTTCCAAATTATGTACCATGTACATTGTATGTGGACCATGACCTGGAACTATCTCCACTGTCGTTTAGATCTCCGTATTGTGCTACTACTGATTTTTGGATTGTTTCCATAATTGAATTACTAGCCCGCATTTTCTGGCGATGTCGCGGCGCGGGTTATACAGCCAGAAACTTGGGTCTTACGATTACAAGTACGTCACCAACATGGTCAACATACCAACAACAAAATAATATAGTTAACGGCCTGATAAGGATTTATATTACTGTTTGCTAGACCCATCACCAATGTGCTTAACTGACAAAATTACGAATACTGCAGAACATGAAACGACAACAAGAGCTGCCTGGTATGGATCTACACTGGTCACAAATGTCAGAAATCCAGTTCTCCAGTCACACTCAACTCGTATTTAATAATTTAATAATTAATAAATTTTAGAAACCAGTTAAATGTTGGTATAAATTGTTCTTGTGATACAATAACTATCGCAGTATTGAGAAACTAGTAGTATAGAGTGACCGTGTACAAGTTCAACATGTATCAACAATTGCAAGACAATCCGTTATAATCGCCCAACACAACTAGTTTGTACCAGATTGTTTGGTAGTGCACTTGCTCTCTTGTGTACTGTAACAGTCAATGAATCAGACGTCACGGCTACTACAACCGGCATATGTTGTAAAAGAGAAAGTTAAGCTTAATATGGTGCGGTTTCTCAGCGGAGGTCTAAGCTAAGCTAATTACGTTCTGTAGTATACACACCTTAGATACATTGCTCCAGTCCTTCAGAGGGTGAGTAGTGAGGTTTTTCGTCTTATCTTCCTTTGGAGCGAAGAAGTAACACGGCCCACAATATACTCCATCTGCAGCTTTTGAGTACCTCAGCCAGGTATTGCTAATGAAGTAGTGGCTTTGCAATTTTCTGTACCGTCCCGCTTGGAATCTACAAAAAAGGTTAGTCATTCCAGTCTCGAAAGGTCAAGTTCAGATGCAGCCAAGCTCAATAATCAAAAAAAAAACGATGGTTAAGGGATTCGATCCCGGAACTCCACATTGCAAAGCCAACACTCTACCACTACGCCACCAAGCCAATTAACGTTAATATAAATTTAATTTCATTATTGTATATAAGCTTCACTGTCATTTGCTCAGCTTTTCCCCCCAATATATGTTTCCCGATTGTTTTTGCGATATCTACATAGATCAATCAAGCAAATAGCACTGTTTTCCAGTAATGATAAGAACCAATGTAGGCCTAGTTTACGGGTGGCTCACGTCATGTATAGCAAAATTCGGCTTACCTGCTTGGAAATTGAAAGACGTGAACTTTCTCCCATGTCGAGGTTAATAACGTCAACCGCAAATTGTCATCTGGAGTGCGAACACTTTCCTCGAAAACGTCAGGGTAAGGCGGATCAATTTCCGATCTGGACTCCGCCATTTTGTATTTCGCGCCACGTAAACAATTGTTTCGGAATAACTCGGAACACATTAATTTTCAAGGGAAACTACTGTTGCAAAGAGCTGATGTTAACATCAGTATAGATTATCGCCCTTATCAATTAAACAAGCACGTAAAATAGCGCAAACTAAATTTCGAGATGCACCATATTTACAATGGTCTCAATTATTCCACCACTCCACACATCACGACGCCTATGTATCCCTACTACCCCCCCCCCCCTGGGGTTTTATTGCGTTTTTGGAGTTTTCATTTTCTGAGACCAATGATACGCACGTGCGTACTTGCGTATCCCCAGCGACGGGCCTGACAGTGTTTACCCCTTTAGTGTATGACAGTGTTTACCCCTTTAGTGTATGACAGTGTTCACTGCCAGTGTTTACCTCTATATTGTGTGACAGTGTTTACCTCTTTAGTGTATGCCAGTGTTTACCTCTCTATTGTGTGACAGTGTTTACCTCTTTAGTGTATGCCAGTGTTTACCTCTCTATTGTGCGACAGTGTTTACCTCTTTAGTGTATGCCAGTGTTTACCTCTATATTGTGTGACAGTGTTTACCTCTCTATTGTATGACAGTGTTTACCTCTCTATTGTATAACAGTGTTTACCCCTTTAGTGTATGACAGTGTTTACCCCTTTAGTGTATGACAGTGTTTACCTCTATTGTATGACAGTGTTTACCCCTTTAGTGTATGACAGTGTTTACCCCTTTAGTGTATGACAGTGTTTACCTCTATTGTATGACAGTGTTTACCCCTTTAGTGTATGACAGTGTTTACCCATTTATTGTATGACATTGTTTACCTCTTTACTGTATGACAGTGTTCACTGCCAATGTTTACCTCTATATTGTGTGACAGTGTTTACCTCTTTAGTGTATGACAGTGTTTACCTCTTTACTGTATGACAGTGTTCACTGCCAATGTTTACCTCTATATTGTGTGACAGTGTTTACCTCTTTAGTGTATGACATTGTTTACCTCTTTACTGTATGACAGTGTTCACTGCCAATGTTAACCTCTCTATTGTATGACAGTGTTTACCTCTATTGTATGACAGTGTTTACCTCTCTATTGTATGACAGTGTTTACCTCTATTGTATGACAGTGTTTACTGCCAGTGTTTACCTCTCTATTGTATGACAGTGTTTACCTCTATTGTATGACAGTGTTTACCCCTTTAGTGTATGACAGTGTTTACCTCTATTGTATGACAGTGTTCACTGCCAGTGTTAACCTCTCTATTGTATGACAGTGTTTACCTCTCTATTGTATGACAGTGTTTACCCCTTTAGTGTATGACAGTGTTTACCTCTTTATTGTATGACAGTGTTTACCCCTTTAGTGTATGACAGTGTTTACCTCTATTGTATGACAGTGTTTACCTCTATTGTATGACAGTGTTTACCTCTCTATTGTATGACAGTGTTTACCTCTATTGTATGACAGTGTTTACCTCTCTATTGTATGACAGTGTTTACCTCTCTATTGTATGACAGTGTTTACTGCCAGTGTTTACCTCTCTATTGTATGACAGTGTTTACCTCTATTGTATGACAGTGTTTACCCCTTTAGTGTATGACAGTGTTTACCCCTTTAGTGTATGACAGTGTTCACTGCCAGTGTTTACCTCTATATTGTGTGACAGTGTTTACCTCTTTAGTGTATAACAGTGTTTACCCCTTTAGTGTATGACAGTGTTTACCCCTTTATTGTATGACAGTGTTTACCCCTTTAGTGTATGACAGTGTTCACTGCCAGTGTTTACCTCTATATTGTGTGACAGTGTTTACCTCTATTGTATGACAGTGTTAGAGGTTTCACTACTTTCCAGAAATGATGACGCGTGGATACAAAATTCTCTCGACTGTCATTGATTGCAATGATTCACGACATCCTGTCGGTATTTTGCCACATTACGATTTCACTGAGCGCATATACTATGAAGTTGGACAAAAACAGATTAGAATTATCACGCTGTGCTAAAATTACGCCACAAAGGTAACTACTAGAGGCATTGCAGCCAATAATGGATCTAGCTGTCATAGTACACACAAGAAAAACATAAGATCATTAATAACACCTGTACACCACTCTGAGTCGAGTTATAAAAAGACTAGGGATGGCAACGAATGTTCGAATATTCGTTCGAACGTCCGAATATTCGAATATTAAAACCATATTCGAATATTAAAAAAAAAATTCAAATCAAATTTTAATCAATTGCAGTTAAATCATAACTTAAAAGGATATATATGTTTATTTAAATTTCAATCAATTGAGTTTCGAAAACAAAGAATGACCCAATGCGTGCCCGAAGGTGCGATATGTCATCGCGATTTGGCTCCAAATAACAAATGAGGGTGATGACATGTTGTTCACACCTTACAGGGGTCACTAATTGATTAATGCAGTCTATTTGACGGGACACAAACTGAGAAGCATTTGTTTTACAGGTACTAACTGTAGTGGAAATCGAAAGTTGGAGAAATTTGCGAATATTCGAATATTCGTTCAGAAGATCATCCGAATATTCGAATATCACAATCACCATTCGTTGCCATCCCTAAAAAAGACATATCGCATAACTGACGTAACGAGGTGGAATGGTGGTGTGTCCTTGTACTGTTTAGCGCTAATATATACATTTATACATGCTAGTATAGCTGTGCTATCGAATCAGCTATTACCATTGTGGAAGAATTTATGAGGTCAATATGTTATATATTTCTTGTTACTAGATGATTAAGATAATGTTATGATCTTATTTGTTGCAAATAAATAATATTATATTTTGAGACACTTATTTTCTGTATTAAGTAACTATCCTCCAGATGTAGTTTTCTGTATTAAGTAACTATCCTCCAGATGTAGTTTTCTGTATTAAGTAACTATCCTCCAGATGTAGTTTTCTGTATTAAGTAACTATCCTCCAGATGTAGTTTTCTGTATTAAGTAACTATCCTCCAGATGTAGTTTTCTTTCATGACCAATAAAACACAGGAATTTGTCGCAAAGCTGTCAGTGGTAACACGCTGGACTTGTATGTAATCCAGGGATCGTAGGTTCGATCCCCCGTCTGACCCTAATAAAATTAACAGTCTTTCAGATGGAACGTTAAACCAAGGTCTGGTGTCGGTGCTTCACACCGTGCACATAAAAGAACCAGAGGAGACTCTGGAATGGGTCTCTGTCTGTATCATTGCACTATCCTCCAAAAATCGAAAATGACTAATCTCTTCAGGAGGCGTCACTCATACGGGCAACCGGTAGTGACGATAAATAAACGTAAAACACACACGCAAAGCTGTATCCGTGGTTTTGTGGTTAAGGCATCAGCTTACAGAGCGAGAGGTCGAAGGATCGAACCTTGTTAGGGGTTCGTTCTGATATTACCGGTTGGTGAGCCGCCAGCTAGTTAAATAATGGTTACTGATTGCCTATCAACCAGGGGGCCTACAAGGATAGGATTTGGGAAGTACTGATGTCCATAAGAGATGTCTCATAAGTCAGAAATGGCTAGCCCTTTCAATAGGAGTGACACTATAATAAACAATGTGGAAATCGTGATAGCACAGTGGATGCACGTTCGCTTACAGGTGTGAAATGTTCGGAGTTCGAGCCCCGCTGGAGCTGTTACGATTGTGCCCTTAGATTTAAATTCCACGTTGCCTCTTCTCTCCCTCGTGGCGATGGATATCATCAGGAGTGAGGTATCAATTAATATAAGTTGTAAGAACTTGTTTCGCAATCGAGCTAAAATAAACCTGTATAAACTATAATAAACAAACACTTTTACTTTTATTTTCCAACAAACTGTCCCATCACTGGCACAGGGATTCGGCACGTTTGGGGGTACTAGTATATATATTTAAGTACAGGGATTCTACTCTGTGGGATGTCAGATTTCGCATCGATCAGTAAAATGGCCCTATCTGAAACAATTTTGTACAAATCTGTCCGAAAATAACGCCTATCCCGAGTCTTTATATTGTTCTTCAAATAAAACACAACTTTAAGCTGCGTGCATGTATACTTTGCAAACAAAAAAATATCTTCGACGGGAGAGTTTTAACTGTGAATAACATTATCAATAAAATATGTTTCCACTAACGCTCGTTTCAACGCGAACTGCGCCGCTTGAGAAATTTTCAAAACAAATTGAAAAATTCTCCGAAATCTCTTTTTGACGTACATTTTTGCCGAATAAACCTACACGTTAGTGGAAACACATTTTATTGATAATGTTATTCACTGTTAAAACTCTCCCGTCGAAGATTTTTGTTGTTGCTGACAGAACCCGTGTCCTAGTATGGAAATGTGACCTGCTATGGCCAATGTTTGTGGCAATTGTTTGCAAAGTATTCATGCACGCAGCTTAAAGTTGTGTTTTATTTGAAGAACAATCCCTGTGATCACTGGTGTGGGTTCAAGCCCTACTGTGTTTGGATTTATTCGTATGATACAGCTATATCTGGCTCAGTGACAGAGTCCGGTAGTTCTATCAATAACTGAATTGCTACCATTTGCTCCCATTCTGAAATGAAAATGAACACGAGAAAATATGGTGGCCATTTTGGATGTTAAATCTGAACGATTTTAGCGATGTTTAGATCTACTAGATTCCCTGATGCACAATGCCATGTTTCATCAACATTGAGAAGCCCTTTCGGAAGAGATGCCCTTCAAACTGTGGACAATCTGTCTATTATAATAGTGCATCAAGGGTAGAGCAATATGAGAAAACAGGTGGAATATTGGAGTGGCCACGTCTTGTCGGTGTGTTCTGTTTTCATATCTGTCTCTTATGTGTGAAGGCTTTTGAAATTGCTTAGACAATGAATGTAGCGAAATTGATTTAAAATCCACTTACCTTGTGGCACCTTAGAGCCTGCATCATCGTCCATGTGACTGCTATGCATGACCAATCCACATAGCCGTGTGCTCCAATGTTTTAAGACGACATATATTCCGAGCTATGCAATTTTGCAATGGACGTGCGATCTAACAAGCACAAATGCAACAAGTAGTTCGCTATTTAAATTTACAGACTTATCTGTAGTCCAGTTGTTAACACATTCGACTGGTAATCCAGGGAACGCAGGTTCGATCCCCCGACTGACCCTACTAAAATTAACAGTCTTAGATTGGACTTTAAACCAAGGTCTCGTTTCGGTGCTTTACACCGTGCACTTAAAAAGAACCAGAGGAGACTCTGGAATGGGTCCCTGTCTGTATCATTGCACTATCCTCCAAAAATCTAAAATGACTAACCACTTCAGGAGGCGTCGCTCATATGGGCAACCGGTAGCGACGATAAATAAACATAAAACGCGAGCTACTGTGCTTTCAAAGTAAAGTAATAATACCGTTGGAATATTACACTACTGTATAGGTAAGGCAATATACGATAGCTTACAGGTACTGTGATTTATTGTTTAATAGGTTATACCTGACTTACCTATAATGCAATAGTGTATCGAATGTTTGTGTACAATCGTTATTACTTTACTTTGAAAGCACAGTATAAACACCGCACGATAATGACAACATTATCGGAAGAGTCCATTGACTTGTTATATGTGTTTTATATTACTATTTATATGCAAACGTTGCCATTCAATTGTATAGACTACAAAATAGTCAATTTGTATATGAAATAGTAATATAAAACACATATAACAAGTCAATGGACTCTTCCGATAATGTTGTCATTATCGTGCGGTGTTTATACATTACTATTCAATCACACGTGTCATTATAACAACAATCAATTACATACTTAGTACATACTCCTAAGTGTAGTTGTAATATTACAGTTTATCGAAACATATGAATATGTTTTACCAACACTTTTCTATAAGCCGGTGTGTTACAACTCGTGTTTAATAATTGTCATATAATGTAGGCGTGCGTTTTGTGTATATATTGTAGGTGTGCGTTTTGTGTATATAATGTAGGTGTGCGTTTTCTATATCCTCTAGTATATAATGTAGGTGTGCGTTTTCTATGTCCTCTAGTATATAATGTAGGTGTGCGTTTTCTATGTCCTCTAGTATATAATGTATGTGTGGGTTTTCTATGTCCTCTAGTATATAATGTATGTGTGGGTTTTCTATGTCCTCTAGTATATAATGTATGTGTGGGTTTTCTATGTCCTCTAGTATATAATGTATGTGTGGGTTTTCTATGTCCTCTAGTATATAATGTATGTGTGGGTTTTCTATGTCCTCTAGTATATAATGTATGTGTGGGTTTTCTATGTCCTCTAGTATATAATGTAGGTGTGCGTTTTCTATGTCCTCTAGTATATAATGTAGGTGTGCGTTTTCTATGTCCTCTAGTATATAATGTAGGTGTGCGTTTTCTATGTCCTCTAGTATATAATGTAGGTGTGCGTTTTCTATGTCCTCTAGTATATAATGTAGGTGTGCGTTTTCTATGTCCTCTAGTATATAATGTAGGTGTGCGTTTTCTATGTCCTCTAGTATATAATGTAGGTGTGCGTTTTCTATGTCCTCTAGTATATAATGTAGGTGTGCGTTTTCTATGTCCTCTAGTATATAATGTAGGTGTGCGTTTTCTATGTCCTCTAGTATATAATGTAGGTGTGCGTTTTCTATGTCCTCTAGTATATAATGTAGGTGTGCGTTTTCTATGTCCTCTAGTATATAATGTAGGTGTGCGTTTTCTATGTCCTCTAGTATATAATGTAGGTGTGCGTTTTCTATGTCCTCTAGTATATAATGTAGGTGTGCGTTTTCTATGTCCTCTAGTATATAATGTAGGTGTGCGTTTTCTATGTCCTCTAGTATATAATGTAGGTGTGCGTTTTCTATGTCCTCTAGTATATAATGTAGGTGTGCGTTTTCTATGTCCTCTAGTATATAATGTAGGTGTGCGTTTTCTATGTCCTCTAGTATATAATGTAGGTGTGCGTTTTCTATGTCCTCTAGTATATAATGTAGGTGTGCGTTTTCTATGTCCTCTAGTATATAATGTAGGTGTGCGTTTTCTATGTCCTCTAGTATATAATGTAGGTGTGCGTTTTCTATGTCCTCTAGTATATAATGTAGGTGTGCGTTTTCTATGTCCTCTAGTATATAATGTAGGTGTGCGTTTTCTATGTCCTCTAGTATATAATGTAGGTGTGCGTTTTCTATGTCCTCTAGTATATAATGTAGGTGTGCGTTTTCTATGTCCTCTAGTATATAATGTAGGTGTGCGTTTTCTATGTCCTCTAGTATATAATGTAGGTGTGCGTTTTCTATGTCCTCTAGTATATAATGTAGGTGTGTATTTTATATGTCCTCTAGTATATAATGTAGGTGTGCGTTTTCTATGTCCTCTAGTATATAATGTAGGTGTGCGTTTTCTATGTCCTCTAGTATATAAGGTAGTTGTGCGTTTTCTATGTCCTCTATTATATAATGTAGGTGTGCGTTTTCTATGTCCTCTAGTATATACTGTAGGTGTGCATTTTCTATGTTCTCTAGTATATAAGGTAGTTGTGCGTTTTCTATATCCTCTATTATATAATGTAGGTGTGCGTTTTCTATGTCCTCTAGTATATACTGTAGGTGTGCATTTTCTATGTACTCTAGTATATAATGTAGGTGTGCGTTTTCCATGTCCTCTAGTATATAAACAAATCATAATTGATGCAGTTTTATTACAGACGGATCTGTAGTCCAGTGGTAACACGCTGGACTGGTAATCCAGGGATCGCAAGTTCGATCCCCTGTCTGACCCTAATAAAATTTAGTCTATCAGATGGGAAGTTAAACCGAGGTCTCGTGTCGGTGCTTTACACCGTGCACGTAAAAGATCCAGAGGAGATTCTGGAATGGGTCTCTGTCTGTATCATTGCACTATCCTCTAAAATGACTAATCTCTTCAGGAGGCGTCGCTCATATGGGCAACCGGTAGCGACGATAAATAAACGTAAAACCACCACCTGCAGTTTTATTTTACCTAAATTAAATAAGTAATTCAGTCGAATCTGTGAATGAAGACCACCTTTATGAGTAGATAAAGAACTACATTATAACATGTGGTCCATGCCTGCGATCTTTATTTCCAGTGTGGTATTCGTGCATATGTGGTATTCGTGTATTCGTGCATATGTGGTATTCGTGTATTCGTGCATATGTGGTATTCGTGTATTCGTGTATATGTTGTATTCGTGTATTCGTGTATATGTTGTATTCGTGTATTCGTGTATATGTTGTATTCGTGTATTCGTGTATATGTTGTATTCGTGTATTCGTGTATATGTTGTATTCGTGTATTCGTGCATATGTTGTATTCGTGTATTCGTGCATATGTGGTATTCGTGTATTCGTGCATATGTGGTATTCGTGTATTCGTGCATATGTGGTATTCGTGTATTCGTGCATATGTGGTATTCGTGTATTCGTGCATATGTGGTATTCGTGTATTCGTGTATATGTTGTATTCGTGTATTCGTGTATATGTTGTATTCGTGTATTCGTGTATATGTTGTATTCGTGTATTCGTGTATATGTTGTATTCGTGTATTCGTGTATATGTTGTATTCGTGTATTCGTGCATATGTTGTATTCGTGTATTCGTGCATATGTGGTATTCGTGTATTCGTGCATATGTGGTATTCGTGTATTCGTGCATATGTGGTATTCGTGTATTCGTGCATATGTGGTATTCGTGTATTCGTGCATATGTGGTATTCGTGTATTCGTGCATATGTTGTATTCGTGTATATGGTGTATTCGTGTATATGGTGTATTCGTGTATATGTTGTATTCGTGTATATGGTGTATTCGTGTATATGTTGTATTCGTGTATATGTTGTATTCGTGTATATGTTGTATTCGTGTATATGTTGTATTCGTGTATATGTTGTATTCGTGCATATGTGGTATTCGTGTATTCGTGCATATGTTGTAT
This sequence comes from Archivesica marissinica, assembly GCA_014843695.1. Taxonomy (NCBI): domain Eukaryota; kingdom Metazoa; phylum Mollusca; class Bivalvia; order Venerida; family Vesicomyidae; genus Archivesica; species Archivesica marissinica. The sequence goes on along the minus strand of CM026386.1, from coordinate 23,060,923 downwards.
TCGTGTATATGTTGTATTCGTGTATATGGTGTATTCGTGTATTCGTGTATATGTTGTATTCGTGCATATGTGGTATTCGTGTATTCGTGCATATGTTGTATTCGTGTATATGGTGTATTCGTGTATATGTTGTATTCGTGTATATGTTGTATTCGTGCATATGTGGTATTCGTGTATTCGTGTATATGTGTATCGTGTATATGTGTATTCGTGTATTGGTGTATTCGTGTATATGTTGTATTCGTGCATATGTGGTATTCGTGTATTCGTGCATATGTTGTATTCGTGTATATGGTGTATTCGTGTATATGTTGTATTCGTGTATATGTTGTATTCGTGTATTCGTGCATATGTTGTATTTGTGTATATGTTGTATTCGTGTATATGTTGTATTCGTGTATTCGTGCATATGTTGTATTCGTGTATTCGTGCATATGTTGTATTCGTGTATATGTTGTATTCGTGTATTCGTGCATATGTTGTATTCATGTATTCGTGCATATGTTGTATTCGTGTATATGTTGTATTCGTGTATATGGTGTATTTGTGTATTCGTGTATATGTTGTATTCGTGTATTCGTGCATATGTTGTATTCGTGTATTCGTGCATATGTTGTATTCGTGTATATGTTGTATTCGTGTATATGTTGTATTCGTGTATATGGTGTATTCGTGTATATGTTGTATTCGTGTATTCGTGCATATGTTGTATTTGTGTATATGGTGTATTCGTGTATATGTTGTATTCGTGTATATGTTGTATTCGTGTATTCGTGCATATGTTGTATTCGTGCATATGTTGTATTCAACACACGTCTAACTGTATTTTAGTTTCTCTGTACATGTGTGGCGTCCGTGGACCAATGGTAGAGAGTCGGATTTGGAATCGAACGGTCCGGATTCGATACTCAGTCAGGCCACGTATGTAGTGTCATTGAGCAAGGCACCTCACACACATTGCTTAGTACTTGTTAACCGCTATGGTCGGCTAAGCATGCCCAGGAAAACATGTCTAGGTTCCCGCAAGGGGTTTGATATTAATGGTACATACATACATACGCAACACAACACTTATGATCGACTTCGTGCAATAGAAGGGCTATGCTCATTATATTTAATCATTATTCGTACAGTATAGTATTTGGAAATCTACAATATGTTGGTTTATATACTTCATTTCATATTCGCAACATTGACAAACATAATTATGTGAACACAAAATATTATCTAAATGATCTGCACTTTTGTACATTGAGATCGTGTATAATAGTTAATACTGCATGTTGATTGAACCACGCGA
>CM026386.1:23038549-23057616 GCA_014843695.1 Archivesica marissinica | reverse complement strand
AGGGGACCATATACGTGGAAACCGAGGTACGACTGATGGAGGGGACCATATACGTGCAAACCGAGGTACGACTGATGGAGGGGACCATATACGTGCAAACCGAGGTACGACTGATGGAGGGGACCATATACGTGGAAACCGAGGTACGACTGATGGAGGGGACCATATACGTGGAAACCGAGGTACGACTGATGGAGGGGACCATATACGTGCAAACCGAGGTACGACTGATGGAGGGGGTCTTAGAACGTAAGGGTATTAAGAACATTCGTATACTAGGATCAATTGTATGACACATTGTGTATATTCTTATGATGATTTTCAACATTTAATAATAATATTGTTGTATTGCATTATTTGCCTTCTCCCCAAGATTTATCAGTACTATTTGCTGTGTTTGTAATTTGTTGTACCACATGGATGATATTGATTTACTGTGTATAATTTATATCCAACGAATGTGCTATCTAAATGATAGTGTACGAGTGTAGTTAATGTTTTCTCCGATTATATACTTTTATATATGCTCTTGTGTTTGTAATTTAATTAAATTAGTTGGAGCTGTCCGATTAGCGCAGTGGTTAGCGCGCTCGCGTCTCACCAATGCAACCTCCTCGGCCCGGTTAGTATGTGAGATGGTACGGTGGTCGACAGATTGGACAGGTCGTTTTTCTCCGGGTACTCCGGTTACCTCCCACACGAATGACCACATTTACGCTTTCATCCGCGCCAACGAGAGTGATTAATATAAGTTGTTAAAATTCAAGCTAAATTAGGTGGAATACATAGACCTTTTGAGTAGAGTAGTTTATATATCTTAATATTATAGTTTGCATTCTCTGCATAGTAAAACAAGTCCCTATAATAGCATTATAATATTACATCCATTTATCTGTAAAGTTTAAATCTTGCTAACGAATTCTTCCTTTTCATTATCTTATAATGTCAACAATATTACTGTATAATTCTGTTAAATAATAATTAATAAATTAATAATTCTCTTATTTGTTTGTATATATAGGAATAGTTTGACTTCCAATTAGGACATGTATACCCTCTCGACCCTCCCGTTGTTATTGGTGGAGGGTATATATACCCTCTCGACCCTCCCGTTGTTATTGGTGGAGGGTATATATACCCTCTCGACCTTCCAGTTGTTATTGGTGGAGGGTATATATACCCTCTCGACCCTCCCGTTGTTATTGGTGGAGGGTATATATACCCTCTCGACCCTCCCGTTGTTATTGGTGGAGGGTATATATACCCTCTCGACCCTCCCGTTGTTATTGGTGGAGGGCATATATACCCTCTCGACCCTCCAGTTGTTATTGGTGGATGGTATATATACCCTCTCGACCCTCCAGTTGTTATTGGTGGAGGGTCTCCCCTCCAGTTGTTATTGGTGGGGGTATATATACCCTCTCGACCCTCCAGTTGTTATTGGTGGAGGGTATATATACCCTCTCGACCTCCCTGTTATTGGTGGAGGTATATATACCCTCTCGACCCTCCGTTGTTATTGGTGGAGGGTATATATACCCTCTCGACCCTCCGTTGTTATTGGTGGAGGGTATATATACCCTCTCGACCCTCCCGTTGTTATTGGTGGAGGGTATATATACCCTCTCGACCCTCCCGTTGTTATTGGTGGAGGGTATATATACCCTCTCGACCCTCCAGTTGTTATTGGTGGAGGGTATATATACCCTCTCGACCCTCCCGTTGTTATTGGTGGAGGCCACCCCCCAGTGGAGGGTATATATACCCTCTCGACCCTCCCGTTGTTATTGGTGGAGGGTATATATACCCTCTCGACCCTCCGTTGTTATTGGTGGAGGGTAATATACCCTCTCGACCCTCCGTTGTTATTGTGGAGGGTATTATACCCTCTCGACCCTCCCGTGTTATTGGTGGAGGTATATATACTATATACCATCTCGACCCTCCCGTTGTATTGGTGGAGGGTCTCGACCCTCCCGTTGTTATTGGTGGAGGGTATATATACCCTCTCGACCCTCCAGTTGTTATTGGTGGAGGGTATATATACCCTCTCGACCCTCCCGTTGTTATTGGTGGAGGGTATATATACCCTCTCGACCCTCCAGTTGTTATTGGTGGAGGGTATATATACCCTCTCGACCCTCCAGTTGTTATTGGTGGAGGGTATATATACCCTCTCGACCCTCCCGTTGTTATTGGTGGAGGGTATATATACCCTCTCGACCCTCCAGTTGTTATTGGTGGAGGGTATATATACCCTCTCGACCCTCCAGTTGTTATTGGTGGAGGGTATATATACCCTCTCGACCCTCCCGTTGTTATTGGTGGAGGGTATATATACCCTCTCGACCCTCCAGTTGTTATTGGTGGAGGGTATATATACCCTCTCGACCCTCCAGTTTTTTATTGGTGGAGGAAGACCCCTGGTGCACCTTCGAGCAGTATTTCAGTTACGGGCAGGTAGAACCACCGACCTACTGCAAGTCAACTAGACTACCGTTAGTCCACAGTTACGGGCGGGTAGAACTACCACAAGTCAACTAGACTACCGTTAGTCCACAGTTACGGGCAGGTAGAACCACCGACCTACCGCAAGTCAACTAGACTACCGTTAGTCCACAGTTACGGGCAGGTAGAACCACCGACCTACCGCAAGTCAACTAGACTACCGTTAGTCCACAGTTACGGGCGGGTAGAACCACCGACCTACCGCAAGTCAACTAGACTACCGTTAGTCCACAGTTACGGGCAGGTAGAACCACCGACCTACCACAAGTCAACTAGACTACCGTTAGTCCACAGTTACGGGCAGGTAGAACCACCGACCTACCGCAAGTCAACTAGACTACGGTTAGTCCACAGTTACGGGCAGGTAGAACCACCGCCCTACCACAAGTCAACTAGACTACCGTTAGTCCACAGTTACGGGCAGGTAGAACCACCGACCTACCGCAAGTCAACTAGACTACCGTTAGTCCACAGTTACGGGCAGGTAGAACCACCGACCTACCACAAGTCAACTAGAGTACCGTTAGTCCACAGTTACGGGCAGGTAGAACCACCGACCTACCACAAGTCAACTAGACTACCGTTAGTCCACAGTTACGGGCGGGTAGAACCACCGACCTACCGCAAGTCAACTAGACTACCGTTAGTCCACAATTACGGGCAGGTAGAACCACAGACCTACCGCAAGTCACCTAAACTACCGTTAGTCCACAGTTACGGGCTGGTAGAACCACCGACCTACTGCAAGTCAACTAGACTACCGTTAGTCCACAGTTACGGGCAGGTAGAACCACCGACCTACCGTAAGTCAACTAGACTACCGTTAGTCCAGTTACGGGCGGGTAGAACCACCGACCTACCGCAAGTCAACTAGACTACCGTTAGTCCACAGTTACGGGCAGGTAGAACCACAGACCTACCTCAAGTCAACTAGACTACCGTTAGTCCACAGTTACGGGCAGGTAGAACCACCGACCTACCGCAAGTCAACTAGACTACCGTTAGTCCACAGTTACAGGCAGGTAGAACCACCGACCTACCACAAGTCAACTAGACTACCGTTAGTCCACAGTTACGGGCGAGTAGAACCACCGACCTACCACAAGTCAACTAGACTACCGTTAGTCCACAGTTACGGGCAGGTAGAACCACCGCAAGTCAACTAGACTACCGTTAGTCCACAGTTACGGGCAGGTAGAACCACCGACCTACCGCAAGTCAACTAGACTACCGTTAGTCCACAGTTACGGGCAGGTAGAACCACCGCAAGTCAACTAGACTACCGTTAGTCCACAGTTACGGGCAGGTAGAACCACCGCAAGTCAACTAGACTACCGTTAGTCCACACAGTAACTGTAATTCGAACCTACAGTTGTGAGGGGCAATTTATTTGAAGTCAAAGACCGTAACAACTCGACAATGCGTACAACGTAACATCTCGACAATGTATACAACGCAACAACTCAACACAGTATACAACGTAACAACTCGACAATGTGTACAACGTAACAACTCGACAATGTGTACAAGTGTGTCACGTGAAGCGCGACGACTGACCATTGATTATCACAATACCTGGTTCGATTCATGACTACATACAAAGAGGGACTAACTCAATTGTTGATTTGTACACTTTCCAGTGTTTTACGGAGTTAAACGCCGCTTGCCCAAAGAAAAGAATGCACCTTCTACATTAATCAAGGATTTGTGACGTTAGTTTGTTTGTTCATTGGGTTTCAAGTCGCACCATCAGCTTAAGGCATATGGCGGCCTAAGACCCTGGGTACCCCTCCAAGCAGTATTGCAGGCATGGACGTGCAACAGGGTATAACAACCGACCTACTGCAAGGCAGCTGTATAGCTTACATGCTAAAATCCTAACCCCCAGTGGGATTCGAACCTACAACAGTGAGGGGCATGTGATATAAAGTAAACTACCGTAACCTTTCCTGCGCAGGCTCCAGCAGTTAACCAGTACCCCAACCTCCGAAAGAAACTGCCAGCTTTTTTCATATAAATAGACGCGGCCTGAGTAGAGATGTTTGTAGTGACCCATAAATGATACTACATGAACCTTGATTTGGCCTAAAAGGAGAGAAACTATATAAGCTCTGCTTCCGTTTTAATCCTTTCCTCTATACTTACTTCTTTGATTTCGTGTACACGTATTGTTTTGTGAATGTATATAGTGGAATATGTTGAAACCATTATGGCCTAGAACTGCACTGGGACTTGCACGTTTTGTGAATGTATATAGTGGAATATGTTGAAACCAATATGGCCTAGAACTGCACTGGGACTTGCACGTTTATTCCTTTCCTCTATACTTACTTCTATATTATTATAGTGGAATATGTTTAAACCAATATGGCCTAGAACTGCACTGGGACTTGCACGTTTGCAAAACTATATTATTTATTTACTGCACTGGGACTTGCACGTTTGCAAAACTATATTATTTATTTACTGCACTGGGACTTGCACGTTTGCACAACTATATTATTTATTTACTGCACTGGGACTTGCACGTTTGCAAAACTATATTATTTATTTTCATGTGTATTTTGTTCCTATCTTGCAATTTAATGTTATGTTATATTTCGGGTTTTACGCCTGCATCAGCACCATTTTGGGCTATATCGCCGCGGGCAGTTTACCTAACAACACCTTTCCTGGGCAGGCTCCAGCGGTTAACCAGTACTTGGGTGCACCAACCTCCGTAAGAAACTGCCAATTTTTTCATATAAATGAGACACGGACTGAGCGGGGCTCGAACCCTGTGACCATCAGTGATGATAGGTTATAGTGGTATACAAGTCAGCGAGCTTAACCACTCGACCACGGAGACGGACTTCTTGCAATTTAATGTTTCCAAAATGTTGGATGATATCGAATACAACACTGTGGTTTATGGCTTCATATATTTTCTAAATGCATCAAGATTAATTCAGATGTATAAAATAATCAAACTGAAGACAATAGAAATATAACAAAATCATCCGGAATGTTGTAGCTGATAAATACAAACTCCAGAGAATGTGTGATTGAGTTATAATTCCAGTGGATTAAGTCCAAACTCCAGAGAATGTGTGATTGAGTTATAATTCCAGTGGATTAAGTCCAAACTCCAGAGAATGTGTGATTGAGTTACAATTTCAGTGGATTAGTCCAAACTCCAGAGAATGTGTGATTGAGTTACAATTCCAGTGGATAAGTCCAAACTCCAGAGAATGTGTGATTGAGTTACAATTCCAGTGGATTAAGTCCAAATTCCATGAGCATATGCTTGTTGTTAATTTGAACAAGAGTTGCCTTCTCTTCCCACTTGTCTTTGGCTGCATCAATCTTTGATATTAAACAGTCCAGGGTCTCCTGAAAATACAGCAAACATTATTGTCAACTTTATGTTATATATCTGTTTCGCATAGCAACATATCAACTTTATGCTATATATCTGTTTCGCATAGCAACATATCTACTTTTTGTTATATATCTGTTCCGCATAGCAACATATCAACTTTATGTTATATATCTGTTTTGCATAGCAACATATCTACTTTATGTTATATATCTGTTTAATATATCAACTTTATGATATATATCTGTTTCACATAGCAACATATCAACGTTATGTTATATATCTGTTTCGTATAGCAACATATCAACTTTATGTTATATATCTGTTTCACATAGCAACATATCAACTTTATGTTATATATCTGTTTCACATAGCAACATATCAACTTTATGTTATATATCTGTGGCGGTATTGCGGTGTTATTGTGGTGGTATTACGGTGTTATTGTGGTGGTATTACGGTGTTATTGTGGTGGTATCACAGTGTTATGGTGGTGGTATTACGGTGTTATTGTGGTGGTATCACAGTGTTATTGTGGTGGTATCATGGTGTTATTGTGGTGGTATTACGGTGTTATTGTGGTGGTATCACAGTGTTATTGTGGTGGTATTACGGTGTTATCGTGTTATTGTGGTGGTACACAGTGTATTGTGGTGGTATCACAGTGTTATTGTGGTGGTATCATGGTGTTATTGTGGTGGTATCACAGTGTTATTGTGGTGGTATCACGGTGTTATTGTGGTGGTATCACAGTGTTATTGTGGTGGTATCACAGTGTTATTGTGGTGGTATCACAGTGTTATTGTGGTGGTATCACGGTGTTATTGTGGTGGTATCACGGTGTTATTGTGGTGGTATCACGGTGTTATTGTGGTGGTATCACAGTGTTATTGTGGTGGTATCAGTGTTATTGTGGTGGTATCACGGTGGTATTGTGGTGTTATTGTGGTGGTATCACAGTGTTATTGTGGTGGTATCACAGTGTTATTGTGGTGGTATCACAGTGTTATTGTGGTGGTATCACAGTGTTATTGTGGTGGTATCACAGTGTTATTGTGGTGGTATCACGGTGTTATTGTGGTGGTATCACAGTGTTATTGTGGTGGTATCACAGTGTTATTGTGGTGGTATCACGGTGTTATTGTGGTGGTATCACGGTGTTATTGTGGTGGTATCACGGTGTTATTGTGGTGGTATCACGGTGTTATTGTGGTGGTATCACGGTGTTATTGTGGTGGTATCACGGTGTTATTGTGGTGGTATCACGGTGTTATTGTGGTGGTATCACAGTGTTATTGTGGTGGTATCACGGTGTTATTGTGGTGGTATCACGGTGTTATTGTGGTGGTATCACAGTGTTATTGTGGTGGTATCACATTGTTATTGTGGTGGTATCACGGTGTTATTGTGGTGGTATCACAGTGTTATTGTGGTGGTATCACGGTGTTATTGTGGTGGTATCACAGTGTTATTGTGGTGGTATCACGGTGTTATTGTGGTGGTATCACAGTGTTATTGTGGTGGTATCACAGTGTTATTGTGGTGGTATCACAGTGTTATTGTGGTGGTATCACAGTGTTATTGTGGTGGTATCACGGTGTTATTGTGGTGGTATCACAGTGTTATTGTGGTGGTATCACGGTGTATCGGTGTTATTGTGGTGGTATCACAGTGTTATTGTGGTGGTATCACAGTGTTATTGTGGTGGTATCACAGTGTTATTGTGGTGGTATCACAGTGTTATTGTGGTGGTATCACGGTGTTATTGTGGTGGTATCACGGTGTTATTGTGGTGGTATCACAGTGTTATTGTGGTGGTATCACAGTGTTATTGTGGTGGTATCACGGTGTTATTGTGGTGGTATCACAGTGTTATTGCGGTGTTATTGTGGTGGTATCAGTGTTATTGTGGTGGTATCACAGTGTTATTGTGGTGGTATCACGGTGGTATTGCGGTGTTATTGTGGTGGTATCACAGTGTTATTGTGGTGGTATCACAGTGTTATTGGGTGGTATCACAGTGTTATTGTGGTGGTATCACGGTGTTATTGTGGTGGTATTGCGGTGTTATTGTGGTGGTATCACAGTGTTATTGTGGTGGTATCACAGTGTTATTGTGGTGGTATCACAGTGTTATTGTGGTGGTATCACCGTGTTATTGTGGTGGTATCACGGTGTTATTGTGGTGGTATCACATTGTTATTGTGGTGGTATTACGGTGTTATTGTGGTGGTATCACAGTGTTATTGTGGTGGTATCACGGTGTTATTGTGGTGGTATCACAGTGTTATTGTGGCGGTATCACGGTGTTATTGTGGTGGTATCACAGTGTTATTGTGGTGGTATCACAGTGTTATTGTGGTGGTATCACGGTGGTATTCGGTGTTATTGTGGTGGTATCACAGTGTTATTGTGGTGGTATCACAGTGTTATTGTGGTGGTATCACAGTGTTATTGTGGTGGTATCACAGTGTTATTGTGGTGGTATCAGTGTTATTGTGGTGGTATCACGGTGTTATTGTGGTGGTATCACGGTGTTATTGTGGTGGTATCAAGGTGTTATTGTGGTGGTATCACGGTGTTATTGTGGTGGTATCACGGTGTTATTGTGGTGGTATCACGGTGTTATTGTGGTGGTATCACGGTGTCATTGTGGTGGTATCACGGTGTTATTGTGGTGGTATCACGGTGTTATTGTGGTGGTATCACAGTGTTATTGTGGTGGTATCACAGTGTTATTGTGGTGGTATCACAGTGTTATTGTGGTGGTTCACAGTGTTATTGTGATGGTATCACGGTGTTATTGTGATGGTATCACAGTGTTATTGTGGTGGTATCACAGTGTTATTGTGGTGGTATCACGGTGTTATTGTGGTGGTATCACAGTGTTATTGTGGCGGTATCACGGTGTTATTGTGGTGGTATCACAGTGTTATTGTGGCGGTATCACGGTGTTATTGTGGTGGTATCACAGTGTTATTGTGGCGGTATCACGGTGTTATTGTGGTGGTATCACGGTGTTATTGTGGTGGTATCACAGTGTTATTGTGGTGGTATCACGGTGTTATTGTGGTGGTATCATGGTGTTATTGTGGTGGTATCACGGTGTTATTGTGGTGGTATCACAGTGTTATTGTGGTGGTATCAGTGTTATTGTGGTGGTATCACAGTGTTATTGTGGTGGTATCACGGTGTTATTGTGGTGGTATCACAGTGTTATTGTGGTGGTATCACAGTGTTATTGTGGTGGTATCACGGTGTTAGTGTGGTGGTATCACGGTGTTATTGTGGTGGTATCACAGTGTTATTGTGGTGGTATCACAGTGTTATTGTGGTGGTATCACAGTGTTATTGTGGTGGTATCACAGTGTTATTGTGGTGGTATCACGGTGTTATTGTGGTGGTATCACAGTGTTATTGTGGTGGTATCACGGTGTTATTGTGGTGGTATCAGTGTCATTGTGGTGGTATCACGGTGTTATTGTGGTGGTATCACGGTGTTATTGTGGTGGTATCACGGTGTTATTGTGGTGGTATCACGGTGTTATTGTGGTGGTGTATTGTGGTGTATCACGGTGTTATTGTGGTGGTATCAGTGTTATTGTGGTGGTATCACGGTGTTATTGTGGTGGTATCACGGTGTTATTGTGGTGGTATCACAGTGTTATTGTGGTGGTATCACAGTGTTATTGTGGTGGTATCAGTGTTATTGTGGTGGTATCACGGTGTTATTGTGGTGGTATCACGGTGTTATTGTGGTGGTATCACAGTGTTATTGTGGTGGTATCACGGTGTTATTGTGGTGGTATCACGGTGTTATTGTGGTGGTATCACGGTGTTATTGTGGTGGTATCACAGTGTTATTGTGGTGGTATCATGGTGTTATTGTGGTGGTATCACGGTGTTATTGTGGTGGCATCACAGTGTCATTGTGGTGGTATCACTGTGTTATTGTGGTGGTATCACAGTGTTATTGTGGTGGTATCAGTGTTATTGTGGTGTTATCACAGTGTTATTGTGGTGGTATCACAGTGTTATTGTGGTGGTATCACGGTGTTATTGTGGTGGTATCACAGTGTTATTGTGGTGGTATCACGGTGTTATTGTGGTGGTATCACGGTGTTATTGTGGTGGCATCACAGTGTTATTGTGGTGGTATCAGTGTTATTGTGGTGTTATCACAGTGTTATTGTGGTGGTATCACAGTGTTATTGTGGTGGTATCACGGTGTTATTGTGGTGGTATCACGGTGTTATCAGTGTTATTGTGGTGGTATCCCGGTGTTATTGTGGTGGTATCGCAGTGTTATTGTGGTGGTATCACAGTGTTATTGTGGTGGTATCACGGTGTTATTGTGGTGGTATCACAGTGTTATTGTGGTGGTATCACGGTGTTATTGTGGTGGTATCACGGTGTTATTGTGGTGGTATCAGTGTTATTGTGGTGGTATCACTGTGTTATTGTGGTGGTATTATGGTGTTATTGTGGTGGTATCACGGTGTTATTGTGTGGTATCACGGTGTTATTGTGGTGGTATCACGGTGTTATTGTGGTGGTATCACGGTGTTATTGTGGTGGTATTATGGTGTTATTGTGGTGGTATCATGGTGTTATTGTGGTGGTATCAGTGTTATTGTGGTGGTATTATGGTGTTATTGGGGTGGTATGACGGTGTTATTGTGGTGGTATCATGGTGTTATTGTGGTGGTATCATGGTGTTATTAGGATAACAGTAAATACACATCATACATGTAATTTGGGAGGCAAGTTTAATAATGTTCTTAGAACTTGTTGCCTAACCCATGTTGCCCTTTGCTTTGCTTTGTCATGATTATGTATGTATTCAATATATGTGACCTACTAGAGGCTAGACAGTTGTGGTGGCATGGGTCATCTCAATATATGAAGCATGTCACCTACTAGAGGCTAGACAGTTGTGGTGGCATGTCACCTACTAGAGGCTAGACAGTTGTGGTGGCATGTCACCTACTAGAGGCTAGACAGTTGTGGTGGCATGTCACCTACTAGAGGCTAGACAGTTGTGGTGGCATGGGTCATCTCAATATATGAAGCATGTGACCTACTAGAGGCTAGACAGTTGTGGTGGCATGGGTCATCTCAATATATGAAGCATGTGACCTACTAGAGGCTAGACAGTTGTGGTGGCATGGGTCATCTCAATATATGAAGCATGTCACCTACTAGAGGCTAGACAGTTGTGATGGCATGGGTCATCTCAATATATGAAGCATGTCACCTACTAGAGGCTAGACAGTTGTGGTGGCATGGGTCATCTCAATATATGAAGCATGTCACCTACTAGAGGCTAGACAGTTGTGATGGCATGGGTCATCTCAATATATGAAGCATGTCACCTACTAGAGGCTAGACAGTTGTGATGGCATGGGTCATCTCAATATATGAAGCATGTCACCTACTAGAGGCTAGACAGTTGTGATGGCATGGGTCATCTCAATATATGAAGCATGTCACCTACTAGAGGCTAGACAGTTGTGATGGCATGGGTCATCTCAATATATGAAGCATGTCACCTACTAGAGGCTAGACAGTTGTGATGGCATGGGTCATCTCAATATATGAAGCATGTCACCTACTAGAGGCTAGACAGTTGTGATGGCATGGGTCATCTCAATATATGAAGCATGTGACCTACTAGAGGCTAGACAGTTGTGATGGCATGGGTCATATCAATATATCAAGAATGTCACCTACTAGAGGCTAGACAGTTGTGATGGCATGGGTCATATCAATATATCAAGCATGTCACCTACTAGAGGCTGGACAGTTGTGATGGCATGGGGCATCTCAATATATGAAGCATGTCACCTACTAGAGGCTAGACAGTTGTGGTGGCATGGGTCATCTCAATATATGAAGCATGTCACCTACTAGAGGCTGGACAGTTGTGATGGCATGGGTCATCTCAATATATGAAGCATGTCACCTACTAGAGGCTAGACAGTTGTGGTGGCATGGGTCATCTCAATATATGAAGCATGTCACCTACTAGAGGCTAGACAGTTGTGATGGCATGTCACCTACTAGAGGCTAGACAATTGTGATGGCATGTCACCTACTAGAGGCTAGACAATTGTGATGGCATGTCACCTACTAGAGGCTAGACAGTTGTGATGGCATGTCACCTACTAGAGGCTAGACAGTTGTGATGGCATGTCACCTACTAGAGGCTAGACAATTGTGATGGCATGTCACCTACTAGAGGCTAGACAATTGTGATGGCATGTCACCTACTAGAGGCTAGACAGTTGTGATGGCATGTCACCTACTAGAGGCTAGACAGTTGTGATGGCATGGGTCATATCAATATATGAAACTTTTAATTAGTGTAACCTTGACCTTGGTTAAAACTTTATTTACTTTACAACGATTGCGAAGCAAGTTCTAACAACTTATATTAATCACTCTCGTTGGCACGGATGAAAGCGTGAATGTGGTCATTCGTGTGGGAGGAAACCGGAGTACCTTGGAGGTACACATCCGGGTTTTCGGCGATGGATTCCATCAGGAATGAGGTCTCGAGAGTAATTAATAATTAATCAAATATAAGTTGTAAAAACTTGTTTCGCAATCGAGCTAAAATAAATTTGTATAAATAGAAAAACTATCATACATAATTGAGATCCATCCATGGACTCAGTTTGTTACAAAACAAACAGTACACGATACAGTTACAATACTGTATATACTTGTATTCTCTCGTAATCTGTTTCCATACAAGCGATCTTACTGTATATGGTTGCCTCGCAGGTTCTACTTACATCTTGTATTCTCTCGTAATCTGTTTCCATACCAGCGATCTTACTGTATATGGTTGCCTCGCAGGTTTTCGCACAGTTTTACTGTGTTCTACTTACATCTTGTATTCTCTCGTAATCTCTTTCCATACCAGCGATCTTACTGTATATGGTTGCCTCGCAGGTTTTCGCAGTTTTACTGTGTTCTACTTACATCTTGTATTCTCACGTAATCTTTTTCCATACCAGAGATCTTACTGTATATGGTTGCCTCGCAGGTTCTACTTACATCTTGTATTCTCTCGTAATCTGTTTCCATACCAGCGATCTTACTGTATATGGTTGCCTCGCAGGTTTTCGCAGTTTTACTGTGTTCTACTTACATCTTGTATTCTCACGTAATCTTTTTCCATACCAGAGATCTTACTGTATATGGTTGCCTCGCAGGTTCTACTTACATCTTGTATTCTCACGTAATCTTTTTCCATACCAGAGATCTTACTGTATATGGTTGCCTCGCAGGTTTTCGCACAGTTTTACTGTGTTCTACTTACATCTTGTATTCTCTCGTAATCTCTTTCCATACCAGCGATCTTACTGTATATGGTTGCCTCGCAGGTTTTCGCAGTTTTACTGTGTTCTACTTACATCTTGTATTCTCACGTAATCTTTTTCCATACCAGCGATCTTACTGTATATGGTTGCCTCGCAGGTTCTACTTACATCTTGTATTCTCTCGTAATCTGTTTCCATACCAGAGATCTTACTGTATATGGTTGCCTCGCAGGTTCTACTTACATCTTGTATTCTCTCGTAATCTGTTTCCATACCAGCGATCTTACTGTATATGGTTGCCTCGCAGGTTTTCGCAGTTTTACTGTGTTCTACTTACATCTTGTATTCTCACGTAATCTTTTTCCATACCAGAGATCTTAGTGTATATGGTTGCCTCGCAGGTTCTACTTACATCTTGTATTCTCTCGTAGTCTTTTTCCATACCAGCGATCTTACTGTATATGGTTGCCTCGCAGGTTCTACTTACATCTTGTATTCTCTCGTAGTCTTTTTCCATACCAGCGATCTTACTGTATATGGTTGCCTTGCAGGTTTTCGCACAGTTTTACTGTGTTCTACTTACATCTTGTATTCTCTCGTAATCTTTTTCCATACCAGAGATCTTACTGTATATGGTTGCCTCGCAGGTTCTACTTACATCTAGTATTCTCTCGTAATCTTTTTCCATACCAGCGATCTTCAGATTAAGACCATCTATTTCGTCATTCTTCTCTCTAGTAATTCTTTCCTTCTCTTCCTTCGTATTCTTCAAGTCAGTTTCCGTTGTAGCTGTATAAAACATGCATTTTGTAAATAAATTTGTATAAACTAAGAAAAAGACGTGGCCTTCTCACTGTTCTCATATTTATGTTCTATGTTAAAGCGACATTACATCACAAAAAGCAAATAAATTGCATTTATTCACGTATAGAAATGCAGTGCTACTACAGATTCTTCTGAATACACTCGAACACTAACATTGAATCAATAAACAGTGGTTTGTGGTATACAAACTTTCAAAAGTGAAAGTAGGATTTCATATAACGGTCATCCATGCTCCTGAATTGACGTTTGCTGTCATTGAAGTCAATACTAAACATGCGATACGTTCATTTAGAGATAATTTAACTAAGATTAGTCTACAAATAAATATGCATAGGCACACATTTGAGATATCACGGTAAATATGTACCATAACTCGTGTTATTCAGGGTAAACGCTTTGTATTACGCATGAATGTCGACCCTATTTACATTATTTTGTTATGTCAACAAATCGTGTATACGACGTTTGTTTATTTGTTGAAATACTCAGTTTTTGAGGCAAATATTTGGAAAGAAATTATACCATATAATAGCAAATTACATTCTGCAGACATTTGCGTTTTCACCGATGTAGTGTCGCTTTAACATTTCATCAATTTCTTGCCTAGAATATTAATTTTGTTTCTCATAAGAAACATGAATGGTATTCAAATAAATACACTGTTAGGACAACACACACAGCAATCATTCTAGAGGGCGATTTGAGCGAAATAGTCGCCCTAGGGACCCTGACCCTTCTACCTAAATAAAAGTAAGTTTCTTTACAATTTTCATACCAAATTTTGTCCAGTAAGATACACTGGCCCATTATAAAGCACTCCTTCTATTCAAATGTTGTATTTAATGGTTATACTGTGTACTTTAACCATATTTTATTGAAATTTATTAAATAACACCATTTAAGGACGTGATTGTGCGATTTCTCACTTCTCCCAAATATTCTGACCTAGAATGACCCCTGCACACAGTTTAATTTCTTGTGCCGGATTTGGTGAAAGCTGTCAAATATTGGGACTCTGTCTTGAAAAAGTCGAAATGACAAGGTTTCAAATCTGGTCTGATGAATGGCATATTTTACTGTGTTACTGTCGTTCGTTGAAGAATAATGAACATAATCACGCAGTTTTGGATGCCAGATAATCCTTGAGTCCAATATTATTACAGGAATAAACATTTGCAACACTGAATAAGTGATTCACCGCCATTTTATTTATGAAATTGAGAGATATGTTGGAAATATTAAAATTTTGTGTGCAACTCTTAAAGTGGCATTAGATACATCTGTGGAAAAGGCAAATTATAGCAGAATGTACTTTCCTATTCATATGGTATACATGTAACTATAGCAGAATGTACTTTCCTATTCATATGGTATACATGTAATTATAGCAGAATGTACTTTCCTGTTCATATGGTATACATGTAACTATAGCAGAATGTACTTTCCTATTCATATGGTATACATGTAGTTATAGCAGAATGTACTTTCCTTTCATATGGTATACATGTAACTATAGCAGAATGTACTTTCCTATTCATATGGTATACATGTAACTATAGCAGAATGTACTTTCCTGTTCATATGGTATACATGTAACTATAGCAGAATGTACTTTCCTATGGTATACATGTAACTATAGCAGAATGTACTTTCCTGTTCATATGGTATACATGTAACTATAGCAGAATGTACTTTCCTGTTCATATGGTATACATGTAACTATAGCAGAATGTACTTTCCTGTTCATATGGTATACATGTAATTATAGCAGAATGTACTTTCCTATTCATATGGTATACATGTAACTATAGCAGAATGTACTTTCCTATTCATATGGTATACATGTAACTATAGCAGAATGTACTTTCCTATTCATATGGTATACATGTAACTATAGCAGAATGTACTTTCCTGTTCATATGGTATACATGTAACTATAGCAGAATGTACTTTCCTATTCATATGGTATACATGTAACTATAGCAGAATGTACTTTCCTATTCATATGGTATACATGTAACTATAGCAGAATGTACTTTCCTATTCATATGGTATACATGTAACTATAGCAGAATGTACTTTCCTATTCATATGGTATACATGTAACTATAGCAGAATGTACTTTCCTATTCATATGGTATACATGTAACTATAGCAGAATGTACTTTCCTATTCATATGGTATACATGTAACTATAGCAGAATGTACTTTCCCATATGGTATACATGTAACTATAGCAGAATGTACTTTCCTATGGTATACATGTAACTATAGCAGAATGTACTTTCCTATGGTATACATGTAACTATAGCAGAATGTACTTTCCTATGGTATACATGTAACTATAGCAGAATGTACTTTCCTATGGTATACATGTAACTATAGCAGAATGTACTTTCCTGTTCATATGGTATACATGTAACTATAGCAGAATGTACTTTCCTGTTCATATGGTATACATGTAACTATAGCAGAATGTACTTTCCTGTTCATATGGTATACATGTAATTGTTTTCTAAATATTTGTATCAGAATCTGAGTATTTCAACTAATAAAACAAACTTTGTACACGACGTTTGTTGACCAAAATAATGAAAACATTCATGCATAATACACCGCGTGTATCATGAATATCAACATTTACGATACAGATTTATAGTTATATCTCACATTTGTGCATATGCATATTTAATTACAAGATTACTCGGTTTAACGTCCCATCTGAAAGACTGTTAATTTTGTTTGGATTAGACGGGGGATCGAACCTGCGATCCATGGATTACCAGTCCAATGTGTTAACCACTGGACTACTGATCCGTCTGCTTTATGATAAAAGACATAACAAAGGTGTTATATACATAGCTGTTGTCTGGTGCGTAGCAAATCGGTCTCCAGTTTGTGAATACGTAATCCCATTTCCGTCTGCATTGTCTTGTACTGCCGGGTCATATCTGGACAACAAAAGTAGGAGTTCTGTGTTAGTATGTATCAGGGTTCATTCTAGGTCAGGGTTCATTCTAGGTCAGGGTTCATTCTAGGTTAGGGTTCATTCTAGGTCAGGGTTCATTCTAGGTCAGAATTTTTGGGAGAAGTGAGAAAGCGCGTGATCACTTCCTTAAATGGTGTTCTTTAATATACCAGGGTTCATTCTAGGTCAGAATTTTTGGGAAAAGTGAGAAAGCGCGCGATCGCTTCCTTAAATGGTGTTCTTTAATATACCAGGGTTCATTCTAGGTCAGAATATTTGGGAGAAGTGAGCGATCGCTTCCTTAAATGGTGTTCTTTAATATACCAGGGTTCATTCTAGGTCAGAATTTTTGGGAGAAGTGAGAAAGCGCGCGATCGCTTCCTTAAATGGTGTTCTTTAATATACCAGGGTTCATTCTAGGTCAGAATTTTTGGGAGAAGTGAGAAAGCGCGCGATTGCTTCCTTAAATGGTGTTCTTTAATATACCAAGGTTCATTCTAGGTCAGAATTTTTGGGAGAAGTGAGAAAGCGCGCCATCGCTTCCTTAAATGGTGTTCTTTAATATACTTCTGCAAAATAGGGTTAAAATGCACAGTACAACCATTAAATACAACATTTGAATAGGAGTGCTTTATAATGGGCCAGTGTATCTTAACTAGACAAAATATTGTTTGAAAATCGTAAAAACCAACAAAAAAAAGTTTTAATGTTTTGTATTAGGGAGAAGGGGGCCCCCAGAGGGCGAAGTCAGGGTCTCTAGGACGACAATTTCGCCCACATCGCCCTCTAGAATGATCCCTGATGTATAAGTATGTATAATCATATTTCAAGGCAAATGTATACGGTTCTTTGCTCACATAAAACAATCATACAACATTCAAGTGTTATCCAACATTAGATTTACAAGAATCTGTGACAAAATAGATCTGCTCTGCACCTATCATGAAGTGTTGTGCAATAAATCATGTTTAAATGGCCGTAAATCCGCAAACAATCACCCATCCGTAAATCCGCAAACAATCACCCATCCATAAATCTGCAAACAATCACCCATCCGTAAATCCGCAAACAATCACCCATCTGTAAATCTGCAAACAATCACCCATCCATAAATCTGCAAACAATCACCCATCCGTAAATCCGCAAACAATCACCCATCCATAAATCTGCAAACAATCACCCATCCGTAAATCCACAAACAATCACACATCCATAAATCCACAAACAATCACCCATCCATAAATCCACAAACAATCACCCATCCGTAAATCCGCAAACAATCACCCATCCAGAACAGGATTTCAATATGCACAACCTAACATAATAATGATGCTTACTGCCATGGTTGGTGAACATCCAATAAGGAGTTTAGGAAAGAGGTAACCATGCAAGCAGATTGTTTTCTCCTCAATCCTACATGTATGTACATAGGAAAGAGGTAACCATACAAGCAGGTTGCTTTCTCCTCATTCCTACATGTATGTACATAGGAAAGAGGTAACCATACAAGCAGGTTGCTTTCTCCTCATTCCTACATGTATGTACATAGGAAAGAGGTAACCATACAAGCAGATTGCTTTCTCCTCAATCCTACATGTATGTACATAGGAAAGAGGTAACCATACAAGCAGATTGCTTTCTCCTCAATCCTACATAGTATGTACATAGGAAAGAGGTAACCATACAAGCAGATTGCTTTCTCCTCAATCCTACATGTATGTACATAGGAAAGAGGTAACCATACAAGCAGATTGCTTTCTCCTCAATCCTACATGTATGTACATAGGAAAGAGGTAACCATACAAGCAGATTGCTTTCTCCTCAATCCTACATGTATGTACATAGGAAAGAGGTAACCATACAAGCAGATTGCTTTCTCCTCAATCCTACATGTATGTACATAGGAAAGAGGTAACCATACAAGCAGATTGCTTTCTCCTCAATCCTACATGTACGTACATAGGAAAGAGGTAACCATACAAGCAGATTGCTTTCTCCTCAATCCTACATGTATGTACATAGGAAAGAGGTAACCATACAAGCAGATTGCTTTCTCCTCAATCCTACATGTATGTAC
>CM026386.1:23004261-23037549 GCA_014843695.1 Archivesica marissinica | reverse complement strand
TGGCATGGGTCATCTCAATATATGAAGCATGTCACCTACTAGAGGCTAGACAGTTGTGATGGCATGGGTCATCTCAATATATGAAGCATGTCACCTACTAGAGGCTAGACAGTTGTGATGGCATGGGTCATCTCAATATATGAAGCATGTCACCTACTAGAGGCTAGACAGTTGTGATGGCATGGGTCATCTCAATATATGAAGCATGTCACCTACTAGAGGCTAGACAGTTGTGATGGCATGGGTCATCTCAATATATGAAGCATGTCACCTACTAGAGGCTAGACAGTTGTGATGGCATGGGTCATCTCAATATATGAAGCATGTGACCTACTAGAGGCTAGACAGTTGTGATGGCATGGGTCATCTCAATATATGAAGCATGTCACCTACTAGAGGCTAGACAGTTGTGATGGCATGGGTCATCTCAATATATGAAGCATGTCACCTACTAGAGGCTAGACAGTTGTGATGGCATGGGTCATCTCAATATATGAAGCATGTCACCTACTAGAGGCTAGACAGTTGTGATGGCATGGGTCATCTCAATATATGAAGCATGTCACCTACTAGAGGCTAGACAGTTGTGATGGCATGGGTCATCTCAATATATGAAGCATGTCACCTACTAGAGGCTAGACAGTTGTGATGGCATGGGTCATCTCAATATATGAAGCATGTCACCTACTAGAGGCTAGACAGTTGTGGTGGCATGGGTCATCTCAATATATGAAGCATGTCACCTACTAGAGGCTAGACAGTTGTGATGGCATGGGTCATCTCAATATATGAAGCATGTCACCTACTAGAGGCTAGACAGTTGTGGTGGCATGGGTCATCTCAATATATGAAGCATGTCACCTACTAGAGGCTAGACAGTTGTGGTGGCATGGGTCATCTCAATATATGAAGCATTTCACCTACTAGAGGCTAGACAGTTGTGGTGGCATGGGTCATCTCAATATATGAAGCATGTCACCTACTAGAGGCTAGACAGTTGTGGTGGCATGGGTCATCTCAATATATGAAGCATGTCACCTACTAGAGGCTAGACAGTTGTGATGGCATGGGTCATCTCAATATATGAAGCATGTGATCTACTAGAGGCTAGACAGTTGTGGTGGCATGGGTCATCTCAATATATGAAGCATGTCACCTACTAGAGGCTAGACAGTTGTGATGGCATGGGTCATCTCAATATATGAAGCATGTGACCTACTAGAGGCTAGACAGTTGTGATGGCATGGGTCATCTCAATATATGAAGCATGTCACCTACTAGAGGCTGGACAGTTGTGATGGCATGGGTCATCTCAATATATGAAGCATGTGACCTACTAGAGGCTAGACAGTTGTGATGGCATGGGTCATCTCAATATATGAAGCATGTGACCTACTAGAGGCTAGACAGTTGTGGTGGCATGGGTCATCTCAATATATGAAGCATGTGACCTACTAGAGGCTAGACAGTTGTGGTGGCATGGGTCATCTCAATATATGAAGCATGTGACCTACTAGAGGCTAGACAGTTGTGATGGCATGGGTCATCTCAATATATGAAGCATGTGACCTACTAGAGGCTAGACAGTTGTGATGGTATGGGTCATATCAATATATCAAGCATGTCACCTACTAGAGGCTAGACAGTTGTGATGGCATGGGTCATATCAATATATCAAGCATGTCACCTACTAGAGGCTAGACAGTTGTGATGGCATGGGTCATATCAATATATCAAGCATGTCACCTACTAGAGGCTAGACAGTTGTGATGGCATGGGTCATATCAATATATCAAGAATGTCACCTACTAGAGGCTAGACAGTTGTGATGGCATGGGTCATATCAATATATCAAGCATGTCACCTACTAGAGGCTAGACAGTTGTGGTGGCATGGGTCATCTCAATATATGAAGCATTTCACCTACTAGAGGCTAGACAGTTGTGATGGCATGGGTCATCTCAATATATGAAGCATGTGATCTACTAGAGGCTAGACAGTTGTGGTGGCATGGGTCATCTCAATATATGAAGCCTGTCACCTACTAGAGGCTAGACAGTTGTGATGGCATGGGTCATCTCAATATATGAAGCATGTGACCTACTAGAGGCTAGACAGTTGTGGTGGCATGGGTCATCTCAATATATGAAGCCTGTCACCTACTAGAGGCTGGACAGTTGTGATGGCATGGGTCATCTCAATATATGAAGCATGTGACCTACTAGAGGCTAGACAGTTGTGATGGCATGGGTCATCTCAATATATGAAGCATGTGACCTACTAGAGGCTAGACAGTTGTGGTGGCATGGGTCATCTCAATATATGAAGCATGTGACCTACTAGAGGCTAGACAGTTGTGGTGGCATGGGTCATCTCAATATATGAAGCATGTGACCTACTAGAGGCTAGACAGTTGTGATGGCATGGGTCATCTCAATATATGAAGCATGTGACCTACTAGAGGCTAGACAGTTGTGATGGTATGGGTCATATCAATATATCAAGCATGTCACCTACTAGAGGCTAGACAGTTGTGATGGCATGGGTCATATCAATATATCAAGCATGTCACCTACTAGAGGCTAGACAGTTGTGATGGCATGGGTCATATCAATATATCAAGCATGTCACCTACTAGAGGCTAGACAGTTGTGATGGCATGGGTCATATCAATATATCAAGAATGTCACCTACTAGAGGCTAGACAGTTGTGATGGCATGGGTCATATCAATATATCAAGCATGTCACCTACTAGAGGCTGGACAGTTGTGATGGCATGGGGCATCTCAATATATGAAGCATGTCACCTACTAGAGGCTAGACAGTTGTGGTGGCATGGGTCATCTCAATATATGAAGCATGTCACCTACTAGAGGCTGGACAGTTGTGATGGCATGGGTCATCTCAATATATGAAGCATGTCACCTACTAGAGGCTAGACAGTTGTGGTGGCATGGGTCATCTCAATATATGAAGCATGTCACCTACTAGAGGCTAGACAGTTGTGATGGCATGTCACCTACTAGAGGCTAGACAATTGTGATGGCATGTCACCTACTAGAGGCTAGACAATTGTGATGGCATGTCACCTACTAGAGGCTAGACAGTTGTGATGGCATGTCACCTACTAGAGGCTAGACAGTTGTGATGGCATGTCACCTACTAGAGGCTAGACAATTGTGATGGCATGTCACCTACTAGAGGCTAGACAATTGTGATGGCATGTCACCTACTAGAGGCTAGACAGTTGTGATGGCATGTCACCTACTAGAGGCTAGACAGTTGTGATGGCATGGGTCATATCAATATATGAAACTTTTAATTAGTGTAACCTTGACCTTGGTTAAAACTTTATTTACTTTACAACGATTGCGAAGCAAGTTCTAACAACTTATATTAATCACTCTCGTTGGCACGGATGAAAGCGTGAATGTGGTCATTCGTGTGGGAGGAAACCGGAGTACCTTGGAGGTACACATCCGGGTTTTCGGCGATGGATTCCATCAGGAATGAGGTCTCGAGAGTAATTAATAATTAATCAAATATAAGTTGTAAAAACTTGTTTCGCAATCGAGCTAAAATAAATTTGTATAAATAGAAAAACTATCATACATAATTGAGATCCATCTATGGACTCAGTTTGTTACAAAACAAACAGTACACGATACAGTTACAATACTGTATATACTTGTATTCTCTCGTAATCTGTTTCCATACAAGCGATCTTACTGTATATGGTTGCCTCGCAGGTTCTACTTACATCTTGTATTCTCTCGTAATCTGTTTCCATACCAGCGATCTTACTGTATATGGTTGCCTCGCAGGTTTTCGCACAGTTTTACTGTGTTCTACTTACATCTTGTATTCTCTCGTAATCTCTTTCCATACCAGCGATCTTACTGTATATGGTTGCCTCGCAGGTTTTCGCAGTTTTACTGTGTTCTACTTACATCTTGTATTCTCACGTAATCTTTTTCCATACCAGAGATCTTACTGTATATGGTTGCCTCGCAGGTTCTACTTACATCTTGTATTCTCTCGTAATCTGTTTCCATACCAGCGATCTTACTGTATATGGTTGCCTCGCAGGTTTTCGCAGTTTTACTGTGTTCTACTTACATCTTGTATTCTCACGTAATCTTTTTCCATACCAGAGATCTTACTGTATATGGTTGCCTCGCAGGTTCTACTTACATCTTGTATTCTCACGTAATCTTTTTCCATACCAGAGATCTTACTGTATATGGTTGCCTCGCAGGTTTTCGCACAGTTTTACTGTGTTCTACTTACATCTTGTATTCTCTCGTAATCTCTTTCCATACCAGCGATCTTACTGTATATGGTTGCCTCGCAGGTTTTCGCAGTTTTACTGTGTTCTACTTACATCTTGTATTCTCACGTAATCTTTTTCCATACCAGCGATCTTACTGTATATGGTTGCCTCGCAGGTTCTACTTACATCTTGTATTCTCTCGTAATCTGTTTCCATACCAGAGATCTTACTGTATATGGTTGCCTCGCAGGTTCTACTTACATCTTGTATTCTCTCGTAATCTGTTTCCATACCAGCGATCTTACTGTATATGGTTGCCTCGCAGGTTTTCGCAGTTTTACTGTGTTCTACTTACATCTTGTATTCTCACGTAATCTTTTTCCATACCAGAGATCTTAGTGTATATGGTTGCCTCGCAGGTTCTACTTACATCTTGTATTCTCTCGTAATCTGTTTCCATACCAGCGATCTTACTGTATATGGTTGCCTCGCAGGTTTTCGCAGTTTTACTGTGTTCTACTTACATCTTGTATTCTCACGTAATCTTTTTCCATACCAGAGATCTTAGTGTATATGGTTGCCTCGCAGGTTCTACTTACATCTTGTATTCTCTCGTAGTCTTTTTCCATACCAGCGATCTTACTGTATATGGTTGCCTCGCAGGTTCTACTTACATCTTGTATTCTCTCGTAGTCTTTTTCCATACCAGCGATCTTACTGTATATGGTTGCCTTGCAGGTTTTCGCACAGTTTTACTGTGTTCTACTTACATCTTGTATTCTCTCGTAATCTTTTTCCATACCAGAGATCTTACTGTATATGGTTGCCTCGCAGGTTCTACTTACATCTAGTATTCTCTCGTAATCTTTTTCCATACCAGCGATCTTCAGATTAAGACCATCTATTTCGTCATTCTTCTCTCTAGTAATTCTTTCCTTCTCTTCCTTCGTATTCTTCAAGTCAGTTTCCGTTGTAGCTGTATAAAACATGCATTTTGTAAATAAATTTGTATAAACTAAGAAAAAGACGTGGCCTTCTCACTGTTCTCATATTTATGTTCTATGTTAAAGCGACATTACATCACAAAAAGCAAATAAATTGCATTTATTCACGTATAGAAATGCAGTGCTACTACAGATTCTTCTGAATACACTCGAACACTAACATTGAATCAATAAACAGTGGTTTGTGGTATACAAACTTTCAAAAGTGAAAGTAGGATTTCATATAACGGTCATCCATGCTCCTGAATTGACGTTTGCTGTCATTGAAGTCAATACTAAACATGCGATACGTTCATTTAGAGATAATTTAACTAAGATTAGTCTACAAATAAATATGCATAGGCACACATTTGAGATATCACGGTAAATATGTACCATAACTCGTGTTATTCAGGGTAAACGCTTTGTATTACGCATGAATGTCGACCCTATTTACATTATTTTGTTATGTCAACAAATCGTGTATACGACGTTTCTTTATTTGTTGAAATACTCAGTTTTTGAGGCAAATATTTGGAAAGAAATTATACCATATAATAGCAAATTACATTCTGCAGACATTTGCGTTTTCACCGATGTAGTGTCGCTTTAACATTTCATCAATTTCTTGCCTAGAATATTAATTTTGTTTCTCATAAGAAACATGAATGGTATTCAAATAAATACACTGTTAGGACAACACACACAGCAATCATTCTAGAGGGCGATTTGAGCGAAATAGTCGCCCTAGGGACCCTGACCCTTCTACCTAAATAAAAGTAAGTTTCTTTACAATTTTCATACCAAATTTTGTCCAGTAAGATACACTGGCCCATTATAAAGCACTCCTTCTATTCAAATGTTGTATTTAATGGTTATACTGTGTACTTTAACCATATTTTATTGAAATTTATTAAATAACACCATTTAAGGACGTGATTGTGCGATTTCTCACTTCTCCCAAATATTCTGACCTAGAATGACCCCTGCACACAGTTTAATTTCTTGTGCCGGATTTGGTGAAAGCTGTCAAATATTGGGACTCTGTCTTGAAAAAGTCGAAATGACAAGGTTTCAAATCTGGTCTGATGAATGGCATATTTTACTGTGTTACTGTCGTTCGTTGAAGAATAATGAACATAATCACGCAGTTTTGGATGCCAGATAATCCTTGAGTCCAATATTATTACAGGAATAAACATTTGCAACACTGAATAAGTGATTCACCGCCATTTTATTTATGAAATTGAGAGATATGTTGGAAATATTAAAATTTTGTGTGCAACTCTTAAAGTGGCATTAGATACATCTGTGGAAAAGGCAAATTATAGCAGAATGTACTTTCCTATTCATATGGTATACATGTAATTATAGCAGAATGTACTTTCCTATGGTATACATGTAACTATAGCAGAATGTACTTTCCTATTCATATGGTATACATGTAACTATAGCAGAATGTACTTTCCTATTCATATGGTATACATGTAATTATAGCAGAATGTACTTTCCTGTTCATATGGTATACATGTAACTATAGCAGAATGTACTTTCCTATTCATATGGTATACATGTAATTATAGCAGAATGTACGTTCCTATTCATATGGTATACATGTAATTATAGCAGAATGTACGTTCCTATGGTATACATGTAACTATAGCAGAATGTACTTTCCTATGGTATACATGTAATTATAGCAGAATGTACTTTCCTGTTCATATGGTATACATGTAACTATAGCAGAATGTACTTTCCTATTCATATGGTATACATGTAACTATAGCAGAATGTACTTTCCTGTTCATATGGTATACATGTAACTATAGCAGAATGTACTTTCCTATGGTATACATGTAACTATAGCAGAATGTACTTTCCTATGGTATACATGTAACTATAGCAGAATGTACTTTCCTATGGTATACATGTAACTATAGCAGAATGTACTTTCCTGTTCATATGGTATACATGTAACTATAGCAGAATGTACTTTCCTGTTCATATGGTATACATGTAACTATAGCAGAATGTACTTTCCTGTTCATATGGTATACATGTAACTATAGCAGAATGTACTTTCCTGTTCATATGGTATACATGTAACTATAGCAGAATGTACTTTCCTATGGTATACATGTAACTATAGCAGAATGTACTTTCCTGTTCATATGGTATACATGTAACTATAGCAGAATGTACTTTCCTGTTCATATGGTATACATGTAATTATAGCAGAATGTACTTTCCTGTTCATATGGTATACATGTAACTATAGCAGAATGTACTTTCCTATTCATATGGTATACATGTAACTATAGCAGAATGTACTTTCCTGTTCATATGGTATACATGTAACTATAGCAGAATGTACTTTCCTGTTCATATGGTATACATGTAACTATAGCAGAATGTACTTTCCTATTCATATGGTATACATGTAACTATAGCAGAATGTACTTTCCTATTCATATGGTATACATGTAACTATAGCAGAATGTACTTTCCTATTCATATGGTATACATGTAACTATAGCAGAATGTACTTTCCTATTCATATGGTATACATGTAACTATAGCAGAATGTACTTTCCTATTCATATGGTATACATGTAACTATAGCAGAATGTACTTTCCTATTCATATGGTATACATGTAACTATAGCAGAATGTACTTTCCTATTCATATGGTATACATGTAACTATAGCAGAATGTACTTTCCATTCATATGGTATACATGTAACTATAGCAGAATGTACTTTCCTATGGTATACATGTAACTATAGCAGAATGTACTTTCCTATGGTATACATGTAACTATAGCAGAATGTACTTTCCTATGGTATACATGTAACTATAGCAGAATGTACTTTCCTGTTCATATGGTATACATGTAACTATAGCAGAATGTACTTTCCTGTTCATATGGTATACATGTAACTATAGCAGAATGTACTTTCCTGTTCATATGGTATACATGTAACTATAGCAGAATGTACTTTCCTGTTCATATGGTATACATGTAATTGTTTTCTAAATATTTGTATCAGAATCTGAGTATTTCAACTAATAAAACAAACTTTGTACACGACGTTTGTTGACCAAAATAATGAAAACATTCATGCATAATACACCGCGTGTATCATGAATATCAACATTTACGATACAGATTTATAGTTATATCTCACATTTGTGCATATGCATATTTAATTACAAGATTACTCGGTTTAACGTCCCATCTGAAAGACTGTTAATTTTGTTTGGATTAGACGGGGGATCGAACCTGCGATCCATGGATTACCAGTCCAATGTGTTAACCACTGGACTACTGATCCGTCTGCTTTATGATAAAAGACATAACAAAGGTGTTATATACATAGCTGTTGTCTGGTGCGTAGCAAATCGGTCTCCAGTTTGTGAATACGTAATCCCATTTCCGTCTGCATTGTCTTGTACTGCCGGGTCATATCTGGACAACAAAAGTAGGAGTTCTGTGTTAGTATGTATCAGGGTTCATTCTAGGTCAGGGTTCATTCTAGGTCAGGGTTCATTCTAGGTTAGGGTTCATTCTAGGTCAGGGTTCATTCTAGGTCAGAATTTTTGGGAGAAGTGAGAAAGCGCGTGATCACTTCCTTAAATGGTGTTCTTTAATATACCAGGGTTCATTCTAGGTCAGAATTTTTGGGAAAAGTGAGAAAGCGCGCGATCGCTTCCTTAAATGGTGTTCTTTAATATACCAGGGTTCATTCTAGGTCAGAATATTTGGGAGAAGTGAGCGATCGCTTCCTTAAATGGTGTTCTTTAATATACCAGGGTTCATTCTAGGTCAGAATTTTTGGGAGAAGTGAGAAAGCGCGCGATCGCTTCCTTAAATGGTGTTCTTTAATATACCAGGGTTCATTCTAGGTCAGAATTTTTGGGAGAAGTGAGAAAGCGCGCGATCGCTTCCTTAAATGATGTTCTTTAATATACCAAGGTTCATTCTAGGTCAGAATTTTTGGGAGAAGTGAGAAAGCGCGCCATCGCTTCCTTAAATGGTGTTCTTTAATATACTTCTGCAAAATAGGGTTAAAATGCACAGTACAACCATTAAATACAACATTTGAATAGGAGTGCTTTATAATGGGCCAGTGTATCTTAACTAGACAAAATATTGTTTGAAAATCGTAAAAACCAACAAAAAAAAGTTTTAATGTTTTGTATTAGGGAGAAGGGGGCCCCCAGAGGGCGAAGTCAGGGTCTCTAGGACGACAATTTCGCCCACATCGCCCTCTAGAATGATCCCTGATGTATAAGTATGTATAATCATATTTCAAGGCAAATGTATACGGTTCTTTGCTCACATAAAACAATCATACAACATTCAAGTGTTATCCAACATTAGATTTACAAGAATCTGTGACAAAATAGATCTGCTCTGCACCTATCATGAAGTGTTGTGCAATAAATCATGTTTAAATGGCCGTAAATCCGCAAACAATCACCCATCCGTAAATCCGCAAACAATCACCCATCCATAAATCTGCAAACAATCACCCATCCGTAAATCCGCAAACAATCACCCATCTGTAAATCTGCAAACAATCACCCATCCATAAATCTGCAAACAATCACCCATCCGTAAATCCGCAAACAATCACCCATCCATAAATCTGCAAACAATCACCCATCCGTAAATCCACAAACAATCACACATCCATAAATCCACAAACAATCACCCATCCATAAATCCACAAACAATCACCCATCCGTAAATCCGCAAACAATCACCCATCCAGAACAGGATTTCAATATGCACAACCTAACATAATAATGATGCTTACTGCCATGGTTGGTGAACATCCAATAAGGAGTTTAGGAAAGAGGTAACCATGCAAGCAGATTGTTTTCTCCTCAATCCTACATGTATGTACATAGGAAAGAGGTAACCATACAAGCAGGTTGCTTTCTCCTCATTCCTACATGTATGTACATAGGAAAGAGGTAACCATACAAGCAGGTTGCTTTCTCCTCATTCCTACATGTATGTACATAGGAAAGAGGTAACCATACAAGCAGATTGCTTTCTCCTCAATCCTACATGTATGTACATAGGAAAGAGGTAACCATACAAGCAGATTGCTTTCTCCTCAATCCTACATAGTATGTACATAGGAAAGAGGTAACCATACAAGCAGATTGCTTTCTCCTCATCCTACATGTATGTACATAGGAAAGAGGTAACCATACAAGCAGATTGCTTTCTCCTCAATCCTACATGTATGTACATAGGAAAGAGGTAACCATACAAGCAGATTGCTTTCTCCTCAATCCTACATGTATGTACATAGGAAAGAGGTAACCATACAAGCAGATTGCTTTCTCCTCAATCCTACATGTATGTACATAGGAAAGAGGTAACCATACAAGCAGATTGCTTTCTCCTCAATCCTACATGTACGTACATAGGAAAGAGGTAACCATACAAGCAGATTGCTTTCTCCTCAATCCTACATGTATGTACATAGGAAAGAAGTAACCATACAAGCAGATTGCTTTCTCCTCAATCCTACATGTATGTACAGAGGAAAGAGGTAACCATACAAGCAGATTGCTTTCTCCTCAATCCTACATGTATGTACATAGGAAAGAGGTAACCATACAAGCAGATTGCTTTCTCCTCAATCCTACATGTATGTACAGAGGAAAGAGGTAACCATACAAGCAGATTGCTTTCTCCTCAATCCTACATGTATGTACATAGGAAAGAGGTAACCATACAAGCAGATTGCTTTCTCCTCAATCCTACATGTATGTACAGAGGAAAGAGGTAACCATACAAGCAGATTGCTTTCTCCTCATCCTACATGTATGTACATAGAAAGAGGTAACCATACAAGCATTGCTTTCTCCTCAATCCTACATGTATGCATGAAAGATAACCATACAAGCAGATTGCTTTCTCCTCAATCCTACATGTATGTACATAGGAAAGAGGTAACCATACAAGCAGATTGCTTTCTCCTCAATCCTACATGTATGTACATAGGAAAGAGGTAACCATACAAGCAGATTGCTTTCTCCTCAATCCTACATGTATGTACATAGGAAAGAGGTAACCATACAAGCAGATTGCTTTCTCCTCAATCCTACATGTATGTACATAGGAAAGAGGTAACCATACAAGCAGATTGCTTTCTCCTCAATCCTACATGTATGTACATAGGAAAGAGGTAACCATACAAGCAGATTGCTTTCTCCTCAATCCTACATGTATGTACATAGGAAAGAGGTAACCATACAAGCAGATTGCTTTCTCCTCAATCCTACATGTATGTACATAGGAAAGAGGTAACCATACAAGCAGATTGCTTTCTCCTCAATCCTACATGTATGTACATAGGAAAGAGGTAACCATACAAGCAGATTGCTTTCTCCTCAATCCTACATGTATGTACATAGGAAAGAGGTAACCATACAAGCAGATTGCTTTCTCCTCAATCCTACATGTATGTACATAATATTTAAACTTGACTGTTTATTCAAAAAAATAAATAATATCTAAACTAATAAGGAGTTTGGAATTTGATGAATGGACATGGTAAAATTAGACAGATCTATGGCCAAAATAATATTGTCTCCCCCTGATTGGGGGGTGGGGTATAATATTAATACACCAAAATAAAACGTACCAGCATTGATATGCTTCTGATCACTTTTGTGCTCCTCTAACACCTTCTCTGTCTCCTTCATCCGGAATCGCATTTCATCCTCGTTGCCATGAGACTTCCTCGACAATTCTTTCCGGATTGCTGAATATAACATGATAATAAGAAAATTACTATTATTATATTACAGATGGATCTGGTTCGATCCCCTCTCTTACCCTTAAAAAAATAACAGTCTTTAACTTGGGACTTTAAACCGAAGTCTCGTGTCGGTGCTTTACACCGTGCATGTAAAAGAACCAGATGAGACTCTGGAATGGGTCTCTGTCTGTATCATTGCACTATCATCCAAAAATCTCAAATTACTAATATCTTCAGGAGGCGTCGCTCATATGGGCAACTGGTAGAGATGATAAATAACGTAAAACACACACACTAACAAAACAGTGGCTATTATTGACAAAACACTTACTATTGTAATTCTATACAGCTTCATTAGAAAAGTTTGATTTGATAATATTTTTATTGCTGTATGTATGTATGTAACACTTATAAACAAATTACAAATACATAATATAACTTATACTAATCACGCTCGAGACCTCATTCCTGATGGAATCCATGCATCGCCACGAAGGAGAGAGAAGAGGCATGTGGAATTTAAATGCCTTGCCTAAGGACACAATCGTAACGGCTCCAGCGGGGCTCGAACTCCGGGCCTTTCGCACGTGAAGCGATCGCGCTACCACTGAGCTATCACGACTTCATACATGATTAGCAAATGGGTTGGGCCACACGTTCTAACAACATTAGTGATTGGCCCTCCCCATAGAAGTGATTTGAACACTACATAATTTAAATGGCTTAATTAAAGCTGAAACAAGTATATAACGCGGTTTACAATAATATATGTAGAATTAGTCTTTGACTTTTTAAAGAAATGTACTAGTCTGCACAATCCACTGCCCAGTTTCCCCAAGTGGAAGTCGTGATAGCGCAGTGGATGCGCGTTCGCTTCAGGTGCGAAAGGTCCGGAGTTCGAGCCCCACTGGAGCCATTACGAGTGTGCCCTTAGGCAAGGCATTTAAATTCCACATTGCCTCTTCTCTCTCCCTCGTGGCGATGGATTCCATCAGGAATGAGGTCTCGAGAGTGATTTATATAAGTTGAAATAACTTCGCAATCGAGCTAAATAAAATTTGTATAAACTAAGTGCACCCCTGGGGACCAAGATTTACACAAAAGAAGAAAACGAAAATGATTGATTGCTAACCCAAAGTATTAACAAGCATTAATTAGAAAAGTATTATTTATTCCTTAGATGTATGCCAGTCTCCCTTTCAACACCACAGACCTCTAAATAGGCTTACAAAAAGTGTAGATCCAGATGAGCCGGCTCGTGACGAGCCGTCTCATCAGGATCTGCACTTTTTGCCAGTGATATGACTATTTTTAGACATAATTACCCATTTTGATAAATGAACTTGTCCAAATGTGATTTTCTGATTCATTTATTGGTTTATGAATATCATGGACCAGTCCATGTGAGTTACTTGGTGTTGAATGGGTTAAAGCAGCATTACATCGTAATAAAGGATGTTTTGGGTAAAATATAAATACAATATGAATATAAATGTATGTTTACAAAAATCGAAATAGTCACTCAGAAACGATAAAATTCCAATAAGTTTAAACCGTCGTATACGCGAATTTGTTTATCAACACACGAAATGTAAACACGCATGCGTGAAACAACAGAGAATGTAGAAAACAACGTATATATTTTGAACATGAAATACTATCTATCTATCTTCCTCTAATGTCGAACCCCTCGCAGGGATGTAGAAATGTCCCTAAAAGACTTAGCTAACAGAGGTATGAATCAACATATCAAGTAATTTAAATAAAAAAGACGTGGGACAAATTGGGTCGATGCATTCCGAATGTAAACAGGTGCGGACGATGCGTTCCGGTTGTAAACAATTACGTAACCGATCGACTCGGAAAGTCCTACTTTCGGTTTCGAATTTGTTTTATCGCAAAAAAACACTGTTTACCAAATGATGTTATGTTATATTTCGGGTTTTACGCCTGCATCAGCACCATTTCGGGCTATATCGCCGGTGGGCAGTTTACCTAACAACACCTTTACCAAATGAACATAAGCATACAATGTATAATGTTAGACTGTGTAGCAGCATTGCTACCCATACGTAAAAATTGAATTTTTCAAATATCTTTTATTTCATACGATGTAATGCTGCTTTAAACTATCGATTAATCAAATAACTGTGTTGATTTCAGGGCTTAATCCATCGGGCTGTCTCACATTTCCCTCTTTTTTCCGTTAAGAGACCAGATTTTTCAGACAGATTAATAAGTGAGCATGTGAATAGTTAGTCAACCTTTCTTTCACATATACCAGAAATGTCTCCCTATTTTGAAGGTCTAGATTACTAAATACTTACGCCCGGAAACATTGTATTCCTTAGAAGTGTGTGACAAGAATTATTATAATTAATATGATTCATACAGTGAGATTTGAACATTGAAGTGGAGTGTTTTCATATATTTACATAAAAGAAAATTACTACTTGAAAATTAGGACTTTTGTTCAAATCGGGAAATGTACATTTACAAATTCTATTATAAGCAGGGTTCATTCTAGGTCAGAATTTTTGGGAGAAGTGAGAAAGCGCGTGATTGCTTCCTTAAATGGTGTTCTTTAATATACTTCTGTAAAATAGGGTAAAACCATTAAATCCAACATTTGAATAGAAGGAGTGTGTATAATGGGCCAGTGTATCTTACTAGACAAAATTTTGTTTGAAAATCGTAAACACTAACAAATATTTTTTTTATTTTTTTTTAGTCAGAGGACGAAGTCAGGGTCCCTAGGACGACTATTTCGCCCTATAGAATGATCCCTGTATAAGTATCTCCAATCTAACTAACCAATCAACTCCATGCAGTCGATGTTGTGCATTAATATAGTATGCGCTTTTATTAGAATAAATATGGTGTATTAATAATATGCTGCATTAAAGTTAATTAAAATTATTTTTAACTGATCGAAGAATTTGAAGTATAATTCCGTCAGCTGCATACTTACCGAGGTGATCTTTGAGTGCCTCAATCTCATTGACTGTCCTCTGATACTTATCTTCCAGCTCCAAAGTTGCATCTGAAAAAAAACCCAACAAACAAAAATAATGTGGAGATGATTTCTCCTTCATCATACTTCTGTTACTGCCAATCAATCATTGGGAGGTCAATCTAGTTTAGTTTAATCATAGAGTGGTGGAACCTATGCTCGGCGTATTTTTTCACATTTACATCCGTATTTAAATAGTTTTAACCTATTTTCGCTGACAGGTGAAGCATGGTTCAATAGCATTCCGGTGTGCGTACCTAAGTCAAAATAAATGTGTCTGTTTATATTCTGCTACTGAAGCAGTCAGGTGACAGTTGCATTAGGCTACCGTTACGCACAACGGATGCTCTGTCAGCGAAAATATGTTAAAACTATTTAAATACGGATGTAAATGGAAAAAATACGCCGAGCATAGGTTCCACCACTCTATGTATGTTCCATTATCCTCAATGACCCTAATATCGGTGAATACTAATAAGCGGTGATCAGAATTAATCCAAATGAACCGCACATGGTCATTTTGTGCTTACTATATAGTATTGACAATCTCCGTCAGATTTCTGCAACTGTCCATAGCAAAAACTAGCTAAAATGTCATTTCTACAGGTAAATTTACCGTATTAATTTATTCAAAACTTGTTTTTCCTCTTACACTCGTAAGTTTACGTTCATGTAGTCAAGTCAATATTTAGATGAATTTCAAGGACTTTGCTATCGGCTGCATTTGACATTTGTAAGGTGCCCGCTACTCATGTGATGTCACATGATTGCCTTATGTGGCATTTATTGCTACTGGCATAAACTTGTGAGGTGAAATTTACATCGTCACCGGTCATTGGTATCACCAAAAGATGGAGACATGTGCTGTTGCTTTCACTGTTTTTGATTCAGGTATGATTTATTTCTTACTAACTAATATTGCATACAATAAAATAAATATGAGTATGCTTAATTGAGAGTGAACATTACTTGCACAGCTTCGTTTTGGAACAAAAATACACAGGCTATTGCTTATGTCACCGGTTACCGGTATCCCCAGGATAATGTCAAACCCCTTGCGGGGACCTAGACATATTTTCCTGGGCATGCTTAGCCGACCATAGCGGTTAACCAGTACTAAGCAATGTGTGTGAGGTGCCTTGCTCAATTACACTACATACGTGGTCTGACTGAGTATCCTACCCGGACCATTTGATTCCAAATCCGACGCTCTACCATTGGACCACGGATGCCATACATTGTGGCCGAGGGGGTGGACTTACAGTCCTGGTGATCACACGTTGTAGCGTCTACCCATTAGAACACAATTGGAGTCACTGGATTTCCATAAAAAAACAATAATCTTCGTATCCACAGGCACCAGACACAAATTTTTATTTTTGGCCTATGGTCATATAGTAAGTATTATATATTACTTACTATATGACCATAGGCCAAAAATTAAAAAAATGTGTGTGCCTGTGTTCGTATCTATCTTATCTATCTATCTATCTATCTTCCGCTAATGTCGAACACCTCGCGAGTCGCGGGGACGTAGACATGTTGCGCGTCAAAAAACCGCAAAGAAATTAAAAGTATGAGTAGTTAAAAGTATAATTTAAGAAGGTAATGAAAGTAAGTTGTATTACCTTATCTTTAATGTCATAAACATTTTTTGTTTGTTTACCCCACCACACGTCTTAAACATTGGCAAAGGCTAACCACGCTTGTTCTGCTAATTCAGACTGTAGATGGTGAATTATGCTACGAAGGTTATTGTTTTTTAATCAAATAAAAGTAAATATTACCATCCTTCTTTTTCTTGCCTCCTTTACCCTTCTTTTTTCCTTTCTTTTTTGGTGGCATTTTGCTGTTGTCAATAAAAACAATGCAGAACCGCACGTTCGTTATTGGTTATTTGTCATTGGTTGAAAATAATAATTATTTCGTACTTTCAACTATTCGTACCACGAACACGATTAAATGCACACCGCTAAATTTTGATATTCTTCGTATTGAAAATCGGTAACTGTCGTATAACAGAGCTAGGTACTGTTTACACACACGCGTATGAGAGATCAGCCTCCGAAAAGCACGGGTTCGTGCAGGATACTACCATATGAGTGCATATGTGTATATCGACCATACCTTCTTCCTAGTACTGGTTGTTGTGGGTAACTGCCGTGTAACATAACTAGGTACTGTGTACACACACGTGTATGAGAGATCAGCCTCAGAAAAGCACGGTTCATGCAGGAAACTACCATACTTTGGAGTAGAGTGTACGGCGAAATTCTTTAAAGTAGTGAGAGTGCATATATGATATGTGTATATCGACCATACCTCCTTCCTAGTACTGGTTGTTGTGGGTAACTGCCGTGTAACATAGCTAGGTACTGTGTACACACACGTGTATGAGAGATCAGCCTCAGAAAAGCACGGGTGCATGCAGGAAACTACCATACTTTGGAGTAGAGAGAGTGTATGTCTAAATTATTCAAAGTAGTGAGAGTGCATGTATGATATGTGTATATCGACCATACCTCCTTCCTAATACTGGTTGTTGTGGGTAACTGCCGTGTAACATAGCTAGTTAATGTGTACACACACGTGTATGAGAGATCAGCCTCAGAAAAGCACGGTTCATGCAGGAAACTACCATACTTTGGAGTAGAGAGAGTGCATGTATGAGATGTGTATATACACCATACCTCATTCCTAGTACTGGTTGTTTTGGGTAACTGTCGTCTAACATAGCTAGGTAATGTATACACACACCTGAACGAGAGATCAGCCTCAGAAAAGGACGGGCTCATGCAGGAAACTACAATACCTTGGAGTAGAGAGTGTACGGCGAAATTCTTTAAAGTAGTCAGAGTGCATATATAATATGCCCAATCGACCATACCTCCTTCCTAGTACTTGTTGTTTTGGGTAACTGTCGTCTAACATAGCTAGGTAATGTATACACACACGTGAACGAGAGATCAGCCTCAGAAAAGGACGGGTTCACATAGGAAACTACCATACTTTGGAGTAGAGAGTGCATGTATGATATGTGTGCGACCATACCTCCTTCCTAGTACTGGTTCATGAGGATTGTACTTGGACAACATTACATGGACCATGAGGATTGTACTTATGATCATCCCATGTTTTGTACAGACTCTCTACTCTTGTATACACAGGATCTGTACACTCAGATATACATGTACAGACTCTCTACTCTTGTATATACATGTACAGACACTCTACTCTTGTATATACAGGATCTGTACACTCAGATATATATGTACACTCTCTACTCTTGTACACTCAGATATACATGTACACTCTCTATTCTTGTATATACATGATCTGTACACACATATATACATGTACACTCTCTACTCGTGTATATACATGATCTGTACACACAGATATACATGTACACTCTCTACTCTTGTATACACAGGATCTGTACACTCATATATACATGTACAGACTCTCTACTCTTGTATATACAGGATCTGTACACTCAGATATACATGTACAGACGCTCTACTCTTGTATACACAGGATCTGTACACTCAGATATACATGTACAGACTCTCTACTCTTGTATATACAGGATATGTACACTCAGATATACATGTACAGACTCTCTACTCTTGTATATACAGGATATGTACACTCAGATATACATGTACAGACTCTCTACTCTTGTATATACATGTACAGACTCTCTACTCTTGTATACACAGGATCTGTACACTCAGATATACATGTACAGACTCTCTACTCTTGTATACACAGGATCTGTACACGCAGATATACATGTACAGACACTCTACTCTTGTATATACATGTACAGACTCTCTACTCTTGTATATACAGGATCTGTACACTCAGATATACATGTACAGACTCTCTACTCTTGTATACACAGGATCTGTACACTCAGATATACATGTACAGACTCTCTACTCTTGTATATACAGGATCTGTACACTCAGATATACATGTACAGACTCTCTACTCTTGTATATACAGGACCTGTACACTCAGATATACATGTACATACACTCTACTCTTGTATATACATGTACAAACTCTCTACTCTTGTATATACAGGACCTGTACACTCAGATATACATGTACAGACTCTCTACTCTTGTATACACAGGATCTGTACACTCAGATATACATGTACAGACACTCTACTCTTGTATATACATGTACAGACTCTCTACTCTTGTATATACAGGACCTGTACACTCAGATATACATGTACAGACTCTCTACTCTTGTATACACAGGATCTGTACACTCAGATATACATGTACAGACTCTCTACTCTTGTATATACAGGATATGTACACTCAGATATACATGTACAGACTCTCTACTCTTGTATATACAGGATATGTACACTCAGATATACATGTACAGACTCTCTACTCTTGTATATACATGTACAGACTCTCTACTCTTGTATACACAGGATCTGTACACTCAGATATACATGTACAGACTCTCTACTCTTGTATACACAGGATCTGTACACGCAGATATACATGTACAGACACTCTACTCTTGTATATACATGTACAGACTCTCTACTCTTGTATATACAGGATCTGTACACTCAGATATACATGTACAGACTCTCTACTCTTGTATACACAGGATCTGTACACTCAGATATACATGTACAGACTCTCTACTCTTGTATATACAGGACCTGTACACTCAGATATACATGTACAGACACTCTACTCTTGTATATACATGTACAAACTCTCTACTCTTGTATATACAGGACCTGTACACTCAGATATACATGTACAGACTCTCTACTCTTGTATACACAGGATCTGTACACTCAGATATACATGTACAGACACTCTACTCTTGTATATACATGTACAGACTCTCTACTCTTGTATATACAGGACCTGTACACTCAGATATACATGTACAGACTCTCTACTCTTGTATACACAGGATCTGTACACTCAGATATACATGTACAGACGCTCTACTCTTGTATATACAGGATATGTACACTCAGATATACATGTACAGACTCTCTACTCTTGTATACACAGGATCTGTACACTCAGATATACATGTACATACGCTCTACTCTTGTATACACAGGATCTGTACACTCAGATATATATGTACAGACTCTCTACTCTTGTATATACATGTACAGACTCTCTACTCTTGTATACACAGGATCTGTACACTCAGATATACATGTACACTCTCTACTCTTGTATACACAGGATATGTATGTCACAGGATGAAATGTTAATGTTTTATATTCACGCGGACCATCAACTACCACTTGTCCCTGTGATTCTCTTTAGATCATTACCATATGTCCCGTTATTTTTGTTCTTCCCACTTATCCTCAACTCCGATAGCCTATACTCTAACCGTTACTAACCCGGCACATGTAACTCGATCTACCATGTCCGGATACCTTGTGCAATGCTTCGTTGCACTTGTTATCTCGACGTTGTTGGGTCGAGTTACGATCACAATAAATATCTATGATATATATAAATAACTGTGTTGTTTCAGTTATCTACCCAGCATACCCACAGCGGACCCTCAATAAATGTATGCCGACTGGGCTACGTCGACATGTACACTCAGATATACATGTACAGACTCTCTACTCTTGTATACACAGGATCTGTACACTCAGATATATATGTACAGACGCTCTACTCTTGTATACACATGATCTGTACACTCAGATATATATGTACAGACGCTCTACTCTTGTATATACACTCAGATATACATGTATACAGACGCTCTACTCTTGTATATACACTCAGATATACATGTACAGACTCTCTACTCTTGTATACACAGGATCTGTACACTCAGATATACATGTACAGACGCTCTACTCTTGTATACACAGGATCTGTACTCAGATATATATGTACAGACTCTCTACTCTTGTATACACAGGATCTGTACACTCAGATATACATGTACAGACTCTCTACTCTTGTATACACAGGATCTGTACACTCAGATATATATGTACAGACTCTCTACTCTTGTATACACAGGATCTGTACACTCAGATATACATGTACAGACTCTCTACTCTTGTATATACAGGATCTCTCTAACATCTTACACAAAACATGTCACTGCATCCCCACTCTCCAACATTGTACACAAAACATGTCACTGCATTCCCCTCCCCAACATCTTACACAAAACATGTCACTGCATCCCCACTCTCCAACATCTTACACAAAACATGTCACTGCATCCCCACTCTCCAACATCGTACACAAAACATGTCACTGCATTCCCCTCCCCAACATCTTACACAAAACATGTCACTGCATCCCCACTCTCCAACATCTTACACAAAACATGTCACTGCATCCCCACTCTCCAACATCTTACACAAAACATGTCACTGCATTCCCCTCCCCAACATCTTACACAAAACATGTCACTGCATCCCCACTCTCCAACATCTTACACAAAATGCAAACATGAATACGGCCATAAATAGGACCACATGCTTTTAATCAATATATCCTTTTGAGATCACATCGACAATATTCTTTAAGCTTTCGATTAAATCCCTTTTCATTCTGTATACAAGTGATATGTACTATTCTTTATGAATGAATAAATATGTTTAAACCAAAGGTCATCATATGGATGGAGATAATCTCAATAAGCTTTAAGCTTTCCATTAAATCCATTTTCATTCTGTATACAAGTGATATGTACTGTACATTATGAATGAATAAATAAATATGTTTAAACCAACAATATTCTTTAATACAATTTAATTGAATAAAATACATCAAAGTTAAAATGGAGAGCAAATCAGAGAGATGGATTCTAAAATACTATATATACATATTTAAAGCCCGGTGGGGTGGGGGGGATATTATATGACACCTGTCGGTATGGGGCTATTCATGTTTAACCCATTCAACCCCAAGTAACTGACATGGACTGGTGCGTGATATTTTCAGACCAATAAATTAATAAGAAAATTACCTTTGGACCAGTTCATTTATCAAAATGGGTAATTTTATCTAAAAATAATAATAATTATTACTGGCAAAAAAGTGCAGATCCTGATGAGACGGCTCATCATGAGCCGGCTCATCTGGATCTACACTTTTCATAAGCCTATTTAGAGGCCTGTGGGGTTGAAAGGGTTAATAGATTTTGCTAGGTTATTAACCTTGAAGTGAAAATTAAAACAGTCAAGAAAACTGGTACAAAGCTATAATTATATATATAAAATTACATTAACACTGGCAGGAATCGTAGATGGGGGATTAACCCCCCCCCCCCCTGAGAATCAAGTGCACAACTCCCTAAAACTCCACGATTACTAACATAATATATTACATATGCAGAAATAAGTATCTGCTTCTAATTAGTAAAAATATCAATAATAAAATATATATTAACTTGCATTATATACAGACATAGTTATACAGCTGTATTCCAATAGCTTAAATGAATGTGCATTAAAGCCCAGTAAAGGTTCGGATGTCATTTTTATACGTTCTGGATTTTTATTGTATATATTTAGACAACGATTAAGTCACATGGTCCAATGAAAAAGCCACATATCTCGCTCCTAAATCGTATAGACGCGACCTACTAAGTCAGATAGATCAACTTATTGGCTCCTCTTAACGAAATATTCAGGCCAATTCGTGATCTATCCTATGCATATTGTATATAATATTTAAAAACATGTTACCATGTACAGTGACATGTCATTTATGGCTATTCCGTGATGGTGAAAATAACATTTTTCTTTCTTTTGGTAAAACATCACAGTTTCACTCATCATTTCACAATACAGTCTACATCCGTTATGTCGAAACGAATTCCATCGGACCAAACAAAATACTTCGACATAACTGAAGTTTGACTTAACGAAATTCGATATAAACGGAGCCAGTTATATGTAAATGATAGTGTCTGAAACGGCACTTTGATCCGACTTCGAGATAACCGGAGAATTCGACATAACCTACCTTGACATAGCAGTTGCAGACTGTATGTATATTATATACACGACGCATTGCAGCCAACAACTATCGTATTCACAAATACACAAACTTATCTATACGGCCCATTGTTTACCTATTGCAAGATCCGCGTTCAGCTATATTTCCATAGTGCATGGTGGTCCAATGGTGGACGTACGTGATATACGGTTTATACAAATTTATTTTAGCTCGATTGTTCGAAGTTCTTACAACTTATATTTATCACTCTCGAGACCTCATTCCTGATGGAATCCATCGCCACGAGGGAGAGAGAAGAGGCAACGTGGAATTTAAATGCCTTGCCTAAGGGCACAATCGTAACGGCTTCAGCGGGGCTCGAACTCTGGACCTTTCGCACCTGAAGCGAACGCACATCCACTGAGCTATCACGACTTCCACTGTGATATACGGTATTTGCCTGGATGAAGAAGACTATTTTTAATCAAACGGACATTGTATTCAGCACATATATTTAAGTTCATCTACAAGGTGCTCTTGTTCTTACACTTGTCATAAATATGCCTATCCTATCTCCTTATGTCACTTTGGCTGTCCGATTAGCGCGCTGCGCTCACTTCTCACCAATGCAACCCGGGTTCGATCCTCTGACCTGGAAGTGTGTGAGATGGTACAATGGTCGCCAGATCGGACAGGTGGGTTTTCTCCGGGTACTCCGGTTTCCTCCCACACGAATGACCACATTTACGCTTTCATCCCCGCCAACGAGAGTGATTAATATAAGTTGTTAAATTCGCAATCGTTGTAAAATAAATAAAGTGTAAACTTTATGCCACTTTCGCACATATCGCTGGCAAAATGATTCCGAACCTTTATCATGGCTTTAAATTCTTTAAAATGTCATTACA
Organism: Archivesica marissinica; assembly: GCA_014843695.1. Lineage (NCBI taxonomy): Eukaryota > Metazoa > Mollusca > Bivalvia > Venerida > Vesicomyidae > Archivesica > Archivesica marissinica. Next base: position 23,013,588 of record CM026386.1, on the reverse strand, counting down.
TCATAGTTAAATTTAACAAAATAGTGTTACAATACATTACAGTAAGAATTCAGTTGCATTATTCCCATTGTGTGAGGTTTCACTGCATTCTTGAACTGTGTATTCACCAAAGTACATAGAACATACAACCCTTCTTTAACCCTTTGCACGCTAGCGGCAGATAAAAATCACGTTTGCAAACAGCATAGAGCCAGATCAGACGTGCACAGAAAGTACCGTCTGATCAGCCTCTATGGTGTTTGCTATTCGGATAATGGGTCTAAAGCACTTTGCTGAATAGCAAACAACATAGATCCTGATCAGACGAGGCGCTATGCCACTGCTGATCTGGATCTATGTTGTTTGCAAATGTGATTATATTTACTCAGCAGGCAAAGGGTTATGTGGGCATGACTTCCATGAGGGACACCTCAATCTAAATGGGAAAATATTTGCATAGAACAAACAAAGAAAAGAGTTTTCAAAGAGGGACAAATTGCATTTTGGATAAAATAATTTATTTTAAAAAAGTATGGGCGCTGTGAAGAGGAATAGTTGACATGTATACCAGTAGTTGGGAGTATCCTAGTCAGTGGAGACACAGCTTACAGGTTAGATAACAGCTTACAGGTTAGATAACAGCTTACAGGTTAGATAACTGCTTACAGGTTAGATAACAGGTTACAGGTTAGATAACTGCCTACAGGTTAGATAACTGCTTACAGGTTAGATAACAGCTTACAGGTTAGATAACTGCCTACAGGTTAGATAACTGCTTACAGGTTAGATAACAGCTTACAGGTTAGATAACAGCTTACAGGTTAGATAACAGCTTACAGGTTAGATAACTGCTTACAGGTTAGATAACTGCTTACAGGTTAGATAACAGCTTACAGGTTAGATAACAGCTTACAGGTTAGATAACTGCTTACATGTTAGATAACAGCTTACAGGTTAGATAACAGCTTACAGGTTAGATAACAGCTTACAGGTTAGATAACTGCTTACAGGTTAGATAACAGCTTACAGGTTAGATAACAGCTTACAGGTTAGATAACTGCTTACAGGTTAGATAACAGCTTACAGGTTAGATAACAGCTTACAGGTTAGATAACTGCTTACAGTAAGGTTAGATAACAGCTTACAGGTTACAGCTTACAGGTTAGATAACAGCTTACAGGTTAGATAACAGCTTACAGGTTAGATAACTGCTTACAGGTTAGATAACAGCTTACAGGTTAGATAACAGCTTACCGGTTAGATAACAGCTTACAGGTTAGATAACAGCTTACAGGTTATATAACTGCTTACAGGTTAGATAACTGCTTACAGGTTAGATAACTGCTTACAGGTTAGTTAGATAACAGCTTACAGGTTAGATAACTGCTTACAGGTTAGATAACTGCTTACAGGTTAGATAACAGCTTACAGGTGAGATTACAGCTTACAGGTTAGATAACTGCTTACAGGTTAGATAACTGCTTACAGGTTAGATAACAGCTTACAGGTTAGTTAGATAACAGCTTACAGGTTAGATAACTGCTTACAGGTTAGTTAGATAACAGCTTACAGGTTAGCTAACAGCTTACAGGTTAGATAACTGCTTACAGGTTAGATAACTGCTTACAGGTTAGATAACAGCTTACAGGTTAGATAACTGCTTACAGGTTAGATAACAGCTTACAGGTTAGTTAGATAACAGCTTACAGGTTAGATAACAGCTTACAGGTTAGATAACTGCTTACAGGTTAGATAACAGCTTACAGGTTAGATAACTGCTTACAGGTTAGATAACAGCTTACAGGTTAGATAACTGCTTACAGGTTAGATAACAGCTTACAGGTTAGTTAGACAACAGCTTACAGGTTAGATAACAGCTTACAGGTTAGATAACTGCTTACAGGTTAGATAACTGCTTACAGGTTAGATAACAGCTTACAGGTTAGATAACAGCTTACAGGTAACTGCTTACAGGTTAGATAACAGCTTACAGGTTAGTTAGATAACAGCTTACAGGTTAGCTAACAGCTTACAGGTTAGATAACTGCTTACAGGTTAGATAACTGCTTACAGGTTAGATAACAGCTTACAGGTTAGATAACTGCTTACAGCTTACAGGTTAGATAACAGCTTACAGGTTATATAACTGCTTACAGGTTATATAACAGCTTACAGGTTAGTTAGATAACAGCTTACAGGTTAGATAACAGCTTACAGGTTAGATAACTGCTTACAGGTTAGATAACAGCTTACAGGTTAGATAACTGCTTACAGGTTAGATAACAGCTTACAGGTTAGATAACAGCTTACAGGTTAGATAACAGCTTACAGGTTAGTTAGATAACAGCTTACAGGTTAGATAACAGCTTACAGGTTAGTTAGATAACAGCTTACAGGTTAGATAACTGCTTACAGGTTAGATAACAGCTTACAGGTTAGATAACAGCTTACAGGTTAGATAACAGCTTACAGGTAACTGCTTACAGGTTAGATAACAGCTTACAGGTTAGATAACTGCTTACAGGTTAGATAACTGCTTACAGGTTAGATAACTGCTTACAGGTTAGATAACAGCTTACAGGTTAGATAGATAACAGCTTACAGGTTAGAAAACAGCTTACAGGTTAGATAACAGCTTACAGGTTAGTTAGATAACAGCTTACAGGTTAGATAACTGCTTACAGGTTAGATAACTGCTTACAGGTTAGTTAACTGCTTACAGGTTAGATAACAGCTTACAGGTTACAGCTTACAGGTTAGATAACAGCTTACAGGTTAGATAACAGCTTACATGTTAGATAACTGCTTACAGGTTAGATAACTGCTTACAGGTTAGATAACTGCTACAGGTTAGATAACAACTTACAGGTTAGATAACTGCTTACAGGTTAGTTAGATAACAGCTTACAGGTTAGATAACAGCCTACAGGTTAGTTTATACAAATTTATTTTAGCTCGATTGCGAAACAAGTTCTTATAACTTATACTAATCACTCTCGAGCCTACAGGTTAGATAACAACTTACAGGTTAGATAACAGCTTACAGGTTAGATAACAGCTTACAGGTTAGATAACAGCTTACAGGTTAGATAACATCTTACAGGTTAGTTAGATAACAGCTTACAGGTTAGATAACAGCTTACAGGTTAGATAACAGCTTACAGGTTAGATAACAGCTTACATGTTAGATAACTGCTACAGGTTAGATAACAGCTTACAGGTTAGATAACAGCTTACAGGTTAGATAACATCTTACAGGTTAGTTAGATAACAGCTTACAGGTTATATAACAGCTTACAGGTTAGATAACATCTTACAGGTTAGTTAGATAACAGCTTACAGGTTAGATAACAGCTTACAGGTTAGATAACAACTTACAGGTTAGATAACTGCTTACAGGTTAGTTAGATAACAGCTTACAGGTTAGATAACTGCTTACAGGTTAGATAACTGCTTACAGGTTAGATAACAACTTACAGGTTAGTTAGATAACAGCTTACAGGTTAGATAACATCTTACAGGTTAGTTAGATAACAGCTTACAGGTTAGATAACAGCTTACAGGTTAGATAACTGCTACAGGTTAGATAACAACTTACAGGTTAGATAACTGCTTACAGGTTAGTTAGATAACAGCTTACAGGTTAGATAACTGCTTACAGGTTAGATAACTGCTTACAGGTTAGATAACAACTTACAGGTTAGTTAGATAACAGCTTACAGGTTAGATAACAGCTTACAGGTTAGATAACTGCTTACAGGTTAGATAACAGCTTACAGGTTAGATAACTGCTTACAGGTTAGTTAGATAACAGCTTACAGACAATACCAGAAGCTACATTAAAACACTACATTAAAACAGTATCGTGACGTCATACCTTTGTACTGCTATACTATTGTGACGTCATACCTTTGTACTGCTATACTATTGTGACGTCATACCTTTGTACTGCTATACTATCGTTATGTCATACCTTTGTACTGCTATACTATTGTGACGTCATACCTTTGTACTGCTATACTATTGTAATGTCATACCTTTGTACTGCTATACTATCGTTATGTCATACCTTTGTACTGCTATACTATTGTGACGTCATACCTTTGTACTTGCAGTCCATTATTATTATTGTACTGCTATACTATTGTGACGTCATACCTTTGTACTGCTATACTATTGTGACGTCATACCTTTGTACTGCTATACTATTGTGACGTCATACCTTTGTACTGCTATACTATTGTGACGTCATACCTTTGTACTGCTATACTATTGTGACGTCATACCTTTGTACTGCTATACTATCGTTATGTCATACCTTTGTACTGCTATACTATCGTGACGTCATACCTTTGTACTGCTATACTATCGTGACGTCATACCTTTGTACTGCTATACTATCGTGACGTCATACCTTTGTACTGCTATACTATCGTGACGTCATACCTTTGTACTGCTATACTATTGTGACGTCATACCTTTGTACTGCTATACTATTGTGACGTCATACCTTTGTACTGCTATACTATTGTGACGTCATACCTTTGTACTGCTATACTATCGTTATGTCATACCTTTGTACTGCTATACTATCGTTATGTCATACCTTTGTACTGCTATACTATCGTGACGTCATACCTTTGTACTGCTATACTATCGTGACGTCATACCTTTGTACTGCTATACTATCGTGACGTCATACCTTTGTACTGCTATACTATCGTTATGTCATACCTTTGTACTGCTATACTATCGTTATGTCATACCTTTGTACTGCTATACTATCGTAGTCATACCTTTGTACTGTATACTATCGTGACGTCATACCTTTGTACTGCTATACTATCGTGACGTCATACCTTTGTACTGCTATACTATCGTGACGTCATACCTTTGTACTGCTATACTATCGTGACGTCATACCTTTGTACTGCTATACTATCGTGACGTCATACCTTTGTACTGCTATACTATTGTGACGTCATACCTTTGTACTGCTATACTATTGTGACGTCATACCTTTGTACTGCTATACTATCGTGACGTCATACCTTTGTACTGCTATACTATCGTTATGTCATACCTTTGTACTGCTATACTATCGTGACGTCATACCTTTGTACTGCTATACTATCGTGACGTCATACCTTTGTACTGCTATACTATCGTGACGTCATACCTTTGTACTGCTATACTATCGTGACGTCATACCTTTGTACTGCTATACTATCGTGACGTCATACCTTTGTACTGCTATACTATCGTACGTCATACCTTTGTACTGCTATACTATCGTTATGTCATACCTTTGTACTGCTATACTATCGTGACGTCATACCTTTGTACTGCTATACTATCGTGACGTCATACCTTTGTACTGCTATACTATCGTGACGTCATACCTTTGTACTGCTATACTATCGTGACGTCATACCTTTGTACTGCTATACTATCGTGACGTCATACCTTTGTACTGCTATACTATCGTACGTCATACCTTTGTACTGCTATACTATGTGACGCATACTTTGTACGCTATACTATGTGACGTCATACCTTTGTACTGCTATACTATCGTGACGTCATACCTTTGTACTGCTATACTATTGTGACGTCATACCTTTGTACTGCTATACTATCGTGACGTCATACCTTTGTACTGCTATACTATCGTGACGTCATACCTTTGTACTGCTATACTATCGTGACGTCATACCTTTGTACTGCTATACTATGTGACGTCATACCTTTGTACTGCTATACTATGTGACGTCATACCTTTGTACTGCTATACTATCGTGACGTCATACCTTTGTACTGCTATACTATCGTGACGTCATACCTTTGTACTGCTATACTATCGTGACGTCATACCTTTGTACTGCTATACTATCGTGACGTCATACCTTTGTACTGCTATACTATCGTACGTCATACCTTTGTACTGCTATACTATGTACGTCATACCTTTGTACTTGTCATACTTTGTACGCTATACTATCGTGACGTCATACCTTTGTACTGCTATACTATCGTGACGTCATACCTTGTACTGCTATACTATTGTGACGTCATACCTTTGTACTGCTATACTATCGTGACGTCATACCTTTGTACTGCTATACTATCGTGACGTCATACCTTTGTACTGCTATACTATTGTGACGTCATACCTTTGTACTGCTATACTATCGTGACGTCATACCTTTGTACTGCTATACTATCGTGACGTCATACCTTTGTACTGCTATACTATCGTGACGTCATACCTTTGTACTGCTATACTATCGTGACGTCATACCTTTGTACTGCTATACTATGTTACGTCATACCTTTGTACTGCTATACTATTGTGACGTCATACCTTTGTACTGCTATACTATTGTGACGTCATACCTTTGTACTGCTATACTATTGTGACGTCATACCTTTGTACTGCTATACTATCGTGACGTCATACCACCAACACCAACTTTGTACTGCTATACTATCGTGACGTCATACCTTTGTACTGCTATACTATGTGACGTCATACCTTTGTACTGCTATACTATCGTGACGTCATACCTTTGTACTGCTATACTATCGTGACGTCATACCTTTGTACTGCTATACTTGTGACGTCATACCTTTGTACTGCTATACTACCAACACCCACACCAACCACCAACACCAACCACCAACCTGTGACGTCATACCTTTGTACCAACACCAACCATGCTATACTGTTGTGACGTCATACCTTGTACTGCTATACTATGTGACGTCATACCTTTGTACTGCTATACTATCGTGACGTCATACCTTGTATGCTATACTGTTGTGACGTCATACCTTTGTACTGCTATACTGTTGTGACGTCATACTTTGTACTGCTATACTTTGTGACGTCATACCTTTGTACTGCTATACTATCGTTACGTCATACCTTTGTACTGCTATACTATTGTGACGTCATACCTTGTACTGCTATACTATTGTAACGTCATACCTTTGTACTGCTATACTATTGTGACGTCATACCTTTGTACTGCTATACTATTGTGACGTCATACCTTTGTACTGCTATACTATTGTGACGTCATACCTTTGTACTGCTATACTATTGTGACGTCATACCTTTGTACTGCTATACTATTGTGACGTCATACCTTTGTACTGCTATACTATTGTGACGTCATACCTTTGTACTGCTATACTGTTGTGACGTCATACCTTGTACTGCTATACTGTTGTGACGTCATACCTTTGTACTGCTATACTGTTGTGACGTCATACCTTTGTACTGCTATACTTTGTGACGTCATACCTTTGTACTGCTATACTGTTGTGACGTCATACCTTTGTACTGCTATACTGTTGTGACGTCATACCTTTGTACTGCTATACTGTTGTGACGTCATACCTTGTACTGCTATACTGTTGTGACGTCATACCTTTGTACTGCTATACTGTTGTGACGTCATACCTTTGTACTGCTATACTGTTGTGACGTCATACCTTGTACTGCTATACTGTTGTGACGTCATACCTTTGTACTCATACTGTTGTGAAGTCATACCTTTGTACTGCTATACTATTGTGACGTCATACCTTTGTACTGCTATACTATTGTGACGTCATACCTTTGTACTGCTATACTGTTGTGACGTCATACCTTTGTACTGCTATACTGTTGTGACGTCATACCTTTGTACTGCTATACTGTTGTGACGTCATACCTTTGTACTGCTATACTGTTGTGACGTCATACCTTTGTACTGCTATACTGTTGTGACGTCATACCTTTGTACTGCTATACTGTTGTGACGTCATACCTTTGTACTGCTATACTGTTGTGACGTCATACCTTTGTACTGCTATACTGTTGTGACGTCATACCTTTGTACTGCTATACTGTTGTGACGTCATACCTTTGTACTGCTATACTGTTGTGACGTCATACCTTTGTACTGCTATACTGTTGTGACGTCATACCTTTGTACTGCTATACTGTTGTGACGTCATACCTTTGTACTGCTATACTGTTGTGACGTCATACCTTTGTACTGCTATACTATTGTGACGTCATACCTTTGTACTGCTATACTGTTGTGACGTCATACCTTTGTACTGCTATACTATTGTGACGTCATACCTTTGTACTGCTATACTATTGTGACGTCATACCTTTGTATGCTATACTTTGTGACGTCATACCTTTGTACTGCTATACTGTTGTGACGTCATACTTTGTACTGCTATACTGTTGTGACGTCATACTTTGTACTGCTATACTGTTGTGACGTCATACCTTTGTACTGCTATACTGTTGTGACGTCATACCTTTGTACTGCTATACTGTTGTGACGTCATACCTTTGTACTGCTATACTGTTGTGACGTCATACCTTTGTACTGCTATACTGTTGTGAAGTCATACCTTTGTACTGCTATACTGTTGTGACGTCATACCTTTGTACTGCTATACTATTGTGACGTCATACCTTTGTACTGCTATACTATCGTACGTCATACCTTTGTACTGCTATACTATTGTGACGTCATACCTTTGTACTGCTATACTATTGTGACGTCATACCTTTGTACTGCTATACTATTGTGACGTCATACCTTTGTACTGCTATACTATTGTGACGTCATACCTTTGTACTGCTATACTATCGTTACGTCATACCTTTGTACTGCTATACTATCGTGACGTCATACCTTTGTACTGCTATACTATCGTGACGTCATACCTTTGTACTGCTATACTATTGTGACGTCATACCTTTGTACTTGCAGTCCATTATTATTATTGTACTGCTATCAAGACAGAATATTATATTAAATTATACACGTACATGTATGAAATTAACAATTTTAATTTGTAGGATCTTGTTATATATATAAATGTGTGTTTTAAGTAAGATATAAACCTCAACAGTCCAATATTTTACATATTGGATCATTTTCAGCTTATATCCTATACATATGTACGTCCCCTTTTAAATGGCCCATAATGCATCAACAAACACTCTAGAGATCCATGTCAGCCTTACTTTGAAGTCTGTAATACATAAACTGAATAAACAGGCATCAAGATTCATAATTGGTAAAAACCCAACAAAATGTATATATAGATCCATGGTCAACAGGTAATAAAATATGCAACAAGAACAATGAACATTATGATACAATAAGGAATTGTTTAATCCAGCTAACAGGTTGGAAATCCGTCTAATAGGCAGAACAATAACCGGCTAACAGGCTGGACAATCCATCTAATAGGCTGGACAATATCCGTCTAATATGATGAACAATATCCGTCTAATATGCTGGACAATATCCGGCTAATAGGCTGGGC
>CM026386.1:22925881-23003261 GCA_014843695.1 Archivesica marissinica | reverse complement strand
TGTTCCCACTTTCCCAACCTTTTATTAGTCCTATAGAAATTGAGGTAGGTGTTGGGGGAATGTATTGTTCGGTGTAACAATAGAGTTGAAAGGTGATAATTGGCGAAAATTGCTATACTGTACTGAAAATTTGTGTTTCTAAATTTGGGAAAGTTGTTCATAAATATAAGTTTCATATATATAGATATTCTTTATTTTGAGTTATAAGCATTAAATCGAAAACAGATATTTACATGGATAAGACAAACACATGAACATGCATAGCACATAATATATATAAATCTTGAAATATTTTTATTGTACATATTCACTTTAATTTGACTAAGTGAGAAGCAGCATCAACATACGTCATGATGTCCATGTCGCCAGTTCGCAGTTGGTGCTTCAGTCTAATGAGCATTTGCTCACGCTCACGGTATACCCGCTTCCTTGGTCGCTGCTTTCCACCGTTGGCGTGCTGAAACAGCTTCGCCTCGTTAGCAGCCTGCTCTTTCTGGACCAGGTCTATCAATGTATAAATATTAGGATGGCAGTGTCGTAGTTGGTTGTTTATTTTATGGTGCCAACCCTCAACATGATTGGTAGTGCGTGGACCATCATTCTCGTAATGTTTCCAGGAGCGGCGGTCTCCCTCTACCCACTGCTCAGTCACATAGTCCTTAAACTTAGACACCGGCACTGAGTCATTGTCACATTCTTCCAGAGTTTGGAACCACACATCTTCGACAGAGGCTAGGGGGACAAGTGGCAGTACCGAAGCACGTAGCACAAGTTTCTTCACTTCTTCATTGTCCTTGAAGTCAGCAACAAGACCACAATATTGTACTTTTCTCCACATACACTGTGTGAAGTGAAAGAAACAACCACGGACTTGAACACCAACAAACACGATACTGACAGCACGCCACGCTGCTGTTTCGAAGTCCATCATTATCGTTTCTGGGGACAGAGGAATGTTATGTTCACGGGCGAAATTCTGGATGAGTGTGAAGAATCTGGTGTACATTGTCTGGTGTTTATTTGGGAGTAGTCCATACACTAGGGGACACATATACCCGTCGATCATGGCGTGGATGGTGTATAGCTGGTAGAAATATGACGGCGAAGCGTAGAAGGTACCGTCCATATACCAGGTCTCGGCTGTAGACAGCTGGGCCAGGTTTTCAACGGTGGCGAATATGAGCATTCGAGCCACATCACCGTCATTGGCGATTAGGAATGGCTCCCCTGCAAGCGACTCTATCCACTTCCCTTCCAAGTTGACATCCGCCCTTGTCTTTGGCAGAACTGGTCTAGTCTTAGACCGCTGTCTATATAAACTGGATTTGGCTTCGTAGAAAGTGGGTAGATTAGCCACAACCTCTTGGGTGGAATTGTCCCATTTGATCGATCTTGTGTCTGCCAGCATATCGTTATAGATGGAGGGCACTGGCTGTGTTGACCCTCGGACCTGCTTTCGGACACCACTCATGATGTCCGCAGCAACAATTCTGCTGTCATCTCTTGGGTGATTGTGTTCATCAGCGATTTTGGTAGGAAGCTCATTCTTAGTGTTAATTTTAGCATTGTTTGACACAGTTCCAGTAGCGACACTCCCGTTTTCTGGTTTTCAGGCTGTACATGTAACCATTTAGAACTAGAGTCTGACTTCCTCTGCTATTCTCTATGAACCGTATATTGACTAGCGCATTTGCCATTTTAGAGATTTATGATTACAGAGTGTGTGTTTTTACGTTTATTTATCGTCGCTACCGGTTACCCATATGAGCGACGCCTCCTGAAAAGATTAGTTATTTTAGATTTTGGAGGATAGTGCATGATACAGATAGAGACCCATTCCAGAATCTCCTCTGGTTCTTTTACGTGCACGGTGTAAAGCACCGACACGAGACCTCGGTTTAATCTCCCATCTGAAAGACTGTTAATTTTATTAGGGTCAGACGGGGGATCGAACCTGCGATCCCTGGATTACCAGTCCAGCGTGTTACCACTGGACTACATATCCGTCTGTAGTTTGTATGTAGCTATGATTACAGAGGAAACTGACCTTCATTTTATACTATGTTAAAGAATGACTTACAGTTAGTGACCTGTTTTTCTTAGTTTTCAACAGTTAGTTATAAGTAAATTGTTAATTTCATTAATCATTATTGTTGTTCTCAGACTAATTTGCAATCAGTTCATAATTGCTAATTAAAAAATAGTGTTGATATATAATTATGTAATTACCTAGTATAACTGTTATAATCATAAATAAATAATAGGTACATATTGTTAATTGTTTGTATCTTTATAGTTCACATTTCAAAATTAAAATATGTCTGCTATTTATTATTATGAACCTTTATCTGAATTATTAATGTTAAACGTACATACTGACAATTTTAATTTATACACAATTAAAGGAACACTTTTCTCCTTAAAGATATGCATATGCACTGGAAACAAAAATAACAAAAAATAGTTTATTCTAGAATAAGTAAGTATTTTCAACAGATGGAACAAGATAAATAACATTGAAATAGTACACTGCAAGTACAAGTTTATGTGTGCCTTTCATTTATTTTTTGAACAGTATAGAAAATACAGGTAAGTTTGAGGGGCGAAGAGATAATTGGGGATAATTAGTATGTGTGAAAATAAAAGGTTGGGAAAGTGGGAACAAATTGCAATATCAATTGGCAACCTTAATTAATTATTAATCTTTATATAACAGACATTTTGTGCAGTTTGCATCTTTTTGCAGTTTGCATTTCGCAGTTTGCATTTCGCAGTTTGCAGTTTGCAATATCAATTGGCAACCTTAATTAACTATTAATCTTTATATAACAGACATTTTGTGCAGTTTGCATCTTTTTGCAGTTTGCATTTCGCAGTTTTATGTGTAAAAATAATATAATTGGCAATAACCATTCATATTATTCTATGATATCAGTTATACATGATAACAGCTAATCAAGGAATTCCAACAATAAAAAACTTCCTAATTAACATTAGCAGAAAAAAAGAAACCATAGGGGTGTTTTGTCCACCTTGTAAAAACCGTAGGGGGTGTTTTGTCCGCCTTGTAAAAACCGTAGGGGGTGTTTTGTCCACCTTGTAAAAACCGTAGGGGGTGTTTTGTCCGCCTTGTAAAAACCGTAGGGGGTGTTTTGTCCGCCTTGTAAAAACCGTAGGGGGTGTTTTGTCCACCTTGTAAAAATGATGAGGGGTGTTTTGTCCACCTATACAAAAATGAGCGGGGGGTGTTTAGTCCGGGGGGTATTTTGTCCGGCTCCCCAATCCGCTATCTCCCTCTAAGTCTTTAGCATGTACATGTATATGTTTTCAATTTTAGACATGGCTAAGACAGATATCTCTCTGACATCTTAATAATTGTATAACTTGATTCAAATAAAGGAACGATTAACTGTCAAAAACACTATAGGTTTCGTGGTAATCAACATGTGTCGTTTTAATTGTCATACATGTTTTAAAACATCTTGAATGCCAGGGGCACGTATTGTCATGAATGTTTTAAAACATCTTGAATGCCAGGGGGCACGTATTGTCATGAATGCTTTAAAACATCTTGAATGCCAGGGGGCACGTATTGTCATGAATGTTTTAAAACATCTTGAATGCCAGTGGGCACGTATTGTCATGAATGCTTTAAAACATCTTGAATGCCAGGGGGCACGTATTGTCATGAATGTTTTAAAACATCTTGAATGCCAGGGGCACGTATTGTCATGAATGCTTTAAAACATCTTGAATGCCAGTGGGCACGTATTGTCATGAATGCTTTAAAACATCTTGAATGCCAGGGGGCACGTATTGTCATGAATGTTTTAAAACATCTTGAATGCCAGTGGGCACGTATTGTCATGAATGTTTTAAAACATCTTGAATGCCAGGGGGCACGTATTGTCATGAATGTTTTAAAACATCTTGAATGCCAGGGGCCGTATTGTCATGAATGTTTTAAAACATATTGAATGCCAGTGGGCACGTATTGTCATGAATGCTTTAAAACATCTTGAATGTCAGTGGGCACGTATTGTCATGAATGCTTTAAAACATATTGAATGCCAGGGGGCACGTATTGTCATGAATGTTTTAAAACATCTTGAATGCCAGTGGGCATGTATTGTCATGAATGTTTTAAAACATCTTGAATGTCAGGGGGCACGTATTGTCATGAATGTTTTAAAACATCTTGAATGCCAGGGGGCACGTATTGTCATGAATGTTTTAAAACATCTTGAATGCCAGGGGCATGTATTGTCATGAATGTTTCAATACTTGTTATAGTCTGAACGTCAAGCAGGCGTTATTGTCTTGAACGTTTCAAGACATCTTATAGTCTGAATGCCAGGCAAGTAAGCGACTGGTGCGGCTGGAACGCCTGGTCACACGAGTAGTTGATAGGTTGGTCATGGATGTGATATCCTAGTTTGGGAGCTGCAAAATTGGATGGGGACAGTACAGGATCCATTACCAAGGTCACATTTCGACTTTTATTTCTGAAATTACTTAGTAATATGGAAGAGCCCCTTATTTTGGGTATCCATCCCCAAGGTAGAAACTTATTGTTGTATGTATTATGTGTGTATTGATTGTGGGTCCCTGACTATGGGTAGTAAATGGTGTCACATTCCTTATTTAAGGCCCCGGATGTCATTCATCAATATCGAATTTCGGTTATATTTCTGAATTAAGATAGTGATATTAAAGAGCCCTTAAATTGGGTATCCAATCCCAATGTAGAAAGTTGGGTTATGTGTATTATGTGCATAATGGATATGGGCTCACAACTATCCATAATCAGTGGTGTCACGTTCCTTATTTATGGCTCAAAATGCCGTTAACCTTTACTGTAATGTTCTCAATTTATTTCTCGTATTGCTTGCTAGAGGGTATGCATTCACAAACGGATAACCGTATTTTACTCTATTGCGTTTCCTTATTGATTGGGCAAAAGTGGTTATCGTAAAGGGACGCAAATCATTCTTCTTCTTCTTCTTCTTTTCTCCGTATCTCCTTCCAAGAATGGAACACCGAGGTTGCCTCACCTCGTAAAATCACTTCACACGCGTAGTAATACTAAACAAGTTAAAAACGGTCTGTGTCCTAACGGATACCGCCACCATTGCGTCAATATTAGTTTAAAAGAATGTAGCTAAACAGCAGCTACTAAAATATTGGTATTTATATACATGTATGTACAATGTTCCTCGACGGAACAGGTGTCAGCATATTTTGGATGTATATAAGTGTATCAGGGTCCATCTTTTCAAATTAATGTGTTTATTCTCTGCACATGTAGTTTATGGCATAGGTCTGATGACATTCTTGTTATAGTATCGATGTCACACTCACGTGTGATAATATGCTTAAAGCTAGAGCAGTCAATAATTAGTCTGGTAATGGTTGTTTTGTCCGTAAAGTTCTGTCGCCAGGCCTCGACATCAATCACAGAGATAACAGTCCGCTTTAATTCAGCAAATAATTCCTTCCTGGCGTCGAATAAGACCGGGCACGTAGTGAGCATGTGTATGATGTCCTCGTTTTCTGTCGCACACAATTTGCACATTGGGTCTTCAGTAGAATTGAATCTGTGCTTTGTTGCCTGCAGTATGTAGGTTCCGGTGAGCATACGGCATTTAGTGATGCCCTTTTTTACTTCTGCGACAGTTGACAGTAAACAGCGCCATACGGGGGTGGGTTGAGCCGATTTGTAGAGCGGTTTGATCCATGTATTTTAAGGTTGATTTATTTTCCATTTCAGCTTTAAGCCTATCAGTCCAATACTCATTAATAGCACGTTTTACTTGAATTTTCCATCTTAATTTACTCATATTCGGTAGCGTACCTTGTAGAGTTGGAATAGTAGGTAATTCATACAGGTTAAAAATTCTGATTTTGTGTACGACAGTTTCCAATTTCCCATAATGCAACATATTGCTTTAAACACTATTGATTGCTAGCTTGTTTTCAGTGTTCATAATTTGTGTTTATTCAAGTTCCGGGATAAACAGATGATGAGTTCTCGGAAGTGAAAACAAGCTAGCAATCAATAGTGTTTTGAGCAATAGGTTGCATTATGGGAAATTGGTAATGGGGCGTAACTGTCGTACACAAAAACAGAATGATTTGCGTCCCTTTACCGGTAATATTTACTAGACATTTTGTATATTCGGCGTTGACGCATTACACCAGGCTTTCTGGTGACATACATTTCACAGCGATGGATATCAGCACGAGTTCCGTAGATGAAAAGCAAGCATCGCACATGACAATGTACACTTTAATTGTAAAGATGTTTGACTAACAGTGTCATAGTAGTCGGATAAGGGAATGAGTCGGTCATATATACGATGTCTTTACCCGTCTACACACGTTTTACCTTAGATTGCATGTGAGTGAGCCCGGATCCAATGGCACAGACTACACATAAGCCCAACTTTCTACCTTGGGGTTGGGATTGGATACCCAAAATACCCTCTCCATATCACTATGTAATTTCAAATACAGAAGTCGAAATTCTACCTGTTGAACAGCCCCTAATACCCTAATCAGGGAATGTGACACCAGTGAGTAGCCATTGACGTGGACATACAACCAATACGCACATAGTACATCAAATGATAAGTGTGTACCTTGGGGATGAATACCCAAACTATGGGTTTCTCTAATTCCACTATTTGAATTGAAATATATAAGAAACAAATAGTCGATATTTATTCAACAGCCCACTGGGCCTTAAATAAGGAATGTGACACCACTGACTACCCATAGCCAGGGACCCACAATCAATACACACATAATACATACGCCAATACGTTTCTACCTTGGGGATGGATACCCAAATTATGGGCTCTTCCATATTACTATGTAATTTCATAAATAAAAGTCGAAATTTGAACTTGATGAGCGGTCCCCGGGCACCTAAATAGGGAATGTGACACCAGTGACTACCCATAGGTAGGGACCCACAACCAATACAAACATAACCCATACACCAATAAGTTTCTACCTTGGGGATGGATACCCAACATATGGGTCTCTCTAATACCACTATTTGCAGTAAAAATATATACGAAACAATCATCCGACATTTATTCACCAGCCCACTGGGCCTTACATAAGGAATGTGACACCACTGACTACCCATAGACAGGGACCCACAAGCAATACACACATAATACATACACCAATAAGTTTCTACTTTGGGGATAGATACCCAAAATATGGGCTCTTCCATATTACTATGTAATTTCAGAAATAAAAGTCGAAATTTGAACGGCCCCTGGGCCCCTAAATAGGGAATGTGACACCAGTGACTACCCATAGGCAGGGACCCACAACCAATACAAACATAATACATACACCAATAAGTTTCTACCTTGGGGATGGATACCCAACATATGGGCTTCTCTAATACCACTATTTGCAGTAAAAATATATATGAAACAATCATCCGACATTTATTCACCAGCCCACTGGGCCTTAAATAAGGAATGTGACACCAGTGACTACCGATAGGCAGGGACCCACAATCAATACACACATAATACATGAACCAATAAGTTTCTACCTTGGGGATAGATACCCAAAATATGGGCTCTTCCATATTACTATGTAATTTCAGAAATATAAGTCGAAACTTGAACTTGATGAACGGCCCCTGGCCCCTAAATATGGAATGTGACACCAGTAACTATGCATACTCCTGAACACACAACCAATACAAACATAACCCATACACCAATAAGTTTCTACCTTGGGGATGGATACCCAAAATATGGGCTTCTCTAATATCACTATTTGCAGTAAAAATATATATGAAACAACCATCCGACATTTATTCACCAGCCCACTGGGCCTTAAATAAGGAATGTGACACCACTGACTACCCATAGACAGGGACCCACAATCAATGCACACATACACCAATAAGTTTCTACCTTGGGGATGGATACCCAAAATAGGGGCTCTTCCATATTCTATGTAATTTCAGAAATTTGAACTTGATGAACGGCTCCGGGGCCCTAAATAGGGAATGTGACACCAGTGACTATGCATATATGTGGACCCACAACTAATACACACATAACATATACAAGGATAAGTTTGTACCTTGGGGATGGATAGCCAAAATATGGGCTATTCTAATACCACTATTTGCAGTAAAAAATATTGAAATATATATGAAACCTATAGCCAATATTTATTCAACGGCCCACTTAGCCTTAAATAAGGAATGTGATACCACTGACTATGCATGAGTGTGAGCCTGGATCCAATAGGCACACAATACACATAAGCTCTACTTTCTACCTATGGGCTCTTCCATATCATTATGTAATTTCAGAAATAAAAGTCGAAATTCGACCTTGATGAACGGACCCTGGAGCCCTAACTAGGGAATGTGACACCAGTGACTATACATAGACGTGGACCCATAACCAATTCACACATAACACACACAAGGATAGGTTTGTATCTTGAGGATGGAGGCACGGGTTACATATAATAATAATTACAGTAACAATGTGAACGAATAATTCACAGCGGAAAAAGGGTCCATTCGCAGAAGCACACAGGAACATCACACCAAGAACAAGGCAGTGCCGTCCAGCATATGGACCCAATATACTAGTCCGTCCGTCCGTCCACCCCGCCCCCTCAACCAGGCAAATATGCACCATGCGCTCCGCAAACAGTCATGTTACATGCCTTGCTCACTGCATTAAAGAAACTCAGTTAAAAGGTCAATTTACTTATGGCCTATACAAACTGGAGTTCAATATAAATTGTAAACATTTACATTCATTATATGGCCCTTACAATACTGATATCGTGCAATGTCATTTCCATTTGTTGCAATAATATGTTTATGGTTGATGGTTTTGCCAGTTATTAACTCGTGTAGCATTCATATGTTTTGAGTAATAAAATTATGTTCTGTTACGTAGCAGTTATTATATAGCATACTGTTTTTCAGGGCAATGATGTTCCTGGAAGATGCTAGCGAAAACAGTTATCGTCATCATCGTCATCATAATCACAATCATTACAATAACATAATTGTTTCTCTTTATTAATCATCGTCATCAGTATCATCATCATCATCGGCGTCGTCGTCCGTGATGTTCCTGGAACATGCTAGCGAAAACAGGTATCGTCATCATAATCACAATCATTACAATGACATAATTGTTTCTCTTTATTAATCAACACAATCATCATCGTCATCATCATCATCACCACCACAACCATCATCATCATCATCACAATCATCATTACAATCATCAATGTCAGCATCACAATTATCATCGACATCGTTGTCGTTGCCGTCGTCATCACAAGTATCAACATCATCACCGCAATCGTCATCATCGTTGTCATCACCATTACATTCAACATCGTCGTCATCATCGCCATCACCATCCTCATCATCAACAACTTCAGCATAGCAATCATCATCATTGTCGTGGTCATCATCATTATAATCGTCATCATCACAATCATCAACTTCATCACCACAATCGTCTAACATCATCGTTGTCATCATCATCATTACATTCAACATCGTCGTCGACGTCATCATCATCATCGTTGTGGTCGTCGCCGTCGTCATCATCACAATCATCAGCGTCATCACCACACTCGTCGCTGTCGTTGTCATCACCATTACATTCAACATCGTCATCATCACCACAATCATTTTCACAATCATCAACGCCAGCATCACAATCATCATCGTTGTCGTCATCGTTGTCATCATCCTCATTATCGTCGTCGCCGTCGTCATCATCACAATCATCAACATCATCATCACACTCGTCATCGTTGTCATCACAATTACATTCAACATCGTCGTCATCATCACCACCACCACCACAATCATTATCACAATCATCAATGTCAGCATCACACTCATCATCGTTGTCGTCATCCTCATAATCATCATTGTCGGCGTCGCCATCACCACAATTGTCATCATTTGTCGTCATCACCATTATATTCGACATCGTCTTCATCGCCATCATCATCATCACAATCATTATCACAATCACCAACATCAGCATCACATCATCATCGTTGTCGTCATTGTCGTCCACGTCATCATAATCATTATCATCGTCGTCGTCGTCATCATGACAATCATCAACGTCATCACCACACTCATCATCATCGTTGTCGTTGTAATCACCATTACATTCAACAGCGTCGTCATCATCATCGCCATTACCACAATCATTATTACAATCATCAACGTCAGCATCACAATCATCATCGTTGTCATCGTCGTCGACGTCATCCTCATAATCATCATCATCGTTGTCCGCGTCGCCATCATCATCACCACAATCGTCATCATGTGTTGTCATTGTCGTCACCATTACATTCAACATCACCACCACCGTCATCACCACAATCATTATCAAAATCATCAACGTCAGCATCACACTCATCATTGTTGTCGTCATCGTCGTCATCATCCTCATAATCATCATTGTCGGCGTCGCCGTCGTTATCATCACAATCGTCATCATTTGTTGTCATTGTCATCACCATTATATTCGACATCGTCTTCGTCGTCGACGTCATCATCGCCATCATCATCATCATTGTCGTCGACGTCATCATCGTCGTCATCATTATCGCCGTCGTCATTATGACAATCATCAACGTCATCACCACACTCGTCATCATCGTTGTCGTTGTAATCACCATTACATTCAACATCGTCGTCATCATCGCCATTACCACAATCATCAACGTCAGCATCACAATCATCATCGTTGTCATCGTCGTCGACATCATCCTCATAATCATCGTTGTCGGCGTCGCCATCATCATCACCACAATCGTCATCATTTGTTGTCATTGTCATCACCATTATATTCGACATCGTCTTCGTCGTCGACGACGACATCATCGCCATCATCATCATCACAATCATTATCACAATCATCAGCGTCAGCATCACAATCATCGTTGTCGTCAATGTCGTCGACGTCATCATCCTCATAATCATTATCACCATCGTTTTCGTTGTCGCCGTCGTCATCATCACAATCGTCAACGTCATAATAGTCATCACGATTACCATCATTATCACAAGCATCACAATCATCATCGTTGTCGCCGTCATCATCATCATTTTAATCATCGCAATCATCAACGTCATCACTACAATCATCATTATCGTTGTCGACGTCATCATCACAACCAACATCGTTGTTGTCGCCGACGTCATCATCACAACCAACATCGTTGTCGTTGTTAATCACATGTGTAAATATGTATTTATTAATTGTTCAGATGGATTACAGTAATCCCATAGACAATAGTTGCAAACCATCAACAGCTGCTTCGATGTCGGACTGGAAATAGGTTAACCCAACAACAGTGACTGAGGTGAATGTGGTGGAACAGGGAATAGGTACTAACTAACAGTGAATGTGGTGGAACAGGGAATAGGTACTAACTAACAGTGACTGAGGTGAATGTGGTGGAACAGGGAATGGGTACTAACTAACAGTGACTGAGGTGAATGTGGTGGAACAGGGAATGGGTACTAACTAACAGTGACTGAGGTGAATGTGGTGGAACAGGGAGTGGGTACTAACTAACAGTGACTGAGGTGAATGTGGTGGAACAGGGAATGGGTACTAACTAACAGTGACTGAGGTGAATGTGGTGGAACAGGGAATGGGTACTAACTAACAGTGACTGAGGTGAATGTGGTGGAACAGGGAATGGGTACTAACTAACAGTGACTGAGGTGAATGTGGTGGAACAGGGAATGGGTACTAACTAACAGTGACTGAGGTGAATGTGGTGGAACAGGGAATGGGTACTAACTAACAGTGACTGAGGTGAATGTGGTGGAACAGGGAATGGGTACTAACTAACAGTGACTGAGGTGAATGTGGTGGAACAGGGAATGGGTACTAACTAACAGTGACTGAGGTGAATGTGGTGGAACAGGGAATGGGTACTAACTAACAGTGACTGAGGTGAATGTGGTGGAACAGGGAATGGGTACTAACTAACAGTGACTGAGGTGAATGTGGTGGAACAGGGAATGGGTACTAACTAACAGTGACTGAGGTGAATGTGGTGGAACAGGGAATGGGTACTAACTAACAGTGACTGAGGTGAATGTGGTGGAACAGGGAATGGGTACTAACTAACAGTGACTGAGGTGAATGTGGTGGAACAGGGAATAGGTACTAACTAACAGTGAATGTGGTGGAACAAGGAATAGGTACTAACTAACAGTGACTGAGGTGGAACAGGGAATGGGTACTAACTAACCGTGACTGAGGTGGAACAAGGAATGGGTACTAACTAACAGTGAATGTGGTGGAACAGGGAATGGGTACTAACTAACAGTGAATGTGGTGGAACAGGGAATGGGTACTAACTAACAGTGAATGTGGTGGAACAGGGAATGGGTACTAACTAACAGTGAATGTGGTGGAACAGGGAATGGGTACTAACTAACAGTGAATGTGGTGGAACAGGGAATGGGTACTAACTAACCGTGAATGTGGTGGAACAGGGAATGGGTACTAACTAACAGTGAATGTGGTGGAACAGGGAATGGGTACTAACTAACAGTGAATGTGGTGGAACAGGGAATGGGTACTAACTAACCGTGAATGTGGTGGAACAGGGAATGGGTACTAACTAACCGTGAATGTGGTGGAACAGGGAATGGGTACTAACTAACCGTGAATGTGGTGGAACAGGGAATGGGTACTAACTAACCGTGAATGTGGTGGAACAGGGAATGGGTACTAACTAACCGTGAATGTGGTGGAACAAGGAATGGGTACTAACTAACAGTGAATGTGGTGGAACAAGGAATGGGTACTAACTAACAGTGAATGAGGTGGAACAAGGAATGGGTACTAACTAACAGTGAATGAGGTGGAACAAGGAATGGGTACTAACTAACAGTGAATGTGGTGGAACAAGGAATGGGTACTAACTAACAGTGAATGTGGTGGAACAGGGAATGGGTACTAACTAACAGTGAATGTGGTGGAACAAGGAATGGGTACTAACTAACAGTGAATGTGGTGGAACAAGGAATGGGTACTAACTAACCGTGAATGTGGTGGAACAGGGAATGGGTACTAACTAACAGTGAATGTGGTGGAACAAGGAATGGGTACTAACTAACAGTGAATGTGGTGGAACAGGGAATGGGTACTAACTAACAGTGAATGTGGTGGAACAAGGAATGGGTACTAACTAACCGTGAATGTGGTGGAACAGGGAATGGGTACTAACTAACAGTGAATGAGGTGGAACAGGGAATGGGTACTAACTAACAGTGAATGTGGTGGAACAAGGAATGGGTACTAACTAACAGTGACTGAGGTGGAACAGGGAATGGGTACTAACTAACAGTGACTGAGGTGGAACAAGGAATGGGTACTAACTAACAGTGACTGAGGTGGAACAAGGAATGGGTACTAACTAACAGTGAATGTGGTGGAACAAGGAATGGGTACTAACTAACAGTGACTGAGGTGGAACAGGGAATGGGTACTAACTAACAGTGAATGAGGTGGAACAAGGAATGGGTACTAACTAACAGTGACTGAGGTGGAACAAGGAATGGGTACTAACTAACAGTGAATGTGGTGGAACAGGGAATGGGTACTAACTAACAGTGAATGTGGTGGAACAGGGAATGGGTACTAACTAACCGTGAATGTGGTGGAACAGGGAATGGGTACTAACTAACAGTGAATGTGGTGGAACAGGGAATGGGTACTAACTAACCGTGAATGTGGTGGAACAAGGAATGGGTACTAACTAACAGTGAATGTGGTGGAACAAGGAATGGGTACTAACTAACCGTGAATGTGGTGGAACAAGGAATGGGTACTAACTAACAGTGAATGTGGTGGAACAAGGAATGGGTACTAACTAACCGTGAATGTGGTGGAACAAGGAATGGGTACTAACTAACAGTGAATGTGGTGGAACAAGGAATGGGTACTAACTAACAGTGAATGTGGTGGAACAGGGAATGGGTACTAACTAACAGTGAATGTGGTGGAACAGGGAATGGGTACTAACTAACAGTGAATGTGGTGGAACAGGGAATGGGTACTAACTAACCGTGAATGTGGTGGAACAGGGAATGGGTACTAACTAACCGTGAATGTGGTGGAACAAGGAATGGGTACTAACTAACCGTGAATGTGGTGGAACAAGGAATGGGTACTAACTAACCGTGAATGTGGTGGAACAAGGAATGGGTACTAACTAACCGTGAATGTGGTGGAACAAGGAATGGGTACTAACTAACAGTGAATGTGGTGGAACAAGGAATGGGTACTAACTAACAGTGAATGTGGTGGAACAGGGAATGGGTACTAACTAACCGTGAATGTGGTGGAACAAGGAATGGGTACTAACTAACCGTGAATGTGGTGGAACAAGGAATGGGTACTAACTAACCGTGAATGTGGTGGAACAAGGAATGGGTACTAACTAACAGTGAATGTGGTGGAACAAGGAATGGGTACTAACTAACCGTGAATGTGGTGGAACAAGGAATGGGTACTAACTAACAGTGAATGTGGTGGAACAAGGAATGGGTACTAACTAACAGTGAATGTGGTGGAACAGGGAATGGGTACTAACTAACAGTGAATGTGGTGGAACAAGGAATGGGTACTAATAACAGTGAATGTGGTGGACAGGGAATGGGTACTAACTAACCGTGAATGTGGTGGAACAGGGAATGGGTACTAACTAACAGTGAATGTGGTGGAACAGGGAGTGGGTACTAACTAACCGTGAATGTGGTGGAACAGGGAATGGGTACTAACTAACCGTGAATGTGGTGGAACAGGGAATGGGTACTAACTAACAGTGAATGTGGTGGAACAGGGAGTGGGTACTAACTAACAGTGACTGGGTGGAACAGGGAGTGGTACTAACTAACAGTGACTGGTGGAACAGGGAATGGGTACTAACTAACAGTAAATGTGGTGGAACAGGGAATGGGTACTAACTAACAGTAAATGTGGTGGAACAGGGAGTGGGTACTAACTAACAGTGAATGTGGTGGAACAAGGAATGGGTACTAACTAACAGTAAATGTGGTGGAACAGGGAATGGGTACTAACTAACCGTGAATGTGGTGGAACAGGGAATGGGTACTAACTAACAGTGAATGTGGTGGAACAGGGAATGGGTACTAACTAACCGTGAATGTGGTGGAACAGGGAATGGGTACTAACTAACCGTGAATGTGGTGGAACAGGGAATGGGTACTAACTTATGCAAAGGAAACACGTCGTTTTAAATATACTGACTATATTTGTTAGGTTTTATTTTAACGACGATCATCAGTGGCGTGATTATAACGGGCCAGACAGTTCATATTACGGACACAAGAACTTGTATTATATCATGAGTATGCACGCTGTGCGGTCAGAGGCTGTGAGATGTGGCCTCGGCCGGACATGCACGTCGTGTGGTCAGCCGCTGTGAGATGTGGCCTTGGCCGGGACATGCACGCCGTGTGGTCAGCCGCTGTGAGATGTGGCCTCGGCCGGGACATGCACGCCGTGTGGTCAGCCGCTGTGAGATGTGGCCTCGGCCGGGACATGCACGCCGTGTGGTCAGCCGCTGTGAGATGTGGCCTCGGCCGGGACATGCACGCCGTGCGGTCAGCCGCTGTGAGATGTGGCCTCGGCCGGGACATGCACGCCATGCGGTCAGAGGCTGTGAGATGTGGCCTCGGCCGGACATGCGCGTTGTGTGGTCAGCCGAGGTTTAAAACGTATGGCTGGTCTGGTGCACAGTAAATGGGCAAGTTCAAGAACAGTAGTTGTACATGCTTATTTCACCCACAATAATGAATTTATTTGAATAACAAATACAGCAGGTCAAAGTAATTGATATGTTGTATATGTGCGCAAAAGTTCATTACGAAATCTTAGCACATTATGAAGTGTATTAAGCTAGTTTGCATATTATGAATATTGCATATTTTCACTATTTGCATGTCAAAAACATTTCAAACTGAAAGATGGTAAAACCTTTTTTTATCATTTAGAAAAATCCATTGCCCTTAATTTGAAGTTGTATGATGACTGAATACGTTTTCGTGGTAATACATTTTAATATGCTTTGTAATGGTTTATAATACGGTTGTATCCCATGTTTTAGTTCATGTAGGAATAACAAACTGATACATTTTAGTTTGAAAATATATATATATCCTACAGTAAATCTAAAATAAGTTGTGATAGGAAAATGAATCGCCCCATATGAAGGTATAATGGAATATTTTGTATGATGCCAAAAACATCCAATCATCACGGCAACAGTTCATTTTCATTTGTTCGGTAGGAATTTAAAAAATATTAACAAAAGACGAAGGTTATCCGTAATGTCCATCCCCACATAGATGATGTTTCATATACAAGATTTTCATTAATTTCTAAGGTAATATTTAGGAAAGAGTAGTTTATATAAATTAATATGTGACTATGATTAGGAAATAAGACAATTTAAGTTGAAACATTATTGAAATCAATTTTTCGTATATATATGTGTAGTCATTTGAAGTAAAATATACTTAGTTTAAGCATATTTATTTTCTATCATGTACATTATTATTTACAACACTTATATTAAGGAAGTGGACGGAAAGCAAGTGACAGCTTACGGTTTCCCTCTCCTGAAAATACACTTGAAGGGACGGACATTACTGTAATAAAGACTGAAACTGTAAACAGCTTCAGACTGAGAATTAAGTTGCGGATCTTGTGTGATAATTTTAATAGTTCTAACTATGTGTTTGTTGGGGGTTTAAAGTTGCACCGACAGCTAATGTCATATGACGACTATCCATCTGTTATTGGTGTAAGAAGACACCGGGTGCACCTCCTAGCAGCATTTCATTCAATCACCAGTAACCATGTCGAACCACTGACTTTCCGCAAGCCAACTCGACAGTTTCATCACATGAAAGAATACTACATATGCAGTGGGATTCACACCCACACTTTGTGTGTAAAATATGGTCCCCATCATTCACTAACTAGACACTAAACAGACAATGTGAAAGCTGTGGAACGAATTACTTAAGACAACAACATTAAGATATTCCCATTGATAAGCCTATTACTAAATGGAAGAAGCAGATTGTTCCCTTTGATGAAGAACGATACGTTACTCGTATCGCGCTCAGCGGTTCATAGACCAACTGTACTTTCTTGGAGTCACATGCTGATCATATGCTTAGAGAAAACCAGCCAGGCTTCCAGAAATAGTTCAGGTGCCCATCATCACTGTATGTTCGAATCTCGGTATCCGCCCGTGCCTGAAATACGTTTTGTATGGGTACCCGGGATCTTTCTCAACGAATAACAACTGGAGAACAATATAAGATTAGCAAAATCTAACTGTAAACCATTATAATTTAAAATAAAAATTCACAACATGTTGTCATTAATTGTCCAGCTTGTGTTTTACGTTTATTTATCGTCGCTACCGGTTGCCCATATGAGCGACGCCTCCTGAAGAGATTAGTCATTTTAGAATTTTGGAGGATAGTGCAATGAAACAGGCAGAGACACATTCCAGTCTCCTCTGGTTCTATTACGTGCCCGGTGTAAAGCGCCGACACGAGACCTCGGTTTAAAGTCCCATATGAAAAACTGTTAATTTTATTACGGTCAGACGGGGGATCGAACATGCGACCCCTAATTGTAGTTGGTTGTTGTTAGTTGTGGTTTCCATCGTCGTCGTCGTTGCTGCGGTTGTTAATATTCTGAAAGACTGTTTTATTATGGTCAGACGGGGGATCGAACCTGCGACCTCTGGATTACCAGTCCAACGTGTTACCACTGGATTACAGATCCGTCTGTAATGTACAGCTTCTTTCATCAAAATTGACTCCATTCAAACTTTAATGCGTGATGGGTACACATCGGTAGCAACTCTCAAATCACCAGCGACCTTTCGTCCCTCGCGTACAGTGTCTTCCGACTGGCAGACCTATATAAACTGAAAACACAAGTTGAAAATGTATAATTTTCTGTTCGTTGAGTATTTTGCATTTAATTATTTCGAATAAAATTAAAGCGACACTACATGGGTGAAAAAATGAAAATTTTACAGAATGTACTTTCCTATTTTAGTGTTTTTCCCTAAGAAGATTGGCCACAGAAACTAATAAATATGCGACGTCTGTTGACATTACAAATGCATGTAAATATGATAATGATGGTAATCGTGATGACGATGATGACTATTATGGTGATGACGATTGTGATGATGACGACGGCGACGACGAAAACGATGATGACGATGACAAGGTAGAAACGTTTCCGTGTATGGTTTATGTTTGTATTGGTTGTGGGTTGTATTGGTTGTGGGTCCAGGTATATGCATAGTCAATGGTGTCACATTCCCTATTTAGGGGCACAGGAGCCGTTCATCAAGCGACTTTTATTTCTGAAATTACATAGTAATATGGAAGAGCCAATAAATTAAGGTATAAAATTGGGCGTATGTGTAGTGTGTGTCTGTTGGATTCGGGCTTATATCCATGTATAGTCAGTGGTGTCACAATCCCTAATTAAGGCCCCATGGGGCCGTTCATCAAGTTCAAATTTCGACTTGTATTTCTGAAATTATATAGTAATATGGAAGAGCCCATATTTTGGGTATCCATCCCCAAGGTAGAAACTTATCGGTGTATGTATTATGTGTGTATTGCCTGTGGGTCCCTGACTATGGTAGTCACTGGTGTCACATTCCCTATTTAAGGCCCAGTGGGCTGGTGAATAAATGTCGGATGATTGTTTCATATATATTTTTACTGCAAATAGTGGTATTAGAGAAGCCCATATTTTGGGTATCCATCCCCAAGGTAGAAACTTATTGGTGTATGGGTTATGTTTGTATTGGTTGTGGGTCCCTGCCTATGGGTAGTTACTGGTGTCACATTCCCTATTTAGGGGCCCACCGTAATAAAACAAAAAAAAAAGCCCATATTTTGGGTATCCATCCCCAAGGTAGAAACTTATTGGTGTATGGGTTATGTTTGTATTGGTTGTGGGTCCCTGCCTATGGGTAGTACTGGTGTCACATTCCCTATTTAGGGGCCCAGGGGCCCACAAGTTCAAATTTCGACTTTTATTTCTGAAATTACATAGTAATATGGAAGAGCCCTTATTTTGGGTATCCATCCCCAAGGTAGAAACTTATTGGTGTAGGGGTTATGTTTGTATTGGTTGTGGGTCCCTGCTATGGGTAGTCACTGGTGTCACATTCCTTATTTAAGGCCCAGTGGGCTGGTGAATAAATGTCGGATGATTGTTTCATATATATTTTTACTGCAAATAGTGGTATTAGAGAAGCCCATATTTTGGGTATCCATCCCCAAGGTAGAAACTTATTGGTGTATGAGTTATGTTTGTATTGGTTGTGGGTCCCTGCCTATGGGTAGTTACTGGTGTCACATTCCCTATTTAGGGGCCGTTCATCAAGTTCAAATTTCGACTTTTATTTCTGAAATTACATAGTAATACGGAAGAGCCCTTATTTTGGGTATCCATCCCCAAGGTAGAAACGTATTGGTGTATGGGTTATGTTTGTATTGGTTGTGGGTCCCTGACTATGAGTAGTCACTGGTGTCACATTCCTTATTTAAGGCCCAGTGGGCTGGTGAATAAATGTCGGATAATTGTTTCATATATATTTTTACTGCAAATAGTGGTATTAGAGAAGCCCATATTTTGGGTATCCATCCCCAAGGTAGAAACTTATTGGTGTATGGATTATGTTTGTATTGGTTGTGGGTCCCTGCCTATGGGTATTCACTGGTGTCACATTCCCTATTTAGAGGCCCAGGGGCCGTTCATCAAGTTCAAATTTCGACTTTTATTTCTGAAATTACATAGTAATATGGAAGCGCCCATATTTTGGGTATCCATCCCCAAGGTAGAAACTTTTTGGTGTATGTATTATGTGTGTATTGCTTGTGGGTCACTGTCTATGGGTAGTCACTGGTCTCACATTCCTTATTTAAGGCCCAGTGGGCTGGTGAATAAATGTTGGATGATTGTTTCATATATATTTTACTGCAAATAGTGGTATTAGAGAAGCCCATATTTTGGGTATCCATCCCCAAGGTATAAACCTATCGGTGTATGTAGTTTGTGTGTATTGTTTGGGGGCCCACGTCTATGCATATTCAGTGGCGTCACATTCCTTATTTAAGGCCCCGGATGTCATTCATCAATATCGAATTTCGGTTCTATTTCTGAATTAAGATAGTGATATTAAAGAGCCCTTAAATTGGGTATCCAATCCCAATGTAGAAAGTTGGGTTATATGTATTATGTGCATAATGGATATGGGCTCACAACTATCCATAATCAGTGGTGTCACGTTCCTTATTTATGGCTCAAAATGCCGTTAACCTTTACTGTAATGTTCTCAATTTATTTCTCATATTGCTTGCTAGAGGGTACGCATTCACAAACGGATAACCGTATTTTACTCTATTGCGTTTCCTTATTGATTGGGCAAAAGTGGTTATCGTTCATAATTTGTGTTTATTCAAGTTCCGGGATAAACAGATGATGAGTTCTCGGACGGTGATATTCAACTTTCTGAAATTTCGGTAACATTGGAGAGTGATATGGAGACCGTATATTGAATACGTGTGAAGTATACACGTGTATGGTAGACAATCCCCAATCAGCGGTTCCAAATATTAGCCAGAGAATTCACAATTGAGAAGTCTTGTTTACCCTTCATCGGTCCCTTGTTCTAAATTATTTTAGTAAAAAAACGTCTTTGTTCTATCATCTAATGATCCATGGTTTAAGTATAATTGAGTATTCCAGAAAATATACGTACACCACCTATGGAAGTGGTGACGTGTATTTGGACTTGTGGGCTGGTTGTATTTTCTAATATTCTTTACCTGTTTACCATCTATACATCATCTGATCATTACATGTCTACACCCCCGCGAGCAGTTCAACATTAGAGGAAGATAGATAGCAATGGATTGGCTGTAATGGGGGACAGTGTGTACTTTCTGAACCATTTTGTACACAGTGTCATTGAGCAGTTGAGGTCATATATTTCTTCCCCTCCTTTGTCCAGGGTGGTGGGGTATTTTCGCAACCTTTTTTTCATAAGGAAAAAAACCTGCTTGATAATGATATGGATTTTACGTTTATTTATCCCACCAGTTGCCCATATTAGCGACGCCTCCTGAAGAGATTTTATTTTAGATTTTTGGAGGATAGTGCAATGATACAGACAGAGACCCATTCTAGAGTCTCCTCTGGTTCTTTTACGTGCACAGTGTAGAGCACCGACACGAGACCTTGGTTTAAAGTCTCACCTGAAAGACTGATAATTTTATTAGGATCAGACGGGGATTGTTGGCGATACATCTTCATGTACTTATATATAATCCATATATATTCATATCGTGGAAGTCGTGATAGCGCAGTGGATGCGCGTTCATTTCAGGTGCGAAAGGTCCGGAGTTCGAGCCCCGCTGAAGCCGTTACGATTGTGCCCTTAGGCAAAGCATTTAAATTCCATGTTGCCTCCTCTCTCCCTTCTCTCTCCCACTAAATACCTACTAACCTAGGTGTCACAATTAGTAAAGATTTTAACTGTTCTCCCCATATAAATACGATCTCCCCATATAAATACGATCTCCCCATATAAATATGATCTCCCCATATAAATATGATCTCCCACTAAATACCTACTAACCTAGGTGTCACAATTAGTAAAGATTTTAACTGTTCTCCCCATATAAATACGATCTCCCCATATAAATATGATCTCCCCATAAATATGATCCCCCATATAATACCTTCTCCCCATATAAATAGATCTCCATATAAAAACCCCAAAAACCCAAAAAACCCAAAAATATGATCTCCCCATATAAATATGATCTCCCCATATAAATACCTTCTCCCCATATAAATATGATCTCCCCATATAAATACGATCTCCCCATATAAATACCTTCTCCCCATATAAATACGATCTCCCCATATAAATACGATCTCCCCATATAAATATGATCTCCCCATATAAATATGATCTCCCCATATAAATACCTTCTCCCCATATAAATATGATCTCCCCATATAAATACGATCTCCCCATATAAATACCTTCTCCCCATATAAATACGATCTCATCTAAAGCTACTAACTCTCAGATTCATTCAAAAGAAAGTTAAAACCAGAAATAAGAAGGTCAAAGAAAAAGTTGATAACACCTACATGTATGTAGGTCCCCAACTCGAGTATTGCTCAACCATCTGACAACCCTTGCAAATGTCTCACACCTACATGTATAATGACTATTTTTGATTGCATGCCATTATATATCATTATATGTATGTATTATTATGATGATGAGCTATGTACTTAAGGCTAAAAAACCATATGGTCTGTTCTATAAAGCAGGAAAAGTTGAAAGATAAACTGCACGCTATATCTGCAATGATTATAACTATGCAAGCTGTGTAACATTATTAATTCCCTGAATTGGCAAACACTTTAATATCATAAATCATATTTTCAATCAGCCAAATGCTTTATCTCCACTATCCGAATAGCAAACAGCATAGAGCCTGATCAGACAGCAAGTTCTGTCGCTAGCGTGCAAAGGGTTAATAGCAAAATTTGAAAAACTCATTTCATAAAATATGGTATGAACACCACTCATGTAAGATCCTATATACATCTGATCTGAACCTCATCCTGCAGAGGTTAAAATCTTTGATATCAAGCTGCCATGCTCTTATTTTCGGAACTTTTTCATCTTTTTCAATGTCTTCTCTAGTTGTAACCCTATTTATTTTTCGCTTCAATAAAACAATTATCTCAGTTAGATATGTACATCATCAGGGCCCACACTGGGCCGAAAAAAGTTGGGGCCACTTATCTGTTTGAAAGATGGGGTGTGTGCGGGAGCGGTGTCGTCCCCTACGGGAGGGGTGTAGTCCCCTCTGGGAGGGGTGTAGTCCCCTCCCTGGTTTGATTTTTTGGGGTATTTTTATTTGTAAATGGTTAGAATCTAGCCAGTTTTTTTCTGGAAGAAGTATTAATATAGAAATTAGAATGAAAGAATGCATACTGGTACCTGTAAAAGCTAAAAGTTTATTTTACAATGTAGCCCTGTGACAGTGATTAATAATGGAAGCCAACACAGGATTACATTTCAAATGAACTTTAAGCTAAAAAAAAGACATGCATACTATTCATTTTTGAAGACAATCCAATGAACTTTTACAACTTTAATTATTTTCTTGGTCATAATAATTTAAAAATACATCAGAATTACATACAAGTATCCACTAGGCCTATGTCTAACAAATTGCACAACATTCAGTTCAAAATGCGTCTGTTCTTCTTGGACCACATTTCAAATGCCGATTTGAAGTTGAACTTGTCTGGGCCGTCAATGTAAATTTTCATCAGGCTGTCTAGGTTTCATTCACTAAGTCCATTTCGGACGTTTAAAACCGAAAGTAGCCATTTTGACAAGTGACGATTTGGATTTTTTTTATGTTTATTTATCGGCGATTTGGAACGAACGATGTAATTTTGTTTATAGTCGCCACCGCATAAATTCATTTGGGCGACTGTATTTTCTAAGATGGTTATGTCCTAAGATGATTCTTCTTGTCTAAGTTGATTCTTCTTGTCCTAAGGTGATTCTTCTGTGGTGGTTATTCGATGATGATTATACGTGTTCTGTGATGATTATTCCTATGATGATTATTCTTGTTCTTCTACGTTGATTAGTTCGGTATTCTCTGAAGGTTCTGTATTCTGTGTGGCTTATGAAGACGTCATCAGGTGGTTACTTCTTTCTGTGCCGGCCAGGTTGACAAGGCCTGGTCTGTACGTGGTCCACACTCCTCACTGTTGGTCACCCCGCAGCAGCATTAATACGGATCTGACAGTTAGACATCTGGTCGTCGATTGTCGCAAACGAGTCTACTAAACTCCGGTGTAGCTCGGGGGAGCGTGGATCCACGACTGTTGCCGCTCCCTCAGGTCCGCCGTCTCGTCTATCCGCCGGAGAAGTAAAAGAAGGAAGAGAAAGTGTCGAAACGAGCCGGCGAAGATATAGCGTCAAAATACCCCACTATCTAGAAGAGCTGGTGGATCTGTCCTGATGTGCCGTAAGCCATGGATCCACATGCTGGCGAGTCTCCCCTTCACAAGATCGACGACCAGAAGATCCCAGAATCCTACGCTGCTGCTGCGGAATGTGCCCCGGTCACGACGTGCACGTCGTGAGGAGATCGACCGGCGATTTGGAACGAACGATGTAATTTTGTTTATAGTCGCCACCGCATAAATGCATTTGGGCGACTGTATTTTCTAAGATGGTTATGTCCTAAGGTGATTCTTCTTGTCTACGGTGATTCTTCTTGTCCTAAGGTGATTCTTCTGTGGTTGTTATTCGATGATGATTATACGTGTTCTGTGATGATTATTCCTATGCTTCTATGATGATTATTCCTGTTCTTCTACGTTGATTAGTTCGGTATTCTCTGACGGTTCTGTATTCTGTGTGGCTTATGAAGACGTCATCAGGTGGTTACTTCTTTCTGTGCCGGCCAGGTTGACAAGGCCTGGTCTGTACGTGGTCCTTTGTAGGGCCACACTCCTCACTGTTGGTCACCCCGCAGCAGCATTAATACGGATCTGACAGTTAAACATCTGGTCGTCGATTGTCACTCGGGGGAGCGTGGATGCCACGACTGTTGCCGCTCCCTCAGGTCCGCCGTCTCGTCTATCCGCCGGAGAAGTAAAGAAGAAGAGAAAGTGTCGAAACGAGCCGGCGAAGATATAGTGTCTAAATACCACTATCTAGAAGAGCTGGTGGATCTGTCCTGATGTGCCGTAGCCATGGATCCACATGCTGGCACGAGCCTCCCCTTCACAAGATCGACGACCAGAAGATCCCAGAATCCTACGCTGCTGCTGCGGGATGTGCCCCGGTCACGACGTGCACGTCGTGAGGAGATCGACCGGGGGCGATTTGGACAAGTTTCATTCACTTTTTATAGTTGAGGACACGAAAATCATATTTTTCACAACTACTACCTTTGATCATATTTGTGAAAAACAACGCCAATATTATTACCTAATTATGTACACAAGTTACAGTCATTCGGTCATCCG
Organism: Archivesica marissinica; assembly: GCA_014843695.1. Lineage (NCBI taxonomy): Eukaryota > Metazoa > Mollusca > Bivalvia > Venerida > Vesicomyidae > Archivesica > Archivesica marissinica. The sequence goes on along the minus strand of CM026386.1, from coordinate 22,978,023 downwards.
ATCATGTTTACATAATCTTCAAACAATGTCATCATTTCACCAATCAAGTACTGCCGTTTTCATAAAGGACCTCAATTATCAAATCAATTCCCATTATACAACACTGTAAATGTGTGATCATATACCGCTAATTTACAAGTTTGTTTTGATTGCAATTTATGATGGGAATATTCCATGCCTCCAGCACATGTACACAGCTGTTTTGACTGTGAATCGATTGTTTCGCCAAACGATAGCGTATATCAGAGCAAAAAAATTGTAACCAGTCAAAGATACAATGAACACAGACTGTGTATCGAATTTTCTTTAACTGGAAAGCGCCGTAGTCAATTGTAAATAAAACCAGTCGAGTATGAAAGGTTAAAATATGGCACAAACGTTATTTATGCCGATTTTTGTGTGTAATTTTCTGAAAATCGCCAAATTGAAATTTTAGGAGCCATGTCTATCGCAAAATCGCCATTTGGCTCTTGTGGCGACTGACAGCGTGGCCCCTGATCATGAGCACTTGAAATGTTTTTTTTTACAGACGGATCTGTAGTCCAGTGGTAACACGCTGGACTGGTAATCCAGGGATCGCAGGTTCGATCCCCCGTCTGACCCTAATACAATTAACAGTCTTTCAGATGGGACTTTAAACCGAGGTCTCGTGTCGGTGCTTTACACCGTGCACGTAAAAGAACCAGAGGAGACTCTGGAATGGGTCTCTGTCTGTATCACTGCACTATCCTCCAAAATCTAAAATGACTAATCTCTTCAGGAGGCGTCGCTCATATGGGCAACCGGTATCGACGATAAATAAACGTATAAAACACACACAAAAATGTTTTTTATCGAAGCAATTGTCATACATTACAATCTTTCCCATTTCTACTTAACCCATTCAACACCAAGTACCTGACATGGATTGGTGCATGATATGTATTTTGTAGACCAATGAATTTATAAGAAAATTACATTTGGACTAGTTCATTTATCAAAATGGGTAATTTTGTCTAAAAAATAGTAATATTACTGGCAAAAAGTGCAGATCTCATCTGGATCTACACTTTTTTGTAAGCCTATTTAGAGGTCTGTAGTGTTGAAAGGGTTAAGTATTAGTGAGTTACCGTGGCTGAACTTCTGAAAAGAAATCTTGTTCAGGCTTAACGGAGGAGGCCTGCAAATCCTTCTTGTGTAAACATGTATTAGTTTAAACTTTATTTATTTTACAACGATTGCGAAGCAAGTTCTAACAACTTATATTAATCACTCTCGTTGGTACGGATGAAAGCGTAAATGTGGTCATTCGTGTGGGAGGAAAACCGGAGTACCCTGAGAAAACAAACCTGTCCGATCTGGCGACCACTGTCCGTTGCATCTCACATACTTCCCGGTCCGAGGATCGAACCCGGGTTGCATTGGTGAGAAGTGAGCGCGCTAACCACTTCGTTAATCGGACAGCCCAACATGTATTGTCACTCGTCTCCTTTCAGATTTCACTAGTGATGAAATATTGGTACAGCATTCCAAATTAGCAATGACTGCTTCCAAAAGCACTGGGTTTACAGGAACTTGGCAAGTATCACAGTATAGTGCTTAGTTAACAGTCGTGGACGTTAGTTAACAGTCGTGGACAATGACGAGCTTGGACGATGAATCGGTTGTGCTGGACACCCAGACCATCGAAATGCACATGATGGACATGCAGAAATATGTTCCAATGATTGGTTGTAGCAGTCTGTTTATGCGCTGTGTACTGTATCCATATGGTGTCATTAAAACTCGACTCCAAATTCAGACAGGGAAAGATGTCTATAAAGGGACATGGGATGCTGTGAAAAGTATAAGTAGGACAGAGGGATTTAGGGGCTTCTATCCTGGCTTTGGTGTGTACTGCTTCACTATTGTTCCCGGAATTTGTTATATCAGCTCATATGAAAGTGTACGGGTGTATATGAATAAACACACCAGTTGGAATCAAGGCTGGATGAAATCACTAGTTGGTGGATTGGTCGCCTCTATTGTGGGGCAGACACTTGTTGTACCGATAGATATAGTAAATCAACATATTATGCTGTTAGATAGACATAAAACGCCAACATCTGACATTGCCTCAAAGCAACAGGTCAGGAAAAAACTGCGGTCTCTACAAGAAATTCATATTCCGAATGAGTTGCGACAACGAAGATTTGGGACAGTTAGAGCAGTGATATCACATGTGTATACAAGTCATGGTGTTTTAGGTTTTTATAAAGGGTATTTCGTTTCCCTAGCAACCTTCGCTCCAAATAGTGCGTTGTGGTGGTTCTTCTATGAAGCTTATAAAGGTACGTATTCAAACATTCTTTCTTCGGTCCACCTCCGTGGTCGAGTGTTTACGGTCGCTCGCTGACTTGTATACCACTGTAACCTACCATCACTGATGGTCACGGGTTCGAGCCCCGCTCAGACCGTGTCTCATTTATATGAAAAAGTAGGCAGTTTCTTACGGAGGTTGGTGCACTCAAGTACTGGTTAACCGTTGGAGCCTGCCCAGGAAAGGTGCTGTTAAATAAACTGCCCGCCGGCGATATAGCCCAAAATGGTGCTGATGCAGGCGTAAAACCCGAAATATAACATAACATAACATTCTTTCTTCATGTATATAAATATTATGAGGCGCGTTTTATTTTCGCCACGTTCAACCACTCCAACAGACTTCACCTATATGTCAGACTCTGGAATAAGAGAAGACAAGCTTGTTGAATCTACAGAATTTATTAATTAACTTTCCAACGTCCAGTATAAGAATGATGATTATAAAGTATCATAATTTTAACAGATATGCAAATTAGCAAAGATTATCTTATACGAGTACCATTTCAAAACAATGACTAATCTCTTCAGGAGGCGTCGCTCATATGGGCAACTGGTAGCGACGATAAATAAACGTAAATCGCACAACTTCTACCCTAAGTATATTAAGTATTACATGTAACTACAGAGAATTTAGTCCTCTAAGTTGTGTCGTAGAGCATGTACTTAGGGTGGAGCATGTGCAATTGCACAGGTGGTTGGGATTGGATAAAAAAAAAATTCGGTTCAAAACCATTAACTCTTTCACCACCAATGTCGTATAATAGCATCTTTTCAAAAAGCCGAGAACCAGATCAGACAGAACAGAACCAAAACTGTGGCTGATCTGGATCTATGTTGTTTACACATTGCTTTGAATTTAATTGGCACTGCAAGAGTAAAGAAAATTATGATACACCATAGGCTTGACACTATGCATACAAATTGCATAGGCCATATCCAAGCAGGTTTAAAAATGACACCCTGTTACTATCAAAGCCGTACTGTAGGGTTCTACCAATGAGCCGCCCGTCCGTGCCTGAAATACTTCTCGGAGGGGCATCTGGGATCCTCCTCCATCAGTCAGGGCTCCCGCTGTCGGTTGCCAATGGCACCAATTGCGACAAAAAACTGTTTTGTCAAATTCATGGCTTCAAATCTTTATCTGTGAACTATATGGCTCTCAGTTAGCTCCATGTTTTTTCAAATTGGCTCCAGTTGTTTTCAATTGGTGACAGAAATGGCGCAGACAAATAATTCAGACAGGGAACCCTGCCAGTAATAAATTGGGAGTCAAGACATAACCCTAGCTGCTGTTTTGACGGCAAACCCAAAAAAAACCCACATTTTGATGGAGGTTATAATGTATTAGTGTATACAAATTTCTTTTAGCTCGATTGCGAAACAAGTTCTTACAACTTATATTAATCACTCTCGAGACCTCATTCCTGATGGAATCCATCGCCACGACGGAGAGAGGAGAGGCAATATGGAAATTAAATGCCTTGCCTAAGGGCACAATCGTAATGGCTCCAGCGGGGCTCGAACTCCAGACCTTTCGCACCTGAAGCGAACGCGCATCCACTGCGCTATCACAACTTCCACATCATATATATTGGGTATTGAAGCTACTTAGAATGGTTTGCAGTAGTATATGTAACTGTGTGTAATACTATACCTTCAGAGAGATTATTATCTGTGATACCGGACTTCGTACCAAGACTGCTTGTTATGTCGTGTATAGCTGCTCCGTTTGCAGGGATCACATCGGCAACACTCACTAATGGTGCTGATGTCATCAGAGCTAGAATACAGGTAACACTATTTATAGATACAGTCATACCTGTGTTAAGCAGCCAGTTAATGGAATCGCAGAAAGTGGCTGCTTAGCACAGATGGCTTCATAATAGAGGTCAAATGTATAATAAAAACAACATTTGGAATCTAGAAACTGGCTTCTTAATACAGGTTGGCTGCTTACTAGAGTTGACCACTAATACAGTTTGATAAAAATCATGATTCAGATTTTTTTGTTATTTAAATCAGATTTTTTTTTTTTTTTCATAATACTGTGGAGCTCGTGGAAATAAAGTGATTGAAATTTGAACTAATAAAACATGATTTATTTAGACATACTTAATATAATGACACATTCAAACTACATCTATGCCATACATGTAGCCTGTGTCCCCTTTACAAAGCACAGCATTGTCCCATATCCATTATTGCTGTACATCTGTATGATAAAGAAGTAGAAATAATGGCCTTTAATCTACAGTCAAACCTGCGTTAGTGGTCACCTCTGCTAAGCAACCATCCTGTAGTAAGCAGCCAATGTTCAGATTCCCAATATGTTGTTTTATTAGAAATTTGACCTCTATTAAGCAGCCACCTGTGCTAAGCAGCCATATTCTGTGATTCCCTTGGATGGCTGCTTAAGACTGGTTTGACTGTATATATGGCTGCTTAAGACAGGTTTGACTGTATATATGGCTGCTTAAGACAGGTTTGACTGTATATATGGCTGCTTAAGACAGGTTTGACTGTATATATGGCTGCTTAAGACTGGTTTGACTGTATATATGGCTACTTAAGACAGGTTTGACTGTATATATGGCTTCTTTAGACATGTTTGACTGTATATATGGCTGTCTTAGACAGGTTCGACTGTATATATGGCTGCTTAAGACAGGTTTGACTGTATATATGGCTTCTTTAGACAGGTTTTACTGTATATATGGCTGCTTAAGACTGGTTTGACTGTATATATGGCTGCTTAAGACAGGTTCAACTGTATATATGTCTGCTTAAGACTGGTTTGACTGTATATATGGCTGCTTAAGACTGGTTTGACTGTATATATGGCTGCTTAAGACAGGTTTGACTGTATATATGGCTGCTTAAGACAGGTTTGACTGTATATATGGCTGCTTAAGACAGGTTTGACTGTATATATGGCTGCTTAAGACAGGTTTGACTGTATATATGGCTGCTTAAGACAGGTTTGACTGTATATATGGCTGCTTAAGACTGGTTTGACTGTATATATGGCTACTTAAGACAGGTTTGACTGTATATATGGCTTCTTTAGACATGTTTGACTGTATATATGGCTGTTTTAGACAGGTTCGACTGTATATATGGCTGCTTAAGACAGGTTTGACTGTATATATGGCTTCTTTAGACAGGTTTTACTGTATATATGGCTGCTTAAGACTGGTTTGACTGTATATATGCTGCTTAAGACTGGTTGACTGTATATTGCTGCTTAAGACAGGTTTGACTGTATATATGGCTGCTTAAGACAGGTTTGACTGTATATATGGCCGCTTAAGACAGGTTTGACTGTATATATGGCTGCTTAAGACAGGTTTGACTGTATATATGGCTGCTTAAGACATGTTTGACTGTATATATGGCTGCTTAAGACAGGTTTGACTGTATATATGGCTGCTTAAGACAGGTTTTACTGTATATATGGCTGCTTAAGACAGGTTTGACTGTATATATGGCTGCTTAAGACAGGTTTGACTGTATATATGGCTTCTTAAGACAGGTTTGACTGTATATATGGCTTCTTTAGACAGGTTTACTGTATATATGGCTGCTTAAGACTGGTTTGACTGTATATATGGCTGCTTAAGACAGGTTCAACTGTATATATGTCTGCTTAAGACTGGTTTGACTGTATATATGGCTGCTTAAGACAGGTTTGACTGTATATATGGCTGCTTAAGACAGGTTTGACTGTATATATGGCTGCTTAAGACAGGTTTGACTGTATATATGGCTGCTTAAGACTGGTTTGACTGTATATATGGCTACTTAAGACAGGTTTGACTGTATATATGGCTTCTTTAGACATGTTTGACTGTATATATGGCTGTTTTAGACAGGTTCGACTGTATATATGGCTTCTTTAGACAGGTTTTACTGTATATATGGCTGCTTAAGACTGGTTTGACTGTATATATGGCTGCTTAAGACAGGTTTGACTGTATATATGGCTGCTTAAGACAGGTTTGACTGTATATATGGCTGCTTAAGACTGGTTTGACTATATATGGCTGCTTAAGACAGGTTTGACTGTATATATGGCTGCTTAAGACTGGTTTGATTGTATATATGGCTGCTTAAGACTGGTTTGACTGTATATATGGCTGCTTAAGACAGGTTTGACTGTATATATGGCTGCTTAAAACAGGTTTGATTGTATATATGGCTTCTTTAGACAGGTTTGACTGTATATATGGCTGCTTAAGACAGGTTTGACTGTATATATGGCTGCTTAAGACAGGTTTGACTGTATATATGGCTGCTTAAGACAGGTTTGACTGTATATATGGCTTCTTTAGACCGGTTTGACTGTATATATGGCTTCTTTAGACAGGTTTGACTGTATATATGGCTTCTTTAGACCGGTTTGACTGTATATATGGCTTCTTTAGACAGGTTCGACTGTATATATGGCTGCTTAAGACAGGTTTGACTGTATATATGGCTTCTTTAGACAGGTTTGACTGTATATATGGCTGCTTAAGACAGGTTCGACTGTATATATGGCTGCTTAAGACAGGTTTGACTGTATATATGGCTTCTTTAGACCGGTTTGACTGTATATATGGCTTCTTTAGACCGGTTTGCCTGTATATATGGCTTCTTTAGACCGGTTTGACTGTATATATGGCTTCTTTAGACCGGTTTGACTGTATATATGGCTTCTTTAGACAGGTTTGACTGTATATATGGCTACTTAAGACAGGTTTGACTGTATATATGGCTACCTAAGACAGGTTTGATTGTATATATGGCTGCTTAAGACTGGTTTGACTGTATATATGGCTGCTTAAGACAGGTTTGACTGTATATATGGCTTCTTTAGACAGGTTTGACTGTATATATGGCTTCTTTAGACAGGTTTGACTGTATATATGGCTGTCTTAGACAGGTTCGACTGTATATATGGCTGCTTAAGACAGGTTCGACTGTATATATGGCTACTTAAGACAGGTTTGACTGTATATATGGCTGCTTAAGACAGGCTTGACTGTATATATGGCTTACTTAGACAGGTTTGACTGTATATATGGCTTCTTTAGACAGGTTTTACTGTATATATGGCTTCTTTAGACCGGTCTGACTTTATATATGGCTTCTTTAGACAGGTTTGACTGTATATATGGCTACTTAAGACAGGTTTGACTGTATATATGGCTACTTAAGACCGGTTTGACTGTATATATGGCTAATTAAGACAGGTTTGACTGTATATATGGCTGCTTAAGACAGGTTTGACTGTATATATGGCTTCTTTAGACAGGTTTGACTGTATATATGGCTGTCTTAGACAGGTTCGACTGTATATATGGCTGCTTAAGACAGGTTCGACTGTATATATGGCTACCTAAGACAGGTTTGACTGTATATATGGCTGCTTAAGACAGGCTTGACTGTATATATGGCTTACTTAGACAGGTTTGACTGAGTATTGAGGAGGAGATGCATGCTCGAATACCACATACAATGTTAGATATCATCATTGAACGTTATCATGTATGCATGTGGTATTGAGGAGGAGATGCATGTTGGAATACCACATACAATGTTAGATATCACCATGAATGTCCTGTATGCATGTGGTATTGAGGAGGAGATGCATGTTGGAATACCACATACAATGTTAGATATCACCATGAACGTTATCCTGTATGCATGTGGTATTGAGGAGGAGATGCATGCTGGAATACCACATACAATGTTAGATATCACCATGAATGTCCTGTATGCATGTGGTATTGAGGAGGAGATGCATGTTGGAATACCACATACAATGTTAGATATCACCATTAATGTCCTGTATGCATGTGGTATTGAGGAGGAGATGCATGTTGGAATACCACATACAATGTTAGATATCACCATTAATGTCCTGTATGCATGTGGTATTGAGGAGGAGATGCATGCTTGAAAGGAAAATCCTTGGATCCACGATACATGTAGCCATTTTTGTACTATAAATCATGTGTGTTTAATGCCCTGATTGTGGTGCAAACATAACTCCTTTTAAAGAAATGTGAACCCACTGAAGACTGTATGTATGTATTTTCCATTCATGTCAAACCACTTGCGGGGACCTAGACATGCTTTCCTTGACAGGCTTATCCGATCTACATCATGTAAGTGGTTAACCAGTACTAAGCAATGTGTGTGAGGTGCCTTGCTCAATGACACTACATACATGTCCTGACAGAGTATTGAACCCAGGACCGTTAGATTCCAAATCCGACGCTCTACCACTGGACCACGGGCTCCACACTGTATTTAGACACTATTGTATAAATAATGTAATTTATTGTGAAATAAGCTAACAACTCTTATTATCTATGATCAACTATGATTTTTACATTTACAGTCAAACCTGCCTTAAGCAGCCAGCCAAGGGAATCACAAAAAGTGGCTGCTTAGCACAGGTGGCTGCTTAATAGAGGTCAAATGTATAATAAAACAACCTATTGGGAATCTGGAAACTGGCTGCTTAATACAGGTTGGCTGCTTAATAGAGGTCAAGTGTATAATGAAACGTATTGGGAATCTGGAAACTGGATGCTTAATACAGGTTGGCTGCTTAATAGAGGTGACAACTAACTAAGGTTTGACTGTATATCATAACTTAAAAAAACTGGTGCAGGCCGTTGTCCCTGGTGCTGGCCGTTGTCCCTGCTGTTGGCCGTTGTCCCTGGTGTTGGCCGTTGTCCTTGGTGCTGGCCGTTGTCCCTGCTGCTGGCCGTTGTCCCTGGTGCTGGCCGTTGTCCCTGCTGCTGGCCGTTGTCCCTGGTGCTGGCCGTTGTCCCTGGTGCTGGCCGTTGTCCCTGGTGCTGGCCATTGTCCTTGGTGCTGGCCGTTGTCCTTGGTGTAGGCCATTGTCTAATGTTAAAACTTGTGGCCCAAACCATTTGTATATTCATGCTCTATGTATTATGTACTATGTATCTTTACATGTATGACATGTACTATTGATTTGCCAAAAATACGGTTAACCCATTCAACACCAAGTAACTGACATGGACTGGTCCATGATATTCTTAAACCAATAAATGAATCAGAAAATCACATTTGGACAAGTTCATTTATCAAAATGGGTAAATATGTCTAAAAATAGTAATATTACTGGCAAAAAGTGCAGATCCTGATCTGGATCTACACTTTTTGTAAGCCTATTTAGAGGTCTGTGGTGTTGAAAGGGTTAAATAAAAAAAACCACTAAAATATCAAGAGTGGATAATTAAACATAGATGGGTGGTTTAATTGTAGGTGAAGGGTGGAACATTTGGTGAAACAGTGAGCACATTGCTACGTGAGGAAGGCTACAAGTTCTGGTGGAAAGGCCTGTCGGCACGACTGCTGCAGACGAGCGTCTCGTCCACACTGATCCTCGGCATGTACGAGCCGCTCAAGAGATGGAGTCTGAAAGAGGAGTATATAGACTCTTCCAAGTGGCCGTAGGAAATATTTACAAGCATTATATTATCTCATTCTCGGCACGGGTGTAGCTAGGAAATCAAAACAAGGTTTTATCAAGTACTATGTACATTATACTAGTTTAGTTAAATAATGGTTACCGATTGCCTACCAGCCTGGCATACAAGCAGAGGATTCGGGATACTTATGTTCACAACAAAGAGGTGTCTCATAAGTCAGAAATGGCTGGCCCTTTAAATAGGGGTGATACTATAATAAACAAACATTTTACTTTTATGCTCAAGTTTGTTTTATTATCTACGTATACAAGCATAGGATTCGGGAAGTACTGATGTTCATAAAAACGACGTGTCTCATAAGTCAATCAGTAGTTAGAGCACTCACTTGCCACCAATGCAACCCGGGTTTGATCCTCGGACCGGGAAGTATTTGAGATGGTACGGTGGTCGCCAAATTGAACTGGTGTGTTTTCTCCAGTTACTCCGGTTTCCTCTCTCACGAATGACCACATTTACGCTTTCATCCACACCAATGAGAGTGATTAATATAAGTTGCTAAAACTTGCTTCACACTCGTTGTAAAATAAATATAGTTTAAACTTTGATTTTGTCATTCATGAGAGCACCCTACGGCAAAGCCATTGACAATTTCATGAAACTACATTTAACCAATGAATGACCGTGCTATCATCCGTTTAAGAAATTTTTAATTGTATTTTTCGTGTTATATCATATTAAGACCTGTTTTAAACTTTTGCACAATACTTTAGGTCTATGGTTTATTTTATTGTGGTAAAATATTGATATTATATGACTTGTAAATAAAAGTATAACATACATTTTACATTTTTGTATAATTCAAAACAAATATTTGCATATTAAAACAATGTTTATTTTAAACAATTTTGCACACAAAACTCGTGTATTTCATGATAGTGTGTTATTGAAGGAACACTGTAGAGTAATTAAGATATCATATGGATAGCCTCTAGGTTTCAAGTTTCAAATTTATTGGCATAATCAGCAACTATATTGCCTTTGGCCATTTACAACGATAGAAATATGGCAAAGACATCACAAAACATGTTACATATATAAACATACACAATACATTTAAGAAACAGTAGTAATTGACAGGGTATTACTACGTAATGACATAGCTTCTTTGATATATTTACAAACATTTATCAAGTAATTTTTATTTTTGTATGACATGATATAAATATATATAAATTTATTCATTGATGGTCATGCTATGTAGCCCAAATATTTCAATCTTATATCTCTGTATTTATCACAACATAAGATAAAATGATATTCAGATTCAATTACATTTTGATTGCATAATTTACATAATATATGTGTTGGTATAAATGTTTCAGATATACTTGAGCATCAAAACGCGTTTCCTCATGCAAGATTTCTCAACAGAAATAAAAATGCTATCAATAATTACAATGTTATATCACAATGTCTTCCACAGCATATGTTATCCAAAATTGGTGTGATAATATATATTACCTAGTTATGTAGTATTATTCATTATTGCTAAAATCATGTACGTTTGGATACATAATTATAAAATATTACGATAAAATGGCAACGTTAGGTAATGGTATTATTCACCAGAGCATCCCACTGGAACCATTGAAATTTCATTAAACTTCATTTACCCAATCAAGTGCTAACAAAAGATGCTATCATCCGTTTACGAAATTTTCCACAGACGGATCTGTAGTCCAGTGGTTAACATGTTGGACTGGTAATCCATCCAGGGATCGTAGGTTCGATCCCCCGTCTGACCGTAATAAAATTAGCAGTTTCAAATGGGTTCTAAACGGAGGTGTCAGTGCTTTACACCATGCACGTAAAAGAACCAGAGGAGACTCTGGAATGGGTCTCTGTCTGTATCATTGCACTATCCTCCAAGCATCTAAAATAACTAATCTCTTCAGGAGGCGTCACTCATATGGGCAACCGGTAGCGACGATGAATAAACGTACAACACACACAGGATCTGCACTTTTTTCAAGTAATATAACTATTTTTAGAGAAAAAAATTACCCATTTTGATAAATGAACTGATCCAAATGTAATTTTGTTATTAATTTATTGGTCTAAAAATATCATGGACCAGTCCATGTCAGTTACTTGGTGTTGAATGGGTTAAGCCTTGATTGCAAGGATAATTAATTAATTATACATGCACAGCTACATGTAACTCTGGTATAATTTGCTTGAAACACTCATTTCGTGATCTTCGCAACAGCGTGTTGAATTCAACGATTATTCTCATTTGTTTAGAACCGAACGTTCGAAAACGTTCAATTTCTCCATTTATTTCATATTTGTAGTACTAAATATCTGCACCTTCCAACAGTAATGGCATCCATCATATGTTTTTCAATGGTATACTTTGTTTCCGCTGTCTTTTGTATGTTTTCTTTGATATATTATTTTCTGTTGCTCTGTGTACTTAAATCTATGATATCAGTTTCAATACAAGATTTTGTCCAGTAAGACACTGGTCCATTATAAAGCACTCCTTCTATTCAAATGTTGTATTTAATGGTCATACTGTTATGTGTATTTTAACCCTAATTTGCAAAAATGTATTAAAGAACAATATACAGATCTTTCTTATGTACCATTATTATTACTGTATGACAACATAGGAAGTCGGAATAATAATAATAAAGACTTTATTTAACGAGAGAACTCATTTAACAAAAGTTAATCTACCAGGAGGCCCTCAACATATATACAATCAAATGCAATCAAAAGATAGGACTATAAGTGAGAACTGCACATTGGAATAATATAGTAATGTAAAAGCTAAAAAGCAGAGAAACTATAATTATATAATATGTAATGAAATATGATGATATATGGAATTGGCTAGTAGAGTAGAAAAAGGGAACAATGTGCAGATATGACTTATGAGTATTTTCAAAATATGTATGAAATCAGCTTAATGACAGCAATTCACAGAATCTAGTAAATGTAGCGATGGCAATGCACATTTGTGATAGAGAAAGTGTACAATATCACATGAAGTAATAATAGTAGAAATATGTGATTAGTTTGTATTGTTCCACCTGAAGTAGAGCATTTTGAACCGAGTGAGACAATGAATTAATTCCAAATAGATGACCCTGAAAATGCAAATGTATTACGAAATCACAGAATCTTTCTATTTCTAACAACACATAGCCAGTTCCTCTAATATCCCAGACAGTATAAACACACAAGTTATAGCATCACAGTTTGCTTATTTTTGACAAAATAACAATATCATTTGCATATACATGTAGGAGTAAAAACAATTTCATGTTAACATCAATTCCATTTGTATCATTTTCTATGAATCCAGATTCAATGTCACAAACCTAGATAATAAAAAAGGAGATAAACATTCACCTTGCCTAGCAAACATGTAAACCCATTATCGATCGATTATTCAGTTTGACTTGAGATTTATTGTCATTATACATAGACATCAAAATATTCAAAATCTTTCATCAAATTCCAAATTTTATAAGCTTATACCAAATATGATCTCGTACTACATAATCAAATGCTTTCTTAAAATCAATAAAAGCACAATACAGTTCTTTGATCAGAATATAATACCTTAATGAGAATAAATACTTTAACACCATAAATATCTGGTATATCACAACTGAGAAGCATCATCTGCTAATAGATAGTTATAAATACACCTGCTGTTCACTACAATTATGGAACATAGTAACACAATTACTGAACATAGCTAACACATTATGCTGATTCATGCCATATAGTAAATCGATGTAAAATACGCCTTTCCTCTGATGTACTCTCTTGGTACATTAAACGGTTACAACATCATTCAGCACCAGTAAAATGTCAGAATTCATAATCCAAATCTCCTCCTTAGCTGGTGGGAACCGAAACGAGTGCCCATGCTTTGCAGCCCTTTTCAAGAAGTTCACTTGGTATTTACCCAAATCAATATCTGTGACTATTCCCACACCCCAATCATTGTCATATACATCCACAACCCAGTCATCTATCCTAGTAGAATCACATTGTTTATGATAATGTCATTGTTGATGGAGTCATGTGATGCTTCAGCAGTATTAAATTTTGTGTCACCGGATTGTCTTGGCTTCACAATACTGTCTCTACTGCATTCACGGGCACCTGGTAATTTCACCAGAGACATAATAGTCCAGTTCCTACAACTGGTACTGGAGTCCGCCTCCGTGGTCGAGTGGTTAAGGTCGCTGACTTGTATACCACTGTAACCTATCATCACTGATGGTCACGGGTTCGAGCCCCGCTCAGGCCGTGTCTCATTTATATGAGAAAGTTGGCAGTTTCTTACGGAGGTTGGTGCACCCAAGTACTGGTTAACCGCTGGAGCCTGCCCAGGAAAGGTATTGTTAGGTAAACTGCCCGCCGGCGATATAGCCCGAAATGGTGCTGATGCAGGCGTAAAACCCGAAATATAACATATAACATAACAACTGGTACTGGCTACATTAGGTGTACCGGTACATTGGCAGTAATATCGATTGCTACATATGCATTAGCTTCATTGTTTCTTTAACCCTTTTCTTCATAGAGATTTAGGTTAATGTACTATTATATCTCAATATAAACGACAGCCATTTAGCTATCATGCAATGGATAAGTAGTCGCCATATCTATCCCACCTCCATAGATATTACTGGGACTACGTGAGATTTAGGTTAATATACTATTATATCTCCATACAAACGACATCCATTTAGCTATCATGCAGTGGATATGTAGTCGGCATATCTATCCCACCTCCATAGATATTTCTGGGACTACATGAGATTCTTGCCTTTATTATGAACATTAGTTTGGCTACTACATTGTCAATGTATGTCGTATTGGTAATGGCATCGAGAGGTGCTTCTATGGCATCGAGAGGAGCTTCTATGAGGAAAAGGGTTAAGTGGACCCACAGGTTTGAAGTATACGGAAAACAATCACCATGAACACAAAATGAACGCAATGCGTTATGATTATAGGAACTGTAACCGTATCTCTGGTGGAGGGCGGTAACCAAAAACACTACAAATTGGAAAATCCCCAGAAAGAATGAGGAATAGAACGTGTTGTGGGTTGTATTAAAGAAACAAAAGCACACAAAAATATTAATGTACAGTCTACATCTGTTATGTCGAATTACGTCGGACTGGACAAAATACTTCGACACAACCAAAGTTTGACTTAACGAAATTTGATATAAACAGAGCCAGTTATATGTACAATGATAGTGTCTGAAACGGGACTTTGATCCGACTTCGAGTTAACCGGAGAATTCGACATAACCGACTTTGACATAGCGGATGTAGGCTGTACATTGTATATAGTTTACAATAATAATCATGCCATCAATGCTAGTTAACATGTCAATGCTGATGTTATATATTGGTCATCTGTTACACAAGCAATAGTCTGCTTACACAGCCATATCCTTTATATAGTCCGAATATGTAATAATCATGCCATCAATGTTAAGTTAACATGTCAATGCTGATGTTATATATTGGTCATCTGTTACACAAGCAATAGTATAGTAATAGTGCTTACACAGCCATATCCTTTATATAGTCCGAATATGTAGAAATGAGGCAGCTCACGAGAGCCGGATCTGTAGTCCAGTGGTAACACGCTGGACTGGTAATCCAGGAATCGCAGGTTCGATCCCCATCTGGCCCTAATAAAAAAATCTTTCAGTTGGGACTTTAAACCGAAGTCTCATGTCGGTGCATTACACCATGCACGTAAACGAACTAGATGAGACTCTGGAATGGGTCTCTGTCTGTATCATGCACTATCCTCCAAAAATCTAAAATGACTAATCTCTTCAGGAGGCGTCGCTCATATGGGCAACCGGTAGCGACGATAAATAAACGTAAACACACACACATGAGGCAGCACACGGCACGGAGACGGTTTGTCTCAAATCTACCATCTCGTGTGAGCCCTGTGTATCGTGTGTCAACAATTACTTTTTAGAATTTGAGTTACTGTTATTTTTATGTTATATAAATTTATTTTTAGCTCAGATCCATTTAAAAAGAAAACGTATACAGAGATTCTTATGACCCAATTCTTGGAATCTTTCTAGGAATATATCCATATTTGATCTGTAGCATACTTACCATATATGCTTCCAGGCTTGTTTCAAATGAAGACCACTTCATGTATTTAGAAACATTTATTTGAATGGACCAATTGTTACACTATGGTCTATCAATTTAGTTTATACAAATTTATTTTAGCTCGATTGCGAAACAAGTTATTTCAACTTATATAAATCACTCTCGAGACCTCATTCCTGATGGAATCCATCGCCACGAGGGAGAGAGAAGAGGCAATGTGGAATTTAAATGCCTTGCCTACGTATTGTGCCAATCGTAACGGCTCCAGTGGGGCTCGAACTCCGGACCTTTCGCACCTGAAGCGAACGCGCATCCACTGCGCTATCACGACTTCCACAATCAATTTAGATAAACTGTATTAACCCTTTCAACACCACAGGCTTACAAAAAGTGTAGATCCAGATGAGCCGGCTCGTGACGAACCGTCTCATCAGGATCTGCACATTTTGCCAGTAATATTATTGTATTTTTAGAGAAAAATTACCCATTTTGATAAATGAACTGGTCCAAATGTAATTTTCTTATTAATTTATTGGTCTAAAAATATGATGGACAAGTTCATGTCAGTTACTTGGGGTTGAATGGGTTAATAGTAATTACAATTATACATGTATACTAAGTTTGAAATTAAGCGAAATTTGTGATGATTTAAAGTGTGATTTTATAGTAAAGTAGCCCTCCCATATGAAATGTTTTGTGTGTATACTAAGTTTGAAATTAAACGAAATTTATGATGATTTAAAGTGTGATTTTATAGTAAAGTAGCCCTCCAATATGAAATGGTATTCAGTACCGTAGCCAGAGGCAAATTTCAACCGAGGCAATCTAAGGCATGTTCTCCCTTAAACTTGTTGGTTTTCAGTACCGTAGCCAGAGGCAAATTTCAACCGAGGCAATCTAGGGTGGTCTATGGCATGTACCCCCTTAAACTTGTTGGTTTTCAGTACCATAGCCAGAGGCAAATTTCAACCGAGGCAATCTAGGGTGGTCTAGGGCATGTACCCCCTTAAACTTGTTGGTTTTCAGTACCGTAGCCAAAGGCAAATTTCAACCGAGGCAATCTAAGGCATGTTCTCCCTTAAACTTGTTGGTTTTCAGTACCGTAGCCAGAGGCAAATTTCAACCGAGGAAATCTAGGGTGGTCTAGGGCATTTACCCCCTTAAACTTGTTGGTTTTCAGTACCGTAGCCAGAGGCAAATTTCAACCAAGGAAATCTAGAGTGGTCTAGGGCATGTACCCCCTTAAACTTGTTGGTTTTCAGTACCGTAGCCAAAGGCAAATTTCAACCGAGGCAATCTAAGGCATGTTCTCCCTTAAACTTGTTGGTTTTCAGTACCGTAGCCAGAGGCAAATTTCAACCGAGGAAATCTAGGGTGGTCTAGGGCATTTACCCCCTTAAACTTGTTGGTTTTCAGTACCGTAGCCAGAGGCAAATTTCAACCAAGGAAATCTAGAGTGGTCTAGGGTATGTTCCCCCTTTAAAAGTGTTGGGGTATAGAAGGGAGTTCCTGCGTTTTCTGATTTAATGAGTTTAGGCGTATAATTATGTACTGACCTTTCAGCAGTCAACATTTTATACAGGACAGGGATATTATTTTATTTATTTTATTTTTCATTATTTATTTTTTTGGGCTTTGGAAATTTTAACCGTGGCGGCTGCCTCGGTGGGCCTCAGTGTGGCTACGGGCCTGGTTTTTAAGCATGGTATTTACACTGTATGCAATGGTTTAAAAATGTACTTACCATGTCTCTATGTATACATTTCTTTCTATGTCATTTCTATGACATGTTTTATTTCATCTCTAACTGTATTGAAATAATATTAATTTATTGCTTTACCAACACAATGCTTTTGTTAACTGTATTTATCTATTTTTATGTGAAAGGGTTGTTCAAAAATGATTCATTGATAGTTACATGTATATGGCTGGCATCAGATGGGGTTGATTGGTATGTGAAAGGTTTGTTCATGTATATGGCTGGCATCAGATGGGGTTGATTGGTATGTGAAAGGTTTGTTCATGTATATGGCTGGCATCAGATGGGGTTGATTGGTATGTGAAAGGTTTGTTCATGTATATGGCTGCCATCAGATGGGGTTGATTGGTATGTGAAAGGTTTGTTCATGTATATGGCTGGCATCAGATGGGGTTGATTGGTATGTGAAAGGTTTGTTCATGTGTATGGCTGACATCAGATGGGGTTGATTGGTATGTGAAAGGTTTGTCCATATATATGGCTGACATCAGATGGGGTTGATTGGTATGTGAAAGGTTTGTCCATATATATGGCTGCCATCAGATGTGGTTGATTGGTATGTGAAAGGTTTGTCCATATATATGGCTGACATCAGATGTGGTTGATTGGTATGTGAAAGGTTTGTCCATATATATGGCTGCCATCAGATGTGGTTGATTGGTATGTGAAAGGTTTGTTCATGTATATGGCTGGCATCAGATGGGGTTGATTGGTATGTGAAAGGTTTGTTCATATATATGGCTGACATCAGATGGAGTTGATTGGTATGTGAAAGGTTTGTCCATATATATGGCTGCCATCAGATGTGGTTGATTGGTATGTGAAAGGTTTGTCCATATATATGGCTGACATCAGATGTGGTTGATTGGTATGTGAAAGGTTTGTCCATATATATGGCTGCCATCAGATGGGGTTGATTGGTATGTGAAAGGTTTGTCCATATATATGGCTGACATCAGATGGGGTTGATTGGTATGTGAAAGGTTTGTCCATGTATATGGCTGCTATCAGATGGGGTTGATTGGTATGTGAAAGGTTTGTTCATGTATATGACTGCCATCAGATGGGGTTGATTGGTATGCGAAAGGTTTTTCCATATATATGGCTGCCATCAGATGGGGTTGATTGGTATGTGAAAGGTTTGTCCATATATATGGCTGGCATCAGATGGGGTTGATTGGTATGTGAAAGGTTTGTCCATATATATGGCTGACATCAGATGGGGTTGATTGGTATGTGAAAGGTTTGTTCATATATATGGCTGACATCAGATGGGATTGATTGGTATGTGAAAGGTTTGTTCATATATATGGCTGACATCAGATGGGATTGATTGGTATGTGAAAGGTTTGTTCATGTGTATGGCTGACATCAGATGGTGTTTTATTTTTGTGTATATATGCATAGTATTTCCTATGTTGGGATTATTTTCCAATGTGTGCATGGAATTATTTTCAATGTAAAATAAAACTTAGTGCATCAACATCTATATATTTTGCTAACCTTTACCTCGAAGGAAATAATGTAAACATAAACATTAATAATAAACATTTTCGGATAAAATTTAGTTGTTTTCTCTTCAAAAATCAATATTTTACGAATGAAAACTCGCGAGATACTGAAAATACATTGTGCGACCGAATGGTTACTGTCGGTGACTTTAGGTCACTTTCCCCTCACCACTGTAGGTTCGAATCCCACTTTCATGTGAGGAAACTATTCAACTGGCTTGTGGAAAGTTGGTGGTTCTACCCGGATGCCCACCATATAATCTGTTGGTACGACTTTAACCCCCCCCCCAAAACAAATATCTCCCATCCAGCCAGTGTTTTTGGTGGGTATAATAATGTAAATTTAATTACATGTATACCAGGGTTCATTCTAGGTCAGAATTGTTGGGAGAAGTGAGAAAGCGTGTGATCGCTTCCTTAAATGGTGTTCTTTAATATACTTCTGCAAAATAGGGTTAAAATGCACAGTACAACCATTAAATACAACATTTGAATAGAAGGAGTGCTTTATAATGGGCCAGTGTATCTTACTAGACAAAATTTTGTTTGAAAATCGTAAAACAAACAACAATTTTTTTTTGGGAGAAGTGGGGCCCCCAGAGGGCGAAGTCAGGGTCCCTAGGGCGACAATTTCGCCCACATCGCCCTGTAAACTGAACTCTGGTATTCTAACCCAATATTAAACTGTGCACTTTTATATTGAGTGTTACATTTTCGTTACAAATTTTAGAATGATGGATTGAAGAGTGAAGAAAATAATCCTTCACACATTGTACTAATTTATCCAACATTTCTCACATTTTCATACCAAATTTGTCTATATATTTTTCTAAAAGAATATAAATTTTACCTCTAAGGCAAGTGCATAGTTGCTTTTTGGTGTCAGTGTACATAAACCGCTGTAAGAAAGAATTAGATTTCTACCTTTATTAAATTTTCGTGTGATTGTATGTATGTATGTTCCATTAATGTCAAACCCCTTGCTGGGACCTAGACATGTTTCCTGGACAGGCTTAGCCGGCCTAGGTGGGTAACCAGTACTAAGCAATGTGTGTGAGGTGCCTTGCTCAATGACACTGCATGCGTGGCCTGACCGAGTATCGAACCCGGGACCGTTCGATTCCAAATCCGACGCTCTACCACTGGACCACGGACGCCACGGTGTTATGGGTGATGTAATGCAAATTGATGTGGCAGGCGCCCCTGCAACATGCATTTTTGAGAATTGAAAAGTTCAGCCAAGATATGCATCTGCCTGCTGAAGAAGGCACTTATTACCACTAGATAGTGTGTAATATTTGCCCTTCAATTTATTAATATCTTAACCCTTAAAATGCCGAATAAATTGGAAGTATGTGCAAACAACATTGATCCAGATCAGCCCAGCGTAACGTCACATCTGATCATGATCTATGTTGTTTGCTATTCAGCCAATTGTTTTCGCTCCACTATCCAAATAGCAAACAACATAGAGCCAGATCATACTGCATGTTCTGTAGAATCTGATATGGCTCTATGCAGTTTGCAAGAGCTACTTTAATTGTGATTAGCATTGTAATAGTTTCATTATTGCCTTTTTTAAAAAACTATTTATTTTTACAACGATTGCGAGGCAAGTTTTAACAACTTCTATTAATCACTCTCATGTTATGCGCGGATGAAGGCGTAAATGTGGTCATTCGTGTGGGAGGAAACTGGAGTACCCGGAGAAAACCGACCTGTCCGATCTGGCGACCACCGTACCATCTACTCTAAAGTTATTGCCTTGTTCTGCAAGTTATTGCCTTGTTCTGCAAGTTATTGCCTTGTTCTGCAGGCGGATATACATTCACTGAATATGCTTGTTTTGTATTGATCTGTTAATTTATTCGATAAAACTACATATTTGTGATATTTAGAAAATGGAGCGTTGAAATTAAAATATGGAAGATTATCTACGAACGATATAATTTTCTTTATAGTCGCCTCCGCCGATGCATTTGGACGACTGGATTATCTAAGTAGATTACGTTGTCATCTAAGTTACTTATGTAGACAACTGGAAAGGCATCTTCCTTCTCAGGGTGACACATCCTATATCCTCTCTTTCGAAGGGGTCCCTTTTAGGGCCACATCCTCCACGATTTGTCAGCTCACCGTAGCAATAATGGTTCCGGTTTCTTCGCTGGGGTCCTAGCGCCATCAAGATGTCAACGTCCCACCGTCTTCCCAGAAGGAGAACCGTCTCCTTGAAGGAGCCGGCTAAAAAAAACAGCTATCCGCCGTCGCCAGCACCGAGCATTTCTGTCTCGCCAAGTAGGTAAGTTAGTAGTATGCTTATACTCGTATAGAGTCACGCGACTTCAACTGGTTCGATGGCGCGGCTTCCGTCACCGAAGTCCTTGACCCATATTCCTGCTGTGAGCTGTGCCTAGGTCACGACGTGCACGTTGTGGAGGATAGACCTGGAAGATTATCTAGTGACTATTTATTCTATTACAAATACTTGTGGCAGAATGTCGGGCGTTAACCGGCACCAGTAGATGTTCAAATGAAGGGACTGTTTGCTGCACAAAATCATAAAAGAGCATCAGATAATGTGTATGCGTAAGTCGCTAGAACTTCGTACCCGCATGAATGACGACAATATCGAATGTAAGCATCTTATTTCTAAAATTAACGTCAATGGAAATTCTAGATTTCTAACCTAGGAAAGTCATTCGACTTGGACATCGACACATAACTACCTAGGGAAGTCCGTGGACATCGACACATAACTACCTAGGGAAGTCAATCGACATTAACACATAACTACCTAGGTAAGTCAGTCGACATCGACACATACCTACCTAGGGGGAAGTCAGTCGACATCGACACATAACTACCTAGGGAAGTCAGTCGACATCGACACATAACTACCTAGGGAAGTCCGGCGACATGTACATCGACACATAACTACCTAGGGAAGTCAGTCGACATCGACACATAACTACCTAGGGAAGTCCGTCGACATCGACACATAACTACCTAGAGAAGTCCGACGACTTGGATATAGACACATAACTACCTAGTGAAGTTAGTCGACATGGACATCGACACATAACTACCTAGGGAAGTCAGTCGACATGGACATGGACACATAACTACCTAGGGAAGTTAGTCGACATGGACATCGACACATAGCTACCTAGGGAAGTCAATCGACATTAACACATAACTACCTAGGGAAGTCAGTCAACATGGGCATTGACACATAACTACCTAGGGAAGTCAATCGACATTAACACATAACTACCTAGGTAAGTCAGTCGACATCGACACATACCTAACTAGGGGGAAGTCAGTCGACATCGACACATAACTACCTAGGGAAGTCCGGCGACATGTACATCGACACATTAATACCTAGGGAAGTCAGTCGACATCGACACATACCTACCTAGGGGGAAGTCAGTCGACATCGACACATAACTACCTAGGGAAGTCAGTCGACATCGACACATAATTACCTAGGGAAGTCCGGCGACATGTACATCGACACATAACTACCTAGGGAAGTCAATCGAGATGGACATCGACACATACCTACCAAGGGAAGTCCGTCGACATGGACATCGACACATAACTACCTCAGGAAGTCAGTCGACATGGACATCGACACATAACTACCTAGGGAAGTCAGTCGACATGGGCATCGACACATAACTACCTAGGGAAGTCAGTAGACATGGGCATCGACACATAACTACCTAGGGAAGTCAGTCGACATGGGCATCGACACATAACTACCTAGGGAAGTCAGTCGACATGGACATCGACACATAACTACCTAGGGAAGTCCGTCGACATGGACATCGACACAAAACTACCTAGGGAAGTCAGTCGACATGGACATCGACACATAACTACCTAGGGAAGTTAGTCGACATGGACATCGACACATAACTACCTAGGGAATTCAGTCGACATCGACACATAACTACCTAGGGAAGTCAGTCGACATGGGCATCGACACATAGCTATCGAGGGAAGTCAGTTGATATGGACATCAGCACATAACTACCTAGGGAAATCCGTCGACATTGACACATAGCTACCCAGGGAAGTCAATCGACATGGACATCGACACATAACTACCTAGGGAAGTCAGTTGACATGGACATCGACACATAACTACCTAGGGAAGTCAGTTGACATGGACATCGACACATAACTACCTAGGGAAGTCAGTCGACATGGACATCGACACATAACTACCTAGGGAAGTCAGTCGACATGGACATCGACACATAACTACCTAGGGAAGTCAATCGACATGGACATCGACACATAGTTACCTAGGGAAGTCAATCGACATGGACATCGACACATAACTACCTCAGGAAGTCAGTCGACATGGACTTCGACACATAACTACCTAGGGAAGTCAGTCGACATGGGCATCGACACATAACTACCTAGGGAAGTCAGTAGACATGGGCATCGACACATAACTACCTAGGGAAGTCAGTCGACATGGGCATCGACACATAACTACCTAGGGAAGTCAGTCGACATGGAAATCGACACATAACTACCTAGGGAAGTCCGTCGACATGGACATCGACACAAAACTACCTAGGGAAGTCAGTCGACATGGACATCGACACATAACTACCTAGGGAGGTCCGTCGACATGGACATCGACACATAACTACCTAGGGAAGTCAGTCGACATGGACATCGGCACATAACTACCTAGTGAAGTCAGTCGACATGGGCATCGACACATAACTACCTAGGGAACTCAGTCGACATGGACATCGACACATAACTACCTAGGGAGGTCAGTCGACATGGACATCGACACATAACTACCTAGGGAAGTCAGTCGACATGGACATCGACACATAACTACGTGTATCTAGGGAAGTCCGTGGACATCGACACATAACTACCTAGGGAAGTCAGTCGACATGGACATCGACACATAACTACCTAGGGAAGTCAGTCGACATGGACATCGACACATAACTACCTAGGGAAGTCAGTCGACATGGACATCGACACATATCTACGTGTATCTAGGGAAGTCCGTGGACATCGACACATAACTACCTAGGGAAGTCAGTCGACATGGACATCGACACATAACTACCTAGGGAAGTCCGTCGACATGGACATCGACACATAACTACCTAGAGAAGTCCGTCGACTTGGACATCGACACATAACTACCTAGTGAAGTTAGTCGACATGGACATCGACACATAACTACCTAGGGAAGTCAGTCGACATGGACATGGACACATAACTACCTAGGGAAGTTAGTCGACATGGACATCGACACATAACTACCTAGGGAATTCAGTCGACATCGACACATAACTACCTAGGGAAGTCAGTCGACATGGGCATCGACACATAGCTATCGAGGGAAGTCAGTTGATATGGACATCAGCACATAACTACCTAGGGAAATCCGTCGACATTGACACATAGCTACCCAGGGAAGTCAATCGACATGGACATCGACACATAACTACCTAGGGAAGTCAGTTGACATGGACATCGACACATAACTACCTAGGGAAGTCAGTTGACATGGACATCGACACATAACTACCTAGGGAAGTCAGTCGACATGGACATCGACACATAACTACCTAGGGAAGTCAGTCGACATGGACATCGACACATAACTACCTAGGGAAGTCAATCGACATGGACATCGACACATAGTTACCTAGGGAAGTCAATCGACATGGACATCGACACATAACTACCTAGGGAAGTCAGTCGACATGGACATCGACACATAACTACCTAGGGAAGTCAGTTGACATGGACATCGACACATAACTACACAGGTAAGTCAGTCGACATCGACACATAGCTACCTAGGGAAGTCAGTCGACATCGACACATAACTACCTAGGGAAGTCAGTCCACATGGACATCGACACATAACTACCTAGGGAAGTCAGTCGACATGGACATCGACACATAGTTACCTAGGGAAGTCAATCGACATGGACATCGACACATAACTACCTAGGGAAGTCAGTCGACATGGACATCGACACATAGCTACCTAGGGAAGTCAGTCGACATGGACATCGACACATAACTACCTAGGAAAGTCAGTCGACATGGGCATCGACACATAGCTACCTAGGGAAGTCAGTCGACGTGGACATCGACACATAGCTACACAGGGAAGTTAGTCGACATGGACATCGACACATAACTACCTAGGGAGGTCAGTCGACATGCGCATCGACACATAACTACCTAGGGAAGTCAGTCGACTTGGACATCGACACATAGCAACACAGGGAAGTTAGTTGACATGGACATCGACACATAACTACCTAGGGAAGTCAGTCGACATGGGCATCGACACATAACTACCTAGGGAAGTCAGTCGACGTGGACATCGACACATTGCTACACAGGGAAGTCAGTCGACATGGGCATCGACACATAACTACCTAGGGAAGTCAGTCGACGTGGACATCGACAAATAACTACCTAGGGAAGTCCGTCGACATGACATCGACACATAACTACACAGGGAAGTTAGTGACATGGACATCGACACATAACTACCTAGGGAAGTTAGTCGACATGGACATCGACACATAACTACCTAGGGAAGTCAGTCGACATGGACATCGACACATAACTACACAGGGAAGTCAGTCGACATGGACATCGACACATAACTACCTAGGGAAGTCAGTCGACATGGACATCGACACATAACTACCTAGGGAAGTCAGTCGACATGGACATCGACACATAACTACCTAGGGAAGTCAGTCGACATGGGCATCGACACATAACTACCTAGGGAAGTCAGTCGACGTGGACATCGACAAATAACTACCTAGGGAAATCCGTCGACATGGACATCGACACATAACTACACAGGGAAGTTAGTTGACATGGACATCGACACATAACTACCTACGGAAGTTAGACGACATGGACATCGACACATAACTACCTAGGGAAGTCAGTCGACATGGGCATCGACACATAACTACCTAGGGAAGTATGTCGACGGGGACATCGACACATAGATGCACAGGGAAGTTAGTTGACATGGACATCGACACATAACTACCTAGGGAAGTCAGTCGACATGGACATCGACACATAACTACCTAGGGAAGTCCGTCGACATGGGCATCGACACATAACTACCTAGGGAAGTCAGTCGACATGGACATCGACACAAAACTACCTAGGGAAGTCCGTCGACATAGGCATCGACACATAGCTGCACAGGGAAGTTAGTTGACATGGACATCGACACATAACTACCTAGGGAAGTCAGTCGACATGGACATCGACACAAAACTACCTAGGGAAGTCCGTCGACATGGGCATCGACACATAACTACCTAGGGAAGTCAGTCGACATGGACATCGACACAAAACTACCTAGGGAAGTCCGTCGACAAAGGCATCGACACGTAACTACCTAGGGAAGTCAGTCGACATGGACATCGACACATAGCTATCTAGGGAAGTCAGTCGACATGGGCATCGACACATAACTACCTAGGGAAGTCAGTCGACGTGGACATCGACACATAGCTACACAGGGAAGTCAGTCGACATGGGCATCGACACATAACTACCTAGGGAAGTCAGTCGACGTGGACATCGACAAATAACTACCTAGGGAAGTCCGTCGACATGGACATCGACACATAACTACACAGGGAAGTTAGTTGACATGGACATCGACACATAACTACCTAGGGAAGTTAGTCGACATGGACATCGACACATAACTACCTAGGGAAGTCAGTCGACATGGGCATCGACACATAACTACCTAGGGAAGTATGTCGACGGGGACATCGACACATAAATGCACAGGGAAGTTAGTTGACATGGACATCGACACATAACTATCTAGGGAAGTCAGTCGACATGGACATCGACACAAAACTACCTAGGGAAGTCCGTCGACATGGACATCGACACATAACTACCTAGGGAAGTCCTTCCACATGGACATCGACACATAACTACCTAGGGAAGTCAGTCGACATGGGCATCGACACATAACTACCTAGGGAAGTCAGTCGACGTGGACATCGACACAAAACTACCTAGGGAAGTCCGTCGACAAAGGCATCTACACGTATCTACCTAGGGAAGTCAGTCGACATGGACATCGACACATAGCTACATAGTGAAGTCAGTCGACATGGACATCGACACATAGCTACCTAGTGAAGTCAGTCGACATGGACATCGACACATAACTACCTCAGGAAGTCAGTCGACATGGACATCGACACATAGCTACCTAGGGAAGTCAGTCGACATCGACACATAACTACCTAGGGAAGTCAGTCGACATGGACATCAACACATAACTACATAGGGAAGTCAGTCGACATGGACATAGACACATAGCTACACAGGGAAGTCAGTCGACATGGATATCGACACATAGCTATACAGGGAAGTCAGTCGACATGGACATCGACACATAACTACCTAGTGAAGTCAGTCGACATGGACATCGACACATAGCTACCTAGGGAAGTCAGTCGACATGGACATCGACACATAACTACCTAGGGAAGTCAGTCGACATGGACATCGGCACACAACTACCTAGTGAAGTCAGTCGACATGGACATCGACACATAGCTACATAGGGAAGTTAATCGACATGGACATCGACACATAACTACCTAGGGAATTCCATCGACATGGGCATCGACACATAACTACCTAGGGAAGTCAGTCGACATGGACATCGACACATAGCTACACATGGAAGTCAGTCGACATGGACATCGACACATAGCTACACAGGGAAGTCAGTCGACATGTACATCGACACATAACTACCTAGGGAAATCAGTCGACATGGACATCGACACATAACTACCTAGGGAAGTCAGTCGACATGGACATCGGCACACAACTACCTAGTGAAGTCAGTCGACATGGACATCGACACATAGCTACCTAGGGAAGTTAATCGACATGGACATCGACACATAACTACCTAGGGAAGTCCATCGACATGGACATCGACACATAACTACCTAGGGAAGTCAGTCGTCATGGACATCGACACATAGCTACACAGGGAAGTCAGTCGACATGGACATCGACACATAGCTACACAGGGAAGTCAGTCGACATGGACATCGACACATAACTACCTAGGGAAGTCAGTCGACATGGACATCGACACATAACTACCTAGGGAAGTCAGTCGACATGGACATCGACACATAACTACAGGAAGTCAGTCGACATCGACACATACTACCTAGGGAAGTCAGTCGACATGGACATCGACACATAACTACCTAGGGAAGTCAGTCGACATGGACATCGACACATAACTACACAGGTAAGTCAGTCGACATCGACACATAGCTACCTAGGGAAGTCAGTCGACATGGACATCGACACATAACTACCTAGGGAAGTCAGTTGACATGGACATCGACACATAACTACACAGGTAAGTCAGTCGACATCGACACATAGCTACCTAGGGAAGTCAGTCGACATGGACATCGACACATAACTACCTAGGGAAGTCAGTTGACATGGACATCGACACATAACTACACAGGAAGTCAGTCGACATCGACACATACTACCTAGGGAAGTCAGTCGACATGGACATCGACACATAACTACCTAGGGAAGTCAGTCGACATGGGCATCGACACATAGCTACCTAGGGAAGTCAGTCGACATGGACATCGACACATACTACACAGGGAAGTCAGTCGACATGGACATCGACACATAACTACCTAGGGAAGTCAGTCGACATGGACATCGACACATAACTACCTAGGGAAGTCAGTCGACATGGACATCGACACATAACTACCTAGGGAAGTCAGTCGACATGGACATCGACACATAACTACCTAGGGAAGTCAGTCGACATGGACATCGACACATAGCTACCTAGGGAAGTCAGTCGACATGGACATCGACACATAACTACCTAGGGAAGTCAGTCGACATGGACATCGACACATAACTACCTAGGGAAGTCAGTCGACATGGACATCGACACATAACTACACAGGGAAGTCAGTCGACATGGACATCGACACATAGCTACATAGGGAAGTCAGTCGACATGGACATCGACACATAACTACCTAGGGAAGTCAGTCGACATGGACATCGACACATAACTACCTAGGGAAGTCAGTCGACATGGACATCGACACATAACTACACAGGGAAGTCAGTCGACATCGACACATAACTACCTAGGGAAGTCAGTCGACATGGACATCGACACATAACTACCTAGGGAAGTCAGTCGACATGGACATCGACACATAACTACCTAGGGAAGTCAGTCGACATGGACATCGACACATAGCTACCTAGGGAAGTCAGTCGACATGGACATCGACACATAACTACCTAGGGAAGTCAGTCGACATGGACATCGACACATAGCTACCTAGGGAAGTCAGTCGACATGGACATCGACACATAACTACCTAGGGAAGTCAGTCGACATGGGCATCGACACATAGCTACCTAGGGAAGTCAGTCGACATGGACATCGACACATAGCTACACAGGGAAGTTAGTCGACATGGACATCGACACATAACTACCTAGGGAAGTCAGTCGACATGGGCATCGACACATAACTACCTAGGGAAGTCAGTCGACTTGGACATCGACACATAGCTACACAGGGAAGTTAGTTGACATGGACATCGACACATAACTACCTAGGGAAGTCAGTCGACATGGGCATCGACACATAACTACCTAGGGAAGTCAGTCGACGTGGACATCGACACATTGCTACACAGGGAAGTCAGTCGACATGGGCATCGACACATAACTACCTAGGGAAGTCAGTCGACGTGGACATCGACAAATAACTACCTAGGGAAGTCCTTCGACATGGACATCGACACATAACTACACAGGGAAGTTAGTTGACATGGACATCGACACATAACTACCTAGGGAAGTTAGTCGACATGGACATCGACACATAACTACCTAGGGAAGAATGTCGACGGGGACATCGACACATAGCTACACAGGGAAGTCAGTCGACATGGGCATCGACACATAACTACCTAGGAAAGAATGTCGACGGGGACATCGACATATAGATGCACAGGGAAGTCAGTCGACATGGACATCGACACAAAACTACCTAGGGAAGTCCGTCGACATGGACATCGACACATAACTACCTAGGGAAGTCCTTCCACATGGACATCGACACATAACTACCTAGGGAAGTCAGTCGACATGGGCATCGACACATAACTACCTAGGGAAGT
This sequence comes from Archivesica marissinica, assembly GCA_014843695.1. Classification (NCBI taxonomy): domain Eukaryota; kingdom Metazoa; phylum Mollusca; class Bivalvia; order Venerida; family Vesicomyidae; genus Archivesica; species Archivesica marissinica. The sequence goes on along the minus strand of CM026386.1, from coordinate 22,947,477 downwards.
CAGTCGACGTGGACATCGACAAATAACTACCTAGGGAAATCCGTCGACATGGACATCGACACATAACTACACAGGGAAGTCAGTCGACATGGACATCGACACATAACTACCTACGGAAGTCAGTCGACATGGACATCGACACATAACTACCTAGGGAAGTCAGTCGACATGGACATCGACACATAACTACCTAGAAGTGCGGGGAATCGACACAATCACAGGAATGTGACATGGACATCGACACATACTACCTAGGGAAGTCATCGACATGGACATCGACACATAACTACCTAGGGAAGTCATCGACATGGGCATCGACACATAACTACCTAGGGAAGTCAGTCGACATGGACATCGACACATAACTACCTAGGGAAGTCAGTCGACATGGACATCGACACATAGCTACACAGGGAAGTCAGTCGACATGGACATCGACACATAACTACCTAGGGAAGTCAGTCGACATGGACATCGACACAAAACTACCTAGGGAAGTCCGTCGACATGGGCATCGACACATAACTACCTAGGGAAGTCAGTCGACATGGACATCGACACAAAACTACCTAGGGAAGTCCGTCGACAAAGGCATCGACACGTAACTACCTAGGGAAGTCAGTCGACATGGACATCGACACATAGCTATCTAGGGAAGTCAGTCGACATGGGCATCGACACATAACTACCTAGGGAAGTCAGTCGACGTGGACATCGACACATAGCTACACAGGGAAGTCAGTCGACATGGGCATCGACACATAACTACCTAGGGAAGTCAGTCGACGTGGACATCGACAAATAACTACCTAGGGAAGTCCGTCGACATGGACATCGACACATAACTACACAGGGAAGTTAGTTGACATGGACATCGACACATAACTACCTAGGGAAGTTAGTCGACATGGACATCGACACATAACTACCTAGGGAGTCAGTCGACATGGGCATCGACACATACTACCTAGGGAAGTATGTCGACGGGACATCGACACATAATGCACAGGGAAATTAGTTGACATGGACATCGACACATAACTATCTAGGGAAGTCAGTCGACATGGACATCGACACAAAACTACCTAGGGAAGTCCGTCGACATGGACATCGACACATAACTACCTAGGGAAGTCCATCCACATGGACATCGACACATAACTACCTAGGGAAGTCAGTCGACATGGGCATCGACACATAACTACCTAGGGAAGTCAGTCGACGTGGACATCGACACAAAACTACCTAGGGAAGTCCGTCGACAAAGGCATCTACACGTATCTACCTAGGGAAGTCAGTCGACATGGACATCGACACATAGCTACATAGTGAAGTCAGTCGACATGGACATCGACACATAACTACCTAGGAAGTCAGTCGACATGGACATCGACACATAACTACCTAGGGAAGTCAGTCGACATGGACATCGACACATAGCTACCTAGGGAAGTCAGTCGACATGGACATCAACACATAACTACATAGGGAAGTCAGTCGACATGGACATAGACACATAGCTACACAGGGAAGTCAGTCGACATGGATATCGACACATAGCTATACAGGGAAGTCAGTCGACATGGACATCGACACATAACTACCTAGTGAAGTCAGTCGACATGGACATCGACACATAGCTACCTAGGGAAGTCAGTCGACATGGACATCGACACATAACTACCTAGGGAAGTCAGTCGACATGGACATCGGCACACAACTACCTAGTGAAGTCAGTCGACATGGACATCGACACATAGCTACATAGGGAAGTTAATCGACATGGACATCGACACATAACTACCTAGGGAATTCCATCGACATGGGCATCGACACATAACTACCTAGGGAAGTCAGTCGACATGGACATCGACACATAGCTACACAGGGAAGTCAGTCGACATGGACATCGACACATAGCTACACAGGGAAGTCAGTCGACATGGACATCGACACATAACTACCTAGGGAAATCAGTCGACATGGACATCGACACATAACTACCTAGGGAATTCAGTCGACATGGACATCGACACATAACTACCTAGGGAAGTCAGTCGACATGGACATCGGCACACAACTACCTAGTGAAGTCAGTCGACATGGACATCGACACATAGCTACCTAGGGAAGTTAATCGACATGGACATCGACACATAACTACCTAGGGAAGTCCATCGACATGGGCATCGACACATAACTACCTAGGGAAGTCAGTCGTCATGGACATCGACACATAGCTACACAGGGAAGTCAGTCGACATGGACATCGACACATAGCTACACAGGGAAGTCAGTCGACATGGACATCGACACATAACTACCTAGGGAAGTCAGTCGACATGGACATCGACACAAAACTACCTAGGGAAGTCCGTCGACATGGGCATCGACACATAACTACCTAGGGAAGTCAGTCGACATGGACATCGACACAAAACTACCTAGGGAAGTCCGTCGACAAAGGCATCGACACGTAACTACCTAGGGAAGTCAGTCGACATGGACATCGACACATAGCTATCTAGGGAAGTCAGTCGACATGGGCATCGACACATAACTACCTAGGGAAGTCAGTCGACGTGGACATCGACACATAGCTACACAGGGAAGTCAGTCGACATGGGCATCGACACATAACTACCTAGGGAAGTCAGTCGACGTGGACATCGACAAATAACTACCTAGGGAAGTCCGTCGACATGGACATCGACACATAACTACACAGGGAAGTTAGTTGACATGGACATCGACACATAACTACCTAGGGAAGTTAGTCGACATGGACATCGACACATAACTACCTAGGGAAGTCAGTCGACATGGGCATCGACACATAACTACCTAGGGAAGTATGTCGACGGGGACATCGACACATAAATGCACAGGGAAGTTAGTTGACATGGACATCGACACATAACTACCTAGGGAAGTCAGTCGACATGGACATCGACACAAAACTACCTAGGGAAGTCCGTCGACATGGACATCGACACATAACTACCTAGGGAAGTCCTTCCACATGGACATCGACACATAACTACCTAGGGAAGTCAGTCGACATGGGCATCGACACATAACTACCTAGGGAAGTCAGTCGACGTGGACATCGACACAAAACTACCTAGGGAAGTCCGTCGACAAAGGCATCTACACGTATCTACCTAGGGAAGTCAGTCGACATGGACATCGACACATAGCTACATAGTGAAGTCAGTCGACATGGACATCGACACATAGCTACCTAGTGAAGTCAGTCGACATGGACATCGACACATAACTACCTCAGGAAGTCAGTCGACATGGACATCGACACATAGCTACCTAGGGAAGTCAGTCGACATCGACACATAACTACCTAGGGAAGTCAGTCGACATGGACATCAACACATAACTACATAGGGAAGTCAGTCGACATGGACATAGACACATAGCTACACAGGGAAGTCAGTCGACATGGATATCGACACATAGCTATACAGGGAAGTCAGTCGACATGGACATCGACACATAACTACCTAGTGAAGTCAGTCGACATGGACATCGACACATAGCTACCTAGGGAAGTCAGTCGACATGGACATCGACACATAACTACCTAGGGAAGTCAGTCGACATGGACATCGGCACACAACTACCTAGTGAAGTCAGTCGACATGGACATCGACACATAGCTACATAGGGAAGTTAATCGACATGGACATCGACACATAACTACCTAGGGAATTCCATCGACATGGGCATCGACACATAACTACCTAGGGAAGTCAGTCGACATGGACATCGACACATAGCTACACATGGAAGTCAGTCGACATGGACATCGACACATAGCTACACAGGGAAGTCAGTCGACATGTACATCGACACATAACTACCTAGGGAAATCAGTCGACATGGACATCGACACATAACTACCTAGGGAAGTCAGTCGACATGGACATCGGCACACAACTACCTAGTGAAGTCAGTCGACATGGACATCGACACATAGCTACCTAGGGAAGTTAATCGACATGGACATCGACACATAACTACCTAGGGAAGTCCATCGACATGGGCATCGACACATAACTACCTAGGGAAGTCAGTCGTCATGGACATCGACACATAGCTACACAGGGAAGTCAGTCGACATGGACATCGACACATAGCTACACAGGGAAGTCAGTCGACATGGACATCGACACATAACTACCTAGGGAAGTCAGTCGACATGGACATCGACACATAACTACCTAGGGAATTCAGTCGACATGGACATCGACACATAGCTACCTAGGGAAGTTAGTCGACATGGACATCGATACATAACTACCTAGGGAATTCAGTCGGCGTGGACATCGACACATAACTACCTAGGGAAGTCAGTCGACTTGGACATCGACAAATATCTACACAGGGAAGTCAGTCGACACATCGACTCATAGCTACCTAGGGAAGTCAGTCGACGTGGACATCGACACATAACTACCTAAGGAAGTCCTTCGACATCGACACATAACTACCTAGGGAAGTCAGTCGACATGGGTATCGACACATAACCACCTAGGGAAGTCAGTCGACGTGGACATCGACACATAACTACCTAGGGAAGTCCGTCGACATGGACATCGACACATAACTACACAGGGACGTTAGTTGACATGGACATCGACACATAACTAACTAGCGAAGTCAGTCGACATGGACATCGACACATAACTACCTCAGGAAGTCAGTCGACGTGGACATCGACACATAGCTACACAGGGAAGTTAGTCGACATGGACATCGACACATAACTACCTAGGGAGGTCAGTCGACATGCGCATCGACACATAACTACCTAGGGAAGTCAGTCGACTTGACATCGACACATAGCAACACAGGGAAGTTAGTTGACATGGACATCGACACATAACTACCTAGGGAAGTCAGTCGACATGGGCATCGACACATAACTACCTAGGGAAGTCAGTCGACATGGACATCGACACATAGCTACATAGGGAAGTCAGTCGACATGGACATCGACACATAACTACCTAGGGAAGTCAGTCGACATGGACATCGACACATAACTACCTAGGGAAGTCAGTCGACATGGACATCGACACATAGCTACCTAGGGAAGTTAGTCGACATGGACATCGACACATAACTACCTAGGGAAGTCAGTCGACATGGGCATCGACACATAACTACCTAGGGAAGTCAGTCGACATGGACATCGACACATAGCTACACAGGGAAGTCAGTCGACATGGACATCGACACATAGCTACACAGGGAAGTCAGTCGACATGGACATCGACACATAACTACCTAGGGAAATCAGTCGACATGGACATCGACACATAACTACCTAGGGAATTCAGTCGACATGGACATCGACACATAACTACCTAGGGAAGTCAGTCGACATGGACATCGGCACACAACTACCTAGTGAAGTCAGTCGACATGGACATCGACACATAGCTACCTAGGGAAGTTAATCGACATGGACATCGACACATAACTACCTAGGGAAGTCCATCGACATGGGCATCGACACATAACTACCTAGGGAAGTCAGTCGTCATGGACATCGACACATAGCTACACAGGGAAGTCAGTCGACATGGACATCGACACATAGCTACACAGGGAAGTCAGTCGACATGGACATCGACACATAACTACCTAGGGAAGTCAGTCGACATGGACATCGACACAAAACTACCTAGGGAAGTCCGTCGACATGGGCATCGACACATAACTACCTAGGGAAGTCAGTCGACATGGACATCGACACAAAACTACCTAGGGAAGTCCGTCGACAAGGGCATCGACACATAACTACCTAGGGAAGTCAGTCGACATGGACATCGACACATAGCTACCTAGGGAAGTCAGTCGACATGGGCATCGACACATAACTACCTAGGGAAGTCAGTCGACATGGACATCGACACATAGCTACCTAGGGAAGTCAGTCGACATGGACATCGACACATAACTACCTAAGGAAGTCAGTCGACATGGACATCGACAAATAACTACCTAGGGAAGTCAGTCGACATGGACATCGACACATAACTACACAGGGAAGTAGTCGACATGGACATCGACACATAACTACCTAGGGAAGTTAGTCGACATGGACATCGACACATAACTACCTAGGGAAGTCAGTCGACATGGGCATCGACACATAACTACCTAGGGAAGTATGTCGACGGGGACATCGACACATAAATGCACAGGGAAATTAGTTGACATGGACATCGACACATAACTATCTAGGGAAGTCAGTCGACATGGACATCGACACAAAACTACCTAGGGAAGTCCGTCGACATGGACATCGACACATAACTACCTAGGGAAGTCCTTCCACATGGACATCGACACATAACTACCTAGGGAAGTCAGTCGACATGGGCATCGACACATAACTACCTAGGGAAGTCAGTCGACGTGGACATCGACACAAAACTACCTAGGGAAGTCCGTCGACAAAGGCATCTACACGTATCTACCTAGGGAAGTCAGTCGACATGGACATCGACACATAGCTACATAGTGAAGTCAGTCGACATGGACATCGACACATAGCTACCTAGTGAAGTCAGTCGACATGGACATCGACACATAACTACCTCAGGAAGTCAGTCGACATGGACATCGACACATAGCTACCTAGGGAAGTCAGTCGACATCGACACATAACTACCTAGGGAAGTCAGTCGACATGGACATCAACACATAACTACATAGGGAAGTCAGTCGACATGGACATAGACACATAGCTACACAGGGAAGTCAGTCGACATGGATATCGACACATAGCTATACAGGGAAGTCAGTCGACATGGACATCGACACATAACTACCTAGTGAAGTCAGTCGACATGGACATCGACACATAGCTACCTAGGGAAGTCAGTCGACATGGACATCGACACATAACTACCTAGGGAAGTCAGTCGACATGGACATCGCACACAACTACCTAGTGAAGTCAGTCGACATGGACATCGACACATAGCTACATAGGGAAGTTAATCGACATGGACATCGACACATAACTACCTAGGGAATTCCATCGACATGGGCATCGACACATAACTACCTAGGGAAGTCAGTCGACATGGACATCGACACATAGCTACACATGGAAGTCAGTCGACATGGACATCGACACATAGCTACCTAGGGAAGTCAGTCGACATGGACATCGACACATAACTACCTAGGGAAATCAGTCGACATGGACATCGACACATAACTACCTAGGGAAGTCAGTCGACATGGACATCGGCACACAACTACCTAGTGAAGTCAGTCGACATGGACATCGACACATAGCTACCTAGGGAAGTTAATCGACATGGACATCGACACATAACTACCTAGGGAAGTCCATCGACATGGGCATCGACACATAACTACCTAGGGAAGTCAGTCGTCATGGACATCGACACATAGCTACACAGGGAAGTCAGTCGACATGGACATCGACACATAGCTACACAGGGAAGTCAGTCGACATGGACATCGACACATAACTACCTAGGGAAGTCAGTCGACATGGACATCGACACATAACTACCTAGGGAAGTCAGTTGACATGGACATCGACACATAACTACACAGGTAAGTCAGTCGACATCGACACATAGCTACCTAGGGAAGTCAGTCGACATCGACACATAACTACCTAGGGAAGTCAGTCACATGGACATCGACACATAACTACCTAGGGAAGTCAGTCGACATGGACATCAACACATAACTACATAGGGAAGTCAGTCGACATGGACATAGACACATAGCTACACAGGGAAGTCAGTCGACATGGATATCGACACATAGCTATACAGGGAAGTCAGTCGACATGGACATCGACACATAACTACCTAGTGAAGTCAGTCGACATGGACATCGACACATAGCTACCTAGGGAAGTCAGTCGACATGGACATCGACACATAACTACCTAGGGAAGTCAGTCGACATGGACATCGGCACACAACTACCTAGTGAAGTCAGTCGACATGGACATCGACACATAGCTACATAGGGAAGTTAATCGACATGGACCTCGACACATAACTACCTAGGGAATTCCATCGACATGGGCATCGACACATAACTACCTAGGGAAGTCCTTCGACATGGACATCGACACATAACTACACAGGGAAGTTAGTTGACATGGACATCGACACATAACTACCTAGGGAAGTTAGTCGACATGGACATCGACACATAACTACCTAGGGAAGTCAGTCGACATGGGCATCGACACATAACTACCTAGGAAAGAATGTCGACGGGGACATCGACATATAGATGCACAGGGAAGTTAGTTGACATGAACATCGACACATAACTACCTAGGAAAGAATGTCGACGGGGACATCGACATATAGATGCACAGGGAAGTCAGTCGACATGGGCATCGACACATAACTACCTAGGAAAGAATGTCGACGGGGACATCGACATATAGATGCACAGGGAAGTCAGTCGACATGGACATCGACACAAAACTACCTAGGGAAGTCCGTCGACATGGACATCGACACATAACTACCTAGGGAAGTCCTTCCACATGGACATCGACACATAACTACCTAGGGAAGTCAGTCGACATGGGCATCGACACATAACTACCTAGGGAAGTCAGTCGACGTGGACATCGACAAATAACTACCTAGGGAAATCCGTCGACATGGACATCGACACATAACTACACAGGGAAGTTAGTTGACATGGACATCGACACATAACTACCTACGGAAGTTAGACGACATGGACATCGACACATAACTACCTAGGGAAGTCAGTCGACATGGGCATCGACACATAACTACCTAGGGAAGTATGTCGACGGGGACATCGACACATAGATGCACAGGGAAGTTAGTTGACATGGACATCGACACATAACTACCTAGGGAAGTCAGTCGACATGGACATCGACACATAACTACCTAGGGAAGTCCGTCGACATGGGCATCGACACATAACTACCTAGGGAAGTCAGTCGACATGGACATCGACACAAAACTACCTAGGGAAGTCCGTCGACATAGGCATCGACACATAGCTGCACAGGGAAGTTAGTTGACATGGACATCGACACATAACTACCTAGGGAAGTCAGTCGACATGGACATCGACACAAAACTACCTAGGGAAGTCCGTCGACATGGGCATCGACACATAACTACCTAGGGAAGTCAGTCGACATGGACATCGACACAAAACTACCTAGGGAAGTCCGTCGACAAAGGCATCGACACGTAACTACCTAGGGAAGTCAGTCGACATGGACATCGACACATAGCTATCTAGGGAAGTCAGTCGACATGGGCATCGACACATAACTACCTAGGGAAGTCAGTCGACGTGGACATCGACACATAGCTACACAGGGAAGTCAGTCGACATGGGCATCGACACATAACTACCTAGGGAAGTCAGTCGACGTGGACATCGACAAATAACTACCTAGGGAAGTCCGTCGACATGGACATCGACACATAACTACACAGGGAAGTCAGTTGACATGGACATCGACACATAACTACCTAGGGAAGTTAGTCGACATGGACATCGACACATAACTACCTAGGGAAGTCAGTCGACATGGGCATCGACACATAACTACCTAGGGAAGTATGTCGACGGGGACATCGACACATAAATACACAGGGAAGTTAGTTGACATGGACATCGACACATAACTATCTAGGGAAGTCAGTCGACATGGACATCGACACAAAACTACCTAGGGAAGTCCGTCGACATGGACATCGACACATAACTACCTAGGGAAGTCCTTCCACATGGACATCGACACATAACTACCTAGGGAAGTCAGTCGACATGGGCATCGACACATAACTACCTAGGGAAGTCAGTCGACGTGGACATCGACACAAAACTACCTAGGGAAGTCCGTCGACAAAGGCATCTACACGTAACTACCTAGGGAAGTCAGTCGACATGGACATCGACACATAGCTACATAGTGAAGTCAGTCGACATGGACATCGACACATAGCTACCTAGTGAAGTCAGTCGACATGGACATCGACACATAACTACCTCAGGAAGTCAGTCGACATGGACATCGACACATAGCTACCTAGGGAAGTCAGTCGACATCGACACATAACTACCTAGGGAAGTCAGTCGACATGGACATCAACACATAACTACATAGGGAAGTCAGTCGACATGGACATAGACACATAGCTACACAGGGAAGTCAGTCGACATGGATATCGACACATAGCTACACAGGGAAGTCAGTCGACATGGACATCGACACATAACTACCTAGTGAAGTCAGTCGACATGGACATCGACACATAGCTACCTAGGGAAGTCAGTCGACATGGACATCGACACATAACTACCTAGGGAAGTCAGTCGACATGGACATCGACACATAACTACCTAGGGAAGTCAGTCGACATGGACATCGACACATAACTACCTAGGGAAGTCAGTCGACATGGACATCGACACATAACTACCTAGGGAAGTCAGTCGACATGGACATCGACACATAACTACACAGGGAAGTCAGTCGACATGGACATCGACACATAACTACCTAGGGAAGTTAGTCGACATGGACATCGACACATAACTACCTAGGGAAGTCAGTCGACATGGGCATCGACACATAACTACCTAGGGAAGTCTGTCGACGTGGACATCGACACATAGCTACACAGGGAAGTTAGTTGACATGGACATCGACACATAACTACCTAGGGAAGTCAGTCGACATGGACATCGACACATAACTACCTAGGGAAGTCCGTCGACATGGGCATCGACACATAACTACCTAGGGAAGTCAGTCGACATGGACATCGACACAAAACTACCTAGGGAAGTCCGTCGACATAGGCATCGACACATAGCTGCACAGGGAAGTTAGTCGACATGGACATCGACACATAACTACCTAGGGAAGTCAGTCGACATGGACATCGACACAAAACTACCTAGGGAAGTCAGTCGACATGGGCATCGACACATAACTACCTAGGGAAGTCAGTCGACATGGACATCGACACAAAACTACCTAGGGAAGTCCGTCGACATGGGCATCGACACATAACTACCTAGGGAAGTCAGTCGACATGGACATCGACACATAGCTACCTAGGGAAGTCAGTCGACATGGGCATCGACACATAACTACCTAGGGAAGTCAGTCGACGTGGACATCGACACATAGCTACACAGGGAAGTCAGTCGACATGGGCATCGACACATAACTACCTAGGGAAGTCAGTCGACGTGGACATCGACAAATAACTACCTAGGGAAGTCCGTCGACATGGACATCGACACATAACTACACAGGGAAGTTAGTTGACATGGACATCGACACATAACTACCTAGGGAAGTTAGTCGACATGGACATCGACACATAACTACCTAGGGAAGTCAGTCGACATGGGCATCGACACATAACTACCTAGGGAAGTATGTCGACGGGGACATCGACACATAAATGCACAGGGAAGTTAGTTGACATGGACATCGACACATAACTATCTAGGGAAGTCAGTCGACATGGACATCGACACAAAACTACCTAGGGAAGTCCGTCGACATGGACATCGACACATAACTACCTAGGGAAGTCCTTCCACATGGACATCGACACATAACTACCTAGGGAAGTCAGTCGACATGGGCATCGACACATAACTACCTAGGGAAGTCAGTCGACGTGGACATCGACACAAAACTACCTAGGGAAGTCCGTCGACAAAGGCATCTACACGTATCTACCTAGGGAAGTCAGTCGACATGGACATCGACACATAGCTACATAGTGAAGTCAGTCGACATGGACATCGACACATAGCTACCTAGTGAAGTCAGTCGACATGGACATCGACACATAACTACCTCAGGAAGTCAGTCGACATGGACATCGACACATAGCTACCTAGGGAAGTCAGTCGACATCGACACATAACTACCTAGGGAAGTCAGTCGACATGGACATCAACACATAACTACATAGGGAAGTCAGTCGACATGGACATAGACACATAGCTACACAGGGAAGTCAGTCGACATGGATATCGACACATAGCTATACAGGGAAGTCAGTCGACATGGACATCGACACATAACTACCTAGTGAAGTCAGTCGACATGGACATCGACACATAGCTACCTAGGGAAGTCAGTCGACATGGACATCGACACATAACTACCTAGGGAAGTCAGTCGACATGGACATCGGCACACAACTACCTAGTGAAGTCAGTCGACATGGACATCGACACATAGCTACATAGGGAAGTTAATCGACATGGACATCGACACATAACTACCTAGGGAATTCCATCGACATGGGCATCGACACATAACTACCTAGGGAAGTCAGTCGACATGGACATCGACACATAGCTACACATGGAAGTCAGTCGACATGGACATCGACACATAGCTACACAGGGAAGTCAGTCGACATGGACATCGACACATAACTACCTAGGGAAATCAGTCGACATGGACATCGACACATAACTACCTAGGGAAGTCAGTCGACATGGACATCGGCACACAACTACCTAGTGAAGTCAGTCGACATGGACATCGACACATAGCTACCTAGGGAAGTTAATCGACATGGACATCGACACATAACTAACTAGGGAAGTCCATCGACATGGGCATCGACACATAACTACCTAGGGAAGTCAGTCGTCATGGACATCGACACATAGCTACACAGGGAAGTCAGTCGACATGGACATCGACACATAGCTACACAGGGAAGTCAGTCGACATGGACATCGACACATAACTACCTAGGGAAGTCAGTCGACATGGACATCGACACATAACTACCTAGGGAAGTCAGTCGACATGGACATCGACACATAACTACACAGGTAAGTCAGTCGACATCGACACATAGCTACCTAGGGAAGTCAGTCGACATGGACATCGACACATAACTACCTAGGGAAGTCAGTTGACATGGACATCGACACATAACTACACAGGTAAGTCAGTCGACATCGACACATAGCTACCTAGGGAAGTCAGTCGACATGGACATCGACACATAACTACCTAGGGAAGTCAGTTGACATGGACATCGACACATAACTACACAGGTAAGTCAGTCGACATCGACACATAGCTACCTAGGGAAGTCAGTCGACATGGACATCGACACATAACTACCTAGGGAAGTCAGTTGACATGGACATCGACACATAACTACACAGGTAAGTCAGTCGACATCGACACATAGCTACCTAGGGAAGTCAGTCGACATGGACATCGACACATAACTACCTAGGGAAGTCAGTCGACATGGACATCGACACATAGCTACAGGGAAGTCAGTCGACATGGACATCGACACATAACTACCTAGGGAAGTCAGTCGACATGGACATCGACACATAACTACCTAGGGAAGTCAGTCGACATGGACATCGACACATAACTACCTAGGGAAGTCAGTCGACATGGACATCGACACATAACTACCTAGGGAAGTCAGTCGACATGGACATCGACACATAACTACCTAGGGAAGTCAGTCGACATGGACATCGACACATAGCTACCTAGGGAAGTCAGTCGACATGGACATCGACACATAACTACCTAGGGAAGTCCATCGACATGGCATCGACACATAACTACCTAGGGAAGTCAGTCGACATGGACATCGACACATAACTACCTAGGGAAGTCAGTCGACATGGACATCGACACATAGCTACACAGGGAAGTCAGTCGACATGGACATCGACACATAACTACCTAGGGAAGTCAGTCGACATGGACATCGACACATAACTACCTAGGGAAGTCAGTCGACATGGACATCGACACATAACTACACAGGTAAGTCAGTCGACATCGACACATAGCTACCTAGGGAAGTCAGTCGACATGGACATCGACACATAACTACCTAGGGAAGTCAGTCCACATGGACATCGACACATAACTACCTAGGGAAGTCAGTCGACATGGACATCGACACATAGTTACCTAGGGAAGTCAATCGACATGGACATCGACACATAACTACCTAGGGAAGTCAGTCGACATGGACATCGACACATAGCTACCTAGGGAAGTCAGTCGACATGGACATCGACACATAACTACCTAGGAAAGTCAGTCGACATGGGCATCGACACATAGCTACCTAGGGAAGTCAGTCGACGTGGACATCGACACATAGCTACACAGGGAAGTTAGTCGACATGGACATCGACACATAACTACCTAGGGAGGTCAGTCGACATGCGCATCGACACATAACTACCTAGGGAAGTCAGTCGACTTGGACATCGACACATAGCAACACAGGGAAGTTAGTTGACATGGACATCGACACATAACTACCTAGGGAAGTCAGTCGACATGGGCATCGACACATAACTACCTAGGGAAGTCAGTCGACGTGGACATCGACACATTGCTACACAGGGAAGTCAGTCGACATGGGCATCGACACATAACTACCTAGGGAAGTCAGTCGACGTGGACATCGACAAATAACTACCTAGGGAAGTCCGTCGACATGGACATCGACACATAACTACACAGGGAAGTTAGTTGACATGGACATCGACACATAACTACCTAGGGAAGTTAGTCGACATGGACATCGACACATAACTACCTAGGGAAGAATGTCGACGGGGACATCGACACATAACTACCTAGGGAAGTCAGTCGACATGGGCATCGACACATAACTACCTAGGGAAGTTAGTTGACATGAACATCGACACATAACTACCTAGGGAAGTCAGTCGACATGGACATCGACACAAAACTACCTAGGGAAGTCCGTCGACATGGACATCGACACATAACTACCTAGGGAAGTCCTTCCACATGGACATCGACACATAACTACCTAGGGAAGTCAGTCGACATGGGCATCGACACATAACTACCTAGGGAAGTCAGTCGACGTGGACATCGACAAATAACTACCTAGGGAAATCCGTCGACATGGACATCGACACATAACTACACAGGGAAGTTAGTTGACATGGACATCGACACATAACTACCTACGGAAGTTAGACGACATGGACATCGACACATAACTACCTAGGGAAGTCAGTCGACATGGGCATCGACACATAACTACCTAGGGAAGTATGTCGACGGGACATCGACACATAGATGCACAGGGAAGTTAGTTGACATGGACATCGACACATAACTACCTAGGGAAGTCAGTCGACATGGACATCGACACATAACTACCTAGGGAAGTCCGTCGACATGGGCATCGACACATAACTACCTAGGGAAGTCAGTCGACATGGACATCGACACAAAACTACCTAGGGAAGTCCGTCGACATAGGCATCGACACATAGCTGCACAGGGAAGTTAGTTGACATGGACATCGACACATAACTACCTAGGGAAGTCAGTCGACATGGACATCGACACAAAACTACCTAGGGAAGTCCGTCGACATGGGCATCGACACATAACTACCTAGGGAAGTCAGTCGACATGGACATCGACACAAAACTACCTAGGGAAGTCCGTCGACAAAGGCATCGACACGTAACTACCTAGGGAAGTCAGTCGACATGGACATCGACACATAGCTATCTAGGGAAGTCAGTCGACATGGGCATCGACACATAACTACCTAGGGAAGTCAGTCGACGTGGACATCGACACATAGCTACACAGGGAAGTCAGTCGACATGGGCATCGACACATAACTACCTAGGGAAGTCAGTCGACGTGGACATCGACAAATAACTACCTAGGGAAGTCCGTCGACATGGACATCGACACATAACTACACAGGGAAGTTAGTTGACATGGACATCGACACATAACTACCTAGGGAAGTTAGTCGACATGGACATCGACACATAACTACCTAGGGAAGTCAGTCGACATGGGCATCGACACATAACTACCTAGGGAAGTATGTCGACGGGGACATCGACACATAAATGCACAGGGAAGTTAGTTGACATGGACATCGACACATAACTATCTAGGGAAGTCAGTCGACATGGACATCGACACAAAACTACCTAGGGAAGTCCGTCGACATGGACATCGACACATAACTACCTAGGGAAGTCCTTCCACATGGACATCGACACATAACTACCTAGGGAAGTCAGTCGACATGGGCATCGACACATAACTACCTAGGGAAGTCAGTCGACGTGGACATCGACACAAAACTACCTAGGGAAGTCCGTCGACAAAGGCATCTACACGTAACTACCTAGGGAAGTCAGTCGACATGGACATCGACACATAGCTACATAGTGAAGTCAGTCGACATGGACATCGACACATAGCTACCTAGTGAAGTCAGTCGACATGGACATCGACACATAACTACCTCAGGAAGTCAGTCGACATGGACATCGACACATAGCTACCTAGGGAAGTCAGTCGACATCGACACATAACTACCTAGGGAAGTCAGTCGACATGGACATCAACACATAACTACATAGGGAAGTCAGTCGACATGGACATAGACACATAGCTACACAGGGAAGTCAGTCGACATGGATATCGACACATAGCTATACAGGGAAGTCAGTCGACATGGACATCGACACATAACTACCTAGTGAAGTCAGTCGACATGGACATCGACACATAGCTACCTAGGGAAGTCAGTCGACATGGACATCGACACATAACTACCTAGGGAAGTCAGTCGACATGGACATCGGCACACAACTACCTAGTGAAGTCAGTCGACATGGACATCGACACATAGCTACATAGGGAAGTTAATCGACATGGACATCGACACATAACTACCTAGGGAATTCCATCGACATGGGCATCGACACATAACTACCTAGGGAAGTCAGTCGACATGGACATCGACACATAGCTACACAGGGAAGTCAGTCGACATGGACATCGACACATAGCTACACAGGGAAGTCAGTCGACATGGACATCGACACATAACTACCTAGGGAAATCAGTCGACATGGACATCGACACATAACTACCTAGGGAATTCAGTCGACATGGACATCGACACATAACTACCTAGGGAAGTCAGTCGACATGGACATCGGCACACAACTACCTAGTGAAGTCAGTCGACATGGACATCGACACATAGCTACCTAGGGAAGTTAATCGACATGGACATCGACACATAACTACCTAGGGAAGTCCATCGACATGGACATCGACACATAACTACCTAGGGAAGTCAGTCGTCATGGACATCGACACATAGCTACACAGGGAAGTCAGTCGACATGGACATCGACACATAGCTACACAGGGAAGTCAGTCGACATGGACATCGACACATAACTACCTAGGGAAGTCAGTCGACATGGACATCGACACATAACTACCTAGGGAATTCAGTCGACATGGACATCGACACATAGCTACCTAGGGAAGTCAGTCGACATGGACATCGACACATAACTACCTAGGGAATTCAGTCGACATGGACATCGACACATAACTACCTAGGGAAGTCAGTCGACATGGACATCGACAAATATCTACACAGGGAAGTCAGTCGACATGGGCATCGACACATACTACCTAGGGAAGTCAGTCGACATGGACATCGACACATAACTACCTAGGGAAGTCAGTCGACATCGACACATAACTACCTAGGAAGTCAGTCGACATGGCATCGACACATAACTACCTAGGGAAGTCAGTCGACATGGCATCGACACATAACTACCTAGGGAAGTCAGTCACAGGACATCGACACATAACTACACAGGGAAGTCAGTCGACATGGACATCGACACATAACTACCTAGGGAAGTCAGTCGACATGGACATCGACACATAACTACCTAGGGAAGTCAGTCGACATGGACATCGACACATAACTACACAGGGAAGTTAGTCGACATGGACATCGACACATAACTACCTAGGGAAGTCAGTCGACATGGGCATCGACACATAACTACCTAGGGAAGTCAGTCGACGTGGACATCGACACATAGCTACACAGGGAAGTCAGTCGACATGGACATCGACACATAACTACCTAGGGAAGTCAGTCGACATGGGCATCGACACATAACTACCTAGGGAAGTCAGTCGACATGGACATCGACACATAGCTACACAGGGAAGTTAGTTGACATGGACATCGACACATAACTACCTAGGGAAGTCAGTCGACATGCACATCGACACATAACTACCTAGGGAAGTCAGTCGACTGGACATCGACACATAGCTACACAGGGAAGTCAGTCGACATGGACATCGACACATAACTACCTAGGGAAGTCAGTCGACATGGACATCGACACATAACTACCTAGGGAAGTCAGTCGACATGGGCATCGACACATAACTACCTAGGAAGAGTCGACGGACATCGACACATAATCACAGGGAAGTCAGTCGACATGGACATCGACACATAACTACCTAGGGAAGTCAGTCGACATGGACATCGACACATAACTACCTAGGGAAGTCAGTCGACATGGACATCGACACATAACTACCTAGGGAAGTCAGTCGACATGGACATCGACACATAACTACCTAGGGAAGTCAGTCGACATGGACATCGACACATAACTACCTAGGGAAGTAGTCGACATGGACATCGACACATAACTACCTAGGGAAGTCCGTCGACATGGGCATCGACACATAACTACCTAGGGAAGTCAGTCGACATGGACATCGACACATAGCTACACAGGGAAGTCAGTCGACATGGACATCGACACATAGCTACACAGGGAAGTCAGTCGACATGGACATCGACACATAACTACCTAGGGAAGTCAGTCGACATGGACATCGACACATAACTACCTAGGGAAGTCAGTCGACATGGACATCGACACATAACTACCTAGGGAAGTCAGTCGACATGGACATCGACACACAACTACCTAGTGAAGTCAGTCGACATGGACATCGACACATAACTACCTAGGGAAGTAATCGACATGGACATCGACACAAACTACCTAGGGAAGTCCATCGACAGGCATCGACACATAACTACCTAGGGAAGTCAGTCGACATGGACATCGACACATAGCTACACAGGGAAGTCAGTCGACATGGACATCGACACATAGCTACACAGGGAAGTCAGTCGACATGGACATCGACACATAACTACCTAGGGAAGTCAGTCGACATGGACATCGACACATAACTACCTAGGGAATTCAGTCGACATGGACATCGACACATAGCTACCTAGGGAAGTCAGTCGACATGGACATCGACACATAACTACCTAGGGAAGTCAGTCGACGTGGACATCGACACATAACTACCTAGGGAAGTCAGTCGACTTGGACATCGACAAATATCTACACAGGGAAGTCAGTCGACATGGGCATCGACTCATAGCTACCTAGGGAAGTCAGTCGACGTGGACATCGACACATAACTACCTAAGGAAGTCCTTCGAAATCGACACATAACTACCTAGGGAAGTCAGTCGACATGGGTATCGACACATAACCACCTAGGGAAGTCAGTCGACGTGGACATCGACACATAACTACCTAGGGAAGTCCGTCGACATGGACATCGACACATAACTACACAGGGACGTTAGTTGACATGGACATCGACACATAACTAACTAGCGAAGTTAGTCGACATGGACATCGACACATAACTACCTCAGGAAGTCAGTCGACGTGGACATCGACACATAGCTACACAGGGAAGTTAGTCGACATGGACATCGACACATAACTACCTAGGGAGGTCAGTCGACATGCGCATCGACACATAACTACCTAGGGAAGTCAGTCGACATGGACATCGACACATAGCAACACAGGGAGTTAGTCGACATGGACATCGACACATAACTACCTAGGGAAGTCAGTCGACATGGGCATCGACACATAACTACCTAGGGAAGTCAGTCGACGTGGACATCGACACATAACTACCGGGAAGTCAGTCGACATGGACATCGACACATAACTACCTAGGGAAGTCAGTCGACATGGACATCGACACATAACTACCTAGGGAAGTCCGTCGACATGGACATCGACACATAACTACCAGGGAAGTCAGTCGACATGGACATCGACACATAACTACCTAGGGAAGTTCAGTCGACATGGACATCGACACATAACTACCTAGGGAAGTCAGTCGACATGGGCATCGACACATAACTACCTAGGAAAGAAAGTCGACGTGGACATCGACACATAAATACACAGGGAAGTCAGTCGACATGAACATCGACACATAACTACCTAGGGAAGTCAGTCGACATGGACATCGACACAAAACTACCTAGGGAAGTCCGTCGACATGGACATCGACACATAACTACCTAGGGAAGTCATTCCACATGGACATCAACACATAACTACCTAGGGAAGTCAGTCGACATGGGCATCGACACATAACTACCTAGGGAAGTCAGTCGACATGGACATCGACAAATATATACCTAGGGAAATCAGTCGACATGGACATCGACACATAACTACACAGGGAAGTCAGTCGACATGGACATCGACACATAACTACCTAGGGAAGTTAGTCGACATGGACATCGACACATAACTACCTAGGGAAGTCAGTCGACATGGACATCGACACATAACTACCTAGCGAAGTAAGTCGACATGGACATCGACACATAACTACCTAGGGAAGTCAGTCGACATGGACATCGACACATAACTACCTAGGGAAGTCAGTCGACATGGACATCGACACAAAACTACACAGGGAAGTCAGTCGACATGGACATCGACACATAACTACCTAGGGAAGTCAGTCGACATGGACATCGACACAAACTACCTAGGGAAGTCAGTCGACATGGACATCGACACATAGCTACACAGGGAAGTTAGTCGACATGGACATCGACACATAACTACCTAGGGAAGTCAGTCGACATGGACATCGACACATAACTACCTAGGGAAGTCAGTCGACATGGACATCGACACATACTACCTAGGGAAGTCAGTCGACATGGACATCGACACAAACTACCTAGGGAAGTCAGTCGACATGGCATCGACACATAACTACCTAGGGAAGTCAGTCGACATGGACATCGACACATAACTACCTAGGGAAGTCAGTCGACATGGACATCGACACATAACTACCTAGGGAAGTCAGTCGACATGGACATCGACACATAACTACCTAGGGAAGTCAGTCGACATGGACATCGACACATAACTACCTAGGGAAGTCAGTCGACATGGGCATCGACACATAACTACCTAGGGAAGTCAGTCGACATGGACATCGACACATAACTACATAGGGAAGTCATCGACATGGACATCGACACATAACTACCAGGGAAGTAAGTCGACGTGGACATCGACACATAGCTACATAGGGAAGTCAGTCGACATGGACATCGACACATAACTACACAGGGAAGTCAGTTGACATGGACATCGACACATAACTACCTAGGGAAGTCAGTCGAAATGGACATCGACACATAGCTACCTAGGGAAGTCAGTCGACATGGACATCGACACATAACTACCTAGGGAAGTCAGTCGACATGGACATCGACACATAACTACCT